>CM076682.1:47440812-48150812 GCA_038501925.1 Xenopus petersii | reverse complement strand
ACCCCATTCTCTGTAGGGGAAATCCATGGGTTAAAGTGTTGTTGACTTTGTGTCTAAAGAGACACAGCTGTTTCACTAAACTAATAAGATTCTGAAGGGGAACCACCCCCCATGTAATAAGGTTTCTACACTAGCCTATTAAGTTTGATTCTTGTATTGACAGCATCACAATGGCTTTTATTGCTAGGACCTTTTTTTGAGTCAATTCAAGATAAAAAAAAAAACACAGCAAAACGTCCACCACAAAATCTATGGAAAATCATCTACCAATATTTTGGTGAATATATCTAAAAACCAAGGCCGTCTTTTCTTTGAACAAACGGAAAAGAAGAAATGCTACGCGTGCAACCGGGCTAATATAATGGTGACAGAATTAGACTGGGTATAAATATATTTTCTGTGTGTTGCTCAGTACACATTCAAAGAGTATTAAAACATGGAGATTAAATAATAATAATCAATGCTTGAGTTTAAGGTTATGTGTTATATGCTATTATTTGAGCAAGACTTATTAAAATGCTGACTTTGTTTTTACAGTCAGCATAATAAAGTTTCGGGGGGGGGCACTATACTGCTTAGAAATTTAAATTAACACCATTATGAAATTTATAGCCACTAAAATCTTAAATAAGGAGGTTATTTATCAAAGGTCGAGTGTTAGAGTTTTTTTTTTACCTGGAATGAACTCAAAACTCGAATGATATCTTATTTAAGAAAAATCTCGAATGGCAAAAGTTCAAGTCCCGAAACCCAAACACACAAATTGATCCAGTTTTCGGCAAAAAAACCTTGAATTGCTTGAATCGTTCGCAAAACCCTCCGAAAAACATCAAACAGGCTGTTAACATCGTCAAATGGTTCAAGGGATCTCTGCCATTGACTCATACATGACCTAGACAGGTATCACATGGTGTATTTTAAGATTCAAGCTATTTCCAGGGTTGAGGTTCAAGGTTTGTTTTTAAAAAAAAAAAAACTCATAATTTGAGGGGTTTTTTTTACCCGAAAATGTGAATTTTGACCAAAAAATACAACTCGAAAACTCTGCCCCTAAGTTGAAACCTGTACATGGAAAGGTTAAATACCAACAGGGGAGGGCGACAAAATTAAAAGGCAGAATGAAAGGCAGGATGATGATATAAAGAGGTGAGACAATGATGCAAAGGAGAAGATCATGGAGTTAGACTCAGGACAATTGGCACTGAGAAGGTAAGTTTAAACAGGAATTAAAGTGGATCAGGGGGAACAAAAGCATATTACAAATTTAGTGGCAAGTACAGTGCAAGTAAATTGGTAATACTAGCCCTGGTCTTTACTGGTATTTTATTGGCTGGTAAAATACTGGAAGAGTGACAACCCCTCTGTTAAGATTAGGGGGCGAAAAGAGCAAAATAAAGGATGACCATTTTGAAAAACGTTTTAATGTGTCAGATGTCTAGGATTGTGCATGGTCCCCTTCCTTGGTTTGACTGTTTTTAAGTACATAGCAATATAAGAAGAGCCCCAAGCCCTCACCAAATATCTGACAACCTAGATGAGTCAAACATTCGTTTTTAATACATCCATTAAGTGCACTGAATTGCACTCTAAAAGGTAAGCTCATTAAGATAAAGTATGATCGATTTGATCTACTGGATCTACTGGATCTACAAAGAGTAAATTGCATAGCATACTATCCTATACAGGGCAATATTCAAAAAAGAGGAGGGGGGCGATTTCAGGGCTGTCTTACATATCAATATAATGGTTGCATTAAATATGGAGCACTCCATATTTACACCACCTTCGCTTACATACATATCAAGCAAACTTGGTAATTATCATTTTTCATTATCATCACAAAGCATGCAAGGGTGAAGTTGTAGATGACAAGGTAATACATATCAAAAAGGGAAAAAATGTAATTATTCTATTCTCTGCTTACTTTGTTTAATTTTGAAGTTCTATATTCTTTTCACTTGCCTTTAAAGTGCATTTTAATAGTCTCTTAGAGAAAAGATTAAATGTTTTTCATGATTAAAGTGTGAAGGAGGAACATAATTACTGCTTTTATGGCACTATTTTTGTAATATCTTCAAAGATTCTGAATTTTAAAACAGCCAAAGTTAATGGATATTTTTTTTAATACTCATATTTGAGGCTCACCTTAAAATTAGAATAAAGTAAGGGGGTGCAGATATTGGAAGCAAGCAAATTGTAGGTCTAACATGAAAAATGCATTTACTTTTGGCAGATCAAGAAATAAATGTTCAGTATTTTACATCCCATCATCATGATACCTATTTAACCCAAGATAAATGGCAGCATAGTTCTGGAGGTGAAGAAACGACAAGTTCACCAAGTTCAGCCTTACAAGAAACATATAAATACACTAAGGGGGCTATTTATCAAAGTACGAATTTATCTCAATATTTTCTGCTACAAACTCAGATCATATCCGCTCATCAGATTTTTATGATTTTTCATTCGATTTTTTTGGCTTTTTCACCCGAAAACTCAGATTTTTGCCTGAAATGTGCGAAAACTTCAGGCTATTGCACAAAACCCAGTGCACATCAAAAAATCATTGGGACTTCTCCAATTGACTTATATGCAACCTTGACAGGTCTGAGATTCCAGATTTTCTGATTCGCCTTTTCCATCCTATGGGTTTAATAAATTCTGAAAAATTCAGATTTTAGAAAAAAAAAAATCACAAATTGTTCGTGATTTTTGCATTCAAGTTTAGTAAATAACCCCCTAGGTATTATACAGTTTACCATCACAAATACAATATATGGTCACTGCTATAGGAGATTTAAGAGATTTCAAGATTTATCGTACACTCTAAGAATTCTATTCGCCACCTATATCCTGCCGAATTACTGTTTAAGTCAATGGGAGAGGTACATGGATCCATTTAGAGAGGTTTGCAGCCTTCCTGACATTCAAGTTTTTTCGGAAAAAAAAATTGAATCGCGTTTGATCGAATTCGATTCAAGTTTCAAGTTTTCTATTTTGTCAGGTCGAATTTCAAATTCATTCAAGTTTAAGGCAGTTGAAAAAAACTAACATGAATTCGAAATTCAACCCTTGATAAATGTGCCTCAGAGCTTCATAAAAATATTTTAATTCTCAAGTTTGGTTTAACATACAATGAAAATGCTGATCAAACCAAAAAAAAAAACAAACATAATCCTAGGATAATAAACACAATGTGTATTTTTTGTGCCTGCAAATTTCTTTTAGTTAGAAATAAGAAAATTAACCGCATACACATTAAAGGTCAGTGAAACATTATGTTTGTGACTTGCATACTCATGTTAGCATCTGCTGGGCATCAATTAAAATGAAATAAATAGCAACAAGAAAAGCAAACAAGTCATGCTTCAAAGGTCAGGAAAAAAGTCACCTAAGTATTACAGCATGCCTAGTGAATTATGAAAGTAAAACATGATGTAGATGTGGGAGTCTTTAGAGAATCATACAATAAAGGTTTGTTGTAAGGCTAAAAGAAAAAACACTTGTGGTTAAATGAGAATTAAACATAAAATCGCTGGGAGGTGTCAAATGTTAGACACGCCCAGCGATTTTAATTGCTTACCTGAAACCCTGGGCCAGTGCTCCATATGGCAGAAGACTACACCAGCCCGTAGTATTTCTGTAGAAGCTGAACCACAGTTATCTTCTTCCTCTTCTCGGGGAAAGGAAAGCTCATAAGCAGTAGAGTGAAAAGTCAGGTTTTTTGCCCTAATGTTTCACTTTACAGCACATGTGCCTGCCTGGACTGGAATGAAGTGAAGACAGAAGAAGCTGAAGAGTATGGTGACTATGTACTTCCTTAGAAATATCTTGGGCTGGTGCAGATTTTAGCAAACACGAGCATGGGCCCTGGCTTTCAGATAAGTGATTATAATTACTGGCTTAGTACTGTACTCAGGGCCAGATTTACATAGTGGCCGTCCCTAAGCCCACTGTCATTCATCGCCCCTATCTCCTCCCCTTTATTTGTGCAAATTTTCATCATCTGGACTGGAGCAATAGGGATTGGCGCACAGAAAATGTAAAAAATGATTGTATTGCCAGCGTATCCGCAGTGTTTTTGAACAAATGTGGGTGTGATTGGGCAGCATGCCGCCCCCCTAAAATCCTGCGCCCTAGGCCCAGGCCTTTCCACAAATCTGGGCCTGACTGCACTACACTAACAAACAAGATCAACCCTTTACTACTAGGGGCTATACTCAAACGTCAGATAACACCTGCCTAAAGCAACCAAGGTTTTCAACAATTATAAAATCATGTTGTCTGCATAAGGGCAGATCTCACCACCACCTGAACAACCAAATCTATGGCCAATCTGACTCCAAATTTAGAGGCTCAAACTCAAATATTTAAAACACACGTCTGGCCTTCACTTAGGAGAAACTGGTCAGTGACTGAATACAGGAACCCATGCAATATCAGCCAAACATATTTACCAATAAGCCCAAATAAAATTAGTTATACTGAACACATTTTGTTGGGTTGTTTTGGGAAGCCCAGAAGATTTTCAGCAGAATATTTCCAAACTAGTAAAATATCTGCTTCACACATACATTTAAAAACTCGGCATTCAATGTCTATTAAATTTTTTAAATAGCACCCTTTAGACATTTTAAATTCTCAGTATTCTATTTGTGGGATATGCTTACCTCTATATATACTATTGTTAGTTAGAACATTGCATGACTGCAAGTGCCCTAAAGAAGCAACAATTTTAAAAAGAAAAGGCAGACAAATTGATGCATAATTTCTTTGACACAGAAAACTTACTGAACCCCGTGGTCATAAAATGAACAAGAGATGAGACAATAATCAAACTAATCTTGTAAAGCAGCCAAAGCCTTACCATCCCAATTGTCAGCAATAGAAGGGGGTGGGGTGATTAGTTGGTTATTAGAATGCAGCCATCAATAAAGGAGACCAGCCACTGAAGAAGATAACGCTAAACCATTCTGATGTCTGGCATTCTTAAAGGCAATCATTAAAAAAAATAGGCTTGATCTCATGGAAATAATAAACTTTTTGACTACAATCGATAAGAAATTCTGTGCTTTTTCTGAAATAATCAGGTTACTGTTCATTACGTCTGCTCTTCTCAGTTATCTTTCTCGATACATGCAGAAAAAAGTGTTATTTGATGGACAGCTAGCTCTTGTACATCACTGATTTGTACTTTCTTTGCCTGGATAATGTATTTGAGTTATCTTACACAAATGGGGGGGGGTACTGAAATGTAACAAATATTTTTAGAAACTGTACTGAATTTTTAAATGGATATATTCAATCATTTTCTTATTTCCAAGAGACTACTCTCATAGATGATTTTGTTGTTGTGATATTTCCACTTTAAGTGGCAATTGGCAAAGAAATAATACTAATCTCGTTTATAAATTTTTGTTAACTCACATCCTACAGCTTGTTACAACAGGTTTGCTTTAATGGTACAGAAAAATGCATTAGGGGAAATGTACCATAAGCAACCATTATTAATTTCTGCTCCAATATACATTTGTTATTTTATTATTTGTCAGAAAAAGGTGTGTCTCAAAATCTTATCCACTTTTTATCAAAATATATTTGTGCTGATCCATGTTCCATGTTCTAATAGACATCTCTAGCTTGTAGATTTATGCCTTACCTAAGAACGGTCATTATTTTGTCTCTCCTTATCTTTTACCAAAGTCTTCCTGTTAGTCTCCTTCAATAATCTCCCTAGCAACAGACTGGTTCAATAATGTGTACTAACATGTATGGTCATGGTCTGACCTAGAGAAGGGTTAGTAAAAACACAGTCATGTATTTCAGCAAAAGTTTGCAGTTGGCTTGTACATAGATTAAATGTATATCATATAGCATATGTATATCAAGTAATAGTGGGGTAACTAGAGAACGCCTGGCCCCATGCAAAAAACCGTCTCACCATCTCCCCATCTCACTCTGATCCCCATTCTTCCGCCCACTTCCTGCCCATGTCCTGTCCCACCCACATTCTGCAGCCACCCTGACCATGCCCCGCCTCTGCCCAGCCCATGCTGACCCCGTCCACGCCATACCCTACTATATATATATATATATATATATATATATATATATATATATATATATATATATATATATATATATATATATATTATCCAGGGCCCCCTGCCACTGTGAGGTCTGCTTCCTCTATAGCTATGCCACTGTTTGGTAATCATTTATTTTCACACTTTAAAAAGAAAAAGAAAAAAATGTTTAGGTAAGTGTATGTTTAATGGGTATCAAGACTAGATCTATTGGGAAAATAGTGTTTGTATTCCAGTAGAGTTCTGGTCACTATTTCAAGTAGCTATAAAACATGTTCTGGCTGTTGGCTGTACATGAACTTTGCCATATGACCCACTCACTTATAAAAGTATGTAAAAATGACTATAATAAAAACCCCTATAACCCATACATTTTAATCATTCTATGTTACATATTTTGTCATAATCATTCTGTACCATAAAGCCTTACCATTCAAGGCAGCAATGTTGCCCCTGGTAACTTTAAGAGCCAAATTTCTGGTTTTTGGTGCAATTCTCTGTGCTAGCGTCGTGGACCCCTCTACCGACATCATGGACTGGCCCCTCTCAACCCCCTCCGGTGTAAAAAGGTGAGCTCAAGGGATAGAGATGGGCAGCAGCAACATGCCTCAGGCAGTGAAGGGGCCAGGTTTGCCCCTGGCTTGACATTCCAACCATCACATACATTTAGATTTTTGGAAAATTCTAAATCAGTATTATAAGTATTCTTCTTTGTAACATTTTCTCCCTTAGTCTTCATTATTCCTCATACAATAAGGAGACCCCCTAAAACTTGCTGGTCATCTACTAGCTATGGATATATATATAAAATTGACACAATCAGAGATAAAGCTCAAAAACATGCCCATGTCCAAATCAAAACTAGGTCAACAAGCAACAAAGCAATATACTGGCTACATAGGGAACTTCAGCTTGAAATGCACAAACATAATGATAATCACTTCTCAGAATATATTTTCCCTTTAAGAGTTTTAGGGCTAAGCAATTTTCAGATTTATAACTTTGCTTAGTGGAAATTGTTTGTGGTTTGTCTAAAGAGCAGTTCATAATGAAGACCTTAAAATGACCGCATAGCTTCCACAATAATGGAAGGGGAGGAAATCTACTTTCTCCAATTTCATTTTTCATTAGCTCTGCAGCAATTACCTGACTGGGCTAAAAGAAATACAGCAATGAGCTAATTAGTATGGCTACAGATTTCTAGCCACCACTTGTACATCTAATATTAACATAAAGATAACATTTACAGACACTGATACTAACACCTTGCCACAAGAGTTTTTGAATTTCTGCTTATTCTAAACCCCAGAGTTTTCATTATTTTATCCCACTCGGTTTCTGATTAATAACGTCCCCAACACACATATACGATTTGCCTTTTTTTGTGTGTGTGTGCTTGTCTGATTCAGAGGACAGTCCCTGATGTGAGGAAGTGCATATGTGCTTGAAGTTTTAATACACTGTTGGAATGAGGTCCCTGTCCTGAAGAGCTTACAATCTATGAGGAACAGGCAAAAAGCAAAATAGAGAGAGGAGGTGCATTAGTGTATATGTAGCAGAGAAAAAATATTCTCTACAAAGAGATTCCTAAGGAAGTTTAAGAACATTGTTAATGTGGAAGCTTGTGTGATGGTAAATAAACTATTCCAGAAGAGAGGGATAAACATGGAATATTGTTTAATGCCCGATTCTACTCATTCGTTGAACTGCATATAAATAGATTATATTGTGCTTGGCATAAAGAACAGAGGAGGTTTTTGGGTTATGATACTGTATATAGCGAGAAGATGAGGAATGCAGGGCTTGGGAAGGAGAATGAGAGTTTTCTACTTTAAAGGGGTTGTTCACCTTCTACATACTCTTTTCAGTTCTGTTGTTTTCAGATTTTTCACCAGAATTATTGACTGAAAATTAGCACAGATCACAATGTCCAGAAACATCTTCAGGGGCATCTGCCATTGACTTCTACATGACCTCGACTGGTTTGAGATGGAGTATTTTTGGATTCGGGTTTTTTTGCAGTTTTTGGGTATAATAAATCTCTTTTAAACTTTTAGGGGCCTATTTATTAAACCTCGATTTTTTCCTGGAAACGAAAATAAAAATTGGGGTTAAATAAATAGGCCCCTAAAAGATTAATGTTCCTGTTTTTGGTGTTTCAGTCTGGAAGCTCAGTAATTCAGGCGCACATTCTGAACGGTTACAATTTGCTACATTAGTTGATACGTCTCAATAGCATCTATGGAATTATAGCAACTATTGTATCAATTATAAGTTGCTTTTAATGAAACTCAGGGAGTCTGCTCGGCAGCAGGTAAGAAAGATCAGAAATGTACCAACTAATGTATCAATTTAGAACAGTTAAGACCGTGACCCCCTTCCAGAGGTGCTTTAGAAAAACATAGGAAGGTGAAAATGAAACTTTAAACTTCAGTATTAGAAAAAATGGTCACAGAAAAAAAGAACATAGTAAGTAAATGAAAAAAGTTTTTATTTCTTGTTATCTTAAAACAACTGAACTGAAACAGGTGTTGAAAAATCAACCCCTTTAGGGCAGGGACAGACGAGAAGATTCCAGGGAGATTTAGTCGCCCGGCAACAAATCGCCTCTTTTTCGGATGGCTAATCTCACCGAACTGCCTCTCCGCCGGCTAGAATCTAAATCGCTGGTGGGATGACACAGGGATCGCTTCGTTCTCTGAAATCGGTGCTCCGAGTGCCATCCCGCTGGCGATTTAGTTCAGTTCAGGGAGATTAGTCGTCTGAAGAAGAGTCGATTTTTTCGCCCGACGACTAAATCTCCCTGAATCTTCTCGTTTGTCTCTGTCCTTAAGTGCCACATAATCAGGAGGGAGACTTTAGTAGTAAATAAGAAGGAGAGGTATTAAGATGCAGGAGATATAATGTGGGCTGGCGCATTAAGGAAGGATTGCAATGGGCAGAGATGAGACTGACCAGTTAGTAGTAGGTTTTAGTAGTGAAGACGATAGTGGGCCTGACTCAAAGTTGTATTAGTAGATGGGCACAGGAAGAGAGCAGATGTGAGTTGAGAAGGTGAGGGGGGAGTCTAATATGTCAGATAGATACCTTCTTTGGTAGACAGCAAATTAAAAACATGCAGTGGTTTTAAAACTATATGTAAATTTAATGGCTGCTGGAAGTGTTTACATTCTCTGTACTGCTGGCTCTAAGGGAGCAGCAGGAAATCTGAATAGTATAATTTAATGTATTTAAATATATCAAGCAACTGCAGCTATGGCCTATCATGTCTCTGTGTTGGGGTGTGTAAAGTGTTTGCCTAAAATGGGCAATAGGGAGTGAACTAAATGTAGTAGAGAAAAATATTGGGATGGCATATTTCCTATAGGCTTCCACAATGGCTTAGTGCCATGCATGCTTAAAATTCACTTGTTGCTTTTCCTGCAATTTCGCCCCTTTTTTCTCCACTACTGCAAATGAAAGGATAGGAAATGATAAGTGCACTAACACTACAGTCCAGCAGGAGGTTCTCTCCTTGTTACTGATATACAGTTTGTTTGTGCGAGTTTGTCATTTATTAGTGTATGGTGAAATATATATACGGGAAAACACTTTTTTTTTTTAAATTTCAACATCTGTGAAGCAGATGTTTGGATGCAATCTGTAAAGTACAGATCATGGATATATTTTAACCTATACTAACAGCACAACTGATGTATGCCCAAGTATATATAATAAATAGCAGGGTAATAAAGGGACATTACGCCGACATATTCGGTGACCTTACTTGCAGGTAAAATGCCTCCATAGTTACTTTTAAATTTCCCAATAAATCAAGCAAGCACACATTTTCCATAATTTCCATAACAATTAGGCAACTGGGGGCCCTATGTAGTTTGGAATCAATGGAGAAAATATAAAGAAGTTCAACATATGCCAGCAGCACAAACCACCCAGTTAGCAGGTAGAAACTGATAGTTTGCTTGTTTAAAGATAACCCATAATTGGTTTATTATGTGTTTACAAACATGGAAATATGATAGATTGGATGTTTTTGCATGTTTTTACCGCAATGTTTTGTGAAAGGGGTCAAGGGGGAGATGGGAAACGAGCACTGAATCCCGAGGAGGGGTGATCAAGTCATGTGGCCTAGATTCAAGATTCAAAGTTCTATTCTTGCATGTACAGGGTACAGCTTAAATAGTACAATGAAATTCTTACTTGAATCCCTTCTTCAGAGACTAGACAAACCTAAAAAGAAAATTGTTTAAATCCGTTTTTTTTTTAAATGGCAAATTCCAAAATGGTTGGGATTTTTGCAGTAGGGGCATGGCTTAAAATCTTACAGTTCTTACTTTTTAAACCTTGGTTTTAGGTATGTACCTAGCACTTTACTATGTAGTAAACAGCTCATTAATGCTCTGCCCTGTGTATAGACTGAAAGTAGGGACAACAATTTTATAATAGGCTAATGCTCATCCATTTTGCAGGATGTAAAAGAAGCATATTTTCAGCAAGGAGTTGACAAACATGAGGCCTAGTGCTATACAGCAAGAGTGAAGCTCATAGTTACACTAATAAAGGATGCCTTAAATAGAACTGGCAACCCCTGAAGGCCTAAAGTGGACTGCTGGGAGTTGTATTTCACTCAAAGTTGTAAGCCAGCAGGACACATATGCCGGATTCAGATACACAATGCAGTTCCCAAACTGACAAAGGACAGTTTGGGACTATCTGATTAAAACAGAGGTAATTATGAAATAAGGTTTGCTAGGACCTATCTGTAATCTGCATAAATGTCCCCCACACTTTATCAATATCCAAGCAATTTGTGTGCATTTTTGTTCCACTGAATAATGGTAACAGCTGGAATTGCTCTGAAATACACTGCTTCTTCTTCTTCTTCTCTCCGTGCCCATAAAAATCTGACTCCCACTCAGGCCCCCAGAGAGCAGTAGGTAAACATGAGCTCCCTGGCCCAGCTCCCTGCTGATGGGGTCAGGTGACAAAGTCAAAGGACATCAGTAGAAATCACCAGAAAAGTCAATACAAGAGCAGGCTTCTTTAATAGAACCAGAAAACAAGCTGCTCAACACACACACACAGTCTCCAAAATCACAAAAAGCATTCTACAGAAATAAAATTCTATATTTTTTGCAAAATAGCCTCTATATGATGAACTTTTTTTTACAAAATGTATACAGGCTTAGGATGGTAGAAAGTAATTGTTGTATCTATGCAATAAGCATAAAGAGTTAATCACGTTAACCTATTGGGAGTCATGGCTATGGACAGACAATATCAACAAAAGCACCAGCAAAAAGAAAATCATCATAAAATGATTTATGATTTTTAAAAATAATAGGAGGGGGGAATGTATTTTTTGGGGGGGCATGTAGAAACTATAGACTATACAGTACATGTCAAAAAAAAAAACAGGCTTGATTCTTCATTATTGAAAAGGAAAAACATCCATGTGGGCATTAGACTTCTTAAGGTTTGAAATGGCACAGCTAACATTTCATTACTAACAGCCCAGCTGCTTCTTTCCTATGACTTTGTCTTTAAGGACTTGGCTAAGCTGAAGGAGTGGCCAGAAGAGAGGAAAAAAAACCCCACTCTTCAACACATCTCTCTCAAATTCTTTTATTTCTGCAATGCATTAAGCAATCTCCCTGCAGAGTTATTCTCTCCTTCCTGGTGTGGATAAAGCTCCCCCTGGGGAGCTCTGTAATTTCCAGCTTCTCCGAATTCAGGTATTAGTAAAGACCGCTTGGGGACACGCAACAATATAACTCTACATTTTCAGGCATTCGGAGAGAACCCCCTAAGGGTTCCCGAGTTCAAATTTCTGAAATGTAGGCATTGTAAAAGGAACCTCGGGGGACTCCAGCAATAGAATTCTGCTGAATTCAAAGCATTTCCTAAGCCCTGGCAGGAGCCTTTGCTCCCACTGGAGGCTTTTTATAAAACATGTGTTGCTGACATGTTGACAGATTGCTCAGTGAAGTGTTAGGTGCATACACAGGCTGGCCATTTAGGGGGACATCAGTTTTACCCTTCATCTCTACCTGATGCACCATGTTTTATACATCACCTGAGGACTCGGCAGAAAAACAAAAGACAACAGGCACTTTTGAGCATAGTATTACTCAAGCAAAAAGACAATATTACCTACAGATAAAAAAAATGTGTGTTTTAAATATGCTGCGGCATATGGAAGCCCTTTATAAGCGTTTGTCAATTGTAATACAGGTATGGGAACCGTTATCCGGGAAAACCGTTATCCAGAAAGCTCCGAATTACAGAAAGGCCATAGTCTCCATTTTATCTGCAAATTTCTAAAAATTATTTTCTTTTTTTCTGTACAGGTAAGGGGTTCGTTATCCGGACCCGAGGACTTAATGGATTTTTTGTTGTGAGTGTCAATGCATTTTTCGGATGCATATATATATGGTGCAGAGTCCTCTAGCGTGATCTCAGTGAAGGTCAGATAAATAGATTAGTCTGTGCAGAGGATGTCTCCGGCCTACCATTAACTCTGTGTACCATGCTTTTTTTACATACGGGGCCACAGCTCCGAGTGTAACAAGCAAAGGAATTTTCTAATGACAGCTGACTGTTGGGAGGTAATCTGATCAAAGGCCGATATTAAATCCAACTTCTGCTCATATCAGGGTATTAGTGATGTACGACTTAATAACCCAGCAGCTCCAAAAGTGCTGCCGTGGCAACAGGATGGAAATTGGGATAATAATGTATTCATGGTTGTGGCGACCTGGGGCTGCAGTGTGTGCTCTCAAGGGAGGCCACTTCACCCTGAGCCAGACGTGTCTGGGCAAAATCACTTCACAAAGGACAGGAGTGGAATACTGAAAAGCTCTGGCACTGATGAGCTTGTCAATAAAGGGGATGAGCTGAATGGAAGGAAAGGAGGATATGGAAAGAAAGAAAAGAAAAACACACAGTCAGCAAAGCAATGTGAATGACAATACTTAAGGAAAGTAGAGGACGGGACTCACGGATCTCTGGCTGAAAAGTGGCTCCAGAATGGATAATGACTTGATGTTCTGTTTCAAGAATACATGCTGGAAATAAATCAGATAATATATACAAAGCAGTATTTCACTGTGCCTGACAAATGGGACTGTATAAGGCAATAAATACAAGATTTTCACTGTCCCATCTCAGTTCCACCGTCTTCTAACCTGCAGAGTTAGAACATATAAGTACAGGATCCATTATCCAGAAAGCTCCGAATTACGGAAAGGTAGTCTCCCATAGACTCCACTTTAGCCAAATAATCAAAATTTTTAAAAATGATTTCCTTTATCTGTGTAATAATATCACGTTTCACTTGTACTTGATCCCAGCTAAGATATCATTAATCCTTATTGGAAGCAAAACCAGCCTATTGGGCTTAATGTTTACATGATTTTCTAGCAGACTTAAGGTATGAAGATCCAAATTACGGAAAGGATCTGTTATCTGGAAAACCCCAGGTCCCTAGCATTCTGGATAACAGGTCCCATACCTGTATTGTTATCTGTAGGGAATATATAATGCAGGTTGCAAGTGCTCAACAGTCAGTGTATGATGCAACATCTGTACAGAATGAAGCTTAGAACAGCAGTAAGGCAAAAAGGCAGTACAGGTATGGGATCTGTTATCCAGAATGCCCAGGCACCACAGTATTCACTAGGACGTGTCATAAAACTGAATTGACCTTGTTCTATACAATATAGGATTGTCAATGGACTCTAAACAACATATGACTGTCTTGTGCATTGCAGAAGGCTTTATGGAAAAATATAAAGCACGCAGTATAAGTTCATGATGCAAGGGGGTTATTTGGTAATTTGGTTAACTACTGTCTCCTCCCACAATTGCTAGCAAGAACCAGGAAGTTGGTTGTCTTGTTTTGCTTAAGAACAAAAAAACATATGTTTTTCTTAATTCAATAATAGGCCAAAAGGATGTTCAGCCCAAGTTCTTTTAACGGAATAAGGTTACATAAATTAAAAGTATTAAACACATAGATGAGTATGTTCACATGTATATACTACACACCTATTACATATTTCTTGCATCAAGAGTGCTTCAGAGTCTCTAAAGAAATTGAGGTATTTGCCCACACATTGCTAACGCTAAAGACTCATCAGTGCCATGACTATTTACTTTAATGTAGAATTCATCTCAAACTATCAATTAAATATGGGATAATACCAGTTAAATATGCATTGTTTTTTTAGTAGATCAACTACCAACAGTAGAACTACCTCCATCACCACTGGAATGCTGCAAATTTGTCTGTGGGATTGTACTTGTAATTACATCAATGCCTAGGCTCTCACTATTCTGACTGCCGGTATGATTACACTGAATGCACAGGGGATGTGGGAAACAAGTCTTTCTGACTAGTCTTGAATTTCTTTGAAATTTTACTCAAGAAGTGTCCTTCATAAGTGAAGGCTCTTTTGCTTTCACTGGCAAATGTAGGCCAAATTTGTTGAAGCCAAAAAAATCAATTCCACTAAAGAAGATTCTTCAAAAAAGACTAGAGACATAATACAGGTATGGGACCTGTTATCTAGAATGGTCGGGACCTGTGGTTTTTCCCGATAATGGATCTTTCTGTAGTTTGGATCTTCATTCCTTAAGGCTACTAAAAAATCATGTAAACATTAAATAAACCCAATAGGCTGGTTTTGCTTCCAATAAGGATTAATTATATCTTAGTTGGGATCAAGTTAAAACTACTGTTTTATTATTACAGAGAAAAAAGGACAAGTATACACTAGATAACTTCACCACTAGGTGCCCTCAGCCCCAAAACACGAATGTAATGATAGACTATTGGGTATTGGTGTAGCAGACACAAGCATGAAAAGAAAATCAGCAGCAAACTTTGGGTTTCTTTTGTCGCAGAAATAACATTCTCTACATTTGCTGGACTGGTAGGAAAATGTGACATGCTCAGCTGGTTGAATCTATTAATACTACTGTGTATAGTGTATACACTTTTTAACTGATCTCCAACTTAAAGGAATTGTTCAGGGTAAAAATAAAAACTGAGTAAATAGATTGTATGTGCAAAATAAAAAATGTTTCTAATATAGTTAGTTAGCCAAAAATGTAATGTATAAAGGCTGGAGTGACTGGATGTGAAACAGAACACTACTTCCTGTTTTGCTGCTTCACTGATTGGTTATCAGGCAGTAACCAATCAGTGACTTGAGGGAGGGCCACATGGGTCATAACTGTTGACCCCCCGTTCAAATCGCTGACTAACTCAGAGTTAGAGAGCTGAAAATCAGGAAGTTGTGTTCTGGCTATTATATTAGACATCCAGTCACTCCAGCCTTTATACATTACATTTTGGCTTAACTAACTATATTAGAAACATTTTTTATTTTGCACAGCCTATCTATTTAGCCAGTCTTTATTTGTACCCTGAACTGTTCCTTTAAGAATAAAGGCAATGGCATACAGGGCAACAGCCAAGGTTTTGCCAAACTTGTGATTTACAAAGCTCACAACCAGTGATAAGCGAAAGTCGGACAGATGTCGATCAGGCAGGGCTAAAAATCCTGTCAGATCACAGACCACATCTGTTTGTTGATGCGGTCCCGCAATCCAACCGCCTATATTTCACTTCAAGGTGGGCCTATCGGGGAGAGATGCCCTCGTTTGGTGACATCGTGCAAGCTATAACACTGTATTTATTCTGCAGGATGCTTCATCATACCTAAGTTAACAGCTCTAAAAGCTCTCTCTGTTTGTTTAGGATAGCAGATGCCATATTAGCTTGCTGTGACATCACTTCCTGCCTTTGTCTCTCCCTGCTCACTGATAGCTCTGGGATTACAGCAGGGAGAGGAGGAGGGAGGTGGGAAAGCGGAGCAAACGGAGCATGCTCAAGCCCTAGCCCTGGAGGTTTATGCTGAAAACAGGAAGTCTGATACAGAATTGTATACACAATAGAAGGAAAGAAATGTGGTGTTTCTTTTCACAGAGGACTCAGAGTAGCATTAGTTTGAGGGTTTACTGGTGTATTTATAGAGACCTTTCTGATAAAGCTTACTTAATTTTAGCCTTTCCTTCTCCTTTAAGTGATTACCATTCAATCAACAGGCATTTGGTTTTGCCACCAATTACTGGTAATTGTGCAGGTGGCAAAAAATAAAGGTACTGGTGATCACCCTTTGCCATTGCTGTAAAGGAACTTTTTCTCTATACCCTAAACATGGGGAGAACAATGTATACATTGTACTCATATGAGCTCTTTCTGCCTTTCCTAGTGTTACAGATAATTTGCTAGTTGCACAGTGTACTTATTACAGGACTGTCAGAGGAGTTTTTGTTTCAACAACACGTTAACTTTACTGCACTTATAAAAAACATTATGTGTCCCCAGTGATCCTGTGTGTTTAAGAGCAGCGAAACGTTATTGATCCCAGTGTGACAAATCAAGAGTTAGGTAATGTCTACAAAACTCGATTCTCTGCAAGAAGTTTAAAAAAGAAATCATCTTTATGAAACCCCTACTTAAGAAATTCAAGTTAAACATAAAAATGAGGAAATTAGAAGAGAAAAAGGTCAGTATCTGCTCTTATTAATATAATGTAATTCAGGGGGAGAACAATTTAACTCTCTCCTTACTGCTTGCACAATCATTTGGAACATCACAGTTGAAAAGTTTAATGGATAGCTAAAATCCACACAAAAGTCACACTCAAGACAGCATAGGTGTTTGCATTAAACTGTAGTCTTACCCTGTAGCGCCTATAGCACTGCTCCTAGAACATCTGCACAGGGCTGCAATATCTAGCTAGGGCATCCTATTAACATGTGAACTGCAGAAAGCTGGTTTATGTATTCAAGTGGTGTCACACCCTGGGGGTACTACCCAGCAGAAGCCAGAAGAACTAAGTACACAGAACAATGTCAGTATTCACACTGCATATAGTTGGTTTATATAACTGTTCTATAGACCTACAGTAAAATAAAGGGGAAGATTATTATAGCTTTCACTGTCCTTTGGTGGACCCTGTAACTCTTTAATGCCCCAAGCCAATTGTTAATAAGGCTTCTGATAAACAGTCTATTAGCATTTCAACCAACTCCTCAATTTAAAAGTATATTTTGGTGTTAAAGGGACTGTCATTTTATGTCAATTATTACTATTTAGCATTAAAGGAGACAGAATATGGAGTGTCATTTTGTTAGGTACCCCCATGTGACCCCAATTACTTACCTTCTACCCAAGGCTGGAACGCCTTTATGTTAAAAAGTGCACTGGTCCAGGGTATTTTCCTGCAGAGCAGGTGCCGCTGTCTTGCCCCAGGCTCTCAGGTGTCTCCTGTTCAGACTTGGCTCATGCACAATGCAGAAATCTTTGAAAATGTTAATAATTGTTCATGCATCGCATCTGAAATCACCCAGTGGACACTGGAGAGCCTGGGGCAAGATATTGGCTGCCCTGTTATGCAGTAAAATACCCTAGGCTTGCACACTTTTTAAAGAAGAGGGGTGCCAAAATGGGGTAGGAGGTAATCGATTAATGTCAATGGTTGGGTTCCTCATAGTGAATTTGCTTTTCTCTAATTAATGCATGTATAATGTAGTTCGGGTATGGGACTTGTTATCCAGAATGCTCGGGACCTGGGGTTTTCCGGATAATTGATCTTTTCATAATTTGAATCTTCAGTCCTTAAGTCTGCTAAAAAATAAACCCGATAGGCTGATTTTGCTTCCAATAAGGATTAATTATATCTTAGTTGAGATCAAGTACAAGGTACTGTTTTATTATTACAGAGAAAAAGGAAATCAATTAAAAAAAATTTGGATTATTTTTATATATGCACTCCATAAACCCCACATAACTGCCTACTGCTTGAGTACTAATGCAAATTGGGTGCTGAGTGGGGAATGCGTCAGTGGAGATGTAGGGGTATATTTATCAAAAGAGTGAAGTTAGAGATCACCACAGTCCTCTACAGTGAAATTCGGCCATTCTCCATTCATTTATTTGGGATTTTTAAAAGAGTATTTATCAATGGGTGAAAATGAAAGTTCATCCTTTGATAAATACACCTTTCAAAATCCCATAGAAATGAATGGAGAGTGGTGGAATTTCACTCTAGAGGACTGTGGTGATCTCTAACTTCACTGTTTGATAAATATACCCCAACATGTTTAGGCCTATGGTGCACACTGTGCCGGTCATGTATACATCCATCCTGTGTATGTAGTGACAGGAGTGAAAGCAATGCAGCAGTCACTGCACACACAGGGCTAATTTCTGCCAGAAAATTATTTCATTGGTAGCGGTAACTCCCAAATGCCCCATTTTTTACGGCTCAGCCAGCAGTCCAATGTCCCAACTTTCTCTTTGATCTCCTGCACTGAACAGCCAGAAAAAGATATAAAGTTTCAAAAATTTAATTGGTTTTTGGCAGAGATATGTGGCAGGTGCACTTAGATACTTTTTTTTGCAATTTAAAGTACTCAAAGAAACAATTGTAACAATTTAAGATAAACCGTTCTCTTGGGGGAAACGGTGACTTGCAGCTTAAAGGGCAATCCACCATCATTAGCAAACCACAGAAATGTGTTCAAACTTTGATAACCTGTCAAATTTTGTAAAATGAACATGGTAATTAGAGGGTGTGGCCACAAAACAGGCGTGGTAAAAAAAAATGTCACCGCACTCCGTGCAGCTAATCTTTTTGTCCCTCTTTCTATTTCCAAAATGTTGGGATGAGTATGTAGCGGTACTGAAATTCTACATGTGGTTATATCTTTGTACATTACAGGGCATTATACAGAAAGAGAGAGATGTGTACATTTGTCTGTTTTCAAGGTAAACATATTTGTACATTAAATCATAGAGGAGAACGCTTTCCTTTTTCAAAACATATTATGGAGTTTTTTTTGGTACTCTCTATTTTGCAGCTTCTTCCTCTTCTTTCCTTCCACTGGATTCATCATTATTCAGGGGCTTTACAACACATAAAAACACCCAGGCTTAAAGAAAAAAAAAATATGAGGGAAAGAAAGAAATCATTTGATTTTCATTGCCCTGAGGAGAATTCTATACCCCAAGGAAAAATTCTGGTACATTCTCTGCACACATTTACATGCAGCCAGTGAAGTAAACATTTCCATAATTGCTCACTTCAGAACCCGTTACTCAGTTCCTAGGTACAATAACTGTCAGGAGTCAATGAGGAATAAAGAATATTCTTGAATCCTTGCACATAACCTGACTAGCATTAATAACTCCACAGTTGTACATAAGTTAAGAAACATATTATCCCCAGGAATAAGACGTGCGGTATACATACTCTGCTTTTTATGCTCCTATTTAACCTTCTATAGGTTTATAAGTGATGGTATTGTTCTCTTTTCCTAGCTCTAATGAGCCCTCGCTACTTCCTGTGTTGGTCAATATTTGTACGTTTGATGTAGGCACCTTTTTATTGTACATTGCAGCGGAATATGTTGGCCATCTCATAAACATGTATTAACAAACCCAGTATGTAAAACGTATCCCAGCTTTGTAAAATATTGTTCTTAAGGAAACGACTCAGCTCAGCAGCAAGTGGAGTAACTACGATTCATACATGGAGGGGCAGATTTATTAAAAGAGAAGGAAAGGCTAAAATTAAATAAGCTTTATCAGAAAGGTCTATATAAATACACAAGTAAACCCTCAAAGTAATGCTGCTCTAAGCCTTCTGTCAAAAGAAACACCACATTTCTTTCCTTCTATTGTGTACACAAGGACTTCTGTATCAGCTTCCTGTTTTCATCTTAAACCTCCAGGGCACGGCCTTGAGCATGCTCAGTCTGCTCCTCTCTCCCTCCCTCCTCCCCTCCCTGCTGTAATCTGAGTCCAGTGCTATGAGCGAGCAGGGAGAGACTCAGGCAGGAAGTGATGTCACACCAAGCCAATATGGCAGTTGCTATCCTAAACAAACAGAGAACACAGCTGTTAACTGAAGTATGGTAAAGCATTCTGCAGAATAAATATAGTGTTATAGCTTGCACTATTGTGGCTAATCTATTGACAATAAACTGCTTCAGTAGCTTTCCTTCTCCTTTAAGGGTCGAAGTGAAAATTACAATTTTCATATTGGTCAAAACTCTCAAATTCGAATTGTGAATTATCCAAACGGGATTCGAGATTTAATTAGAATTTCGAGATTTATCATACTCTGCCCTTTAAGAACTGAAATGCGACTATTCGCCACCTGAAACCTGCCAAATTGCTGTATAAGTCAATGGTACAGGGATCAATTTGGTGATGTTTGCAGCCTTCTCGACATTCAAGTTTTTTTTTCGGAGAATGAAACGTGAGGCTTTAATTTTTAAACTTTTCCAAGCCAGTTAATAAACTGGAAATGTTATGATATGTTGCTGGCCCTGTTCATTAGTATGAGTATTCTATTAGAATGTCAGTTCTTAAGATTTAAAGGACCATATATCTGGAAACCCATTATCCAGAAAGCTCTGAATTATGGAAAGACAGTCTTTCATAGACTCTATATATACTCTAAATGATTTCCTTTTTCTCTGTAGTCATAAAACAGAACCTTGTACTTGTTCTAAACTAAGATATCATTAATCCTTATTGGAAGTTTAGAAAAATGTTCTACTTTTTCCTTTCTCGCCCCTAATTTGCATATCCAAATTAGGATTCGGATTTGGTTTGTTATTCGGCCGAATCTTTCATGAAGGATTCTGGGATTCGGACAAATCCCAAATAGTGGATTCGGTGCGTACCTAGAAAAAAGATAAGTAAACACACAGGGGTAAATTTATCAAAGAGTGAAATTCTGCCACTAGAGTGAAATTCCGCAGCTCTCAATTAATTTCTATGGGATATTGAAAGGCGTATTTATCAATGGGTGAAAGTGAAAGTTCACCCTTGATAAATACGCCTATAAAAATCCCATAGAAATGAATGGAGAGTGGCGGAATTTCACTCTAGTGGCGGAACTTCACTATTAACTTCATTCACTCTTTGATAAATATACCCCACAGGCTCAGGGGCCACTCAGATCTTTCCAATATCAGTTTAACAAAAATATACTGAATAATGTGGATTGATTGAGGAAGATACCTGTTTTTTTATATTAATAAATCCAGGCTTTATGTGATGTCATTAATGACACAGTGATGCTTTTTGGTAGGTCATCAATTAATTATTTGGGGGGGATCATATTATCGTGGCATGCACTTTTGAGAGATATTCTATTTTTCTGATGAATATTAACTTTGCGTGTTATACGTATGTGGAATTCTAAGTAGTTGCTCGCATTTCTTTCAGCATAGATGCAACTAACTAGAAAGCATAATATAGCATTTGAAATTGGATTTTGTGGAAAGCCAGGACACAGAATATGATGACTGAGTGACTGGGTTGCTCTGCATGTTAGGAAATTGTCTTGAAGGTAAAAGCTGAATTCTTGTCTATCAAAACAAAAAAAAAAGGAGTGAAAACCCTCGTAGTTACCTGGATGATTGGTGACATCATTAGTTTAAAGGAAAACTATACCCCCAAAATGAATACTTAAGCAACAGATTTTATATCAAATTGAATGACATATTAAAGAATCTTACCAAACTGGAATATATATTTACATAAATCTTGCCCTTTTACATCTCTTGCCTTGAACCACCATTTCGTGACTCTATCTGTGCTGCCTCAGAGATCACCTGACCAGAAATACTACAACACTAACTGTAACAGGAAGAAGTGAGGAAGCAAAAGGCAGAACTCTGTCTGTTAATTGGCTCATGTGACCTTACATGTGGTTTGTATGTGTGCACAGTGAATCCTACGATCCCAGGGGGCGGCCCTTATTTTTTAAAATGGCAATTTTCTATTTATGATTACCCAATGGCACATACTACTAAAAAAGTATATTATTATGAAAATGGTTTATTTACATGAAGCAGGGTTTTACACATGAGCTGTTTTACTCAGTATTTTTTAATAGAGACCTACATTGTTTGGGGGTTATAGTTTTCCTTTAAGGGCAACATATTAGACAACTTGCTAATTGCAAGGGAAAGCAATAATGTTGTATGTTTTAGCCCTCTGTATGAGAAATATTGCACCATGTTCTTTCTCACGCACTTGCATTACTGAAATCCACAGTGAAAGATAATGTTATACCTGTTTGTCTGGAGGAAAAAAAAAAATCAATTTTACATTTTAAGTTTTCAGTGGTTGATGTGCTATGTGCAGCTTTGCATACAAAGCATTCTCTCTAACCATCTATTAATGGCTTCAGCCATTTTGTGCCTGTAAAATCACTTAGCTAAGGTATGCATTTGCAAAGCATCAAAAGCCTCGGTAAAAAGTGCATGCTGGTAATGTAAGCTCATATAGAAAACAATCATGACGAATAATGCTGAAAATTAACTACAGCAAACACAATACATTTACATTGTACACAATGGGAGACTAATAAGCACATCATCCAAACAGACCTTTAGCAAGGGAACTAGGGATCAGCATTTCCTTTCCAAAACACCTACTGTATCGGAAAAAAGGACTTTAAAAGATGCAGTTTGTATCGTTACGTAGCACTTCATTAGGAATTAAACTCCTTAAAGTGCAAGACTATGCAATTACTCACAACATTTAATTGGAGTTTGCAGATATTTAAGTATTTGAGCACAGTGACAAACTCTCTGTTGACCAGTCGGTAATTTTATTTGGTTGCAGAAGTAATTTTCAGCTTAAAAATGTAATTTAGTGCATTATGCAGTTACACGCTGCAAACAAAGGAAAAATACAAATATACACACCCAGACAAATACATGGGTTCTTGTAAAAATTAGGAAAAGCCTTCAGATATAGTTTAAGGGGCAGATTTATTAAGGGTTACATTGAAAATTCTAATTTTTTTTACGGTTAAAACTGTCAAATTCAACTAGGGAATTATCCAAACTCGTTTCGAGTTTTTTTTTTGAAAATACAAATTTGATTTTCGAGATTTATCATACTCTAGTCCTTTAAGAATTCAAATTTGACTATTTGCCACCTAAAACCTGCCAAATTACTGTTTAAGTCAATGGGAGAGGTCCAGAGATTAATTTGGAGATGTTTCCTGACATTCAAGTTTTTCCCCGAATTCAATTCGAGTTTTCGGGTTGTTTAAATTTGAGTTTTATCTATAAAACTCTATATCTTGTTTTAATTTAGTTTAATCTATTTTTTAAATAAATTTCCCCAAGGCGAAATTTCGAATTCAATCGAATGTAAGGGAGTTAAAAAAAAAAGCATTGGAAGGTGAACCACCCCGTTTATTAAGTTATAGAATGACCAATTCTAGCCAACTTTTCCATTGGTTTTCATTTTTTTTTTTTTTTTTTATTTGCTTTTTTCGTCTGACTCTTTTCAGCTTTCAAATAAGCATCGCTGACTCCTTTAAAAAAAACAAATGCTCTGTAAGGCTTCACATTTATTGTAGTTGATTCTTTTTATTACTATTCTTTCTATTCAGCCCTCCCCTATTCATATTCCAGTCTCTTATTCAAATCAATGCATGGTTGGTAGGATAATTTGCATCCTAGGAACCAGATTGCTGACACTGCAAACTGGAGAGTTGCTGAATAAAAAGCTAAATAAATCAAGAACCTCCCACATAATAAAAAATGAAAACCAACTGCAAATTGTCTCAGAATATCACTTTCTACATCATACTAAAAGTTATCTCAAAGGTGAACAACCCCTTTAACACCTCCTTTGGAGAAGATGCAGGTATCATTCCATATCATTTTGGTACGACCTGCACCATCTAAAAACCATGAAAGCCGCAAAGAAATCATCTTTAGAACTTGACAACAACAATTCAGACTATTATAGTGCAAGCACACTTAATCAGAACTTGTTTATTATTAAAGGGATAGTTCACCTTCAAGTTAACTTTTAATATGTCCTATTCTTCGCAACTTGTTCGTTGTCATTTTCTTTATATTTTTTTAGTTTAAGAATTTTTTGTCTTCTTCTTCTTCTGCCTCTTTAGAGCTTTCAATGGGTTTGCTGACCCAAATTGTTCTTTGAGGCTACTATTTTATTGCTGTTGTAACTTCTTATGCTTATCTTTACTTTCAGGTCCTGTCCTATTCTATCTTTTTTTCAAACCACTCCCTGGTTGCGATCGTAAACTGGACCCTAGCAACCAGGTAGCTGCTGAGTTGCCAAACAGGAGGAGATCTGCTGAACGAAGAGAAAATTCAAAAGCCACAAAAAATAGACAATGTAGAGCAAATGCATATTCTCTTGGAATAGGATTGTCTATGTCATACTAAAAAGTTATTTTGAAAGGGGAACAACTATTTTTACATCAGTCCCTGTCCAAGTAGAGTCTAAGGTCCCTAGTTACAAAGAACACTATTTAATTCCATCAGGTGCAGATTAACCTGCCCGTATATTTTTGGAGTGTGAGAAGGTGGTAAAGTATTCCGTGCAAACCCATGCAATAACTCCCTGCTGATAGTGCTGTAGCTGGGATCAAACTCAAAACCCCAGCACTCAAAGGCTGTGTTAAACTACTAAGGCACCATGTTTATCTCATAAGAGCATGTGTAGCAGAAAGTGAATGATGCCTTGGGTGTCCGCTACATCTGTAGGATTATAATATCAGCTTTCAAATGACTTATAGATTTTGTGGATCTTTAATACCTACCATTACTTAAAGCAACTATAACTTTAATTTTCTTCTTAGAATTTGCCTTAAAGGGGCTGTTCACTTTTAAATGATAGTCTGAGGCAATTTCCAATTGCTTTTAATTTTTTTATAACTTGAGGTTTATTCGTTATTTAGCTTTTTACTCGACAGCTCCCCAGTTTGTAATTTTGCCAGTTCAAATTACCCTAGCAACTATGCAGTGATTTGAGTTAGATACTGGAACATGAATAGGAGAGGGCCTGAATAGAAGAAGATGAGTAATAAAAAGTACATATAACTATGAATGTGTAGCCTTACAGTGCATTTGCTTTTTAGATGGGGTCAGTGACCCCCATTTGAAAGCTAGAAAGAGTCTGAAGAAAAAGCAAATAATTAAAAAAACTACAACAAAAAAATAATGAAGACCAATTGACCATTCTATAACACACTAAAAGGTAACTCAATAGTAAACCATGCCTTTAATGGAAATATAACCTAAATTGTTGCAGAGTTTCCAATATGTCTATATATTGTAGATTTTGCCTGGTTGTAATCCTTCCAAATTGCTACTTGCCCAGTGGCTCGGAGACATTGTGAAAGCTCCTAAAAGAAGAAGAGGCAAAAGGTGTGGTGTTGAGGGTAAGACAAATTTATCAGTAAAAAAAGGGTTAAAGTGGACCTGTCACCCAGACACAAAAAGCTGTAAAATAAAAGTCCTTTTCAAATTAAACATGAAATCCAATTTCTATTTTTATTAAAGCATTTATAGCTGTTGTAAGCTCATTTAAAAATCTCAGCTGTCAATCAAATATTGCCTGCCACTCCTCTATACCTTCGGCGGGGCAAGCAATTACTTTCACTTTCCATTCAGCACTTCCTAGCTGTCACTGCTCTCCACACATTCCCCCATTCTCTTCACCATTTAATTATGTAGCCAAGGCATGGGAATGGACATCAGGTCCCCCATTCTGGTGCACAAACAAGATTTTGAGATGATATAAGGCTTGCCTTGATAACAGTGTCCACAAAATGGCTCCTGCCTGCTTGCTGTAATTATGAATTTCCAGATGGAAGGAAAATGGACATATATGCTGCAGCAACTACATTACACTACAGAAGCCCAGGAATCCTTTAAAAAATAAAATAAAGGTGTTCTATTGCCCTACACATCTGCCCACTGTATCATTGAGTTGCCATATGTTAGGAAATGTAGCCTATCACCCTTGAAAAAGTAAAAGACGACAGCGTTTTTTTGGGACTTAGAAAAAATGTCAACTTTTATTGAAGCAAGCCCTATCTACTCCATTGCACTTAGTCTGGTCTGAGCTGGTGAAGCCAAGTCTGGCGCAAGAGGTAACGTTCAGTAAAATGCGCAAGTTAGTGAATTAGCGTAGTTACGTCCCTTCGCCATAGCGCAATTTCGCCTGGCGTAAGGGTGCAAAGTAGCGCTAGAGTAGGTCCACTTCGCTAGCAAATTTACGCCAGCGCCCGTTAGTAAATCGGCGAAGTAACAAAATGGTGTCCCGCTGGTGAATTTGCCCAAACGTTAACCACTTCGTGCTTTAGTAAATTTGCCCCAAAGTATTAAATCTGTGACACCCTGAAGGAACAAAATATGTAATAATCCCGTCAACATTTAACCTTTTTAGCAAAGAGTTAACAGTGGGTTTTTTTAACACACTTGCAAACCTATGCTGATTATATATTTATTAAAACAAATGAAAATCAATTTACTAAGATATTTGGCAGAACTAAATCGTAGTAAAAAAATAAATATGAACACCATGAAAAAAATCACTAGGAACTTTTGAATACTTCTCATAATAATCCTTCCCCCATCTTGTCCAGATGGGATGTCTAGAATAATGGGCCGGGAGCCAAAGCTGCAGTTGCAGACACCAGTATATGATTTTTTGCCTGATATTAAAGGTATTCAAAAAGAGAGATATGTTAAATGCATTTTCCACGCTCCAAATAATTACCTGTCCAGGGATTGAAATTCAGAAGCGTTTTGTAACTTGCAACTCAACTTTACTGTTCATTATGCTTAATGCCAACTAGGACCTATGGGTCACAAAGCTTCTTGTGCAAGACATAATGCATACACAATATACTGTATAGAGACTGAAGATATAATAATAATAAAGTACTGAGCAAATGTGTCTGCTAATGATGGATCAAACAGTGTTCTTTTTTTTCTTTAAAAGGGGCAACATTTGATCAACATCATCCTTTATCCATAAACTCCACTTCTAAAATATAATTTTATACCTTTACGATATGCCAGTGTTACCAGAATTTCCGCTGTATTATAAAACCGCAGAATGGCCTTTTCGGAAAAAGGACTGGAAAGGCATACTAACTGTTTAAGAGCCATTGCACAGCAATAAAGTAGAAGCAAGTAGTAAGAAAAAAAAATGAAACCTTAAAGGGATTCTGTCATGATTTTTAAAATGTAGTTTTTATTTCTAAATTACACTGCACTGTTTACACTGCAAATAATTCACTCTACAATATCAATTTTAATTTTTAAACCAGCAAGTGTATTTTTATTTAGTTGTTATATTGGTGTGTAGGCAGCCATCAGAGGTCATTTAGCCTGGTCATGTGCTTTCAGAAAGAGCCAGCACTTTAGGAAGCAGGTTCCACTGCTTCACATTGTTACATTCCTAAAGCCAGCACTAGGAATGTAACAATGTGAAGCAGTGGGACCTGGATTTTACTATTGCGTGCTGTTCTTAGATCTACCAGGGAGCTGCTATCTGGTTACCTTCCCATTGTTCTGTTGTTAAGATGATGGGGGAGGGGAGGGAGGGAGGGGTGATGGCAATCCAACATGCACAGCAGCAGTAAAGAGTGACGGAAGTTTATCAAAGTACAAGTCACATGACTGGGGGCAGCTGGGAAACTGACAATATGTCTAGTGCCTTGTCAGATTTCAAAATTAAATATAAAAAAATCTGTTTGCTCTTTTGAGAAACGGATTTCAGTGCAGAATTCTACTGGAGCAGCACTATTAACTGATGTTAACTATTAACGGTATCCCTTTAAATGACGGCTCTCTTTATAGACTCTCTCATTGTTCAAATGGCTAAAAAAAAAAAAAAGAGCGGCAACCTTAATTTTCACCTATCGCTTACATACAGGTAACCATATTTTTTTAAGCCATTGGTTTAAGGTAATTCATCAACACACAAAGCATTCATGAAGGAAAATTTAATTATAAGCAACCATCTAAATATACATTTGGAATTGTGAGGTTTTCTGTGGTTTTAAAGTTATTTGAAAAGGCAATTTGTCTGCCCCTCTCTGTACTCCTGGTTAAGATTTTTATAATGTTGTAGCAGACATCAGTTCTGTTCCATCCAATTCGGCTTCTGCTACAGTGCTTCAAATATCAGAGCCACCAGGGCAGTGAATGGCAAGGAATAGACAGTTACTCCTCTCAGTAGCAATTCAATTTACAAATAACATTAAACCATTGTCATTTTAAATGAATTTATATAGGAAATTTGCTTAGAATTTCATTTTCTTTCAGTAGAGAATACTATCCCCTTATTCATAAGCCTCAGACGCAAGCGCTCAGTGAATGAGCATTAAGGGGTATGATTTTACACCCTGGGGTCCTTGAGTCCAAGGCATTGTTAAACGACCCCCTGGTCTTTGTGAAATCCATAACTGATCAGAAAAAGAACGCTTTTAAAGCATGACTTCAAACAGATTTCAACATGCACATTTAATTGGAATCGAGGTTGGAATTAAGGTACAATGCATGACAGCAGGAAGAAGGTATTTACAGTTATTTGTTACATGCTGTGCGTTTGGAAATAGATGTAATTTCAGATTACCACCTCTTTGGCCTGTATCTCTCATATTTTCTATTTTTCGTAAATTGGAATCCTAGAAGCCAGTTCAATGAGGCATAAGAAAAAGCCACAGGCTATTTCAGTTCAAGCAACAGGGTCACAACGCCTCAGGATTTGTAACCTTTGCATGTGGGTCCTATGCCTAATGAGCAGTGAAAACATATTAAGCCAGAGGCCTGGGTGACCCCATTATCACCTTCCACACACTTGTATCTATTTAAGAGTGCATTGTGCATGCAGGGATATCAGTACGCAGACAGTCAAAGCAGTGATATTAGGCACTTATAAAGTAAGTAACTTTATAAATAACATTTCAGGGGAAGAAGTCTTAAAGGCAAATGTACATCTGGCCAACAAAACAAAACTTATTTATGCCTAAAAGCCTTTGATAATGAAGAAAAGCCTTGGAAAAAGAAATTTACATTAACTTTTAGATACTATTGCATTCATGACAAATTTGGTGTTTTTTCAATAGCTACAAATTGCAGAACACAGTAGTGATGTAGAGGTCGACAAATTGTAGACGTGCACCTGACCCTAACCCTCTCTGTACCCGGCACCTTTTTTTTTGGGCCAAAACGGGCAGGGGCGGGTTGGTGACGTAGGAGGGCAGGCCAGTGACATCAGAGGCTGGGTCGGTGATGTCGGGGGGCCGGTGACATGGTTGTCATGTCAGGGGGACTGATGACATGGCGATCAGCGATGGGCTGATTGCCTTTTCATTCACTTCAATGTCCTGTCCGGATTTCCGACAATAAATTTTCACCCGGGCAGCCCTTCCAAAAACCGGGCTGTCCTGATGAAATCCGGACAGGTGGCAACCCTAACATGCCACTGCTCTTCCCCTTATATACCTGTAACCAACCCACCCCATCTCTGAAGTCATGGAGGGGGGCGCGGCAGGCAGTACTGCATTTATAAATAGATACCAGAGGAAGCGGTGAATTCTTAGGTCACGGGCAGGATGGGCGGCAGCAAGAAATTGGCTCCAACCTGTCCGTGGGTATTGGACTGGACCACACATCACTAGAACAGCAATCTTTTTTTTTTCATGTTTGGTTAATGAATGCCAAAAAAAACGTATTCCTCAAAATCGTGAATGGTAAATGAAGGCTAAGAATAGATAAATAACATTTAAGTGAAGTGAGAGGAACACCTGAAAGTTCCCTGCAGAAATTCCCCAATGGCTGCTGCTCTTTTCATGATATGCCTGTCTACAACAAATGCTTTATACCAGTCGTATAAAGGTGGCCATACACGGAGAGATCTCTCCCCCATATGCCCACTGTGGGGGATATTGGGCTGGGGCCCAACGATCGGATCATAACGATGGGTAAATTGGGGGTCGGATTGTGGGTCCGCATCAACGAACAGATGCGGTCCGACCAGATATTTAGTCCCATCTGATCGATATCTGCCTGACTTTCTGCCCTATATCGATCAGGGAAGCCCGTCGGGGGGCTCCATTTTATCGGCCTGATGGTGCAGTCAGTCAACGTGAATCATCCTCCTGTAACCCCGCCAATGTTCAAACCATAACCAGAGGAAGCAAAATAAGATATGAACATAATCAGCTGACTAGTTATGTGGTTCTAGCCTTACTAGAACTGCTTTTTGGAAGATAATGTTGCATTCTTGTGCTATAAGCTCCAAAGCTCAACCAAAATGTATTAAACCTTTCTTTTAATTCATCAAAAACAGGCTAGAATTTCTCCTCCGAGCCATGAGATTCTAGTCATGTATGGAACAGTCATACTAACTTTAACACCACACTTATTCTTGTTCATGCGACAATGGATACTTCATGCAGTACTGCAGTTTTGCAAATTCTGCTGTATCAGTTAATGAAAGACCCTCTTAATCGATATTCTGAAAATGTTTTCTCAAGAATACTTTTACATCCCAACAAAATCATTTGTCTTCTGCCTTTATGTACTGGAAATGTCATTTTTCTTTTGGATGCCCTGAATAAATGATCCAGTATGGAATCATATTGCTTAGTATCCTAAAAGAGTAGCAAAGTCATCATTTCTTTTAATAGCTTATCTATATTGAAATTAGACTTTGCCTGTTCGGTGTCCCCATTATCTAGAGATTATTGATTCTCTCTTTAAAGGAACTGCTGCAAATGCCTCTTCTGTTTCTGATTCTTGTATCGAATCATTAGACACAAGAAACATACCATTCTAGCAATAGTTCTACATAAAGGAAGTAGCTCAGCGTATCGATTGTGCATAGCACATAAAAAGAAGAACTTTATTGATCAAGAGTCCTATTTATAAAACCTTAATTCCGTTGATAAGGATTTTTTTAAAGCTGTTAAAAGTTTGTGTAAGTAAGTTACAGGCCCAACTGCAAAACCTTTTTCAGGCTCAGGTACCCCTAAAAAGCTTTATTTTAACTGAAAACACAAATATCAGTCAATACCCGTGTGACCATCAAAATGTCGTACCTACTGCAATGCCAAAGTTTTGGTGAAATCATACTGGATATTTTGCTGTTTACATGTTTATCCTACAAGAGTCGTCTGGCCAGTTGACATGGGTATGCCATGATTATAAGTGGGGCTCATACAGACTGCCTGGCAAAACAACTATATCAATGTGCTTATTTGGCTCTTTATTTATAAGATTGTCTGACTTAGTGATCGCTGTCTGACCAAGCCCTGATCAGATCATTTTAAAGGAACAGTAACACCAAAAAAAGTGTTTTAAAATAATGAAAATATCATGCCCTGCACTAGTAAAACTGATGTGTTTGCTTCAGAAACACTACTATAGTTCATATAAACAAGCTGCTGTGTAGCAATGGCAAAAAAGCCTATATGGCACAGGTTAAATAGTGTTCACTTATCTGCTTATTTATATAAATAAAAGTAGTGTTTCTAAAGTTTTACCATACCTCCCAATCGTCCCGTTTTGAGCAGGACAGTACCGCTTCTGACAGCTCAACCCGCAGTCCCGAATATGTACTGATATGTCTTTGATCTGCTGCACTCAACTGACAGAAAAAGATACAAAGATTCTAACTTAATTGGCTCTTGGCAGAGAGCCCAGAATACATACCTAACATACTTTTGTAAAAGTTTTAGATAAGATAAGAACTTACACAACTTAAAGGGCAATTCACCTTCATTAGCAAAACTATAATAAACACATAAAAACACAGAAATGTGCTCAAACTTTCATAACCTGCCAAATTTTGTAAAATGGACAAGGTAATTAGGGGGTGTGCTCATACAATCGGGCATGGTCAACAAAATTTCTCCATGGCAAATCTTTTTGGCCCTCTATCTCAGTGCAGGATTTAGCGGACGGGGACCTCAAGGTAGTACGGTCCTAGCGCCCGGCCGCGTACCCCCACTCTGGTTCAAGCAGGCATGCGTGCCTGCACTGGAGCATGCCACCCCTAATATTCTGCCACCCTAGGCCTGGGCCTTTGTGGCCTCTACACAAATCCAGGACTGCTCTTTCTGTTTCCAACATGTTGGGAGGTATGGTTTTACCACTGCAGTGCAACACTGCATTATATTTTCAACACTTTCATTTTTTGATGTTACTGCTCCTTTAAGACGATATACAGGTCACAAAGTTGCCATTTCAGTGTACACATATTCTTTAAAGTATGGTAAGCATATGTTTTCTTTTACTAAATAAAATCATATTGTCTAGTATACAGTATATACAGGAAAAATAAACCATCCTTGAATTTAAATGCTTGTCAATAGTTCCTTCCAGCCCAAAGAGAAACAATCGACAACTATGGCAAACTACCTTTGTGTATATTCTGTTTAATTCACTAAAATGTGGAATACACATTATACCAACATGATGAATTTTTTGATGAATATAAAAATAGCGGTATAAAGACAACATTTAATACATTACAGTTTCCTCTTTGCACTGAGGTAAAGACAAGGGACCTTGTGGATAACCGACTGCGCCGAATAAAGGTGCTACAACTGTTGACTTTACTTTCATGCAGAAAACTACAGGCTGAACCCACAAAACAAAACTTTGCTTCTCACTTGCCCTGCTAAACTTGTCTTGCCTTGTCAGTAAGATTAACTGCATTTATATAGGAGTGAGGGTTTTATTAAACATGAATATCACAGTCAAACATGTACTTTCAATGCAGCACACAAAGACTCAAGGTAATCAACAAACACAACACTAAATTCACATAATCCTTGCTGTAATAACCCTTTATTTTGTTTTTATCTTGCTTTCTATAGAATACTTGCTCACACACAGAGCCACAGTCACTTCCAATTTCCAAGGAAGCTGTGAAGGTCAATTGGCTTGATTCACAGTCACCAGATGTAGCCAAGATACGTAAATGGGGGCAGTTTTCCACCGGTCACTTTTACAGTATTACTCAGTATCTAAATCACTATATAATCCAAGGAACTGAGAGTAACCATTTGTTGTGCTGATGGTTTTGCTGGTACCCAGTTGACATACATACTGGCTCAATAACTAAATGCCATATTTCTGTTGCTAAAGGAAGTTTCAATTGGAAACCTTTCTTTTTATTTGCATCTATACAAAGCTTTAGGGGGGTTGTTCACCTCCCAAACACTTTTTTCAGTTCAGTGGTTTTCAGATTGTTCCCCAGAAATAAAGACTTTTTTTCAATTACTTTCCATTTTTATTTTTTACTGTTTTTTTCCAAAGTTTAATGTTGAATGTTCGGGTCTCTGGTGTTTGAGTCTGGCAGCTCAGTAATTCAGGCGCAGACTCTAAACGGCTACAATTTTGCAACATTTGGTTGATACATTTCTCAGCAGCATCTCTGGAGTATTGGCAACTATTGTATCAATTCTAACAGCTGCCTGTAATGAAACGCAGAGATTCTGCTCAGCAGGGACAAAGAGAACAAATGTATCAACTAAATGTATCCATTTAGAACAGGTTACAGGGTCGGCAAACCCCCCCCCCGAGCTGCTTTAGAAGGTGAAAAAAGACACTTTACACTTCAATATTAGAAAAACGGTAACACATAAAAAATAGAAAGTAGAATGAAAAAGTCGTTATTACTGGTGATCGGAAAACAACTAGTTGTTTGAAGGTGAACAACCCCTTTAAAGATTGATCAGTGCAGTTGTAGCCACTACAGAAACCCACGTGTTGCCCTGCAAATATATGTGACACAACAACCACTGCAAATATTAACAAGATATGTTTTTGTCTAAATATATTAAAATCTAAAAATCATATTTTTGCGAGTTTATAAAACCAGCACTTCATTCCAATATTAAGTTTCGAAGATATTAACACATCTGGTCTGTTTTCAAATCTCTATTTTCATATATATCTCATATGAATGTCTATACATGCCTATTTGGCAATAGCATAACATTTCAGATTCTTTGGTTTCAAACCACCTTATGGTTCAGAATTTCTTCAGCCTTCCTTAGATCAATCACAGTTGTAACAGCTATTGTAGTATCTATGTTAGAAACCCTCAAAATCATCCCCTATTTGCCATTTTGGGCCCTACGGGGCATAATGCTCCATAGGTTTGGAGCAGACAGGCCTTTGCTAAATAACAAAGGTGAAATTAATGTTTCAAAAGGTTTTAATGAAATGATAGGAAAGGTTATTCCTATGTATAATCTTTCAACAGTGCCCCCTAAATACAAGTTGGTGGAGACGTGCCCCAGCGAGGCCGTGTAGCATATAATTTCCTTAAAGGAGAAGGAAAGCCTTTTGCAAAATCCCCGTACCCCCCACCCCAGGTAGACCCCCAATTAAGATGGATGTGTGGAACTCCGCTGGCAGAATCTGCACTGAGGGGTAAGTATAAAGTATGGGGCATTTCCCCAGGGGGGTACGGGTTTTTTTGCAAAAGGGTTTCCTTCTCCTTTAAAGGGGTTGCTCTCTTTTAAATTAACTTTCATAACTTTCAAATTAACTAGCAACCACACATTGATTTGTATAAGAGACTGGAATATGAATAGGAAAAAAAGCAAATAATTAAAAAAAAAACTATATAAAATAAATAACGAAGGCCAACTGAAAAGTTGCTTAGAACGTGTAATTCTATAACATACTAAAAGATAATTGAAAGGTGAAACACCCCTTTAAACAGAATTCACCTGTCACCACTAGCGTCATGCAGATCTCACCCAAGTAAACAACAGGCTGCACGTGTTATACTGTATGTCCCGTTGAATCCCCACTATTCACTGAGGGAGCACTGAGCCTAGACAACATTCCTTCAATAACTAAAGATGACGGGTTCTCAGCTGGTTGCTAATAAATGTTATGAAGGATGTGAAAAGAGGATGGCCAAGTAGGGATTACAATACATGAAATGTAGCCACTGCTTTATTAGAATTATTTTACATGCTGAATTTAAGATTTATGATCTTTGAAATTAAGTAGGATGTATGGAATTATTAGAAGTGAAAAGATTTCCTCACGCTTATTGCATGGTTGGACATCAGTTGTTGCCATCCTTGTTTTTGATGAGTAAATGTTGTGCATACAGGTATGGGACCTTGTGGGGCTTAAATAAAGTAGAGCCTATGGGAGCAGACCTTTCCATAATTTGGAACTTTACGGATATCGGGTTTCCGAATAATGGATCCCATTCCTGTATATATATTATATATATTACCTTATCAGTTTGCCTAACTACAGCAACAATGTATTAAATCTCCTCAAGTCAAAATGTAATTTTACGCACTGCCTTTTATATATATGTTATCCTCCTTAGAACATTCAAGGCATCGTAGAAATTACAGGAGAGACGACAACCACGCAAAGTTTTGGTGGCTTGAGTAACTAGGGAATCTTTAGAAATGGAGAGAAACTGCTTTATATTAAATTATAAGTTGCATTGAAGGGATGCTTAGAAAAAATGTTTTATTCTTTGGGTGGATACTCCCTTTAAATGTTGTAAATGTTGCATTCTGTGTTAGGACGGTATATTTTATGAATGTATATGTTATGCATAATAAAACATTATACACACACACACACACACACAATATATAGGAATCACTCCTAACTGCCAATGTTTTAGTCCAGGTACTAGGAACCTTTCAAATACATTAATGTGAACTGAATGTTAATAGACCATACTTTTATCATATGTCAATGTACATGAGTGCAGGCAATACAATTATTTACATACACACAGTTGAATCCTTTAGTTGACAAACACCTATGATAAGCATGTTTCAACTAATTTTTTTACAACCTGACTTATGTTACCATACATTGCCTGTGTTAAGTCAAAAGGGTATCTACTTTATTTCAAAGAAATCATTTAGCAACCACTTTATTTCAGCTTTTATTTGGGATATATGAATTTCTGGATAAAACACAAGTTTACATACATCAACATTTTTAAACTGAATGTGATATAATTACTCCTATTTTAATGATAATTGTTATGTATGGAGGAAGAAGGTTGAGGCTTAAAAAAGCCAAAGAACTACATGAAGAACAATTATGAAGCATGGGGGTGGCAGCATCATGCTGTGGGAGTGTTTTGATGTAAAAGGGATTGGTGCACTTTAGAAAAGGCATCATGAGAAAGGAGATTATGTAGAAATCTTAAAGTAACACCGCAGGCAGAAACCTAAAACTTGGTCGCAACTTAGCCAAAGTTGAAACAAATGACAATAAAGTACTTGAGTAGCCTGCACAAATCCCAGCCAAGAATTCCAGACTAAACTAAATAGGTGAGAATCTTGTGAAAGGCTACCCTAAGAGCTTGATGAATGAAAATGCAATACCACTCGATTTCAAAGCTAAAATTTCCAAAGTTACAACTCCCCTGAACGTAGCTGGAAATGATGGGAGCTACAAAATGGAGCTGGCCACTGCACCTGTTAAAACTATAGCACGGAAAGGGACAGTTGTGCTCATCACTAAATTAATTTAAACCATTAAGCTGGGGGGCAATGAGGGTGTGACCACAAAATCCATACAGCAAGTTGCAGGTAAAACTACTGTAAGTCCTTGAGTAAAATGTATAATTAAGCAGTTGAATGAATTAATGAATCAGATTAAAGTGTAGGACTGTATGAGAGGTCTTTGGCCAGCTTAAATATATTGCAATATATGGACAAACAATCCCTGTTTTTCTTTAAGGGAATGCCATTTTTGGTAGCTTAATGCATAAATTGCCTTAATGTCCATAGCATGTGTGGGTCGCAGACACATATAACAATATCCAAGATGGGAAACTCATGACAACATTACAACCATATAGATGCTAAACCTTTAGGTTGATTCAATAAGTTCAGTATTTAAAATACGTCATTTTTAGAGTTTAGTTCTCCTTTGACATAGTTTAGGACTCAAATCAGTAACAACTGGTGCTTTGTGATATTGTCACATGACTCATTTACAGTACATTGTTTGTAGGAAATAATGTGGCTTAATGAAAAATAATGTACCTTCTATTTAATTATCATAATCATCATTTACTTAAATAGTGCCAACATATTGAGCAGCACATTAGAGACTATACCTCATTCACAACAACCTCTGCCCCAGGGGAGCTTGGAATCTATGGTAACGTAATGTCACAACACATCTGATATACTTATATGGAACAATAGTGGGTACTATATATTCTTCTAGACGCCTTTTTTCTAACAGTGATCTCCTGTCACATGTGCTGTCTGTACCACCATAAGATATATAACAGCAAAGTCCCATGCAGCTCACTCTGCTACTCTTAGGGGGTTATTCATGAAGGTTCAAGTTGTGTTTTTCACAAAATCTCTAGTTGATTTTTTTGGTCAAAACTCACATTTTCAGGTTTAAAAAAAAAAAAAAAAATCAAAATCCGAAAATCCGAAAATACACCATTCGAGTTGAGTTGATTTGAGTTCATTCGAGGTATAAAAAATAACCCCCTTGGCATTTCCCTGTGTTTTAGCTGTATTAAGCAGTTTGAAGCCTAGTAAATTAGGCCTATATGGATCACTCTAAAATGTCTAGCCTTCATTGCTGCAAATAATATAGTTATATCACATTTTGTACATCGCTTTCTGAGAAGTACTTGTAACCAGAACAACTGGAATAGTGTGAAATAAATAAATAAATAACCAATGCCCTGAAGGGACTTGCTTTGAATTAAGGGATCAGATATAATTTAAGTTATTCATTTGAGTATTGGAAACCTTGAATATTTTCATATTTCATTGCATAACCTAATACATTTTATATTTATTATAGAAAAATACAACTGAGCTTCACCTACAACATCTTGAAGATACATCCTGAAAAGGTTGGTAATGCAGAGACTTGCCGTCCTGGAGGAGGCGCTCATTATCAATACCTCATGTGGAGTAGGCTTTTCAAACCCGGTGAACAAAAGAGCCTCCTCAGTGTGAAGGCTACAGTTCAATACTCCCCAGTGCTGTGAGTTCAACACTCAACATTTCCAACAGCTAGTGCTGAAAAGGGAGATTGTGTGTGTATATGTGTCTGTGAGGGGAAGGTGGTACATGTATACAGTCTATTCTTAAGCAACCACCAAGTACAACAAGAACTATAATTCTGATATCAAAATGTTCTTGTTTGAAAAAAATAATTGTTCCCCTTATTTTAAAATGTAACCTTCAGGTGAAAGCCCCCCCCCCCCTTCAAGGAGAAGTAAAGCAGTAGGTTAGAAATGTTGTACATTATGTTTTGGGCTTCTGTACCAGCCATTTAGCAGTGAAGATCTGTGTCTCCATAGAGGCCCCAGTAGCTCCCCATCTTCTTTTCTGCTGATTCACTGCACATGCTCTGTGATGTTGTCAGTTACTGAGCTTAGGGACCGAGGCACAATATACTGAATATATATATTATATAAATGTCACATTTGAGGCTGATTAGTAAATAACAATTGGTATATGACAGCTCAGAAACCAGAGCAATTAGCATTAGAATTTAATGAGCCCTATAGCATCAGCTTATATGGCGAATAACATTTTCCACTTGATTATTTGTTTTGACCCCCAAGATTAGCTTCTCCACAGCTGCTCAAAGCACAATGAGCAAAATCCAAAATGGGAAACTCCTGTGACAACAACTGAAGGCCTGGCTCATTACAACTATAGAGATGCTGAACCTTTAGACTGGATCAGTACGTTCAATATATAAAACATGGCAATTCTAGCCATTCATTTTTAGGGTTTAGTTCTTCTTTAAAACAGTTTCAAAGCCAAATAGTAGACTTCAAGCTCAGGATCTAATCTTCTTTAACCCAATCTATCACATGAGCTTCTAATACCGACTATATAAGAGAACACCATCTTGGTCTACCTCCTACTATACTTGCTCATCCGAGACTGTGCGGTGTCCAATCAATTGGTGTTTATGAATACCGTTCTATAGCTAGAAACTGGTGTGTGTTTTTGTCTACATATATGTATTATATGTATATAGGTAGACATGTATATGTACACGTGTCTGTCTCTACCACAAATTTCATTAAGCAATAAAAAAAAAATTCCAAACATGCTGATTTTTTTAAAGGATTAATTTACTCTTCCTATTAGCAATAAACTTCACATTAAATATAACTTCTCAGAACACACAGCTTACAGCGAAGTTTTAGATTCTGAATATTTCATGCCAACGTTTGTTTTATGTTAGGGAAAAAAATGAAATCACTCTAGTCTAGGGAGAACTCTGTGTCCTAACTTTAATATCTTAGAGTTAAAACTGAGGATGAATAATTATTCTTGAGAATTATAGCTATCTAAATACATTGCATACTAGCCTTCTTAATAATTAATGCACTGTTCAATGAGAAAGAAAGGGCACAGAAGATACATGGCTTAGACTTGCCACTTCTCACACGAAGGCAGCAGAATGAACTCTATAAAGTTGTAATACAGTTTACAAATACACTGAAAGTCACATACTGACATACAGGGGCATTTGTGTTTACAACCATGGCTGGAAATTTCCAGTGGTTTGCGGCTACTAAAATATGTGAGAAAAAAAAGTTGTTTTCTTGTACATAAAGGAGGATTTCTTTACTGTTCATTGTAGAGTGCGTTTTTTTACTTATTTCATTATTAATATGACTTTATTTAATTGTTGAAAACCCCTGCACCACTCCTGGAGAACATACATGCTGACCTAATGTTATTCGAATAGATCAGAATTTGTAACCAATTACAATTAAGAATTAAAATTATTTCTTTTTAGCACATTATTTATTAACAGGGAGAAAAAGAAAAAAAAAAAAACACTAACACTAACCAGATATATGTATTATAAAATGATGTGATTTTTTTCAACTGTCTTATAATATTTAAATTTTAGGTCTCTCCACCTAAAAAAACCACAGGGGAAACTGTGGACTTCCACTAAAGGTGGCCATAGATGTTAAGATATTTAAAAGATCTTTTTGTCATCCTAGGACCGAGATTATCCTGAAATGATCATCGAAATCTACGATTTGTCAATTAACTAGAACGACCGTTTCAAGCGATATTGTCTAGTTGAAGCTATAAAAAATGTGGGTAGCTGCCTGCTTGGCCCTGTAAACAATTGGAAAATGGATACATTTCACTGTGACTGATGAAAATGTTCTAGTCTGAATGATCAATTTTCTGAAAATTTGATGGACTTGGCGGATCGCACTAAAATTGTTCGTTAGGGAGAGAAAAATCTTAACGTCTATGGCCACCTTAAAGGAATTGTTTAGTAAAAAAAACTGGTTAAATAGATAAGCTGTGCAAAATAAAGCATGTTTTCAGTATAGTTAGTTAGCCAAAAATGGAATGCATAAAGGTTGGAGTGACTGGATGTGTAACATAATAGCCAGAACCCTACTTCCTGCTTTGTAGCTCTCTTGGTTTCCACTGATTGGTTACAATCAGTGACTTGAGGGGGGGGGCACATGGGTCATAACTGTTGCTTTTGAATCTGAGCTTCATGCTAAGTATAAATTGCAAACTCACTGAACAGTTATGTCCCATGAAGCCCCCCTTAAAGTCGCTGAGAGATGAAAAGCAGGAAGTTGGATTTTTTCTGTTAGACATACGGTTACTCCAGCCTTTGTAGATTACATTTTTGGCGAACTAACTATATTAGAAACATTTTTTATTTTGCATAGCCTGTTTATCCAGTTTTTACTTTTACACTGAACTGTTCCTTTAACTCTATTTCTGCCAATCATGAAATTAAAAGGGTAGAGAGAAGTACAGTAGCCAAGGAGATCTTCATATTTTTTCTCTAACCAGTCATACTCATGAACCAGGTTTACAATAATGAGTGGTCAAAAGGGAAAGCAAATCTAAGACCAACTAATGACCCCACGCTGCATATTTTAGTGTATTTGAACTGGAAGGTAAAGGGAGACAGGGTCTGTAATCTCCCATTTCACTAACCATGCATGCAAACAAAATTCTACAATACTGGAGTTGTTGCATACCATTATCCAAAAAGTTACGCCCATAAATTTGTGGAATCCAAGCTATAATCTTCTTTAAAAAAGATTTTGTATAAAATATATTCAAGATTATATTCTAACACAGCAACATTTTGAACTGTAAAGTGTGCAAGTTAGGCTCTCACTTTTTTGTCGAAATGTATTTCCTATTACAGACAAGTGCTGTGGTGATCTGAATGGTTTTAGCCAGAGACAACTTGTCATCAATGTATTTAGTATAGATTTGCCATGATACATTCAAATATTAAAGGAGAAGGAAAGCTACCGAGGCAGTTTATTGCCAATAGATTAGCAACATCAGTGCAAGCTAGAACGCAATATTTATTTTGTAGCATGCTTTACCATACCTAAGTAAACAGCTCTATAACTCTCTCTGTTTGTTTAGGATAGCAGTGGCCATATAAGCTAGGTGTGATATCACTTCCTGCCTGAGTCTGTCCTTGCTCACTCATAGCTCTGGGTTCAGATAACAGCAGGGAGGGAAGGAGGGGGAGATGGAGAGAGGAGTAAACTGAGCATGCTCAAGCATGTGCCTTGATCGTTTAAGCTGAAAGAAGGAAGTCTGATACAGAAGTCCATGTGTACACAATAGAAGAAAAGAAATGTGGTGTTTCTTTTGATAGAGGACTCAGAGTAGCGTTACTGTGAGGGTTTATTGGTGTATTTATATAGACCTTTCTGATAAAGCTTACTTAAATTTTAACCTTTCCTTCTCCTTTTATACAGTTGTACATGCCATCAGCTTCACATTTACAAACAGTAAATTACAATTTTCAGTGGTTTCCTTATATTCTTTAACATTTTGCAAAAATTTCATATTGAAAACAAAGTAGTTTTGTGTCACAATTTAATACATTAGTTACTGTGTTACAAAGCATTTGATTACCGGTAAAACTTTCATTGACCATGCTCCTGAGGAACAAATGGCAAATGCATTGAATAATGTATCAAATTTTAACAGCGAAGACAGTAGGAAGCCAGTCTTGCTCAGCTGCTACTAGGAAACATTTATGAGAGGTGGGAAATCAACACATTTTCCCACCTGGGACACTTTCCCAGTATAAGGACATAGAAATTGTATCTAAGAGATTAGCAGAATGTCGCAGAAATTAAAAATATATAATCTGTTTTATACACAAGTGCATTTGCTACAGCTGCGGTTTACTGCTGGGAACAGTACTGGGCACAAATTGGATCGAACTCAACCCTCTCAGGCAGGTTTTATACAGAGGGGGAAGATGATCACTAATATAGGTGTTTAATGCACAGCAGCAACTCTTTTTCTCTTGGCTACTGATGTAAACAGTGCAGCTGCTAATGCCAGGGCAACATGAATTACAGGTACACGGCGATCATATTCAGCCCTGTAAGACTCCTCCGGTGTGTATTTTATTATGTTTGGTGCTGTAGCAAGACAGCCAATACTATGACTGAAATCCTGCTTTATTCACTCTCTCTTTAACTGGATTATAATTATCTAATTACATCAACCAATAGATCACATTAACAACTTTGTTGGTGTGTGTGCATAAGTTAACAAGAGTGCATGTGCTTTAAATTATGTAGGATGTAAAGCATGCTGCCCATGTGATTCACTGCAGATCTCTTATTTTTATTCCGGCTTCTATAAACCACTTAATGTGGCACACGTGATGCTTTTGTGACTACTGATCTTGTTTTGCTGCTCGGTTGCACATTTCTTCCCCTACTGCTTTGTTATCATACTCTGTTCTACTGCCTCATACTCCAGTCCCTTGTTGCTTCATTTATCTTCCCCTGCCCTGGTGGGTTTACTTTGTTCTGCTCATATTATTTCCCAGTCCCTGTCCCAAAGCTTGTAATCAGAAGAATGGCATCAAAATACAAGAAACTGGTCTTCCATTTTCTATATCACTTTAATGTGCACTTCCATAATTCCTTACTTCAACAGCAATTTTTAAATGTATTTACTGGCCCAGTTCTGAATTTAAGTAAGGAACAACTTTAGTAAAACAAATTCCAAAATTTGCTTTAAATTAAATATAATTGTTTGTGTTTTAAATATAATTGTGTTCTAACCTCACAGTTAACAGGTATATATATATATATATATATATATATATATATATATATATATATATATATATATATATATATATATATATATATATATATATATATATATATATAATACGAATCCCATAATATTTAGAATCTTAGAATTCTGTGCATAATTTGAATGGTTTTAGTGTGATTGCACCTGTAGAATTCTGCCAAGAACATAGCTTTTCCGCTCCACCAGGAGCATTAAGTCTCATTATAAACATTTAGATGAACAAAAAAATCTGCTATTCCCACTGTCCTCACTTTCTAAACTTTGCTAACACCATCATTTCCTGTCCCTCATGCTTACTGATCTTACAAAATACAACACTTTTTGTCTCGGTTTGTAAAGCCCCAACCAGCAACACTAGTTCAAAATTTAAAAATAAAATATTAATTTCCGTGGAAAGATTTTTTTATATAATATTTTTTTTAAAAAAAAGGGGTTGTTTTTTTTAAATTGTTTACTGGCAATGAAATACAAATCTCGTTCCATTTTACTCTAATAATCAATATAGACTTTTTAATATGTGATATAAAGTGCTCACTGAAACACTGTCACTTTTTCATGCAAATCAGCTTTTAATCTATCTCCCAGTGGTTAGCTGTCTAGTCTGTATAATAAAATTCAACCAGTTAATCCACTTATCTACAAATATAAAACCCTGGTTATGTGCAACCTCTTTCTTTATTGGTTTAAAATGAAATTCTCACCAGTGCAACATTCCATATATGTCGTTTTTGTTTTATCAGTATTCTACAGTATATATGCCTCATAATTTTCTATTAGACAGAGACAGGCAGCATTAGATGTTTTTGAAGGTGATGTTATGGCTCAGATCCAAAAGAGCAGATACAAAGCAGTGAGTATAAAATTTGTGCCATGAGCTGAGGCATTACTTTCTTATGTGACAAATATTCCTACAGTCAGGAATAGATTCTGTTATACCAAAGCTTAAGTGTAGCAGATGGTATTAAATTCAATGATAAGCAATTACGGCAAATTCTTAAATTATGCTTCTGATTACAGATAAACTTGGCACTCTTCTTTACCAGTTAATATTGTTTTTCCTTCTTTTTTTCTAATAAACATATTTATTTAAAGAAATTGTTGCTGGATATCAAACTTTATAAACAAGCTGTTTATCTAAAAGAGAAATTTGTACAAACTGCAATCTTTTTTTGCATCCTAAGCAGAAGCAAATAAGGAGTCTGCATTTACACAGCACTCTGCGTTGCTTAGACCAGTGTTTCTGAAACGTTTTCACAGAGGGCCCTAAAACACTTGTAGAATTAGTTATGCAAACCAAAATGGATGTATGCGCTGTGTTTTATTTATGATTTTCTGTTACATAGTAACATAGTAGATGAAGTTGAAAAAAGTCCAAGTTCAATTTATTGAAGTGAAACCGGTCTATCATTTGATTCTAAGGCAAAAAAAAACCCATGCGGCCTTTCCTCAGAAGGAGAAAAATTTGTTTCCCGTCTCCCAACAGGCCAATCGGACCAGTCCCAAGATCAACTTTGTACTAGTGGTAATTTAAGAAACTTGATATTTTCGCACTTTCTAAAAAGGCAAGCAAAGCTTTTCTGAAACGTATCTACAATACAACAGCCTTGGAAAGAGAGTTCCAAAATGTAACAGTCCCTACTGTAAAAAAACCCCTTTCCTTCTTAAGATGAAGCCGCCTTTCCTCTAATCTGAATGGATGCCCTTGTGTTTGCTGGAAGGACTTATTGGTGAATAAATCATTAAAAAAATGTATTGTATGGCCTTCTTGTGTATTTATACAAAGTAATCATATTAGGGACGCACCGAATCCAGAATTCGGTTCGGGGTTCGTCCATGGTTCTGCCTTTTTCAGCAGGATTTGGATTCGGCCGAATTCTTGTGCCTAGCTGAACCAGAATCCTAATTTGCATATGCAAATTAGAGGAGGGAAGGGAAATCACGTGATTTTTCTTCACAAAACAAGGAAGTAAAAACTTTTTTCCACTTTTTCATTTCCCGCACCTCATTTGCATATGCACATTAGGGTTCAAATTCGGTATTCGGCAGAATCTTTCACAAAGGATTCGGGGATTTGGCTGAATCCCAAATAGTGGATTCGGTGCATCCCTAAATCATATCCCCCCCCCAAGTGCTTGTCTCCAGTGTAAACAACCCATCATCTTTAAAAGCTATTAAATTGTCTGACATGATTTATCCTTCATAAAGCCATGTCACTTATTAACTATAATTCCATTCTCCAGAACATAATCTTGAATGTAATCCCTTAAAAAAACATTTTAACAGCTTGTCACCAACAGATCTAAGACTTACAAGCTTGTAATTGCCAGACTGAGATTATAGGCACTATATCTGGGGGAAAGGAGTCTGAAAATCATACAAAGTATTATGGCTAAAGGTAAACAAAGTTCCATAAGTATCCTAGGATGCATTTCAGCAGACCCAGGGCCCTTGTCACATTAAACATTTAAGTACCTACTTTAGTCATTGACAACATGTTTGAACTGAGCCCTGAGCACCTTTACAGAGAGTTGATCCTGTAATTCTGACTCCCCTATTGTATACATAGAGGAATATAAATGATTGCACACATATAATGATAATGATGCACATCCTTTTGAGGAGTCCCTTGTAACCAAAAAATCTGCACATTTTAATTAAGCCACACCCAGCCCACATCTTTTTACTACTGAAATACTTAAAGCAACTTTTTGGGATCAGTAGTTGCTTAGATTGCAAATAAATTCTCATTTTCTATTTCTGCCTTCCTGTGCTGCTTTACAATACTTTAATGTTTATAGGTCCTGCAAGAAGAATATTTTACATCTGAATTAAACCACACAGGGTGGTCCTTAACACCCTTCACTGTGAAAGAAATGTAACGGGATGCAGGGAGGTCAAGGTGACTCACCCTAAACAACATGATGACTGGGTCAAGGATCTCTGCCTTAAACTATGTGCTAAATCAGTGTTGTACACTATATGCAAATAGAACCATAAGTAAAAACCAACATGATAAGGACAACCTGATTGGGATTCATACGTTTTTTTTTTCAGCCAATCAAACTGATGGCATACCAAATGAATAAAAGTCGAAAACCTAATTCTGACCTGCATACTTTCCCATGTTTTGAATACTATCAGCAAATGCTGTAATCAAAAATAAATGGTGTAAATAACAACGGAGTTCTCAGAAAACACACAACTATTTCTTTAAACAGGACACATGAATGCTAAAATATAGTTCCCTAAGAATAGGGGTTATTTACCTGTCAGTTGACACTGACTGATTTTGTGCTCGGTGATATCGCTCAGAGATTCAAACACCTGAAGGCAACTGTCACAGCTGTGAACAGCTTCTTCTTCTAGCTCATCTCCTTCCTCCTGCCTCTTCTTGCAATCTGTCGATTCTCCATCCTCAGATTTATCTTCTAGTTTGCAGTTTGGATCTGAAGATTAAAGAATTCAAGAATGTTAACATGTTGTGTAGCATTAATTATAGAGAGATATATATTATCAAACTTAATTTTGTTAAGCGCGGGGGGGGAGGTGTGTGGAAAGAGTGTATTACATTTAAATACAGAATTAACAAGGTGTGTTTCTTCATTTGTTTATGGTCATAGAAATTCAGTTTCATGTATAGGAAGATGCGTTTTAGGAGCAAAGATGTTTTCCTCTTATTTAATATAGCAGTGTATTGTGGTGGTTTGCCCTCAGTAACTAGTATTCTACTAAATCATTTCTTTCAAATTGCCTTTAGAACACCTATTAATGCTTCATTTTACACAAAATATTCTGCTGCTGGAGTATACAGTATTCTCCACAATAGATCACTTTATATTATTAACACCCTTCAACCAAGATTAAAAACTTTAGGCCAGTCCTCTAAATGGGCCTGATCAATTTCTGCTCCATCTTACTTTCCTCAGAAATATGTCAGAACAGAACAAATTCCTGATGGACTAAGAGCACTCAGTAAAAAACATCAGATGTCCTAGCATTTGGTTGTCCACACAGCTTTGTGCAGCATGAATTTAGCCAGTTAACATTCACAAGGAAGGTCAACAATTTATCTTACAGTACTGGAACCTGACGCCAGATGCCTCCATGAGCAATATACAAGTTAAAAACACTCCAACTTGTATTGAATGAGCAAAAGTTCCTTTTAGGATTCCTGTTTTGTCGAAAGTAACATTGTAAGGCCTCACAGAAGTTGTTATAGCACAGGGCAAACCCAAAGAGACCACCTAGGGCCATGCAAGGAGGAGGATGCTGAGCAAAACAGAAGCTCTAGTATTGCATTTTCTTACATCTCAGGCCAAGGCAAGTTCGAACTGAGCCAACAACATCTTCATAGAAGAAATACAAAAACAGCAAATGGAATATGATTATATATAATATAAAGATTACAATAACTATATTCCCATTTAAAGATACATGTTTAATTTTTTAGGGACAGGGTGAATTTACACCACCCAAGTTTATATTAAACGCAATAGACCAGGTCGGGCTTACACAACATATAAAAGATGGAAAAAAAGCAGAGCTGATAGCACCAACACCAGGACTTTAAGACTTAAGACACGTGATGCATTATGTCCAAGTATGGCATTCGAAAACAGAGCAGGCCAAAAATGTCCCTGTCACTGGTTCAGATGTTAGGAAATATGAAGCACCCAGTCTAATGCACACAGAAAAGAGACAAGAAGACGTTGTGCAAAAACAGAAATACAGGCCAAATTTGCTCTGTCACTGTGCACACCAGATGGATTTTGGCCAGAAAAGTTGTCCATCTGTGCACTATAGTGACAAAAATATTTTAATTGATATTACTGAGTGCTGACAAGTAAATCTACATTTGATGTGCTAGTGTTTGTCAATGTGCGCTCATCAGTTTACCTGGGGCAGAGCACCTGGGCCTCCTCGTTTACGTGGTGAGTCTCTTTGGAAATAAATGTTTGTCATGATATTGCTCATCAGTGTCCCCAAAGAAGATTTTAAAGGAGAACTAAATCCTAAACATGAATATGGCTAAAACGTTTTATATACTGAACTTATTGCACCAGCCTAAAGTTTCAGCTTCTCAATAGCAGCAATGATCCAGGACTTGTAAACTTGTCACAGGGGGTCACCATCTTGGAAAGTGTCTTTGACACTCACATGCTCAGTGGCCTCTGAGCAGCTGGTGAGAAGCTAAGCTTAGGGGTCATTGTAAATGATCAAGCAGAAAATGAGGTTGGCCTGTAATATAAACGGATGCTACAAGGCTGATTATTAAATCCTGATGCTAATTGCATTGGTTTATGTGCTGCCATGTAATAATTATCTGTATTAATTACTAATCAGCCTTATACCGTGACATTTATATTGTGTGTACTGTATATTGTGAGTGGGTCCCTAAGCTCAATAAGTGACAGCAGCACTGAGCATGTACATTGAATAAGCAGAAAAGAAGATGGGGAGCTACTGGGGCATCTTTGGAGATACAGATCTTTACTGCTAAAGGGCTGTGGTTGCCTGGGGATGGTACAGAAGCCCAAAACATAATATACAACAACCTTTCCTTGTCCTTTAAAAAGCGTATGGCTCTGCAATGTGCAGCATCTGACTGGGGGGATCTGAGCTCTCCGGAGCTGCACACCCCCTCACAGGTTCCCCCCACAGCCAGGGGGGGGGGCATGGTGAGCGGGTCTGGGCTGGGGCTACCGGGTTTTTTTTCCAATGACCTGTCGGCCCAGTCCGACCTTGGCAGTGTGGAAGTTAACCAAATAGACCAATGGCTACCTAGAAAAATACTCCAGCCTTGACTCAGGGCCTCCATCATGGATCAACAGCACAGAGGTTGCAATGTGTAGATCCCTGCTACAGCTGCTGTGGAGATCATAATATGACTCATTGCACAAGCACAATTTGACAAGTGATACTGGGCTGCAAGACTAATGCTGCAGAATGAAGTTTCACAGAGAGCAATAATCAGGCACACACATTTAAAGGGACAGTAACACCAAATATTTAAAGTGTTTTAACGAAATAAAAATATAATGAAATGTTGACCTGCACAGGTAAAACTGATCTGTTTGCTTCAGAAACAGAAACTATAGTTCATATAAACAAGCTGCTGTGTAGCAATGGCTGAAATTTACAAAAAAGACTGTTTGGCACAGGTTAAAAAGTGGATAACAGATAACATTATGTTCTACAGAGATTATCTGCTATCTGCTGTGTAACCTGAGCCTTTTCTGCTTTGAATGGCTGCCCCCATTGCTACACAGCAGCACATTTATATAAACTATAGTAGTGTTTCTGAAGCAGACACACCAGTTTTTACCAGTGCAGGGCAACACTACATGATATTTTTATTACTTTAAAACACTTATTTTTTGATGTTACGTTTCCTTTAACATAGTTCCGAGCAGACAAAGAGGATAACTTCACTACACTTTGTTTGATCACATGGGGCAGAGTCAATGTATGATTTATGATATAAAGTTATAAATACATACAATTCCAATTTTATTTGCTAAATGAAATAAAAACAGGGAGTCCATTATCTCAATACAGTTCTAAAATTGTTACTCTATTTATGACACATTCTCTTTTTTTAAATTTTTTTTTTTTAAATTGAATATATAATTTATATATATTTATAATATATGTATATGTGCGTACCCAAATGATAACTGACAAAAAATAATCACTATGGGCAAGTCTACAAAGGAACAAAGCCCTTCACAAGAGAAAGAAGACAAAAATGCAAGATTTTCTTTCACAGAAATATATGCCTAAAGGCAAAGACACACGATCAGATTTGGGGAGATTAGTCACCCAGCAACAAATCTCCTCTTCTTTGGGGCGGTTAATCGCACAAACTGCCTCCCGCCGTCTAGAATGTAAATCGCCGGCGGGATGGCAATCAATGTGCCTTATTTTCCAAAGTCGACCGAAGTAGCCTCACGAGGAAACTTCGGGCGACTTCTGAAAATGAAGCCTTCTGAGTGCCATCCCGCCGTCGATTTAGATTCTAGCCAGAGAGAGGCAGTTTGGGGAGATTAGTTGCCCTGAAGAAGAGGCCATTTATCGCTGGGCAACTAAATCTCCCAAAATCTTCATGTGTGCGCTTACCCTTCTGTAGAAGCCCACAAGAATGAACACCTCAAAGAAAAATAAAACTGCAGTTTGAATTAGTCCAGGCATATTCATCCACAGGGCTAGATCACACTATAAAGTATAATGTGAGTGTGATGTGGTATTAGAACTTCCCACTTCAATGGAAGGGGAGGTGATGCTAAGATGTTCTATTACCAGTTCAAAGATTCCATTACAGATACAAAATCATACATGATTTATTAATATTTCAACCTATTCTGTTTTATCTAACAGAAGTTGACAAGTCCATACAGCAATCTCTATGGCTAGTTATACCTCGGCTATGACAGGAACAATAAAAAATTACTTATAGGGACAGTGTACAGTGTTATTCAACATGAGTGCAATGAATAGTGCTGGTGATAGACATAGATTTTTCATGGTTAAAACACAAGACCAAAAGTATATTTTTGCTATTTCTTGAGGGCAACAGTGCAAACAGAGAAACTGAGGCAGCTCCATGTTTGGTCCTACCAAGTTAAATACTTGTGCACAGATAATCCCCTGCTTAAAGTGGATCTGTCACCCAGACACAAAAAGCTGTATAATAAAAGTCCTTTTCAAATTAAACATGAAATCCAATTTCTATTTTTTATGAAAACATTCATAGCTGTTGTAAGCTCATTTAAAAATCTCAGCTGTCAATCAAATATTGTCTGCCCCTCCGCCATAGGCATAGAGACGGGACAAGCAATTACTTTCACTTTCCATTCAGCACTTCCTAGCTGTCACTATTCTGCACACATTCCAAAGTTCTCTTCACTGTTTAATTATGTAGCCAGTGCATGGGGATGGCCCCTAGTTCCTATTCTGGTGTACAAACAAGATTTTGAAATGATGCCTTAATAACAGTGTCCACAAAATGGCTCCTGCCTGCTTGCTATAATTATGAATTCCCAGACTGAAGGAAACAAGAGGCAAATAATTTATACAGTGTAATTAAAGTTAATTTTGCTTGACTAACGTGATAAAATAGGATTTTAAATATTTTCTTTGGGTGACGGGTCCCCTTTAGTGGATTCATGCTAGGAACTGTATACTGTCTACATCGCAACATTGAGTACCTTCAGTTTCCCCGTTTAGCTAAAAAAATATATACATTCACTGTACTCATGTTGAACAAGGGAGTATACTGCCCCCTTTCATACATGAACTTATGGTGACAGAGAGGTCTCAATTATCTCATTTTAAAACAGAAGTTCAGAAGAATAGAAAATTGTTTAGCGTATCCATTTTTACAACAAATCTGTACAAAGCTTGTCTTCTTTTATAGCTTTGCTGACTTACTGTAGAAACCAATAAAGAAACCTCATGTAGTGAATATTTCTAATGGGCCCTCTTAAAATTCTTCTTGCTTATATAAACGAATCCAGCTTAAATGCTATACAATTTCTGCTGCCCGTCTTTGTACTGCATCTAGCACCGAGACTAGGCCTAATTAGTAAAATATGCCAGAAATGGCTTTGGTTCCATCTTAGGTTTCCCTTAACACTATGGCCTACAGCATTTTAGTAACCTGGTTTGTGTCTTTAATGCATTTTTTTCAATTCTCTAGTACATTAACTGGCAATGTTTTATGTTTTATTATGAACAGCCTCCATTCCACCCAAAGCTCTCTATAACCAAAACAACATTATTAGCAAATATAATTCCAAAACTAGGAGTGAATTATATTATAACTCTGTCCTTCAACTTTTTTTGCACAAATGACTTTTCACGGTTTATTTTTCTTAAATTACTCAACATAGGGTGTGTGATGCTTTCTTAACAGCCTTAAAGAAATAAGGGCAATGACTCATGGAGCATTCACATGGGCAGCAGAATGCCTAAAACTGCCCTTCCAATGCAATGCATTTAAACTGCCACAAGTATGTCGGTAAAAAAGCTTTGGCTGACATACTCACAGAGATTTAAATGCATTGCAATAAAAGGGCATACAGGCATTTTGTTGCCCGCAATGTTATGCTGGTGACAAAGCTCCCTGTGTGTCATTGCCCTAAGGGTACTGGCTCACATCTGTGCTTTGAGGTGATTAATGACTGGCTTTACCATAGCCAAGCAACTGTCACTGATTTTTTTATTAATCAAAGACTATTTTCCAGTTTTGTTTTTTTTTTTTATGGTGACTTACCCTGAGAAAAGATTAAAAAAAAAACATGTGATAAGTCAGTTAATGCTCGCATCTGGGTTCACTGTACTCATTAACAAAGTCTTGAAAAACTGAACTGGGCAATTCAGTCTTTTTTGTAATTTATCAAAAAGATGATCAGAATAATTTTTCATAAAATGATCAAAGGTATGTAGGGGACAAGAGAAATCCTTCCCCTGTTTTTCTGCTTGTGACATCATCCAGCCCAGTTACAGGCTGGAGAGCGGTCCGATTGGCTGGGCACCCCAGTGCATACTTGGGAGAGAGGGTGTGCCTGACTTTGGAACCAAATGTAAGGGGTCTCCTGAGAGCTGAAGAGAGCCAGCACGAGTAGCTGTAAGACTGTCAAGTTCAGAGAAGCTGTTAAATCTGTGGAATCTGTGGAGGCCTGTTCCCTGCCAAGCTGCTTGAGACTCAGAAAGAGAAAGGTGCCACTGGTGAGATTTAGCCTGCTGCAGAGCTGCCTATAATCTCCAGTGTGATTGCCTCTGAGAGCACCTCGGTGAGTGAGCCACCCAAGGGAGGATACGATACATGCTTGGGGCAACAAAGTGAAGACAAGTCTTGTGTATTTACCTGCTACGTAGGAGCTGCTGCTAAATTCCAAAGGGAGAGGTACTTTTGGGAAATGGTAGCGCTACCTGGGGAATAAGTAGCTCTGGGGAAGGGGCATTTCATTTGACCTGTGTGGTTATTAACCCCTTCCAGAGGATTGGGACTTTGATATTAAAAAGGACTGTGTTGGAGCAACAGTTAAGTATCTAATAGTGATTTAGATAGTCTCACGTGTCCCCAGTGTAGGAGTGCATGGTCTATTAGTTTGCCCAAGTTTTACTGCAGTTTATAAAAAGTTTATATTTGTTTCATTTGCAAACTGTGTGTGTTTTATTAATCCTAGGTGTGTTCCTTGGGTGGAGGCACTGCGCGCTAATTCCCAGTTCCTGATACTTTTCATACCGTTATCAGGAAACCAGTTATCCAGAAGGCTCCGAATTACACAAAGGCCATCTCTCATAGACTACATTATAATGAAATAATTTAGTTTTTTAAAAATTATTTCCTTTATCTCTGTAATAATAAAACGGCACCTTATACTTGACCCTAAGTAAAGTATAATTAATCCTTATTTGAGGCAAAACAATTGTACTGGGTTTATTTAATGTTGTAAAAGCAGACTTAAGGAGATCAAAATTATGGAAAGACCCCTGATCAGGAAAACCCCAGGTCCTGAGCATTCTGGTAACAGGTCCAATACCTGTATACTTAAAATTAATAATGGTTAATAAAATGGTCCCTCTGCCCCTGTTCTTCATTAAGGCAATTAAAGTATGCCTTAGATTTGTTTCCCCTTCATATCCAAATGTTATTTAGTACACTTTGGGAACCTTCCTCATCAGCCTATGATAAACTCACAAAAGTTAGCAAATTCCACAAGAAGGAAGATGTGATCAACAAACTTTTGCTATGAATTTTCAAAAAAAAAACTTTATTTTAAATTACATTGTAAACTGAAATTGTACTTTGCCGACTTTATTGTAAGCTATTAAAAAAGGTATTATGGTAATTCATAAAACTGCATAAGACGTTTGCAACTGTGCATCATTACATTTTGCTCTGTTATATACTTAACAACCCACATATGAACTTCTAAATTCTAATGCCTTAAAATGGCAGCTATTTGTTTTCCAGGGTTTTTTCATCTTAACCATATAGCTTGGGGGCAAAATTCCAGAATCAGCCTTGTTACAGATGGATCAGTCCAGAGTCGGTAATTTGCCTTATTATATTTTTCTGATGTTGAAAAAATGTTTCATTCTATTAAAAGGTGGGCATGTAGATCTGTCTTAAACAGCATGGGGATCTGTTGATGTCCTGATGTGTTAATACAGTATATAGATTGATAGACAGACAGACATATAGAGGTATGGGACCAGTTATCCTGAATGCTCAGGACCTGGGGTTTTCTGGATAATGTTTTTTTCGTAATTTGGATCTTCATACCTTTAGTCTGCTAGAAAATCATGTAAACATTAAATAAACCCAATAGGCTGGTTTTGCTTCCAATAGGGATACATTATATTGTAGTTTGGATCAAGTACAATGTACTGTTTTATCATGACAGAGAAAAAGTCACCTATGGAAAACAGCATTTCCGTAATTCGGAGCTTTCTGGATAACCGGTTTCCAGATAATGGATCCCATAGATATATATATATATATATATATATATATATATATATATATATATATATATATATATAAATATGTGTGTAAGAATCCCTATTCTACTTAGCAATGCCATTCATCCTGCCATATAAAATATTATTAAAATAAAATGATGAATGTTGTTTCTTAAAGCCTGTAAAACAAAGTTAGAAGCTACAAAACCAAAGAGCACCCATATTTTGTACTTTAGGGCTTATGACACCGCAAACCTGCTCTGTTTGAGTAGTCCCTATTTTATGAAAATGTACTGACAGATATACAAACAGTATATCTTAATAAATTAGGCTCAGGTATTTGTTTTCCTATATGTGCTGTCGATACAAATATTGTTTGGCAATTACTGATAAGTGCGAATGAGTCAAGGACGTATTAAAATCTATTGTGGAAGGAGAGAAACATCAATGTAATCAATTTAGAGAAGGTCACTTTCTACCACTTCTTTGCTTCCTTATAAAGAGTCAATGACTGTATATCAATATTTTACCTCAAAGTCACAACTCTGAAATAAGCCTTCAGGAATGTTTCATTCCATGGCCAAAAAAAAAAAAAATTAAGGACAAACAATAACAGTAAAAATAAATGTGTTTATACCTAATGAAAAGATTTTTTTAAAAAAAAGATCAAGCAATGTGACAGTATAACTGCTGCACTTGTGATCATACAACTTATGTTGGAGGGTGCAAAATGCCAAAAAAGATTTCAGCTTGAATGTGTAGGCCATAATTTGTGTTCCAAATATTCACCCCAAGAATGGCATAGGGTTATGCCATGCAAAGGGCAACTTATTGTCAATAATGAACATAGCTGCTTCAATGCGGTACCTTTCTTACTGTATACTGATTTTGTGTTTGCTTCAAAAGGGGCAGACATTTCTGCAGACTCCTGCCCTACTCCAGCTTCACATAGAATCTAAGTTCACTTCAGCACCCATAGTTTTACAACCAATCACCCTCAATTATCTAGGGAGTGTCTACAGAATATTATGGGAGATTAATACTCCATCTTGGTATTGTTCTGCTCTCATAATGTGGTAAGGTGGACCTAGCTAAGCCTGATCAGCCCGATCGACAAGCCGATCGATATCCAAGTCTTCAGCCGATATCGGTGGGCTCTTTTCCCACTATACACGCACCGAATATTGTACGAAAATTAGTTTCTTACGATATTATCTGTGCGTCTATGGCCACCTTTAGTTTAATTGGCTACAGAGGAAGTTAACCATAGTGTGTGTGCTTTGTAATGGGATATGGACTGCATATTGTAAGCTATACTTTGGCAGGGATTGATAAATAATAATGATCAAGTTGCTGTAAATGTTTTGCAATTTTTAAAGAATAAGTACAATTATCACTATATAAAACACAAGAATATCCTGTAAATGATATCCTTATAAACGGTGCTTAGTGATGTCATCGAGTATAATCGGAGCTTGGTGATGTCATTTCTGTCACATGACTCACTGAAACCTATGTATTATAATAAAGTATACCCTCTTTGAAATATGCGGATATTAGAAGTCTCCTTTGGCCTCCTGCTTTTGTATGGTCATAGAATTCCTCTGTAACTTATAAGATCCTTATATTTTACAAGAGGGGTACTTTATTCATTATATATATAACCTAAAGTGACAGAGCTAAGAGACATACAAAAAATACAATGAAAAATACAATGAATTCTAGACAGAAACATACAGCAGAGACCTGTTTAAACAATCATTCCAAATAACCAGTTGTTAGGAAAATAGAAGAACAGATGTTCCAAGAGCAAGAAATATTGCACACCAAGACACATTTTAACCGAGCATCATCAACATAGAGGTTTCCCATAAAAGTCAAGCAAGTTAATTGAGGTCATATAAGCTTAGCATAAGGCAGAGAAGGGGACAAGTATCACAGAGTGCTTAGCTGGGCATCCTGAAATGCTGGCCACAGACAGTAAGGATTTGTAAAGTAGCAAAAACATAAAAATAGGACAGTAGTGTACATGAGAGTAAGCAGGATGCTTTTAGTCTAAAACAGCAGGCACTGAACTCACTAATAATGCCAGAGGTTGATTAAACCAATGCTGTTACCCTAAATGAAATCTACCAAAAGAACACATAAAAAAGCCAGTGCATTTATAAACAGTTACACTTGATTTTCATCATTACATTCCTTGACAGAACAATGGGTTTCATTTGAACAGACTATTTTGAGAACAAAACACCTTTGTAAAACCTGGAATTATTCCCCTTTCCAGAAAAGAACTGAACATAGGCTTGCACATATTAAGGGGTGTAATTGGTGGGCTGAGAAAAGTGAAGCGCGCGTGTTCTCTTGGACTAATGATGCAAAGAGCTTGGCTTTATTAACCCCTTAAGGGACATGCACTGTAGGAAGTGAGAAGAAAGTATTATCAGTACGATCCTACAGCTCTTGGTTCCTTTTTAGATTAAGATCAAAAGACCCTCGTCTTTTAAAAGGCCTTTGTAAGGTCTACGTAGCACAGACAGGCTAAATGAATGTTCTAGTGGTCCGTCTCAGGCAAGGAAGGAAAAAAAGACTCAAATCACAAAAGGTTTCGAGAACAGAGAAACACAGCCTATGATTCTGTGAATGAAAAGTAAAAAGCAGATTCTGGTTAATGCAAATTGGTTTACATTGTTCCACTGATCCACCTGCAGAAATCATAGCACTCAATATAGTATTTGCCTAGGAAATGAACACTTGCACAATACTAGTGATCTAATGCACACTATTAAGAATAAGTAAAGCCTTTGTTTGTGATATATACTATCTATAAAGTGAATACTGTGCAAAGAGTCCAACAGTATATAGCAAATAATCAATATGAACTGCTAGTCTTACTCTTGTTCACCACAGCAACAGCTGACATATTTAGAGGGTTATTTATCAAAGGTTGCATTTTAGAGCTTTTTGTGAGCTTTTTTAGACCTCGAATGAACTCACAACTCGAATGGTGTCTGAATTTTTCGGGGGAAAAAGACAACTCGACCTGAGATAAATAACCCCTTTAATGATTTTATGTTTTTAAGTTAAACCAAGCTGGGACCGAAGTGCAAATATCTGCAGTAAGAACACAGAAAGCAGTCTGAACTGACCTTATTCTGACACCGGCTTTCTTTTTTTAAATTGAATATTATAATGTCTTTAATAATGTCATTAATTTTGTTCAGAGCACTAGTATTAAAACCTTCTTTTTAGGGATGCACTGAATCCAGGATTCGGTTCGGGATTTGGCCTTTTCCAGCAGGATTCAGATTCGACCGAATCCTAATTTGCATATGCATATGCAAATTAGGGGCAGAACGAATACTTCGTGAAGTGGATCCTTCGTTTGGCTGAATCCAAAATGTGAATCCAAGTGGATTCGGTGCATCCCTACTTCTTTTTGGATGCTATTGGCATCTGCACTGGGACCATTTTTGCAATCACATTAGCCCCAATATTCCTCAAGACATAGAAGCAGTCTTCCATTTTTCCAAATATAATGTTGAAGCATTCTGTAGATCAGGTGCTACATACTTCTTATTTAGGTTGCTGTGTAAGGGACATGCAGTTGTCATTCTATCCCTTGTAGCCTTAAAGGAGAAGGAAAGGTTAAAACTAAGAAAGCCTTATCAGAAAGGTCCACCTAAATATACCAGTAAACCCTCAATGCCGCTCGGAGTCCCCTGTCAAAAGAAACACAGCATTTCTTTCCTTCTATTGTGTACTCATGGGCTTCTGTATCAGACTTCCTCCCTTCAGCTTAAACCTCCTTGCCCTGGGCGTGAGCATGCTCAGTTTGCTCCTCCCCCCCTTCTCTGCTGTAATCTGAGCCCAGAGCTATAAGTGAGCAGGGAGAGATTTAGGCAGGAAGTGCTGTCACACCAAGCTAATATTGCAGCTGCTATCCCAAACAAACAGAGCTTCCAGAGCTATTTACTCAGGTATGATAAAACATTCTACAGTATAAATATAGCATTCTAGCTTGCACTATTGGCAATAAAATGCCTCCATAGCTTTCCTTCTCAATTAAAGCAAAGTTCACTACAGACACTAAAGAGTGAGAGAAGTCGAGTTTATTATTAACAACGTGTAAGCACCAACATATCAAGCAGTGCTGTACAGTAAGGGCAGTGACACACCAGGAGATTAATCGCTAGCGATAAATCGCTGCTTCTCTGGGCAACTAATCTCCAGTAAAAAGCTTTCCCACAGGCAATAATGCAAATCGCTGGTGGTAAAACCCATGTGTCGCTCCAGTCTCCCAAAATTGCTACAAGAGGAAACTTCAAACGATTTTGGGAGACTGGAGCGACACATGGGTTTTACCACCAGCAATTATTGCCTATGGGAAAGCTTTTTACTGGAGAGTGCAGGAGATTAGTTGCCCAGAGAAGCAGTGATTTATTGCTAGCGATTAATCTCCTGGTGTGTCACTGCCCTAAATGGCTGTGTGTATTTTGTATGTTCTTTATGTACATCCATTAGTTGTCCAGTGCTGCAGAATATGTCTTTTCACAGGCTAGTGATTTTTCTAAGGCAATCTGTAAATAGTCAATTGTATGTGCTTTCTGAACTATATCTCTCTTGGCAGCACTGAAACGAGGGTCATTGCCACAAAGACAGGTAGTAGTTTGAGTGACCGACTCAAAGAGAAAAAGGAGAAGTCTACACAACAAATAGGCAAGTAAAAAATACAAAATCAGCTCCTCCTCAAAAATATTTTTTACAAAAATAAATGTTTCCCATTTACTGCATTGGTTCCCAAAAGTGGCAGTGGATCGCATGATCATTTAGACAATCGCTTATTAAAGTCAAACTAATTTTCAACACGAGCCTTAAAAAGGTGGTTCACCTTTGAATTAACTTTTCGTATGTTATACAATGGTCAATCTTAAGCAACTCTTCAACTGATCATTATTTATTTATTATAGTTTTTTAATTATTTGCCTTCTTCTTCTGACTCTTTTTAGCTTTCACATGGGGGTCACTGACCCCATCTATAAAGCAAATACTCTGTAAGGCTAAAAATGTATTATTACTGCTACATTTTATTACTCATCTTTCTATTCAGGTCCTCAACTATTCATATTCCTGTGTTTTATTCAAATCAATGCAGGGTTGCTAGAGCAATTTGACCCTAGCAACCTGATTGCTGACATTGCAAACTGGAGAGCAGCTGAATAAAAAGCTAAAGAACTCAAAAACACATATAATAAGAAATGAAAACCAATTGCAAATCTCCACCTCATACTAAACGTTAACTCAAAGGTGACAACCCCTTTAATGATGTTTACAGCAAAGAGGTACATAAGTTAGCAGATCTGTTATGAGGAAACCACTTATCCAGAAATCACTTTTTTCTCTGTAATAAAGGCAGTACCTTGATAGCAAAGCTAACTTAAATTCATGTCAATGGTGAAACAATACTATTGGGTATACTAACGTTTAACTGATTTTATTGGTCGTACCTTGTAATGCTCCATGTTACAGAACATTCCATTGTCCGGAAGGTCCAGGTTATATTGCTTTAGCATCACCCAAAATCACTTAAATATAGGCTGATATGGGAGAGTTTAAAGATATATACATATGTTTATTTTTTCGCAGAATTCTTACATCTGTTCCCTATTTATATATAAATCAGGTCAACACTTTATAAACAGACACACTGCACATAAGAGGCAGCTAAGAACTGAACCAATTGCACAACCGTTAGCTGGTTTGTTCGGTTAACTCAAATGGGTTAATAAATCTCTTTCCAAGTATTTTTGTATGGAAAACTGCTGGCAAAAAAAAGGGAAAACTGAGAAGTCATGTGGCTATAATTATTAACAGCCGAGGAATATTTCTTTGTGCAGTGCTGTGGTGAAGTAAAACTCTATCGTGCCCTGTTCCCAACAGCGTCCATCGCAAAAACAACTGCCTCATTAAACCTCTGCAGCAAGATTAATATGCCATAGCTGCACTACATTTATAACTTGCAACTCTATAAAAAGCACATTTCATCACGAGAGCCAGACCTGAGATACAAAAGTACAACTATAAACTTCACCTCTCAAGAACTGCTTAAACACGGTAGTGTATAAACCGTGAAGGGCGGATGTGCGAAAGAGAGATTTTGGGGATCTTCACTGGCAGACAAGGCTGATGAAATGTAAACGCCCACTCACGGAGGATTTGGATCAGAAATCCACACGCTACGGACGGAGTAAAATGCTACAGTTGCAAAAATGCAACCACACAGAGTTATGGTTCTACTCAGACAGTGACATAAAAACGAGCCTCAAATGTCTACCGACGATTATAAAAAGAGTAATTTTTTTTGTTAAAGGGGAAAAAAACTGATGAAGTCATACAGGAAACCACAATTTTTTCAGTGTATTTTGGCAAAAAAGCTAGCCACTGGAGTGTTTGAAACGTGTGGTTACAGGAGGGGTCTACAGCCATTGGCTATACATGTAGAAATACAGGTATGGATCCATTATCCGGAAACCGGTTATCCAGAAAGCTTCAAATTACGGAAAGGCCATCTCCCATAGACTCCATTTTATCCAAATAATCCAATTTTTTTTTTAAACAATTTCCTTTTTCTCTGTAATAATAAAACAGTAGCTTAATCCAAACTAAAATATAAATTAATACTTATTGGAGTCAAAACAATGCCTATTGGGTTTATTTAATGTTTCCATGATTATCTAGTAGACTTAAAGGAGAATTCAACCTGTAATAAAAACCCCCTGCCCCCAGCCTACCTGCCCCCAAGGCAATTGCCCCAGAATCTGCACGGAGGGGTGAGTACAAATTAGGGGCATTAACCCGGGGGCAGGGGGTTTTTTTTATTACGGGTTGAATTCTCCTTTAAGGTATGAAGATCCAAATTACAGAAAGATCCCTTAGTCTGAAAATCCAGACTCCTGAGCATTCTGGATACAACAGACGAATGGCTATATTCCATTTATATAACCATAAATCATTCATGGTACAACAACATCTGTCCAGATATTCGCTCAAAACACAGTATCAGATTATCAGATGACTAGCGAAAATCAAAATTTTTCGACAAGTTTCTCTGGGAAAATGACGACCATAGACGCAAAGATCCGAACGTACGAATCGAGGATTCGGACGATTTTCGGACCGTGTGTGGAGAGTCCCGACATTTTTCGTCCGGTTGGAGATCGGTCATTTGGTCAATCAGACAGGTTTGATTTTGTCCCGACCGTCCCGCCGGAGCCCATTGTGCTCTCGATCAGTCGTCCATAGGGCCGAACGTTCAGATTACCCCCGATATAGCCATTCCCATTAGTGGCATATCGGGGAAAGATTGGTTCATTTGGCGATGTCACCAAATGAGCGAATCTTTTCATCTATGGCCACCTTACTGGGGGGAAAAAAGATTTGTGGCATGTCAAAAAATTGTTGTGCAATTTGTCACACGTCAAAAAAATGTGTTCCCCCCATAGACTTCAATAAATTACGGCAAATTTTCATTGTTTGGTGAATTTTTGGCCACACTACAGATCACCATTTCTATGCTTTAAGATGATGCCCTTTATAAGCTTTGTACACTGTCACAATATGGCATATTATATTTAAACATCCTTTCTGGAGTTTGCGAAACAGCAGGTCTTCTGTATTGCAAAAGGACAAAAAAATAAACTCAAATTGTTATCCTTCATGATTAAAAGGACAGCACAAGAGGGGAATATGAAAGCAGTATAAGGTCTGTAAAACATTCTGCAGCAACAGCTCATGCATCACTGATGCCACAACTCTCTCTAGAACATATTTAAATGACTGGACAAGCTAAATAAGGTATAAGCCTCATGAGCCTGGAGAACCAAAAAGCAGTGTACTGTATGCAGATTAGGTCAAAACCTTATATTCGCCATCTTAGAAAATGACAGTTGCAAATACTGTTTATTAGGATTTCTTTTTAGCATATGCTACTGCATCAAATCGAAAATCTAGCATGCATCAAAATTAAACATAAGTATTTGGAGAATAAAAAAAATGACGAATGAAGAATGATGGCACTGTAATCAGTTTATTATATAATTATTAGACTGCACATTTAATTGCACAGCATTCTTTAAGACCCATTTGATTGTGTTTGTCGAAACATAACCTTTTTAGTATTTAGTTTTTATCACATACAGGGCACACTGGCAGAAAGTCCAGAAACTAACATTTTTTTTTCAGAAACAAATCACCAAATACTTCTGCTTCACAAAACTTTACTTTATTACATTTGTTGCATGCAAAATACAGTCTCGTATTCTGAGTAAATTTAAGGGGCAGATTTGTCAAAATGTTAGTTTAGAGCTTAATAAATAAAAACTTGTCCACGTTCTATTTATTCCTATGGGATTTTTAGAATTGTATTTATCAATGGGTTACAATTTGCTACATTAGTTGTTACATTTGTGAGTAAACATCTTTTAAAAAATATTTGAAACTATTGTATCAATTATAACCTCTGCCTTTAATGAAACTCAGGGATTCTGCTCAGAACGGTCAAAGATAACAAAAGTATCAACTTATGTAGCAATTTAGATACTCAACAATTTAATGTTAGAAAAACTCAAAATTAGAAAATATAAAGTAATCGAAAAAATACATTTAATTTTTATGGTGAACTATATGAAAACTGAACTGCCATCCAGAATCTAGACACTCATCAAAGGCGTCTAGAGGCTGTTACATTTGCAAAAGGAGACTCAACTAAGTATTGATGTGATATCTCTGTTGGGGTGCCTACATTTATGCACCTGTCTAATTTTTTATGATGAATATTGCACATTTTCTGTTAATCCAATAAACTTTATGTCATTGCTGAAATACTACTGTTTCCATAAGGCATGGTATATATTAAAAGTAAGTTGCTACTTTGAAACCTCAGCCAATGATAAACAAATTAAGAAGGGTTCCCAAACTTTTTCATATGACTATATAATTTAACCTTAGTGGAATGGGTAACCGTTTGAAAACTATATTTCATAGGAGACCTGTACAATAATGTGTTTAATCAACAGATTTATTCAGATCACCTCAGATAGCATCTGCAGTTTCTGTCTAGTTCACTGCTAGAGATATGTGTTGAATCTCAGGCCCTTGTTAAATATTTAACAGGAATTCTTAAATATTAAATGACTGTCTAGATACAGAAATCTGGGGTGGCACATCTAACCCAAGGCTTAAGGGAAAAAAAACGATGCCTTAGTTACAATACACATACATGAACAGCTTAACGTCATACTTCCACACATGAAAGGAGATCTCTGAGCTTTATTCTCAGGTGCTCCACTTGCTTCTCCCCTTACTTTATCCAACGACCATTACTTTTTATGCTTTTTATATATATATATATATATATATATATATATATATATATATATATATATATATATATATATATATATATGTAGAATTCTCCCAGCAGAGTCTTTTCTTGGCTTCCCTGCCAGTTCCATATCAAGTCAGCACCCCTTTAATTGCAAATCAATTTATATTACACACACTCATGCTTGATAAAGGGCCGAGATTAGGCCAAAAACGTTGCATGTACCGGATCAGAAGCCAAATGTTACAATAAAGGCTTTTTATTCAAAATCTTCTTGAAGCCGTGCTGTGTCATACACTGGATACTTACAATTGAGGCAGAAAATGGACCACGGAACATGAGCACTGATAATTACTGAAACTGGACGCTGGTGAGTGCTGACTGAACTATAACTTTATTGCACACACTCATACATTGCCGTCATAGGCATTTAATCACTATAACAAATAATAGAACCGTGTTGCAGTTCCATTTCTGACATAGTTAGCTCCAAGTATTGCTTTTGTGTATGTTTGAGGCACACTGTAATACTAGAAAACACATTATATGTACGTATTGATCTATTCTAAGCCATACAAAAACACAGTCCCATGGAAGTCTGTGAACCCACATACTGTATACTTATAGGTTATAATATTAAAGCCGTCAGCCTTGTTTTATATGGTCACTTAACTCCATGGCAGCGGTACATTATTCACTATATAATACATAATAATACCCTGTAAAATATATCCTAATATTTTTATTTTAATTTAAAAAAAAGGCATTTCCCTTTTCACATTCCCTAGCAAACTAATTTACTTTTTCTGCACTGCTGTGATGCCACCTAGGGCAATGGCACAAAGAGCTGTTATGTTCAGAGATGCACATAATCCAGGATTTGGTTCTGGATTCAGCCTTTTTCATTCGGATTCAGCCTAATCCAAGTTCCTGGATGAACCAAATCTGAATCATAAAAATCATGTGACTTTGCATCACACAAACAAGGAATTTAAACACTTTTTAATTGTGTTGTTCTCTTTAACCTATCCGTTTCAGTATTTGACCGAATCTTTCAGGAATAATTTGTGATTCAACAGAATCACAAAATAGTGGATTTGGTGCATCCCTAATTATTTTGCTTGAATAATTTTTAATATTTGTGTGCCTTTAATATGGTCATATATCTCCCCTGTGACTTCTAGGGGCACATTTACATAGGGTCGAATATCGAGGGTTAATTAACCCTTGATATTCGACTGTCGAAGTTAAATCCTTTGACTTCGAATATCGAAGTCGAAGGATTTAGCGCTATTCGTTCGATCGAACGATTTTTCTACGACCAGAAATTTGTTAGAAAGCCTATGGGGACCTAACATTGATGTTCAGTAGGTTTTAGGTGGTGAAGTAGGGGGTCGAAGTTTTTTTTAAAGAGACAGTACTTCGACTATCAAATGGTCGAATAGTCAAACGATTTTTAGTTCGAATCGTTCGATTCAAAGTTGTAGTCGAAGGTCGAAGTAGCCAATTCGATGGTCAAAGTAGCCAAAAAAAACCTTCGAAATTCAAAGTTTTTTGCATTCGAATCCTTCACTCGAGCTAAGTAAATAAGCCCCCTAATGTCCTTAGACTTTACAATAGTAGCTACATTACTTCCTATATAAAGAATGCTGCCTGGCATAACTTAAATAGGCTTAATTATTAGGCCTATTTATCAATTCAGATTTATTGAAGTTTTTTGAACGTCAACTAAACTCACATTTTAAAAATCACGAATGATCCGAATATAAAAGCATGATCAAATAAAAATGTTGAATGAAGTCAAATAAGAGTACAAAAACCTCCAAATCCTTGTTCATAAAGAACGATGGCTCATATATGTTGGCAATGCCCTCTAGTGCAATGGTACTGGTCGAGAGTCTATGGAATGAATGACTCTATCACTAATATCCATATTCGAAAGGATCCCTGGGTTGCCCTATTTAATCAATGGATACCGAACATTAACGGTAAATCCAGAAAACCAATTACATTTATATTTACAGCAGCCAAACACTTGATCGCTAAATCGTGGTGGACTCCATTCCTTTCAATTCAAAAATTAAAGGCTTGCATAACAGAAATCATGATAAATGAAAAACTGACTTCCCTCTTATAAGGGACCCACAAGGAATTTTTAAAAATATGGCAACCCTGGGCATCCCGGGCCACCTCCCATGGACTAGATATGTCTTCTCTCTCAGCATGTTGATTGTATTGTAAAAAAGAGAAAAATGTCAATAGAAAGATTAAAAAAAAAATTATTGGTCACTACAAATTTTTCATGCTTATACAATAAAAAAAACGTCAATAATACCTTGAAGTGACTAAATATTACACAATTTGCTAAGGACAGCTGCTATTGACTTCTACATGACCTCGACAGCTTTTGGATGGCACTGTTTTTTTATAGAGTTTATTGTGATTTTTACGATTGATACGTATCAAAAAATTCAGTCTTTTTCAATCCATTCTATACAAGCAAAATACGAACATAAATCGGCCACTTGTAATGGGTAATACAGTGTAATGATGACTGAACTGCAACTAGCCATGAATTTAAATACATGGTTATGACAATCTTGCATGTTCTTTTTTGGGCACTAGAATATGCTTGTCATTTATGCTGAACCCACATGCTGATTGTTAGTTATTGTCTAAACGTTATCCTGGAAAGGAACACTTTACACTTAAAGGAACAGTTCAGTGTGAAAATAAAAACTGTGTAAATAGAAAGGCTGTGCAAAATAAAAAATGTTTCTAATATAGTTAGCCAAAAATGTAATGTATAAAGGCAGGAGTGACTGGATGTCTAACATAATAGCCAGAACACTACTTCCTGCTTTTCAGCTCTAACTCTGAGTTAGTCAGCGACTTAAAGGGAGGCCACATGGTACATTTCTGTTCAGCGAGTTTGCAATTGATCCTCAGCATTCAGGGTAACTAGTCAATGCAAACCAAGAGAATACACATTTTTTATTTTGCACAGCCTATCTATTTACCTATTTATCTATTTTATTTTTACACTGAACAATTCCTTTAAGACACTATTAAGGTGCCCGTACAAGGGTACTGGCTACTTACTCAGCCACCCCTGAGCAAATCAATTGCCTCCTCAACGGTTATATGATAGAGGCTTAATGACAAAGGGTAAAAAAAAAAGTTCTGCATCTGCACATAAGGTCCACAGCTTACAGAAGAACTGCAGGCTAAATAATCAAAGCAGCAAACATACATGGTTGCTTCACATAGAATACAACCTCTCTAAAAATGAAGTTTCAAAATAAGCACTATTTATCAAACCAAGAAGGGAAAAGTCTACACACCGTACTGGAAGAATTTATTTTATCTTAACTTGGTATAAATATGTTCCATACTACAAAGCAGATTCCCAAATTATGCAACTCTGGGAGGGCCCAAGCAAGGAAAGGAGGGGGGTAGACAGCCTGAAGTCCAATTTGAGTGAGATTGGGATAAGTGCTTATTTAGACATTTCTGGTATCCCAGCTTGAGGTACCCAAGTATTGTCCTAAATGTTATTGGAACTATAGCAGGCTGACAGACATATTAAAATATTTACATTGTTATAAGATGAAAGGGACATGAACTCCCAAAAGTTTGGAAACCACTGCTTTAAAGTAGATCACTGTAGTCAACTTAAAAGTAAAAACTACAAAAAGAGCAACAAGCAAAAACAATTACAAATGTCTACATAATACTCAAAGTTTATAGAAAACAAAATCTTTGCCTTTAACCTTATAAGCCCACTGTCTACCTTTTTGCACAAGCTCTCCTTTTTTTATTTTTCTTATTAATATTGTTTATTCACAAGCTCTCCGTTTTTTATTTTAACTGGTGTGGGGATCATTGCTGCAGACAGCAACTTACAAGAGTTTTTTTGCACATCATTATCAATACTATTTAAAGCATTACTAGAAAAATACCAGAAACTCCAAAATGTGCCATCCATTCCTAGACTGAAATATTTAGCAACAGATACATACGAGTCCTGCTCTTGTGCAATGAATAGGACTGATATTTGATCCTTGCCAGGTAGATAATTAGATTACTGATACACAGATACTCCCCCTGCATATTGGACTACTATTAACAAAACAGTCACAACAAAGGTGGAAGGGAGGGGGCAGTATACTGGCAATCTAATTATCTGTCACAAGGACCAACCTGGAATATCTTCAACCTGCCCTATTGAGCTCAAGAAATAAGACCATTGATTTTTCATGATTAAAACAATAGGCAAAAAGTATGTTCAGATTAAGTCCTTTTAATTGCACTCATGTTGAACAAGGGGGTATACCACCCCTTTAAAACAAGTACAGGATGATTTATTTCTAAATTAATCCAGTTGATGTCAATTCAAATAAAATGCCTTATCAAACTTTAGTGTAAAAATAAGAATCGCATAAACTGGAAAAATGTTTTTTGTATCACAAACAGGAGAAGTCACAGCTTTTTGTGACAGCAGAGAGTTAACATTAGATCATGAAGATATAAATGGAAGCAGCTAGTAGCACCAACCAAACACTAGGACTGCCAAGACCTGCAGCATTACAAGCGAGACATGAGCTAGATTGCCACATATCAAAACAATGCATGTTATCCTACTGAAGTAAGCAATGAAATACTAGTGTACAGAAGAATCAACCTGTGAGAGTGTGACAAATGAAATAACATATAAATTAACTCTGCAATAAGAATATACCATATTCTTATCTGACACTAAGTGGCAGATCCATGAAAATTTGAGATTAGAGTTTGCCACAGAAAAACTCACCCACTTTCTATTCGTTCCTATGAGATTTTTGAAGTGTATTATTAGAAAAACAATTCACATAAATATAAAATATAATTAAAATACAGATTAAGTTCTCAGTGTCAAGGAGACAAAAGGATTGAGGACCCTACCCAGTGGGGCTTATAGTCTAAATGGGAGGGTAACTTACAGACACAATTTGGAGGGGTATTAAAGTGCTTTAGGTTACAGTGGGTGACACTGTCATATAAGTACCAGTTCCCAGTTCAAGTGTTATCCAGGTGCTCACAGAGGTAGTCTGAGTTTCATTTTAAAAACATTGAAGGAGTATTCTCTCCGGAGAGATTCAGGAATGGCATTCCAAATATAAGGAGAGAGAAAGGTTTGACACGGGAACAGTTGTGGGGAGCGGAGGTTTCGGCCAGGAACATATAGAGAAACAAGAGATGAGATGTATTTAGGTGCAGATTAATTAAGGGCTTTGAAGGTAATAAGGAGGCGTTTAAGTTATTCTTTGTTTTATAGGAAGCCATGAAAATTACTTCAACAGGGGAGGGGCCTGTACCCTTTTAGATGAGACGAGAATAATTCTGGCAGCAGAGTTGAATACAGACTGTAGAGGGGAGAGACAGGAGTTAAGGGGGTCAGTTAATAGAAGGTTACAGTAATCTAGTCGGGATAGGATGAGAGCATGCATGAGCGTCTTGGCAGTAGCTGGTGAAAGGAAGGGACAGATTTGGCAATATTGAGTAAGAAAAAGTGACAGTGGTGACAGTGGTGTTAATACGATCAGAGAAAGAAAGAGAGGAGTCAAAGATTACCCCAGACAGCGTGCTGAGTTGACAGGGTTAATGAGCATGCCATCAATAGAGATAGTAAAAAGGGGAGTAGGACCAGGCTTAGATGGAAAGATGATAAGTTCACTTGAGTTTGAGGTGGCATTGGTTCATCCAATTAGAGATAGTTAGGAGGCAGTTAAGAGATTTGAGCCTCTGTTTCAGCTGTTAATGAAGGGGTGGATAAATATATTTGGGTATCATTAGCATGCAGATGATAATTAAAGAGAAATAATCTAATGAAATCTCCCAAAGACAGAGTGTACAGGAGAACAACAGCGGACCAAGTACAGAGCCTTGCGGCACCCCTAAATTAAATGGAACTGAAGATGAGGTTTTGTTAGCATAAGGAGACAGTGAATGTTCGGTTAGAAAGGCAAGAAGAAAGCCAAAATGCAGCCTAGTTACGGATGGCAAGCAAATACAGAATCTGCATCAGAAGAGAGTGGTCAACCGTGACAAATGCAGTCTCTGTAAAGTAACCAGGTCAGACCGCAGAGGGTCCAACAGATCATGGGTGTGTAGAAAGTTAGTAATACAGGAGAACACAATACGTTCTATGAGTTTAGAGGAAAGCAGTAAAAGTGAGACAGGACGGTAATTAAACAGATAGGATGGGTCGAGTGGGTCGAGTGGAAGCTTTTTTAGAATAGGCTTTACACAGGCCTGTTTGAAAGGAGAAGGGAAGGTTCCAAAAGCTAGAGAAGAATTGAAGATGTGAGTAAGGGGTGGCGTAAGCTCTGCCGCACAGTGTTTGAGCAGAGAAGAAGGCATAGGGTCAAGGGGACAAGTTGTGACTGGGGAGGATAAGAGAAGCTCGGAGACTTCAGACATTGTTACTGGAGGTAAGGAATTAAGACATGCAGAAGGGGGCATAGGAAGGAGGAGCTGGTTTGTATTAGTAGAGGTAGAGATCTGATTGCGAATAGACTCTACTTTGTCTTTAAAGAAATCAGCAAATTCCTGAGGAGAGTGTGTCAGGTTGACGATACTGTCGATGAGGGACGGAGAAGAGTATTGAATAAGGAAAACAGGTGTTGTGGATTCGATTTGTGATTGTTTATAAGGGTACTGTAGTACTCTTGCTTGGCCTTTGACAAGGCAGAATTGAAGCATGGCAGTAGAAATTTATAGTGAATGAAGTCTGCTTACGTACAGGACTTTTTCCACATACTGTACGTTCAGCAGATCTTGTACAGGAGCGTAAGAATCTGGTTTGTGAATTCAGCCAGGGTCGTGGGTTCTGAGCATGTGAACGCTTAGCCTGTAAAGGGGAAAATGAGCCAATGGTTGAGGATAGTTAGTGATTATACTCACTTACCAAGAATGAATAAAAAACTAATCTCACATTTTTATAAATCTCCCCCTAAAAGTGGATATCAATACATTTAATAACACACAAATCACTTTAAAGCCAAAAATATTATTTATATACTGTGTATATCTAGCTATCTATATATACAAACAATTATTTTGAATAGCTTGTGTATAAGATGTGGTTACGCACGTCAAAACACCACTTAATACGATTACCATATTGATATACACTTTAAGTAGTACAGGTTTGGTATTCCTTATAAGGAAGCCTGTTATCCAGAAAGCTGCAAATTACAGGAAGACCATCTATCTGTTTAAGGACATTATTCAAAAATGTTTTAATGGTTTGCCTTTTCTCTGCAATAATAAAACAGTACCTTGTACTTGATGGTAACTAAGCTGCATAAATCCATATTAGTGGCAAACCAATCCTATTGGGTTTATTTAATGTTTAAATATTTTTAGCAGACTTAAGGTATGGTGATCCAAATTATGGAAACCTTCCTTCTGTATAATTGATCCAATACCTGAGGATGTATTTGCGTGTCAACATTTAAATCATTGTAGATAAATATGTATAAATAATGGTAGCATTTTCCAGCAGAGAGCTTTTCATAAAGTCCTGTCCAAATATTTAGGCAAGTTCAAAAAAAAAAAAAAAAAAGGGAAAAAACGTTGCAATATACTTACAAAATTTCAATGATGAAAACAAATGCGTTTCCCAATTCTGAAACCATTTAGTATTATTTAAGGTTAGTGACTATAAAGACCATGGTTATGACAACTGTGACTTCCTTTGTAATATTAATAAGATATGTGACTCAATGTACTGTACAATGTGAACCCACAAAGCAACAGAGAAGAAAAACTAGCTCCCTCCTGTATCTACATCCCTAGGCAACAAAAACTGAAGGCCATATTTCTGATTTAATTGAAATGAGATTAGAAAGTTGAATTTTTCCCTGTGGGGCCAGGACTGACCTTTGACAGCTTTACAGGAGCCAATGGAAAGATCCAAATACACCTGGGGGTAAAAGAAGCATTTGCCAGAGAATAATCTCGATTGCCAAGATAGCAACATTCAAATCAAAAGCTATTTCAGCTTGAAATAATTTTATGACATATTCCTGTGCAGTAAAGAAAGAAAATACAGTTCAAAAGCGTACTCTAACCACGTCAGATGATAAATCCGTCTGGAAACAATTAATGAGACACAGACGTCTAGAAATGTATTCTGGAACGCATCTAGTCTTCACTTCGAAGTGGAAAAACTTCACTACTCCCAGAAAAAAAAAACACACATACTTTTGAGGCTATTACAAAAGACCAAGCCTGAGTATACAAAAATAAGATTTCTATTCTGAATCTTGTTCGCTATTCACCTATTAAAAGTTTATACATGTAAGCAAAATGTACATTATTTGAAGACCCCTTAGTAGTTTGTATGTAGAGAGACGTGTCTCTGTAAAGAGATGCAAAATATGTTAGTGTTCCCTGTAAAATGATAGGGTTCGTGTATGTGATTTTAACGTAACAGAGGTGATTTCAATGTGATTTCGGACTGGAATTAGTTTCGATGTAGTTGAATTCAGAAAAAAACAACTGGAACAGCCAGACAAATGTTGTGATGTTACAGTGCATGGGTATTATTTTCTCCGAACTCATATGCAGCTGCAGGCAAGGGACAAGATTTCACACAATGCAGTCCAATGCAGTTTCATCCCTTATCAGTTCAAAATCAGAACAAAATTACCAGTGTGTATGAGCCAATACACATCATCCCCATGTAGAACAGAAACATCTTATCTTTATACAACTTGGGTAAACCGAGTACTACAAACACTCCCAGGATTTTTGCCATGATGATACCAAATCATGATTGTTTTATCTTCCTCCTGGGCGGTGTAATGTAGATTTTAAAGTTTCTTATGATAATGTTTTATAATAGTAGTAAGCTAGAGTGCTACCATGAAAAGAGTAGCGAAACCATTCATAAGGAATATACATCGTCAGGTAATATTGTATATGGGCTATCCTATTACTTTGTATACAGGGACTAATCTTCAGGGTGAAAATACTGTATGTACAGATGTGCAACAATGTTGAACTATTAAGCTTATATTACAGCTATGGGACCTGGTATCCAGAATGCTCATGACCTGAGGTTTTCTGGATAACAAATCTTTCAGTAATTTGGATCTTTATACCTTAAGTTTACTAGAAAATCATGGAAAACATTTAAATAAACCCAATAGGCTGGTTTTGCTTCCAATTAGGATTAATTATATCTTAGTTTGGATCAAGTACAAGGTACTGTTTAATTAGTACAGAGAAAAAAGAAAATCATTTTTAGAAAATGGAGTCTATGGGAGATGGCCTTTCCGTAATTTGGAGCTTTCTGCAGAACAGGTTTTTGAATAACGGATCCCATACCTGTATTGGTTTTGACTCATTAGGTCACCAGAGGCAACTACATGCCAATATCAATCATCTCCCATTAACTTTTTTTGAGAATATACATAGTATTAACACCTTAGTAAGTCTGCACTGCACAGTAATATGGCAATAAGTAAAAGACTGCTGACCAGAAAGGTAGCAGCATAAGGGCAAGGATATAATTTGTCACAAGAATTTGTTATATCACCATTCTTCTGCATTTCATCATCATCGTCTATATCAAGCTAATGGACTGGTTTAAACAGCCCTGCAATATTGTCTTTTACAACCCAATAAAATGTACATAAACATGTTTTTAAAAAAAAAAATCAATTTAATTTAAATTTAGGTTTGTTATTAGATGTTTGTGACTTATATAAAATTACAAAATAAATGTTTCTATTCTAAATCAGTTTACAAATGATAATTTTCTGTTTTCTACCCAAAAACCCAAAATCTCTTCTACATTATATAAGAAACAATATTAGCAAATCCTTCCATCTGAAGAAATAAGGTGCAAATGTTCAAGAACTGAGGGCTTAAATCCACTTATTCCAATGTTTTTCCGGCACAAAGAATTCTGGGCTAGACATAACATATTCATTGAGGCTGAAACTTCAACTCTGGGCTATAATACATCCCTCATGCCATGCCCAATGGAAAGCAAATGGAAGCCTTTAAACTATCTAATTCTAGGAGACTGGCCAACGAAAAGGCTACTAATGGTATCCTTTAAAGTTAGCAGTTGTTGTCTAATTAACAAAGTTTATTCTTCAGTTCGAGTCCAGCGCTGCGCAATATGTTGGCGCTCTAAAAATATATGTAAATAAAGTGTTTTGCACAAATGTCCATTTAAAATCTAAGTATATCTTTAACAAGTGGCTTGCTACCTTAACCTGCCAGTGCTAATCATTCCAGTGGATCACATAATAAAAATGTGCATTTGCTTACAAATGTAAAGAGCTAGGCAATAAAACAAAACTTTATTGGAATATAAATCCACAAATCCACAGATGCAGCTTATTTGTCAATTTCATTATGTAATAATAAAAATAAACCTTTGAACAATAATAAACACTTATCATAAATAACTCCGCCCATCTTAATTTCCCAGATAAGGTTTAAGAGTTGAGCATCAATTATTGGAAACGGCTGCAGATTTTATACTATAGGTTATTTGTTTTTCTTATTGTAGGTTGTAATATCATTCTCTTTGGATAAAAATTGACTTGCTTTTGGTTATAAACGACTTACTTCGACAGCTGAACATGGAATATTTATTGAAAACAATCAGATGTAGTGACATTAAAGTATATAACTCTTTCTGTTACTTGTGGATATGATGTGGCAAGTAATTACAAGAAACTAAAAGCTCCGGGTGCCTAACTAATGTCAAAGCAATATGTAGGTCAATTGTAATAAATCTCCACCTCTATTTCTGGTACAACTGGGATAATAAAGATCCTATGATAAGCAGCTTTCACAAGCAATAACCTAGTACTATATTAAAAACAAATCACCTCTTAGCTGAAAAACTAAAAAATTACCAAAGAGAATCTGTGTATTCAGCTAAACTAACCTAATCAAAATGATGTGCTTACAGGGAACAACCCATAAATTTAGTAAAACACTGCCCTTAATTAAAGGATTGCAGTTTTATTATCGTATAGTAAAATCAACCAGTTTCTAAAAATGACCAAATAACTTTATTAAGGTTATAGATCTATGGCTATCAGTTTTCACAGATTAATTTAAAAGGAAAATGAAACGTAGAAATGTTTTACAAGAGGGTAAAAATATTGCACAGCATCTGACATCTAGTTCCATCATTGTCACACAAAATGATAGGTTCACCTTAAAGAATTCCTCATAGCATGTAACAATTTGATGGCATTGATTACTTGTCACACACCAAACCAGAAGGCCAACTAAGGAAACTGTGCGAAGGCATTCCAGATTGCTGCTCTGACTTCTAACAGCCCTGTCCTTTGTTCCAGACAAATACTATGATATGCATACTTTCCATCTGCTTGATCATTTATAGTTTGGATTTGAGTGCCATTGTTTTTGACCTCAGCTTTGTAGAAATGCTAAAAATGATCAGATTGTGTGCAAACAGTCACAATTGCATTACCCATACATTGTGCCTGTTAATGGTTTCACCCTTACGAAGCAGAAAATGTAAAATGTTATGCCTCATTTATGCACTTGAAATGGCATCAGGTTTAAAACATACACTCGAAGGACCCGAAGCAATAATTCTGGTGGAATCCTTTTCAAACAAGGGGGAAACAAATAGATGACGTGGGATATCTACAAAAATTTTAACCTTTCAAAATATCTATACACAAAAAGAAATCATTTTCTTGATTTTAATCAGGTGGGCTACATCGTTTAAGCCATCAGTATCATTCTAGCAGCCAGGAAGGCAGTAAATTAGACCGGCTGCAATTGCTCTATAGAAAGTATAAAAATGATTCTGTTGTACACATAGAAAAAAATAATTAGTAATAGACTGTTTCAGTGAACCAAGATATTAAAATGACAATACAAGCATAAACCATGATCCGCAGCAAAATATTGCTGCGAATCAGGATCAAGTTCAAGGTAATAAGCCTAAAAATGGAAGACAAATACAGAACTGCAGGGAAAATTAAGAAGGCCAAGTTAATTAATTAACTGCAAAAAAATCAAGTTATACGTTTTGTGAAAGTAAAACTTTTCGCCACGTTTCTCACCAAGAAGGACCTGCGGAGCATTCTGGTTGTTAAAGGGTAAAATTATTTTTACAGCTGGATTGAATGAGCAGTGCAAGGCTTCATGGGCTCTTTCTCAACCGCCCCATAAGAAGCGAAAGGGTTAACGGTGGTAAAGTGCAGGAATTCTATGCTGGAGAGCAGACTCCATGAACATTCCAGTGGGCCCAGCACAGCATTCAGTGCAACCACAACAAGCCACCCTTTGTCCTCTTCCCCACTCCCGCCGCCGGCCTGCCACACACACAAACACACTAACAAAACACACACCAGGTTTTTTTTTTATTTATTTTTTTACAACACAACTTTCACACAGTATTTGTCAGGCACACTGACTGAATTGGAAATATATATGAGAATTGTAAGGTTGCCAAGCTGTTATCTCATCCTGAGGAGACCCTACAACAATTGGACAACTTTTGTGTCATATCAGTACAATCCAGCAACAACAAAAAGGGTTTTTTCTGACAAACTTTGGGGGGGGGGTGTTTATTTAGGGAAAAGGCGATAAAATATGTATATTTCACACAGTAACGACAGAGCGAGCTGGTCAATAAGTAACCACCATCTATAAAGCTGCTCTCTGACCGTTCATCTCCCTCCCTGATTTCCTCACACACAAACTGAGGCGGCAGCAACAGCAGGCGAGGCGCCCGGGCGTCACGTGACCAGGCGCTCCAAACTCCCAAACATTCCAGCACAGTTTTCTCCAACTCCACGAGCTCCCGGATTCCTGAAACTTTATGGAAACAGCTTCCCCCACATGCCCACTCGCTTTCCCCCCTCACACAACCGCATGAAACGCGTCAGGCTGAGAGGTCTCAAACCCTCCATCACTTTTTCCAGAAACAATGGCCATGGGAGTGGTTGTGTGTATGTGTGTGTGTTTTTTTGGGGGGGACATACGCTGTTGTTAAGTCACAGTAACCGGAGGAAAGTTTGGAAGTGCAGGGATTATGTCTGTACAAAGGCAACAATAGATCAGATATCGTACATCCCTCCCCCCTTTTCTAGGACAGTCGCTGGGTCCTGTCTAATCAAGCTTGTTGTAGAACAGAAAGAACCAATAATAGTAGAGGGGAGACTGGCTGGGAGTTTGGAAGTTTGCGTTGCATTAACCCGTCTCCCTCCCTGTCAGGCTCAGCCCTGCCTTGGCTGCTTTATCCATCCCACCCCCGATCCGCTGCATCTCTTGAGTGTGGAGGGATGTGCCAATAATATCCCAGCTATAGGCTGACGGCAGGGTACGGAGCGTCGCTCGGGTCTCTTACCTTTCAGAGATCTTGGCTTCGCTTGCTTGCGGCGAGACATCCTAAACGCAAACAGCTGAAGTTGTTCAATGTCAGCCCGTTCCCAACTAAGGCAAGACACACGGAGGGTCCCTCAGCAAGAGCTCTCTCTGTTTTTCCTCCAGCCTCCCTGCCTGCCCTCTTCAGTGGCCAAAAAAAAAAAAAAAACTCGCTTCAAATTCTATACAGAAAAAAAAACCGCTATCAAAACTGATTCCGAAGCTTGGAAATCTGCATTTTTATTTAGAAAATGCCAAAATGATCGCTATAAAATTACATGACCGACATCTATTTGTCTGTAAGGGACGGTAGAAAACTAGAAAATAATAGATAAAAAAAAACAGAATCCTCGAGGCAAAGGCTTTAGCGCTGAGATGGAGTAATTGTGGCGCTACAAGTAAGAAAGGCAAAGCTGCGCTGCTCCTGCACGGGGGAGGCGTTTATTTCTTCTTATTAGGATTATTATTTGGCTTGGGCTCGTGTGTAAGGGAGGGGGGTGCTGCTGATTATTTAGGGGGTTTATTTGCTAGTTATTGGGGTCGGGGAGTCTCTGGTTTGGCTGCTGCTGCCCGGGATGTTGCTGGGAAGGAGCTGGATGTGCTCCTTGTCTGTGCTGGGAGAGAAAAAAGTCTGCGCCTGGATTGGGGAGAGAGAAGGAGATGTGCGCTGCTGCTGCTGTGTGCTCCCTCCTCATCACAAACCTGCAAGGTCTTGGACTGCGCTGTCGCTCCGGTAGTCCACATAATAATGGAAAATAGAAGCAAGGCCCCCAAAGCCATCAGGATGGCTCCAGAGGGGGCCCCTAACCCGCAGGGACTCGCTCTGTACGTAATCACTGAGGAAATCATTGTCAGCCTGCCTGCACTCACACACAGACAGAGGGGCATGATTAAAAGCCGAGGGGGACTCAGCCAAGACGTGGACTGGACGCCAAGCAGCTACTCAGACCTGGATCAGGAGCCTCTGCAGGAGGATCAGGGAATAGAACGGAGAGAGGGGGAAACAGAGAGAAATAATAGCAGCAGTAGCAGCAGCAAAACAAGCGCAGCCCCATCCCACACACACACACATACACACACACACACACACACTCACACATACACACAAACACAATCACACATCAAATGCAACCCCCCTCCCTTCCCAGCCCACTGTGGTGTGTTATTAAAGATACACAACTGCTGCGAGAGAGGGACTCTTTCCTCAATCCGCTTTTCTCTCCCCCTGACTGCTGGAGGAAAGAAGAGGAGAGAGAGAGAAGGAGCAGGCACAGCTACAATGTATGAGAGTGGCAAGGTCCCTCTTCCGGCTGAATAGATGGAAAAGATACACTGAGCTGCCTGCCTTTTCCACTTCTTCCTTGGCTTTCACTTAAAAGGATCTTTTGCAGGAACCATGTGTGCTTGCACTTCATTTCACCCTGCTTCAAACTCGCACACTGTTATCTAGGGGACACCTGTATATTGGCAAAAGTCATAGGAAACCTAAAGTCCTTCTTTTAATTGTTATCCCAGCACCGGTCTCGTTTTTTTTCTTTTTTTTTTGTCTTTCCCTCTTTTCCTTCATCCATTCTTTCTTTCTCTCCGACCATGGCATTTTAATACACTGTTACATCTATAAAACGTGCTTTAATTCTACTTCAGCACCTCTGCTTGCTGTGAAGTACAGTATAATGTGTTTCTTGCAGCAATGTAATACAGTGTTCCTTTTTATTGCTTCTAACTTCCTTCCTTTCCTGATGTGCTCTTTTACTAGTGGTAATGGAACATACTGAAAAAAGCAAATATCTACAGCAATGAGAATAACCTGGAAACTGAAATGTTGAAAGCATACATTATGAAGCTAAAGCTAGAGTTGTAGAGACACAGCTTAGAATTCAAGGCAAGCTTATGCTCACTCACTAACTTTCCATTTTACCATTGTTTTAGTATGGCAAGGGAAAATAAATTTAACAGGAATAAATGTGAACTCGAGTTCAGTCTTCTGTGATATGGATGCATCACATTCTCTAGTTTTTTGGCTGGGGTTTTAAAATAATATTCAAGCTGAGAAAATAGTATTTTTGTGTTCGTTTTCTTCAGTGCAACATAAATATAATTTATTAAATATAATTTAAAATAAAATAGACTTGAAAGGCAGTATATGAATGACTTGGAATTCATTAAGGAAAGAAAAACTTAATCATCCCTCCCACCCATTAATAAACAATACTCCTACAAAGTTGTAGTTGTAGCCTGTAAACGATCCTGTAAATGACGGCAGAATATTTCTCTAGGAGTCACTAAAACTGTAAGACAAATATATGGCAAATCATCATAATTTGAAATATATGTGTTATATTTTTATTTGAAAAATGCTGTTAATTTCAAAAAAAAAGTTTCCAGCCCTCTGCAGTTGTAGTTAAACTAGCACTGTCAGCAACTAAATGGGATGCTGGGAATCGTAGTTTAACAACAGCTAGAATTATGCCGAATGTAGATCTGTGGACAGGACATAGAATGTGGCATGGTGTTGGTTTCTAGGAAAAGTCATATCAAAGCTCATACATAAACATTTAAGGCATGAGGTTTAAAATACTTTAAACAAGAGTAGATGTTGCAAAAAATAGTTGCAATACAGGTATGGAACCTGTTATCCAGAATGCTTGGGACATGGAGTTTTCTGAATAACTGATTTTTCTGTAATTTGGATTTAAAGTCCACTATAAAATCATGTAAACATTAAATAAACTCAATAGACTGGGTCAATAAGGAATGATCAATAAGGATTATTCATATCTTAAATTGGATCAAGTACAATGTACTATTTAATTATTATATAGAAAAGGAAAATCATTTTTAAAAATGTGGATTATTTGGATAAAATGGAGTCTATGGGAGACAGCCTTTCCGTAATTTGTAGCATTCTGGACCCCGGGTTTCTGGATAACGGATCCCACAACTTTTTCCACTACTATGAAAATAGACTGTAAGCACTGAAAGTGAGCAACATACTTGACTTTTATATGTGTGTGTGTATAATAGTGTTTTTTTTTTTATTTTTTGTGCAACAGTGTATATAAGCAAAGCAAGGTAGCACAAGTGAAAACAGCAAGTAAATAAAATTAAGCTGCAGTGTTTCAACTAGGTAGGCACCAAATCCAGCCTTTGGACTTTGCTCAATACTACACCAATAATTTTGCTGAATATTAAACAGAATCCAGCCCGAGTTTGAGGCTGTGTAAATAATTAAGAATAAGAAAAATTGTCACTCAGAGCTATAAGGTCACATCATTTAAAGGGTTTAGATTGATTTCAGTTGAATGCTTAGAATTTGCCTGAATCCAAATCCTGAGAAAAAAGTTCAGCCAAATACCATAACAAATTTTAGAATTCGTGCATCCCTAGTTACAATATAGTTTACGGTGGCAGGTATTAATAGAGTCAATAGAAAGGAATCCATATCTTACAGACTTACGTGAAGAAGCTCACAGTACTGAAGCAAAGTGCCAAAAAGATAAAGCAGCTTCTGCAATAGTATGCAGTTTGCTCTACGTATGTGCACCAGTCCAGGACAAAATTTCTTGGAGGTATTGGTATATGTCTTAAAATCTGGGACAAAGAACGTACACAATATCCTGTTTCAATGTATCACACGATACAATTTAAAAAATTAAGGCAACATACTTTTAGAGTCTTAATTATGAGAACCTAGAGGTAATACCTCATCTCTTTAAAGGGCTAGTCAACCCCAAAATAAATTACCTAATAAAAAAAACATAATTTTAAGCAACTTTCCAATATACATTCATATAAATGTCTCTTTTAATATAACATTCATGTTAATGTGCTTTTAAAGTTCTTTTTAAAGACCGTTGCTATTGAAAGCAGCATTTGCTTAACTCCTTGTTGTTACTTTTTAAACACTATAGCAAAAGTCTTAGTTCCCCAGGATAGACAGGTCTGTTAATAAACTGCCTTGTCTTACATTATATCAACAGTCTGAGCCACTAGGGCAGAGAATAGAAAGGGACAGACAGACACTGCTTGCAATAGCAATACATACAGTATACAAATAACTTAAACACCATAGGAAATTTGTAATGAATGCATATTGCAAAAATGCTCAGAATTATCTTTTCTGTTAATTGGCAACATTTTATATTGGGGTTGACTTGCCCTTTAAGACTGGACATTACATGCTATATGGCTAATTAGCTACCAATTTATTTATATTTGTGCTGCAGACAGCACAATTATATAGTTATACAGCTATAACTGAATTTGCTATAGCTGAAAGAACACAAAGCAAGAACAAAGAAAAAGGATGTTAAAACATGGACATAGATAATGGGAGATGAAAAAAGTATACTGTAGAAGTTTCTTCCCTTTTAAAATAGAAAATTTCCCCAGTTTTCTTCATAGCAAATTTTAACATTTGGTTTTTGGTGCTAGACTGCGGATTGCCACAGGGTGACCTGTTTTAACCCCTGAACCACATATTACTTTTGAATTTGATGGAAGCCACAATGTGGATTGTTAGCATCTTACTAATGCACTGAAGCCAGAAAGGGGAAAATTGTCCGGGAAGTGCTCACACATCTTCCTCCTCTTGTCTTTAGTTATGGAACTAATGGTTCTCGGAGATCATTTACAGTAGCGGTGTCTCTAAATGATTAATTTCTGTGACAGCTAATAGAACTTTACAACATACTAAAGGGGCAAGATAGACCGGTGTTCAACATTAGTTGAATATATGAGGCTTGTATTGGACGTGTATTCATCCAGTAATTTTAAGTGAATGAATTTACGGTTATTGTGCAGACGTGAAATCAGCCCTGTATACATGAAACTACTTTCATTTTACACTTGCCCCCACCTCTTTGGTTCTTCAGAGTTTTTTGGGAGGAGTGGAAGGCAATTAATGAAAATATTCTTTCCAATTAAACTTCCTCCTTAGCTATAAACCTAAGACACAGGCAGAATATCGGCTATTTAGAGCTTTTTCAATTGGAAAGGAAAACCAGTATATGACGTCAAAATAAACCAACAAACCATTTGTGATTTATAATTAAAGGGTTGTTCACCTTTGAGTTACCTTTTAGTATGCTGCAGAGGATGATATTCTGAGACAATTTGCAATTGGTTTTCATTTTCTATCATTTGTGGTTTTTGAGTGATTTAGCATTTTATTCGGCAGGTCTCCAATTTGCGATTTCAGCAATATGGTTGCTAGGGTCCAAATTACCCTAGCTACCATGCATTGGTTTGAATATGGAATATGAATTAGAAAAGGCCTGAATAGAAAGAGAAGTAATCAAAATTAGCAATAACAATTAATTTGTAGCCTTAAAGAGCATTTGTTTTTAGATGGGATCAGTGACCCCCATTTGAAAAGAGTCAGTAGAAGGCAAATAATTTAAAAAAAACTACAGAACATAATCAATGAAGACCAATTGAAAAGTTGCTTAGAATTGACAATTCTATATCTAAAATTTAACTTAAATGTGAACCATGCCTTTAAAATTAAAAGTATGACAAGCTATCCTATGCTATGCTATATTCTATGCTATATTCTAAGTTATGCTATTCAGAACAGACTTTCAAAAAAGCCTTCTTTTTTTGGTTCATGTTGAAAACAGGTTTATTGTGCATTAAGGGGGACATATTATATAATATGCAACCAGGTAGCATTTATCGATCAGCTGTTTGAAAGCAAACATGGTGGCTATGAGTTACAAGATATTGAAAAACGTAAGACTTTATTAATTCACCCAATTGTGTTTTTGAAAATGACCCTCATCATATAAGCAATGATGAATATAATGAAGGACCTCCTGTGAATGCTTTAAAAAGAAACATTACTGTTAAATGTTTGGAGCTAACCGTAAATCTTCTCTGGTTTTCATTACAGAAGTGGTAGGTGTGTCCGAGCCATCGTTCCATACTGCAACACAACATAAACAATGGTTCACACGTTGACAGAGTCTAGAGATGTGTGTGTGTGTATATATATATATATATATATATATATATATATATATATATATATACTCATTCCTACAGCTGGAGCACTCTTAATCTATTAGTCGATTGCTCGGGTGCAGGTCATAATAAATCATACATAAAACAACAAAAAAACGCATGCACAGGACTTGTAAGGTTCAAAAAAATATAGAAGATTTATTGCAAAGTTTCGGCTCCTGTACTCGAGCCTTCTTCAGGTGGTGTGTACAATGCAAATAATCATCAGTATTTAAACACAAAATAGCGCCAAAGGCACAACATGTGACGTCATGAGGTCATGTGTGCATCACTATAAGGAGTCTATAAACGCTTTACATCAAAAGGCCGCTTGCTCTAAGGGACATGTGTCTCCTATGGCCATAATCTATACCAGTGCGTGATGAGTTAGCCGATATATCAATCATAGATCAGTGCGGGTTAAATTAGTGCTCAAACCATGAGGTGCCATAATCCCCTAGTGTGCTTGAGTTTAAAAGCCGGACCGTAACTTACCCCGAGGAGTGTGAGCAGCTGTAGGACGGAAACGTACACTGTCGCCTGTTTAGGTAGGAGGCGTTATCCAACAAAAGAGACCGTGCACCCCACATCCAACATCACTGCTTAGGCCCGGAAAGCGCACACTCACCATCGGTATGTACCGGCCTCCACGTCACTCTCCGTTAGGTCACGCCCCATAGTCGTAGCGGCGGGGGTATTGTTATTGCACGCATCTGCGAAACATTCGTCTGTGTGCTGTAGCTGCTATTAGTGCATACCCAAAGCTTAAAACTTTGGATACGCACTAATAGCTTTTGTTTTATTTGGAACATTCAGGAACATGACAAAAGACTGCATGATTGACTAAAAATGGATTCTGCATGTTACTATTGGCATTTTATTATTAGCTGAACTTTATTAGTGCTATAAAAAGACCTCCACAGGGCAAGGAATTCGTTTAAATTTCAGTCTTCAATGGGCTTATTTGATGGTTCTGCAAAATGAGCACTGGGTTTCTGCATGGGATAGTGGGATGGTTATAGATCTGCCTTTGCACAGTGCCAGATTACCCACTAGGTGCCCTAGGCACTAGCCTAGGCCCTGTCTAGTGTTAAGCATCCAGTCTTGGAAACTGTGGAAATGAATAGAGTATAATGCAAATGCAATTGGATCATGGATCTGATCACATCACTTCAATCAGACTTCAGAGCCCCAATCTCACCTGCATAGTCTTTATGAGCATTTGATGTTTGTATTTCAGCTGTATTTCAGCTGAAAGGAATCTGAGTGATAGGATATAAACATTAATCATGTATGTATGTATATGCTTATTTACATAGTGCCATGGGGTGTAGCATTCTTTACATAATATACAAGGATACAGAAGATAAAAGAATGCAGTAAACAATGTAAAATACACGTTGAGTATATAAAGAAATACTGTTCTCTAAATGAAAAGGAGCTTTTTTTGCTAAAAACAATGTTAATGTTTTAAAAAGTAATGCAGTTTTGGAAAGAAATATTTTATTTTACTTTTGACAAAGTTATAGTCACTTTTGTATTTGCATGGCAGAATATTTCCATTGCAGATATTCATGTGACTTCCTGATATGGAAACCCTGTCTTGCCTTCGACTTGGGATCAGAGCAAGTGTTAAGTTGGCCATATACAGACCAACACCTGCTGACAACTGGTTTGTGTATTCTTGTTTGCATGAGTAGGTAATCTAGTGCATGTAAAATGTTCATAATGTAGGAAGAGGATACTGAAATATGTGATGTGATGTAATTGGAATACAGGGGAAGCTGAAGAAGAAGAAGTAAGTTTGGCAGTGTAGTGAAAGAAAAGGTGACACAAGTTTACACAAGGGAGCTTGTGTTAGGAGAAGAGCTGACAATATTTCTAAAATGACTTATTTTACACAGTGGTATGGGAATGGGAAGAGAACTAATTCTCTATTTAATTGATTATATTTCTTATAGAGAAGGAGATGACATAGTGAGAATACTTGATGCTGTGGTCACAGATGTGGGGTAACAGAATAAAGAATTAACATTATGTTTCATGGAATATAAGAGTTGCTGTTACTTGGGCAAGGCTGATGGGGCCTGGATCGGTAGCAGGGGGTACGATTTGTGGAGACACGCTAGAAAGCCCAGCTTGAATGTCAGTTAGGGTGGGTTGTCCTAGATATTCTTGAAACTATGACTGAATGATTGACACACTAATGTTTTCTATATCTGTAACCTTGCTATGAACTAAGGGAGGTCATAACCATAGGTTGGTTCTCCAAGAGGAATCCTGAACTTAAAAACTCCAGCAACAACGGCTTTTTGTGAGAGAGAAGAACAGAGGTGGCAATGGGAAAGAGACAGATCCCTGAATAAAGACTGTGGAGGTGTAAATGTGCATGTGTGTAACATGGTTAGATGTACACAACTTCAACATAATGAATGATTATATCTGCTAAATTGTAATAACAATTAGACAGCAAATTGGACTAAAAAGGAGCCCAAGATACAGCTATATATACTGCTGGGCAATTACAAGAATCTCTTGACATTACATGTGTTTATCATATGTTGGTATTAGTGGACAATGTGACCATCGCACAGGTGTGGAAAATACTTTTTTGCCATAGGGCACATTGTGACTCATGAAGCTGACGTCTGTTCACTGCAGCACACACCCAAGCCTGGATCGAGCTGCTTTCAGAAACCCTTGAAATTGGTCCAAACAGTCTTTTGTCAGGTGAATAAAAATTCAACAGGCTTTGGAGTTTTTCATATTTTTTAGCGTATCATTCAGCATATATTTTTTTCATTTGGACTTTTTGTATTTGAATCTTTTAATAAATTACAAGGCATATGGAATTTTAGTGAAATAGAGTTTAATTGTAGTTTTAAAAAAACGCTACCAAACTCTACTAAAATGTGAATGTAATTAAATGGGCCTCCCTATATTGCATCAACATGGCATGCCCCCTTTTGAATTTGCTATTAAATCCAAGGGAATGCAGCAGTTTTAGGAAACACCAATGCTTGTCTTCTGTTTTATTATTGATATCTCCTGTCCTCCAGTCTCAGTGGATATTCTGTTTTCACCTTTACTGTCCTACAGATGAGAACTTCATTAGACAAATCTTTGTATTGATTTTGTGATTTTGTATTATACATATATATATATCGTAGATATTGATTGTGGTACCTCAAAACACATCTGCACTTATGTAAACAAATCCAATTTGTCAAAGATTAAAGCCATCAATTCAGTTGAATACTGGACTGCTAATTTCTGAAACCATTTCAAGTCTTTCTGAATATAATGCCTTTTTTAAAGCTGGGTGTCCAAAACTGTCTCCATGTGTGACTTAATCAATGCTGTGTACATAGTTGCTTAAACCGTTTCACCTTCATTTGCTTATTTGTACTATTTTTAGTACATTTTTAGTATTTTCCTGCAGCTGTGTGACTCTGAGAGCTGCAGAAGGCAATCTATTTTCTGTTTTAGATTGTCCAAAGTATATACAATTTAATCTACACTTAACCTTTGATTAAAAAAAACAGACTGATTTTGTTTGAAAAAATGTGGTGGTTGGGCCCATTGAACTTAAAACTTATAGACAATTTTATAGGGGAACTATAACAAAAATACACATGTAATATAACCTATGAGGAAATAAGAAACTCATTTCTGAACTAATCACTATCCCCCTCTCAGCATTTTTCAGTTTTTCTTCATTCTGTTTTCATTCAGGAGTTGAGTATCAGATGTTCAACTTATAGGGGGGCTCCCTTTCCTATCAGATATATTAGTGCTCACTCAAATAATTCAGGTACAAACAAAATCTAACAAAATAACTGCCTTTGACACAAATTCTGCATGTAGAGAGACAGGATTTCTGGTGATTTTAAGTGTGAGCTATAATACATCTTCTAGGCAAAATGAGCCCCGTTACAAGATATACTGGATTTAACTGTCATTCAAAATCAGACTCCCAACTCCTGCATGAAGAAAGAATGAAAAGAAGCAGATGCTTGGGGGGGGGGGTAGTGAAGAATAACTTGAAAATTCAGGAATAGTTCAGAATTTGTCATTAATTATATTTAGAATACTTCTTATTTCAGTACGATGAAGCTTATATTGAATTTTCCTTTTTCATGATAGTTTCCCTTTAAATAGCATATTTATTGAACATGTAATTGTCCTTTAAATAGCATATTCATTGAACATGTGATTGTGATAATGTCGCATTTTGGGATCTTTTTATTCTTCCAATACATTAGATATCAGGATCTATTCTTAACATTTTAAAGTGTTTTTAAAGATCACAAGTGTAATTGATTTTTTAAAAATAAGGTTACAGCCTTTTTTAAAAAAAATCCATTTTTGTTTGTATAGCTTTATAATAATGGATTTTGTCCTTGTACAACCTCAGCAAAGCAGGCAAATGCAAAAGCAATCACTTGGATGTAAAATCATCATGGAATTGTAAGCCAATAAACATTATTAATGAGAATCCAAGTACATATAGATATTAAGCTTCAGTTATGAAAGCAATTCAATTTATTGAGACAAGCAGTAATATGATATCTAATAGTGTACATGTTATGCAAAACTTTAAGGTGCACAGTTACTAAAATAGTTTAGAGAAGGGCCAAAGATATCTTTTTTTTAATGATCCCCCAACCCACATTGTTTCTATGGAAAAACAGCTGACTAAACTCGTGCTGTCCCAGACTCATAGCAAAATCAATGGGTTGTAACAGGAGCAAATAATCTGAATAAGACCATTTCATTTGATGATTCATTTTCTTAAATACTTTTTCAGTTAGTGCATGGGTGTGCATTCCCTGTACTGCTTCAACCACTTGAATTACAGTTACACATGATCTACAGTTAGTTTGGCTGCAGCTAAACCAAAATTGGTTTTATGAATAGGACATAGTAACATAGTAAGTTAGGTTTAAAAAAGACACACGCCCATCAATTTAAACCTTTGACCTGTATTTTAACCTGCCTAACTGCTAGTTGATTCAGAGGAAGGCTAAAAACCCATCTGAAGCCTCTCCAATTTGCCTCAGATGGGGAATAAATTCCTTCCTGACTCCTGCAAAATGCCAATCGGACTAGTCCCTGGATCAACTTGTACTATGAGCTATCTTCCATAACCCTGTATTCCTTCACTTGCTAAAAAGCCATCCAACCCCTATTTAAAGCTATCTAATGTATCAGCCTGTACGACTGATTCAGGGAGAGAATTTCACATCTTCACAGCTCTCACTGTAAAAAACCCCTTCCGAATATTTAGGTGGAACCTCTTTTCTTCTAATCGGAATGGGTGACCTTGTGTCAGGTGGAAAGACCTACTGGTAAATACAACATTAGAGAGATTACTATATGATCCCCTTATATATTTATACATAGTTATCATATCACCCCTTAAAGGGGATGTAAAGGCAAAAATATAAAATCCCATTTTTACTTTCTTTAATGAGAAATAAATCTATCTCTAATATACTTTAATTAAAAAATGTCTACTGTTTTTATAATAAACCTGACTGTATGCAGTGATATTCCCCCTTATTTTACTGCTGTGGATAGGAATTGTCATACGGTCCCCAACTGCTGTGCAGGTAAACGATGATACTTTTAAATGGCACCCCACCTTACTTCCCAGAACTTGAGCAGCATTGTTGGATTCCTGTAGAGATTTGTATCCAGAGTCTCAGTGCAGTCTTTATATTCTGATTAATCATCAGTCTTGCTGTATTGACTTCTATGGCAGATATTATTTGACTTGTGCTGTTTTGATAATATATAAAATACAGCATTTCTAACATTATTCTATTTTAGACTTTAGTTGCCCTTTAAGCCCCTCTTCTCCAGCGTGAACATCCCCATTTTGGCCACTCTTTGGCCGAAACTGTACAGCATATTCTAGATGGGGCCTTACAAGTGCTCTATAAAGTGGAAGAATGACCCCCTCCTCCCATGAATCTATGTCCCTTTTAATACAGATCAAGACCTTATTTGCCCTTGATGCTGCTGAATGGCATTGCTTGGTACAGCCAAGTTTATTATCTACAAGGACTCCAACCTAATTTATTATTTTTATATTTTTATTTTTGCATAACCACAAGAACATTTGATTCTAACCATCTATTCCATATGCATTTCTTACATTTTGTTACGTTTGGTCTCCCAAACCCAGAGTAAACCCCAAGGTCCCGGTCATGGCTCACTCTTCTGCCCTTAACACCACCTTTCATTTTAGCCCTCCACTACTTGGATGCCGCCAGGTCTTAATGTGAGAGGACCAAGGAGAGAACTCTGGGCAAGCACGAGAACCAGGACAGGCCAAGCCAATACCAAGCTGGGCAGTGCAGTACACAATTTAGAGGCAAGAGCACAGGTGGGTCACAGGCCGAGTCAAAATACAAAAGCAACGGTACAAATCAGGATCCAGGAGAATAGTCAAAATACAGGCAGGAGTCAGGATAGGCAGCAATCAGGTTCAGGCATGGTCAAACACGGAACAAACAACCAGAAATAGCACCCAGGAACTATAAAAATAGAACTTCTTTGGGCAATGACATAGAGGACACTGGCTCTTTCATTATTTGAATTTTTGTGCCTTGCACGATTACGTCAGTCACACGCCGCATCAAAAACTCGGAAGCAGTGGACGCACATAGGGAAGCGCATAGCAGCATGTGAAGAGAAAGGCAGGCCCCCCACTAGACCACCAGGGGTGAGTTTACTGATCTTGTTATTTGTAAATGTGCTATTAAATTCAGTATATCTGTCCTATGCAATTCACTTCACTGTATGCTTTACTACAAAAAACTATTTCACAGTAATCAGCTATCCTCCAGCCAAGTCCTGCAATACCTTTCATGTTATGTCGTTCTTTTTCTTTAGTTTTCTTCAGTTCTCATGCATAGCATTGTGGGAAATGGAATCTTGGTGGACCAGACTGGAGACTGGAGGGACTACAGATTTATTTATTTTAGCAAATAAATTTAGATTCAATGAAAATTTTTAATAAAAGTGTATTGGTAACTTGTTTAGAATTTGTCTTTCATTATGCTGATTCTGAGCTCACAAACATCGTCTGTACCAAAGAGAAGCTGCAAACAGCTTCCATCATCAACTCATGAATGCCTAGACAACTCTCAGTAAAAATGCAGTACATTAGCCAAGGCAATCCTAATACAGGTATGATACATCATAATGACAAGTGTCATCATAAATTAAAACTACTTGTACACAATTATGAATAAGAATGTAAACTATTCACACAAACTATATACCTTATAACAAATTTGGAGCTTATGTTTGCATTATTATACACATTGCATTATATAAGCCTTGCAGGAAATTGATTGTCTGTTGATTGTCTTGACTGTTATTTCTACTGGACATTTTAAGCAATCAGATATAAATCAACTGAGATGATGGATGCCCTCGATTGTGAAAAACATGAAGCAAGAAATGTATTACTTGTAAATAACCACATCAAATGTCACCTAAAATAAGATATCCCAAACATAAATATATAAGCCTGACATATATGGATATTAGGGAAATATTTCTCATGGTAGCGATATATTTTACCTTCATTGTATTAAATGCAAATGTATTTTTGGCATGAGGACTCTTAAATGTGAAACAAATACAAATATTAATATAGCAATAAAATTAATTTTCACTTACTATAAGAATTAAGATATGGTTAAGAACGTCATCTAATGCTATCAGCTTAAATATACAGAACTAACTGCATAGTAGTACATTATAAAGAAAATGTAGTAGACAAAGGGGGTAATTTACTATAACTCAAATTTTTCTAATTTTTATGAAACCACAAATAAACTGATTTCCACAAAAGTCAGTTATTTATCAAAAGATCTGGACTGAAAAAGCAAGAATGGGGAAGAAGTTGCCAAGAAGTTGCTGACTTTTTGACTTGCCGCACGATAACTGCAACTTTTTTGTATTGTTGCACAAAAGCCAGCATCAAATACACCTGAAAACCTCAAAGACCACAAAGCAAATAAAGATATTCTAGTTGTAAATGGGACATCTACCATTGACTTCTACATGATTTTGACAGGTTTTAGCTGGAGTATTTGCAGATTCGGAATTGTTACAGTGTTGATGCATAATAAATCCTGGAAAAGTCTCGCTTTTTTTCCTGCAACTTTTTTTGGGGTTTTTGGCAACAAAAATCCTGACCCAAAAAAGTCGCTGTATAGTAAATGCCCCCTTATGAGTCCAGTGTCTTATGAAAAAATATTACCCATTTAAAAAAGTAAATTATGTAAGTAAATACAAAAAGTAAGTATGCCGTTATAGGAAATATAAAAGGAACTGTCTCAAATGAAGCTTCTGGCACACACAGACACATCCATGGAAACTGAAATTAATAACATGCCTTTATAGGCAAAGCAGTATGCTATAGAACTTACAAAATATGTGAAAGGAAAGTAAATGAAAATACAAAATTGCAATCAATAGAATACATCTTGCCATTGATTACTAGCTACCTCTTCAACACTCTATCCTGTAAATCAGCCTGCTTTAGATTTGCTAATGAAACTCACAACAGTATACCAATACAAATTAAATATCTTCATTTTTTAGAGTATAACACCATTAGAGTTTGGATGATGGAATCCTTGCAGCAGCATGCACTACTTCTAGCTTGCTTAAATAAGTATTTTAATGTATTTTTTGTACAAATAGCCTTTGCCTACTGATAATAATTAGATATCTCAAGACAGACAGTTAGAATGCTTACTTCGAATCATTTAGAAATTTGAGAACCTAATCCAAATATTTGATAGCCACCATATTGCACTGTTACGAGAGGGGGGTTGTGGGTGCACTCCTAAGGCCATAAAAAAAATATATAAATACAATAATCCCCTGTCTAAAAAAAGAAAAACAGGGTTTTTTGTTACAAAGTTATGATCATAAAATTGGTAAGCCGCCATACCACGTCAAGGTAAACCCCATACGGCGGTCCCTAACCTGTTTACCTGCGATCAAAATTTAAAACCTTGGTTTCAATCTGGACTAGATCCTCCCCCGCCACCTGCATATGCGGCTTTTGAAGGGGAGACTGCCCAGACCAACGCCCATTTTAAAAAAAAAAAAATGTGATTGTGAAGAGACTATAATGAAGGAAAAGTAAAGTTGTATATATAAGTGCACACTTGTGTGTGTATGTGTGTAAGTATAAGTACAGGTGTGAGTATAGATTTAGAGGGAGATGAAAAAAGAAAAGCTAAATGTGGAGTGTAATAGGTGTAATGTGTGTGGGTCTGTGCAAGTGTTACCTAGTGATAAGTGCAGCAAATATAATGAGTGTCTCACAGGCGTTGGTAATAAAAAGGCCAAAGCCTCTCCAGCCGCTAGCATTGTGGCTTTTAAGGGAGAGAAACTGCCCAAACCATGGATAAATAAAAAACAACAAGGACATAGGGCCACCGTTAATTTAAAGGGGTGGGTATGAGGGTGCACTAACCACATGAAGCTTAGCCACTGCTTCCGGCTACATTTCAGGTACGAGAGGGGGGTTGTGGGTGCACTCCTAAGGCCATAAAAAAAAATATATAAATACAATAATCCCCTGTCTAAAAAAAGAAAAACAGGGTTTTTTGTTACAAAGTTATGATCATAAAATTGGTAAGCCGCCATACCACGTCAAGGTAAACCCCATACGGCGGTCCCTAACCTGTTTACCTGCGATCAAAATTTAAAACCTTGGTTTCAATCTGGACTAGATCCTCCCCCGCCACCTGCATATGCGGCTTTTGAAGGGGAGACTGCCCAGACCAACGCCCATTTTAAAAAAAAAAAAATGTGATTGTGAAGAGACTATAATGAAGGAAAAGTAAAGTTGTATATATAAGTGCACACTTGTGTGTGTATGTGTGTAAGTATAAGTACAGGTGTGAGTATAGATTTAGAGGGAGATGAAAAAAGAAAAGCTAAATGTGGAGTGTAATAGGTGTAATGTGTGTGGGTCTGTGCAAGTGTTACCTAGTGATAAGTGCAGCAAATATAATGAGTGTCTCACAGGCGTTGGTAATAAAAAGGCCAAAGCCTCTCCAGCCGCTAGCATTGTGGCTTTTAAGGGAGAGAAACTGCCCAAACCATGGATAAATAAAAAACAACAAGGACATATCACTAGGTAACACTTGCACAGACCCACACACATTACACCCATTACACTCCACATTTAGCTTTTCTTTTTTCATCTCCCTCTAAATCTATACTCACACCTGTACTTATACTTACACACATACACACACAAGTGTGCACTTATATATACAACTTTACTTTTCCTTCATTATAGTCTCTTCACAATCACATTTTTTTTAAAATGGGCGTTGGTCTGGGCAGTCTCCCCTTCAAAAGCCGCATATGCAGGTGGCGGGGGAGGATCTAGTCCAGATTGAAACCAAGGTTTTAAATTTTGATCGCAGGTAAACAGGTTAGGGACCGCCGTATGGGGTTTACCTTGACGTGGTATGGCGGCTTACCAATTTTATGATCATAACTTTGTAACAAAAAACCCTGTTTTTCTTTTTTTAGACAGGGGATTATTGTATTTATATATTTGTTTTATGGCCTTAGGAGTGCACCCACAACCCCCCTCTCGTACCTGAAATGTAGCCGGAAGCAGTGGCTAAGCTTCATGTGGTTAGTGCACCCTCATACCCACCCCTTTAAATTAACGGTGGCCCTATGTCCTTGTTGTTTTTTATTAATCCTTGGTTTGGGCAGTTTCTCTCCCTTAAAAGCCACAAATGCTAGCGGCTGGAGAGGCTTTGGCCTTTTTATTACCAACGCCTGTGAGACACTCATTATATTTGCTGCACTTATCACTAGGTAACACTTGCACAGACCCACACACATTACACCCATTACACTCCACATTTAGCTTTTCTTTTTTCATCTCCCTCTAAATCTATACTCACACCTGTACTTATACTTACACACATACACACACAAGTGTGCACTTATATATACAACTTTACTTTTCCTTCATTATAGTCTCTTCACAATCACATTTTTTTTAAAATGGGCGTTGGTCTGGGCAGTCTCCCCTTCAAAAGCCGCATATGCAGGTGGCGGGGGAGGATCTAGTCCAGATTGAAACCAAGGTTTTAAATTTTGATCGCAGGTAAACAGGTTAGGGACCGCCGTATGGGGTTTACCTTGACGTGGTATGGCGGCTTACCAATTTTATGATCATAACTTTGTAACAAAAAACCCTGTTTTTCTTTTTTTAGACAGGGGATTATTGTATTTATATATTTGTTTTATGGCCTTAGGAGTGCACCCACAACCCCCCTCTCGTACCTGAAATGTAGCCGGAAGCAGTGGCTAAGCTTCATGTGGTTAGTGCACCCTCATACCCACCCCTTTAAATTAACGGTGGCCCTATGTCCTTGTTGTTTTTTATTAATCCTTGGTTTGGGCAGTTTCTCTCCCTTAAAAGCCACAAATGCTAGCGGCTGGAGAGGCTTTGGCCTTTTTATTACCAACGCCTGTGAGACACTCATTATATTTGCTGCACTTATCACTAGGTAACACTTGCACAGACCCACACACATTACACCCATTACACTCCACATTTAGCTTTTCTTTTTTCATCTCCCTCTAAATCTATACTCACACCTGTACTTATACTTACACACATACACACACAAGTGTGCACTTATATATACAACTTTACTTTTCCTTCATTATAGTCTCTTCACAATCACATTTTTTTTAAAATGGGCGTTGGTCTGGGCAGTCTCCCCTTCAAAAGCCGCATATGCAGGTGGCGGGGGAGGATCTAGTCCAGATTGAAACCAAGGTTTTAAATTTTGATCGCAGGTAAACAGGTTAGGGACCGCCGTATGGGGTTTACCTTGACGTGGTATGGCGGCTTACCAATTTTATGATCATAACTTTGTAACAAAAAACCCTGTTTTTCTTTTTTTAGACAGGGGATTATTGTATTTATATATTTGTTTTATGGCCTTAGGAGTGCACCCACAACCCCCCTCTCATATTGCACTGTTATCCTGAGGAAAAAACATGGTACATTAGAAAAGTTAAAGATTGTAATTCTGATATTAAACCCTTATCAAAACAAATATGATGAATGTCAGGCATACAATACTGTAAACAACCTCAACTCTGCCAAGTTCCCAGTAACATTAGGGACCAGACAAGGGATGGAAACTTTCCCTGTTGCTCTTAGACACCCAAAAATTTACAATGCAATATAGCAAAATGCTGCATTACTATTAATGATGAGCAAAAATTTGTGAAACCAATGAAAACTTTTCGAAATGTGAACATTTTCCCAAAATTTCGACCAAATGGGAAGGGAAATAGCATTTACATTGCTCTACCTCTTAAGAGAAACTCCTTTCCACTATTCTATATATAAAAAAGACTGCCATGTTGCAATTTTTTTACAAACATGGTACCAGGACAGCTCCTTAGAAAGACAGAGGTGAGCTCTGATCCTATTGGTTGATGTGGAAGGCAAGGGGCTCATAATAACTTTTTTTGTATTTTTTTGTGCAAAAACCCCTACAGCTACTACAGCTACAGTTGAGTAACTTGCCTCAGGTTCCATCGCCAAGTAAGATACCAGGGGCAGCAAAAAGTTAAGAGACACATTTCTATTTTTTAAACTAGAAATTTGATTCTTCTAGTGCAAGAAAATGCAATTGCACTTTTTGCACTAGCGTTGTGACCCCCAGAGCCCTGCCAGAGCAGGACAGGTAAGCACTGGTGGACAAGGTGTGAGGCAATGCAAGAGCCATCTGAGACAGAGAATTGCTGCTTCAAAGATCAAAACGAACCCCTACAACATGGCATAAAATGGGCTTTGTTCTACGGGAGATTGCCACCTAGCAACAGCTGATGGGTTTAGCGACAGCCTCCCGAAGATACGCTGGAAAAATTTATTTTAACACTACATCCACGTTTTAGCATTTCCCTTCCGACGTGCTTGTGCCTTTAAGATGTGGGAGCAAGCACAGGTCTGCTCAGTGCTGATTGGACAGTGAGGAGCAGTGTGACATCACAGGAAGGGGATTAGCTGAACGGGGAAGTTAGATTTTTTACCTCAGCGTTCATGGAGGATGCAGTTTCTTATTCTGCTACAAACTCCGTGGCGCTTCGACCTCAGTTTCCTTCCAAATATCACAAAAAATGGAAGGTGCAATCTCCTTTATATTCTAAACATAAGGAGAAACATTTTTCTCTTTCCTGAGGAAAAAGAGTGATGTTAGACTCTGCTTTATTTTCTCCTCATTTGACTGCCCTGAAGAGGGTTCAGTCCCACAGAGGTACTCCTAAGATGGAAAAGGAGTCTTTAAATGTAAAGATATCTCTTCTCCGGTTGGAGTTAAATCAAGAGTATCTTAAGGTTCCACTCTCAGTAAAGAGGCCCGTTTGGGTTGCTCTAGTGGTAACCCTGCTCCCTGTAGGAGGTATGTCTCTACAGGCAATGATTCCCAGGAGTGTGACACAGCATCCACTCATAAACTTGTTGTCTGGGAATCAGTAATGTTATGTGAATGGATAAATTGCAAATGTCCTCAGCGAATTTCCATCTGAAATCTTTCACATAAGTGTCCAGCCAATGACAATGTGAATGGATCAAAGTAAACTGCTAATCTGCATGAGTTTGCAGGACAAATAACTTTCCTCTTAATGCTATGGAGGACGTTATACTTTTATTTGTGACAAATCCATTGGGATTGTCATTTCATGTCTCCCTGATAAAGGTAGATGATATATTAATGTACAAATGCATTTTTTGCATATTTTCCTGATGTGCTGAAATCAATTGCACGCTACATTTACCCACCTCAGCTGCCATTTGGGTTACCAGGCTTAACCAACAAATATAATGGCTCAATTTCTTTCAACCTTCCACTTCAAAGTGACGAAGGCTAATGGCTCCACCCCTATTAGTCAATGTGGAACAAGAAGGCCTAGATAAATTCTTGCCATGAAATAATTCCAAACTGGCAATTTGTGGATTCTGGCAGATGCCAGAGGGGCTGCTATAAGATGCCATACAGTCACCATTGACTGGGCATGTGAGGGCTGTTTGAGCCTCTGTATACCTCAAATGGCAGGACATTTTTGACTCCCAGTCTAGACCTTTTAGTAACTCATTACTTCCTAATTAGCTCTAGAGAGCAGCTCTATTTATTGGCCAAACCTTTAAACATGTGACCAGCCTAAGAAGGTTTCACCACAGCTGTGCTAGCTGACCTAGCCTGCAAATCTGCCCTTATGCTATATTCTGCTACATGTTTGTGTCAAATTTCATCAATGAAATGAGGGCTGGACATAAGGCTAAGAAATCATTTGTGGACATTAATACTAAACACAGTGCTACGCAATATGTTGGCGCTATATAAATACATGTTAATAATAATAAACCTCACTTTATGTAGTAAATATGGTTGTTTTAAAAGAGTCCAGGACACAATACACAACTAAAGCACTGTGTATCTTGTCGGTGCTATATAAATAAAAAATAAATAAATAAATAAAAAGAACTTCCGTTCTGCCATTGTCACCTTCTCTAAGAAGAGATCAGGGAAGGCTATGCATTGGTTAATAATAACATCAGATCCCTGATTATTCAGTATAGTAAAAATGGGTCTGCCCCTTTTTTATTACTGATATTTACTGTAAATCTATCTGCATTGCACCCCTCTTGTGCAAAAAACATCTTATTAAATGAGGAGATCTCTTATATAGAAGCTTGGTCATTTCCCACTTTTCCACTTTTTGTGGAAAAGATAAGAAAGTTCATCTTCAGAAAGTGCTGAATGCAAAAATGTATATTATTATCTGCACCCAGGCAACCTGTTGGACATGTCATGTGCATGCACCTCCTTATTGATATATATATATATATAAACAGTATAGTGCAATTCAGAATAAAAGGCTCAACAGATCTTCCATCTATTATTCATGCTACCCAATGAGCAAGAGTAAAATTTGCCATGAGGCAACACTCCCCACATAAAGCTACTAAGCTTCTATTGGAATATATATCTTTACTTATAGTATGTCATGTTATTGACCTCTCAAACACCCATTACTTTCTCACGGATTGTTAAAGCAGTAGTGGATCAACTGCACCAATGGGCATTTTTTTTTTCTTTTATCTGTGATACTGGGATTATCTTTTAGTATTAGATCATTCCAGAGGGTCCTTGATAACTGTATATCAGATCAACAGCAGCCATTTATGGAGCACAGTTGTAGCACGTTGACTGTCACTCTTAATCTTAATACATAGGTACAAGATTCTAGAGGCAATTCAAATCACTCTAAAATGACTTGTGGCAAGCATTGCCTATCTTCTAGAGCTAGCCCAGTCCTCCACAAAGACATACTGCAGAGATTTCCAAGTTCTCTTGAACTTTCTAATAAATGAGTGAGGCTGGGGAAGGAATATATAGAATCTAGATACTGGAGTCAAAACAAAATGAAACAAACACATAGCAAATGTGACAGTCCCCTTTCCTCATGGATGGAACACCTTGTAGTTCCAAGCAATATATTAGTCAGTTTGGAGGGGTCCTGGTCTCCAATACAGAACAATACCACATACATTTACTAGAATTCTTGGCTGTCAGATTAGCAATTGTACTGTGCTTTCTCCAGATCCAGCCACAGTACTTTCAGACAATAAAGTTGTATCTTTTCTATGCTAAGAAGCAGTTTTGCTTTAGAGCCAGATCATTGAAAGAAACATATTCCTCATATCCAAAATACATACCAGTAATGCAAGAGAGATAGCAGTCAGACCATCTATATATATATATATATATATATATATATATATATATATATATATATATATATATATATATATATATATATATATATAGTGTATATGGCACACTGCAGTAAATCCCACCACAAAAATCTATTTTGAGATTCCCTAAGCTTCAGGGAAATAAATTTAGTCGCACCATCATCATCCCAAGCCAAAAATGTGTTTTAGGCTGTTGTACCACGTGTCTAGTACAGACAAAGAGTTTTATATCTACTGGCAATTTCTGTCAGGCCTTTGTGCTTATCATAACATTGATTCACAGAGCACTTGTGAACATATATCAATAAAGGGCAACAGATGTAGTTATAAAATGTCCATTTAGCTTTCCAAGATGAGGTATCAGATCTTACAACTAATGCATCATGGTCTAAAAGTTCCCTCTTGTTTACAACAGAATACCTTCAGGCCCTAGGTGTTTCTACAGAAATTAACCTACTCATGATTGTCAGCCCCTAAAAGGGTTAGATATTTGAACTTTCACTTCCCTTTCTTCAGCTAAGGATATTGTGCCCAACATATCCAGTTTATCTTACCTTATTATTTAACTTGGGTCTTGCATTTCTATACTGAAACGTATCATTCTGCAAAGGATTTATTATATCAGCAAGTTACAAAACATTGCTTGTAGACTAACTGTAAGGAATCTCTACAGAGGCTAATCTATCCTCGCTATGGATACATACACACAGGACTTAAGTTCTCTCTCCTATGAAAGGTGTTTAATAACCCTACAGATTTGAGATCATTGTCCATTAAATTAGCTTCTCTTCTATCCACAGTTTATCAGCAATAAAAACAGTACTCTAATTTTGGCCCTTTGTTATGAGGGATCACATTTGTTATGAGTTATAACATTATCCTTAGAGGATCACACAGATTTTTGCAGTGTGGTTGAATTAGACATAATTTAAGACTCCGATCACTGCCTTGCTATATTTATAAGCCTCTTACTTTATTTACACAATGTATTCCTTAAGAGGAAATATTACATATTATTAATAACTTACAAATAATATCACAGGATTATTCATTTTGGTCCAATCTAAAATTTTGATGTTCATACATCCCATTCAAGGAAAATTCCTTTTGAAGATCCACAATAACCAAGGCTACCCTGAGGTGTCTTATTATTTTAATATAGTAGCGTTGTGGCATGCTTGACATAATGAGACATTCATAAAACAACTACTAGATGTGTGGTATTCTCCCATCAGCTGTTGCTAGGTGGCAATCTCCCGTAGAACAAAGAAGTGTTTGCAGGAATCTATGACCTGCAAACAACATTTGTTCAAGGGATAAGATTGCCACCTAGCAACAGCGCCCACCCGTGTCCCGCCCTTAAATTGCAACATGTAATTCCTTCCGGAATTCCTAGTAGTTGTGATTATTTAGTGGATTTTTCTTCCTTTCCCTCTTGTCGTAAAACAAAATCTTGGGAAGAAGTTGGATTATAAATCCAAAATCACAGAGGACAAGAAAGGATGTTACTTCCATCACTCTGGATGTGCCTAATGTGTCTTTAACCAAATTGATTGGGTTAATTTCATAGTGAATGTTATAAATCATTTAGTTCCAGAAACTATAGCCGTATTGCCTGATACTTCCACCCTGAGATGATGTATCTATTTATCAACAACATTTATTGTTACAACTTTCATTTAGTTTATTAGACAACTAAGGCTTAAACTGCATCTTGTCACTTAATATTTCTTATTATCTCTGCTTTTATCAAAGAGCATTCCCTTATTTAGGATTGTCATCCACAGACTCCCGGTAAAAAATCTAACTTCCCCGTTCAGCTAATCCCCTTCCTGTGATGTCACACTGCTCCTCACTGTCCAATCAGCACTGAGCAGACCTGTGCTTGCTCCCACATCTTAAAGGCACAAGCACGTCGGAAGGGAAATGCTAAAACGTGGATGTAGTGTTAAAATAAATTTTTCCAGCGTATCTTCGGGAGGCTGTCGCTAAACCCATCAGCTGTTGCTAGGTGGCAATCTTATCCCTTGAACAAATGTTGTTTGCAGGTCATAGATTCCTGCAAACACTTCTTTCTCCTAACTGACACTAACTCCGCCTCCCATTGAATTATGGTGTCCTTCTCCTTTAAGCCATCATGATTCTTAGGAATCATAAAAATCTTTTCAGCTAAAAGGATGAACCAAGTCTTCTCGAGCTCTGGGAGCCCACAGAGGGTTCACCTGCAAGAGTGCTACTGTCAGCTGCATTATTCCTGCACATCAACACACTTCTCTGATGCACATTGGCATAATGGCATGTTGAACATTGGTGCCTGTGTGTGCAATAGTTTGAGAACACACTGTTGTATCTCTGTGCACACTTGTATTGTGCACAAGGCAGGTTTTGGTGCCAAGACCACTAAAAGTTTCCCTCCTGCAGCTCAGTGTAACCAAAGCTGATATCCGCATCTGTAGATTTTTTTTTGAAACTTCTTCCTTCCTTCCTCTATTGGTTTGATACTGTATCTCTCTGACCCTTTGTTTCGAGAACTTTAGAACTTGCTGCCTGCCTTAACTTTTGAGTTGTAATTTGGAATACAGATTGTTGCTGTCTATCCTTTGAGTTTGCCATTGCTGCTGTCCTAATTGTCATACTATACATGTTGCTACAGAAAGCCTAAGACCAAAAAATTGTGTGTCACACTTGGGGGGTTATTTTTCAAAGTCCGAATTTATCTCAATATTTGCTGCTACAAACTCTGATCAAATCCGTTCTGGTTTTTTACGCTTATTTATTATTACATTTTCCAGAAAATTTGCTTTACGGGAAAAAATCTGATTTCCACGTTTTTTTCTGACTTTTCATCAGATGTTTCATCTGATTTTCATGATTTTTTTCAGAATTTTTACCCCAAAACTTCGGGGAATTGCACAAACCCAGTGCACATCAAAAAATCATTGGGACTTCTCCCATTGACTTATATGCAACTTCAGCAGGTCTGAGATGCTGGATTTTCAGATCCGGACTTTTCCATCCTCGGGGTTTAATAAATTCCCAAAAATTTGTGATTTTTTTTTTTAAAAAATTTTATTAAAAAAAAAAAATCACAAATTTTTCGTGATTTTTGCATTCTGAGTTAAATTAATAACCCCCTTGGTGTATCATATGAATTAAGGTACACCATACTTTAAAATTTGAGGATTTTAGAAATCACCTGAGAATTTCATGACCTGAATATAAGTACAGCTTTGTACCTGTAGGCTGAAGGTCAGGGTTCTCCTTGGTGACTTGTAATTTCCCTCTATTCTGTGATATGTGATACATTATGTGCACCTAATAATATTTTCTTTCATTGCCTTTATTCTGTTTATGTATACATTTTTAAGAAAACAATAAATAAATATATATTTTTTAATTGTAATAAATATGGAACTGGGGTGTTCAGTTTGTTTTACACATTTTCTTATTTCCTGCACTGTATAATCCAACATCTCTAATGTTTATTTTAATGATATTTGCATTGTTATTTTAAACTCCAAGGCATATAATTTTACTCATAGCTTATTTTACATAGCATAAATGTCTACCATCTCACTGGCAAATATTTATTTTCGCCAATTTATCAAATTATTCCTGTCCTTGTTCATAAAATTGAGAAATCACAAAAGCACAAGAGAATGTCAAATAAATTGTATGCAAATGTATTTCCTTGCAGGTCTGTAGACCTTGTCTTTCTTTATTTCTTGTAATGATGATAATGCTGTCTAAGGTGAGCTGCTATATTGTTAGAATTATTTCCTCTGATTTTGCTTGATAAAAAACAAATATAAGGTTTGCTCTAGAATGTCATGATTTTCTGAAAGAGCACATTCTGTAAAAATGGTCTGCCTGGGGTGTACAAAACCTTGAGATACCAAAAATTACAGAGTGGACACATGACTTAGGGTGAGGTTTTTGGTAGAAAGAAAAAGGGATTGCGATCTGAGCCTGGCATTTATATCTGAGTGGCTAAGTGGCAGATGAGATTCAATGTTGGTAAATGTAAAGTCATGCACCTGGAATGTAAAAATATGCAAGCAATTTATACCCTTAATGGGACTAGGGATGTCGCGGACTGTTAGCCCGCAAACTAGTTCGCGCGAACATCGACCGTTCGCGTCCGCCGAATGTTCGCGAACGTTGCACAACGTTCGCCAATTTGGGTTCGCCTTAGCTGGCGCTTATTTTTTACCTCTCACCCCAGACCAGCAGATACATGGCAGCCAATCAGGAAGCTCTCCCTCCTGGACCACCCCCACACCCCCTGGACCACTCCCCTTCCATATATAAACTGAAGCCCTGCAGCGTTTTTTCATTCTGCCTGTGTGTGCTTGGAAGAGCTAGTGTAGGGAGAGAGCTGTTTAGTGATTTGAGGGACAGTTTATAGTAACTTTGCTGGCTAGTAATCTACTTCATACTGCTCTGTATTGTAGGGACAGAACTCTGCAGGGATTTGAGGGACAGTGAGTTTAGGTTCGTTAGCTTTGCTGACTAGTAGTAATCTACCTTCTACTGCAGTGCTCTGTATGTAGCTGCTGTGGGCACTGCTTCTGATCTCATCTGCTGACTGCTGTAATAACCCAATAGTCCTTGTAAGGACTACTTTTATTTTCTTTTTTGTTTTTTTACTTTGCTACTATAAGAGCCCAGTGCTATTAGTCTAGCTGTGTTGGGGAGTGGGACTGGTGTGCTGCTCCTCCTAGTAGTTCACCACTACCAGCACCAACCAGAGTCAAAATTGTTACAAAGTATCTTATTTGCACCTGTTAGCTGTTCTGAGCTCTCTGCCAAAAGCCAATTAAGTTAGAAACTGTTTTTTTTCTGGCTGTTCAGTGCAGAGAAAAGAGGGACTTTCCAGTACAAAAGAGGGACAGGGGGTTGAGTGGTCAAAAGAGGGACAGTTGGGAGGTATGCAAGTGCCACCTAGCTGTGTGAGCTTTTTCACATTCTGTCTAAATAACAATAATAATTCCGTGTCCGTAAACATCACCTGAGTGATGTTTTTACAGCAGCAATAATATATTCCGTATCCACTACTGTATACGTTGCCCTTGCAGGCATTGTTTGCCCAGTCTTTAACCAAGTGGCACCTAGCTGTGTGAGCTTTTTCACATTCCGTGTCCAGAAACATCACCTGTCTGTGACGTAGTGTGATTTCTGCCCTTTACAGCACAAAACGCAGCGCTGTGTCAACAATGTATTTTTCAGATACATTTTTGCCCTTGATCCCCCTCTGGCATGCCACTGTCCAGGTCGTTGCACCCTTTAAACAACTTTAAAATAATTTTTTTGGCCAGAAATATCTTTTCTAGCTTTTAAAATTCGCCTTCCCATTGAAGTCTATGGGGTTCGCGACGTTCGCGAACCGTTCGCATTTTTGGACGCAAGTTCGCGAATATGTTCGCGAACATTTTTTCAGACGTTCGCTACATCCCTAAATGGGACTGCACTAGGCAAATCCATAATGGAAAAGGACATTGGAGTCCTTGTAGATAATACACTTGGCTGTAGCAAGCAATTCCAGTCAGTAGCTTCAAGTGAAAACATTAAAAAATGGGGCATTGATTCACAGGAGGAGGAGGTTATTCTTCCACTGTGCAGAGCGCTGGTAAGGTCCCAGTCCCCATCTGGAATATGCCGTACAGTTTTGGTCTCCAGCGCTAAAATGGGACATTTTAGAGAGGGTCCAAAGAAGGGCAACTCAGCTGATAAAAGGTATGTAAAATCTCAGCTATGAGGAAAGACTGGCCCAGTTTAGGTTGTTCACGCTAGAGAAGAGGTTCTTAAGAGGGATATGATAACTGTATAAATATATAAGGAGATCATATAATAATCTCTTTAATGCTTTATTTACCAGTAGGTCCTTCCAGCTGACACAGGGAAACCCATTCCAGTTAGAAGAAAAGAGGGTCCATCTAAATATTCGGAAGGGATTTTTTTATAGTGAAAGATGTGGAATTCTCTCCCTGAATCAGTTGTACAGGCTGATACATTAGATAGCTTTAAGAAGGGGTTTGATTGCTTTATAGCAAATAAGGAAATACAGGTCTATGAAATATAGCTCATAATACAAATTGATACAGGGACTGGCCTTGGATTCAGGAAGGGATTTTTCTCCCTCTGAGGCAAATTGGAGAGGCTACAAATGTTTTTTTTTTGCCTTCCTCTGGACCAGCTAGCAGGTTATAGATAGACTTAAAAAGTTGAACTTGATGGGCATGTCTTTTTTCAAACTAACTTACTGTGTTTCTTTACATTTTTTTCTAAAAGAAATATATATTAGCACTGCAACAGTCACTGCCACCATATTGATTAACCATTTTTTTCACTTTTTTTCATGATAAACAATAGGGGTCACAGTCAAAACTAAAGAATAATCATTTGTAAGCAATATTTCTAAAGAGCAGATATTTGACTTCCAAACAGAGAGGGACAATGAATGGGTTATAATTTCAGGGTTATAATAGCTGTTTTCAAGAAAGTTTATGAGTGCTCTAGCTGTCCCTTTATGGGAACTAGGTAGATCTGATAATGCTGTGATCTTATATTTTATGGTTCTATACCAGCGGAAGGTCACCAAAGCCTTTCAGCAGTGATCTGTGCTCCCGAAGATGCTCCCAGTGGCTCACCATCTTCTTTCTTCTATGCTCAGTTTCAAAGGGACCGACACAGTATACAGCATACGTTAAATTTAAAATTCATGATACAAGGCTGATTACTTATTCATTTAAATTCACGTTACCTTGCAGCATGGTAACCAGTGCATTCTGCATAAAGAAATTATTAATCAGCCCCATAGAATAATGAGATGTATCCTCACATTCTGCTAATATCTTGATTATTTCATATGACTGCCAAGTTTCACAACAGCAGTCCACACTAAGACACTAAGCATGTCTACTGCTGCTGCTCTCACAAGATACAAGATAAAGAGCTGCTGTAGACAACTATGAAGGCATGTATTTTTACTATCACAGGGCTGCTGAACCTCTAGTCTTTTACAATAAGTTAATATATAATAACTTGTTTTATCAATTTTCATCTGTAGTCTTTACTTCTCTTTTAATCTTAAGTTCAAAAGCCTTTCTCCATTGATAAACAGTCAAATATTTACAGTATGTGAGCAGTGAGTCTCAGATTGTAATTTTGATCCAATTTTGGATAAAAAATTAAGCAATGCCATTATTATTTAGGAGCACAATACTTTAAACTTTTAAGTGACAACCATTCTACAATTGTTTTAACTATTTAATGAATTAATTAACTGTTTTACTTATTAATGAAGAACATTAAAAATACCTTATTATTAGACAGAGCTCCTTTCTATAAAAGTTATCTTTGACAATAGGTTAACACAGCAGCCCCACGATTTTGTATCAGGGCTGTTTACAAAAGTACCAGTAGACATTTACAGCTCTTGACACTCTTTGCTATTTATATTTTTATGGTTCAATTAAAAAAATCATTGAAAAGATCTCCCAACTTGAATTCAGGATCCCTGCTATGACGCCTATCTGCATAGAACTTAAAGTTCTGTTGAGCCTTGGGGATAGATTTTTGAGGCAAATTTTCTAGGCCCCCTAGTTGTCCAGCCAAGCACTTTCAGAACCATCTCAACAAGAAATGAATAGAAAGCAAAATATATAGACTATGAAAAAATAGCTTTTTACAGCATATTTGAAATATTTATTGCGTGACCATATAGTACACGATACATTCTTGTATAGCTTCCCAGTTTTTAAAGATGTACGAGATCAAGATGTACAAGTTATATGGCATTATTCTGTTTTAATTATGTTGTGGAGCGCAAAAAAGAAAAAAAAAGCATCGTGCAAATATTACACATTCCAAGTTATCCTTTTCCATCTCTGTATTGGTATAATTCTGTTTTTACTTTAGATGATCTCTGCCAATGTTGATTTCAGTAGCAAAAATGCAATTTCACACAGGATTTAAAGCAGCATCTTAATTGTAACAGTTATATAAGATGATTTTGTGCAGTTTGGCCAAGGCCTATAATGGACTCCACAGGAGGAAATGCCATGCAAATTATCCCTGCTTGCTTGTCAAATAGGCATGGAACAGCTTCAATTCATGTTTAGCATTATTGTCTGACTGTAATAGTAAAGAATAAGCCAACTTTAAAACCTTGCTGAATGCCAGTGTGACCTCAACTTACTCTAACCAGGAACTTACTCACTAACTTAGTCTTCCTGGGTGGTGAATATATATATATATATATATATATATATATATATATATATATATATATGCAGTAGGCATAATAATTCTTACATTATTTACTTAGCTTTCCAGTATTAGTTGGCAAAAGACCAATGCATTTCACTCTATTTATGGTAACGGACGTTACCATATCAATTAATTATGTGTGAATTTAATACAGATTATTCAAACTGTGTACAGGTATGAGATCCGTTATCCAAAAAACAGTTGTCCAGAAATCTCTGAAATTATGGGAGGCCATTTCCCATAGACTACATTTTAATCATATAATTAAATTTTTAAAAATGATTCCCTTTTTCTCTGCAATAATGAAACAATACCTTGGATGTTAACCCAATTAAGATATAATTAATCCTTATTGGAGACAAAACAATACTATTGGTTATAATTCATGTTTTAATGTTTGTTTAGTAGACTTAAGGTATGGAAATTCAAATTACGGAACAACCCCTTAAACGGAAAGCTCCAGGTCCTGAGCATTCTGTATAAGCACGTTTTTAGCAGATATTCAGATAAATAGATTTTTCAACACTGTAAGGGGCAGATTTATCAAGGGTTGAATTTCAAGGGTTAATAAACCCTCAAATTCGACCCTCAAAGTAAAATCTCTGAAATTATGGGAGGCCATTTCCCATAGACTACATTTTAATCATGTAATTACATTTTTAAAAATGATTCCCTTTTTCTCTGCAATAATGAAACAATACCTTGGATGTTAACCCAATTAAGATATAATTAATCCTTATTGGAGACAAAACAATACTATTGGTTATAATTCATGTTTTAATGTTTATTTAGTAGACTTAAGGTACGGAAATTCAAATTACGGAACAACCCCTTAAACGGAAAGCTCCAGGTCCTGAGCATTCTGTATAAGCAAGTTTTTAGCAGATATTCAGATAAATAGATTTTTCGACACAGTAAGGGGCAGATTTATCAAGGGTTGAATTTCGAGTTAATAAACCCTCGAATTCGACCCTCAAAGTAAAATCCTTAGAATTCGAATATCGAATTTGAAGGATTTAGCGCAAATGCTTTGATTGAACGATCTAATAAAAATCATTTGATTGAACGATAAAATCATTTGAATCGAACTATTCGAATGATTTTAAGCGATCGATCGGAAGAACGATTTTTATTCAATCAAAAAAAAGCTTAGAACAGTGCTGGAGAAGGTCCTCATAGGCTAACATTGCATCTCGGTAGGTTTAAAGTGTTTACTCTTTAAAGTATTTTTTAAAGAGACAGTACTTCTACTATCGAATGGTAGAATAGTCAAGCGATTTTTACTTCGAATCATTCGATTCGATCAAATTTACCCATTCGATAGTCAAAGTACCCAAAAAAATACTTCGAAATTCACATTTTTTTCATTCAAATTCTTCACTCGAGCTTAGTAAATCTGCCCCCTAGTGTATTCTTCAAACACAGACCCTGATTTATGTGTATTTATATATACATACAGTATATATGATTAAGTATGTTAAATCCAGCTAAAGTTTCTCAGGGTGCACCAGCTGTTGTGGATTTTGTGGCAAGTCTAGGTAATATCCAGGTTGTGTCGGAAATGCTTAGGAGTGGAGAATATATATATATATATATATATATACTGTATATTTAAATAAAAAGTCATATATGCCTATATAAATGTTTTTAAATGTGTGAACTAATTAAAACTGTAAATTTTAGGACAGATTGCCTGGAGGTAGATATTTCCTGACCATTCAACCAATGGGACTTATGATTCACATGAATTCACAATTCTGTGCTTGAGATTAGAATTATTTAAATGATATTTGTTTCCTTATCATTCAGAATAAAAATGGTATTTAATTTATTGAGTGAAATGGGAAAACACCATAAAAAGTTTTCTCAGTATTCAAGAAACCATTGCTTCCTTAAAAAACACAAACTCGGAATAATGCTTGATCGCTGCTTTGATAATAGGAAGCTTGTATCAAAGCTTCACCAATTTCAGTTCATACAGTGCGTCAGTAGAATAAAAAAGAATGGCTACACTCAGCAGTTCTGTTTTGGCAACCATAAGGTTAAACTTACAAGAATAAAGGGATTACGGTTTATTTTGACCCCTTGTGTAAAATACCATATATAAAATCTTTGAGCCCAAAGCTAGAGAGGCAACAAATCAATTAGATCATTAAATCATGCAGAACAAGGCCAGAAATTCAGCTAGTATCACACAGAGCCTGAGACATCATATTGAGATGTGATACACAATGATATGCCACAATGGTATAAGAAACACCATAAGAAAATCTGAACGCTTACATCGTTAAAAAAGAAAGGAAAAACTGTGAGCTTAATAAATTGTGACATTGCCAATGAAATGTTTTTACTACCATTGTACCAACATATAAAACACACACAGTGGATATACAGTTCAAAATGGACTCCCTTTCCCCCCACCCAGCACAGACATTTTTTTTTCATGGAAGATTAATTGGAAATACTAAAGGCAATAGTTTACTTATGCTGAGTATTTTTGATGTGAATATTCAGATATAACAGTTTCTTCCCAGTGGGTAGACAAGGCAAAGGGCTTTTGTGCACTATGGTTCATAAAGGTGGATATTTACAAACACTGAGTATGATAATAATTGCAAGTGACTGAACTTCCCACCCTTCTGAGGGCAAATTTCAGGTTTATAATATAACAGTTGTCCTCTATATGTTTTTCTAATGTCAAGCACTTCCAGATGCATAAGCATATACACATAGAAATATATGGTTGCCACATAATTCCATTGACTTTTTACTTTTATTAAATCATGTTAAATCATTTCTATAGCTCATTTTCAGCCATAGGGGCAGATTTACTAAAGGGCGAAGTGACTAACGTAAGCGAAAATTCGCCAGAGTGACGTCATTTCGTTACTTCGCTGATTTACTAATGGGCACAGGCGTAACTTCGCTAGCGAAGGAGAGACTCTAGCGGAAATTCGCTCCCTTACGTCTGGCGAACTTGCACTCTGGTACGTAACTACGCAAATTCACTAAGATGCGGATTTTACTGAACATTACTTCTTGCGCCAGACTTGCCTTCGCTACCTCAGATCAGGCGAAGTGCAATAGAGTAGATAGGACTTCCTCAAAAAATAGTTGAAAATGTTTCTAAGTGCCAAAAATGCTGGCAACTTTTCATTTTTCAGAGTGATAGGCTGCAAAAGATCATACATTTTTTCTGGGGTACCCGGCTTCCCCCCTACATTTCCTTACATATGGCACATAAACTATACACTGGGCTCATGTTAGGTCTGGACTGAGAATTAAAATAGGCCCTTCTTCAAAATGGACATGGAAACCACAATAAAATAAAAATATAAAAAGTTCAGTCCAGTGTCCACAATTATGTTTTGATGTTTGTTAAAGAAAATTTGGGCTTTCAGACATCTGCTACATAGAGGCACATGTCCCAAACTGTAATTGGTGCTGTTCATATAAACCAATATATTGATTCATCAACAACTTAACCACAACCACATTGCTTAGCTGACTGAAGAAGAAAGGGAAAATCAGTTGTTCTGCCAGGTAATACAAACAAATGAGAACAAAGTCTTCATCTGGTTATTTGTATTTATTTAGCCTCATTTATATTACATTTTGACAGATTGTAGTTGGGACAACTCATTACAAAAGCACAGGATATTGTGTGGTATGTTAATCCCTTCTATTAATTACATCCACATAGCATAAACTGTTTTAGACATCATATGATTTATGATAGAATTAATACCCCTGGGGATAATTATGTTGTATGTTTTGTCATATTACTTTTAAGCTTTTTTCCTAATACAGTTTTTAGTAGACTTTAAAAAAAATGTTTACTGTTTAGGTCGGGGTTTTAGTAGAGTTGTGTATAAACGCATTCAAGGTTGTCCTACTAAAAACAACAGCAGCTGCTATGTGGGGAGATATTTATTAACACTGGGCAAATGTGCACCTGGGCAGTAACCTATGGAATGAGTTTGCTTTCAGTGTTCTACCTATATCTGGCTGCAAAAGGCTTTTCACTGATTGGTGGCTAGCTGTATGCAAATTTGCCCCGTATTGATAAATCCTACAATCTATAGCAGAAGAAAAAGAGAAGAATATATGGCTCAGGGTTTGGCAAGACACTGTTTGTCTTTGTGTGTTGTAATCCTCATTGTTATGTTTGTCCCAGTGCTTTTTTGTATTTAACTATAGGATCTATTGTCCAGAATGCTTGTAACTTGGGGTCTTTCAAAATTTGTATCTCCGTACCTTTATTCTGCTAAATTTCATTTAAGCATTAAAAAAACCCAATTGGATTGTTTTCCTTCCAATGTGGATTCATGCAGCTTAGTTACCATCAAGTACAAGGTACTGTTTTATTAATACAGAAAAAAAGGAAATCACTTTTTAAAGATTTTTAATTATTTGCTTAAAATGGGAGATGGCCTTCCTGTAACTCTAAGCATTCTGGATAATGAGTTTCCATATAGGGGATAGTGAGTTATATCAGCCATACAACTTAACATAAAGAAACATCATTTGACATACTCTCTCTTTAACCACAGCGACAGAGAAATATTTAATCAAAAATCCAGTTTTTCATCAGAAACGCCGTGGGGACCTTGTAGATTAATAAATCACATACAAATAAATACATTGATAAATCAATCACAACAGCCTGGTTTATTTATTTAAACCTGTTTTCCAGGAAAGATATATTGAGATTTGCAATCTCATTTCAAGTATGTCGTGGGATTGTAAGGCATTTAAATACCTTAGTGCTAATATGCACTTATCTCTGTGAGAGCATTCTAATTATCATAAACATAATTTTGTCTCTTCATTTTCTAGTGTTTCTCCCATTACACAAATATATTTTAACCTTTCAGAATGCTGAATTGTATTTGCACCAGTATCTGTCGGAGGGGGAAGCCATCTATAGTTGTTGTTTAAACCACACAAAACTGTTAAGAATGGTTCAAAATTCACAGGAATTATTTTAGAACTGGACAGACTTTATGTACCCAGTACACATTGCAGCAGCAAATAGGAATGCATAATTTTTTAAAAAAAAAATGGTTTTATTTTACTTTTATCGAAATAAAAAAAAAGTTCTATCATTACTGTTATGAATTGCAGGTGGAGCAAAATATAGTAGATAGCATAGTAGACAACACAGTAGATTGATGCTTTGACAGACTGTCATATTGAGAACATGGTAGGTAGTGATGGGCGAATTTGGGCCGTTTCGGTGAAAAATTAGCGAAACAGCACTGGCGTCTCATTTTTGACACCGGCGTCCCTTTTTGACGCCAGCGTCCGTTTTTTGGACGCCGGCATCTGTTCTTTTGGAGGCTGGCTCACATTCGCCAGCAGAAATGCGCCGGCGTAAAAAAAAAGACGACAGCGTCCTTTTTTTGACGCCAGCGAATTTTCAAACCGGTTTCGCAAATTTATTCGCCGCAAATTCACACCTGGCGAATAAATTCGCCCATCACTAGTAATGGTATGTAATACATTTGAAAGAAAAACAATCTTGAATCATTTTATAGGTAGCATCCAAATCTTACCATGATTTGAATTATTTTGTGCCATTATTTTTTTAAAAGCTCGAATTTTTTATTTATTAAAAAATTCAAATGTAAACAAACGTATGCATCTAAAAGCTGGCAAAGTCATGCATAAGTCAATGGGTGCTGTGCTAGGCAAAATTTATATGGTTATATATGAGATTTTGTAGACCCATTGAAAATGATGAATAGACTACAGATACAGTGTTTCTTTCACTGTATTTTTCAATCGTTTTTATTAATTACAATTTTTTAAATAAATAAGCTGACAGTAGACCATAGTTCTGGGCTTATGCTGTTGTCTTCAGTTGGCTTTTGAATATTTAGAGTGAATGCTGACAATATTTTGTTAATGTAAGGAGAATAGCTCTATATGTCTGGTCAGGAACATTTAATTTTCTTTGAAGGGTTCAAACCAACTCACCTCTAACAGATTTTCTACAGATTGCATTCTTATATTTGTTTGCCCCTGTCTACCCTGGCAAAAATCAGGCCATGTCAGACATTCATGTCTAAGGGGCAGATTTATCAAAATGTGATATTAAAGCTCACCACAGAAAAACCCACCCACTTTCTATTCATTTTTATGGGATTTTTAGAAATGTATTTATCAATAGGTGAAACAAATTCACTGTTTCATAAATATGCTTCTAAAAATCCCTTAAGAGTGAATAGAAAGCAGGTGAGTTTTTCTGTGGTGAGCTTTAATCTCACATTTTGATAAATCTGTCCCTTGTATTGTACATATAAATAGAGAACGCTTCCATTGTTAAAACCCCTCCTCACTCTTTCAAGACAGGAAAATGTATGCCAAAGAAACAATTACTTTTTTCCCAAGACCTTCCTACCCCTTCAGGTCATTTCAGGTTTTGTTTAATAACAGGGCCTTAGACACACTAAAAGCTGAGCCTTTCACTCTATATGGACAAAGAAACAGTGTCAATAGGATTACAAAGTAACTGGGAAGAAATTCATACCAGCTACTTGGCAAAGCTTACCCCAGAAATATGCTAATAAATTGCATCAGCACGTTTCTCAACTATGAAATTGTATTGCATTCCCAGTTCTGCTTTTATTAAATACTAACAATATTTTTCATGTGATTTAAGCATTCCTATCTATAAACCATATATATATATATATATATATATATATATATATATATATATATATATATATATATATATGTATATATATAACCAAAGGAATGGTGCACTCCGCAGACAAAATTAATACCTGGGTGCCAGCATGGGAAATAAGCAGTGAAAAAGGATTGCGGCACTCACAGGGTTTTAGTGAAAAAACAAAAAATGTTTTATTATTAAGCCTCAACGTTTCGATCCCCCACAGGGATCTTTTGTTTGTTTTTGCTCCTGACGAAGATCCCTGTGGGGGATCGAAACGTTGAGGCTTAATAATAAAACATTTTTTGTTTTTTTCACTAAAACCCTGTGAGTGCCGCAATCCTTTTTTCCTTTTTCACTATATATATATATATATATATATATATATATATATATATATATATATATATATATATATATATTTATATATATATGTATATATTTATATATATATATATATGTATATATTTCACAATCATATTTTGCAAGCTTATTTTCTTGCCTAACATGTTAAATATACCAGTCTCTCTGCTCATATATTCCCTAAACTATCTGCATGAAGTAAGCTGCAATCTACTATTAATGCACATAAGATCATCCATTGCCTTATCTACAGTATTCGCCCTTGCAGAGAAAAAAAATGAATTTAAGATTTATTTTCGATTAATCACAGAGATATACCTTTCTTTTGTCCTTATTTACTGTAGGTGGAAGAGACCAGATATTTGGGACATAAAGGGTCTTATCAGAAATCAAGTAGGGTTTGGGGTGGACCGATGGCATTGGTGTGTGTAACTGGGTGTGGACAAGAAATTATGTAAAATATATAAATATTCTTTAACAGCCATTACAAAGATTGTTCATCATTCACATCAGTCCCTGCCCCAGTAGAGCTTACAATGTAAGGTTCCTATAGCTTTCACTAACAGTCAATTTAATCAGGAGGCAGTTAACCTACCTGTGTGTTTTAGGAGTATGGGGAAAACCCACACACTCACATGGGGAGCATGCAGAATCAAACTTAGGACCCCAGCATTGCAAGGCAAAAGTGCAACCCACTGCTCTAATTGCATGTCTTACCAGAGGACAAGTACTGTAGCTAGCCCTGTCTTTACAGGGTCCTGTTGTGTTTAACTCCTCCACTCCTCCATGGTCTGAATAGTGGGAGTGGAGGGACGTTACTACATGCCTCCACCCTCCCATCCCTTATGAATACAACACTGCCAAATGCAGGCTCACTATACTTAGGGTTGCCATCAGTCTGGTTTTGGATTGTCCAGCAAAAATTTCTGGATTTCCAAATTAGGAAACCTGTTATCAAATACTTGTTGTGTGTCATTGATTAGTAGTACAGTTTGCATCTGAGTAAAATGTATACATGTTTGGTGAACTCCGTGAATTTAAGGGTAATTAAATAGTTAAATGTGACTAAAGTATTTTATATGTATATTTTTATGACAGGTTTAGAGAAATTTCTTTTAAAGAGATGTTTCACACTTTCCAATGGTGCACAGTAGTGAAAGCACCTTTAACTCTATGCTATAAACTCATATAAACAATATAATTATTTATTCCTCAATGTACCAAACTCTTTTCATACAGGTGCCCTCAGAGATTACCAGTAAAGTGCTGATTCATTAAGCACAACTGCCATATTTAGCCATCAAGTTGGTGAAAAACAAGACCAGCATAGCTGCTGCAGGAGATGTAAATAGCAAGATTGTTTAGAGCTTATTCCTTATTGGTTACTAGCCTATAGTAAAACGTCAATTCTTGTGAATTTCTGTTCCACCCAGTAAGTGATACTTGCAATGGAAAATCTCTGGCATCATCTGAGTATCCTTTGCAGAAAGTTTGTGTTTGTATTCTAAGCTGATACTCATTAGCTGTAACCCATAGAAGAGAGATGATTAAATACTTTCAAGATGCAATGAAGAAAAGAGCATTAAAAAATATTCATAGGTAATTTTTAGATCAAGGGAATAAGTGCTCAGGATGATGTAAAACTTATAGAAACTGCTCCCTTGGCTTTTATAAGAGTTGATTTAAAATGGAAAATAGAGATTTGAAGACATTAGAAGTGAGTGAAGCAACCACCAAGCCCTAGAGGTTTTAGTCCAAACTAAAATAGCAGGAAATAAAGTGTTGCATGTAGGAAAATTGACCATTGGCTATAACAGAAAATACCCACAGTCAACGTCTGACCTGACCTGACAATCTGCTGCTACAGGGAAAGTGTTTTTATAAAGTTTTAGCATATTAGTGCTGGCTTTGACAAAACAACTTTATTTTATTTTGAATGAATCTTAAGGTACGTTTTAGAAAGTCTGTAATGCTGCCCCTCTTTACCCTGCCATAGAATGAACATATGTTGATATTGCTCATTTATTAGGGCCTCATTGGGCCCCCTATACCTCCTGCCCCCTGCAGCCGAAGGGTCTGCTTCCTCTGTAGTTATGATAGGTTCCCTGGCTCCTGCTGTATTCTGGCTTTCCTATGCTCCCTGTGTGTGCCATACTCTGCCTGCCCTATGTGTGTACTTTATTGTGCCTGCCCTATGCTCCCTGTGTGCCATACTCTACCTGCCCTATGCTCTCTGTGTGTGCCATATTCTGCCTGCCTTATGCACCCTGGGTGTGCCATACTTTGCCTGTCCTATGCTCCCCGTGTGTGCCATACTTTGGCTGCCATATGCTACCTGTGTGCCATGCTATGCCTGTCCTATGCTCCCTGTGTGCCATACTCTACCTGCCCTATGCTACCTGTGCATGCCATACTCTGCCTGCCCTATGCTCCATGTGTGCCACACTCTGCCTGCCTTACCTTGCCTTTGTGTGCCCTACTCTTCCTGCCCCATGTTCCCTGTGTGTACCATACTCTGCCTGCCCTATGCTCCCTGGGTGTGCCATACTATGCCTGCCTTATTCTCCCTGGGTGTGCTGCAATCTGCCTGCCCTATGCTCCTTGTGTGCCATAATCTGCCTGCCCTATGCTCCCTGTGTGTGCCATACTCTGCATGCCCTATGCTCCCTGTGTGTGTACTGTATGCCCTACGCTTCCTGTGTGTGCATCATACTCTGCCTGTCCTGTGCTCCCATACTCTGCTTGCCCTATGATTCCTGTGTGTGCCATACTCTGCCTGTACTAAGCTCCCTGAGTGTGCCATACTCGGCCTGCCCCATGCTCCATGCGTGTGCCATACTTTGCCTACCCTATGCTACTTGTGTGTGCCATACTCTGCCTGTCCTATGCTGTATGTGGGATGAGAGCCTGGTCAGGTTTGTTTTGGGAAATTGTTGTTAGGGGCCGCTAAGGTGTTTAATCATGTGCTGGGGAGCTGTGTTATCCACAGGGGGGAGGAGGCATATGGATTTAAGGGTATGTTTTAATATGACATTTTTCACATATGAGTGTTTTTTTGGTGTACTACCACCATTAATGTGGATATGGTCTTAATATATCTTGTGGTAACATGGGTGTGGTTTAAACAATATTAGGAACAATATTACAACCCCATTGACATGCCCTGTAACCTATAATAATTAACCTATATAATTAATATTGGCCCTCAAACCTGAAATAATTATATTTCAGATGACATATAACTGTCCAAAGATAGAGGAAGCAAACTTGAATAATATGAAGGCACTAAAAAAATAAATAAAAATTAAAAAAATAAATATTTAAAGCCCATTATAATAAATTTGCTATGAATATAAATGTATGCTTGCTTAGTTAACATCAAGCACAGTGTTATGTCTATTGCTTATATTAAAAAAAATCAAATCAAAGAAAAATTAATGTTTGTTTATTCAGAAAATAATGGGATTAGCCTTTTGTAAATAAGTGAACGCTGATAATTAGCTAATTCCACATGTATTATCTGTTCTATAGTGAGAATAATCTAAGACTTTGGCGCCATCCTCTTTGTATACAGATTTTACAATCCTAGTTGGATCCTTGGCAATCTCTTTTAAAGGAAAAGTATACTGTCAGAATAAACAGACATGTTATGTCAAATTACCTATAAAAAAAAATCTCATAAAATGTTATAAAATCATATGTATCTGTAAATATTGTGTTTCTGCATTTTTTACTTTTTGTTTGTGATGTTTGTGATGTTTTGAATGTCACTCACTGATCACCTGACGGGAAATAATGCAGGCCCTGTACATTTATTGGCTGATGTAACCTAGCATGTTAATATACATTTGGGGGCATATTTATTATGCTGTGTAAAAAACAGAGGGATAATACACAGATTGACAGGCTTTGTAGTGTAGAAAACGGTGTAAAATTTTTACAATTTTTTTTTTTTTAGAGTAACTTCCACCAGGAAGCAATGTTAAATAAAAGGGCAAATGTGGCGTTCACAAGGCAGAAAATTTCACACACCATGTGATATTTTACACAGCTTTTTACACTGTTTTTTTGGCAAATTTCATTTTACACAGTATAATAAATATGCCCCTTGGTGTATGTGTGAGCACAATGATATATGCAAAGGATGCTGCAGAGTGATTTGTCTAAGTTGGAAAACTGGGCAGCAAACTGGAAAATGAGGTTCAATGTTGATAAATGCAAGGTTATGCACTTTGGCAAAAATAATATAAATGCAAGTTATACACAGTGTGTTGGGAGTTTCCTTAAATGAGAAGGATCTAGGGGTTTTTGTAGATAACAAGTTGTCTAATTCTGGGCAGTGTCATTCTGTGGCTACTAAAGCAAATAAAGTTCTGTCTTGCATAAAAAAGGGCATTAACTCAAGGGCTGAAAACATAATTATGCCTCTTTATAGGTCCCTGGTAAGGCCTCATCTGGAGTATGCAGTGCAGTTAAGAGGGATATAAATGAGCTGGAGAGAGTGCAGAGAAGTGCAACTAAATTGGTTAGTGGGATGGAAGACTTAAATTATGAGGGTAGACTGTCAAGGTTGGGGTTATTTTCTCTGGAAAAAAGGCGTTTGCCAGGGGACATGATTACACTTTACAAGTACATTAGAGGACATTATAGACAAATAGCAGGGGACCTTTTTACCCATAAAGTGGATCACCGTACCAGAGGCCACCCCTTCAGACTAGAAGAAAAGAACTTTCATTTGAAACAACGTAGGGGGTTCTTCACAGTCAGGACAGTGAGGTTGTGGAATGCACTGCCGGGTGATGTTGTGATGGCTGATTCAGTTAATGCCTTTAAGAATGGCTTGGATGATTTTCTGGACAGACAGAATATCAAAGGCAATTGTGATACTAAACTCTATAGTTAGTATAGGTGTGGGTATATAGAATTTGTGTGGAAGTAGGGAGGGGTGTATGTATGGATGCTGGGTTTTCATTTGGAGGGGTTGAACTCTTTTTTTCAACCCAATTTAACTATGTAACTATGTAACTTAAAGGAGAATTCAATCCCCCACGGTGATAAGTCCCCACTGGCCCCCTCCGCTGCAGAGTGAGCGCAGCGAAGCATACAGGCGACGTCTTCTGGCCCTTCAGTAAACTTTGGGTCTTATTCCTTCCCTTCGGCAATATTTGCCCCTTCGGGAACATGCGCAGGTGTCACAAACAGGAAGATAGCTCCAACTGCGCATGCGCCAAAACAGGGCTAACTTTACGAAGATTACCAAATTGCCGAAGATGGCGCCTGTGAGCCCGATGTACTTAATCTGCATGTGCAGTCAGTAATCCTACAGGGGACACAATTCTGGGATAACAGTGGGTACTTAGACTTATCATCGTGGGGGGTTTAGGTCTCCTTTAAATAATCAATTTGGCAGTTTTTCTATTGGAATTATCAGATTGTACATAGTATTAGTAAAGTATATTTTTCATGAAAAGGCTTCATTTAGATGAAACAGTATTTTACCTAGTTTAGTTACCATTCAACTGCTTATTGAAACCTGCCTATTTGATCATATAACTTTTCACGTTATTAGCCAATCTAAAAGTAGAGCAAAAGTTGTAATAGTGCCATGTGGCTGCTAAATTGTTCATGTTTCTGCTTAAAATTTTGAACTATTAAAATGTGCATTAACAACAAAGGCAATCTAAAGTAATCTTTAAAGTTTGTTTAATTGGATTGTGATTACAATATATAAGGCAGGTTAAAAGACAACATGGTGGGAATAAAATGCATGTTTCACATAATGATATAAAAATACTGTAGAAATAGAATGTAGACAAAGCCGCAGGGGAAACCAGGAAAACACTTGGAGAGGTAAGAGAAAGAAGTGCAGAATACTCCATCAACACCAATCAAAACACAGGAGACAGGTCAGAAATACAGGTGTTTGTTACACAGTATACTACAGCTGGTCATTTAATTACTCATCTCATATCAGCGGCGCATAACTATAGAGGGTCTGCTTTGTCTCCATATTTTTTTCTAGCGGGGTCCCAGCAGGGCCAGGTTTCGCCACTGTTTCATATACTTTTATGTAGGGTGGTACTATCCTGGTCCTTCTCTGGCAGAATGCGTTTAGCTTTCATATGAGGTGATGCTTGTACAAGGTTTTATTTTTTAAATGTGTTTTTGTGTGTTTTTGCCTTAAGTGGGTAGATATATTCTGCATTTTTTATATCAACCCATATAATTGGATCATTTGTTTTATTTATTTCTGATTGTGCAATACACTGTTTGGCATACACTGTGTTTGTGCTGTTATTTATTTAGTATAGATGTGTCTTCCTGTGATGCTGGAAAACATTGTGTTCTTTCCTTATTTTGACAATTTTTACCATACACACTCCTTTTTCTGCTTTGAGTTGGGTATACGTTAGGAGAGCATGAGGCATATCTAAAAGATTGCTATATATCTTCTGAAGGATGTTAAAAAAAATCCATGTCCTATAATAAGCTTAAGAGAAAACCTATTATCCAGAAAGCTCTGAATTACATAAAGGCTGTCTCTTATAGATTCCATTTTATCCAAATAATGCAATTGATTTCTCTTATATCTGTAATAATAAAACAGTAGCTTTTACTTGATCCAAACTAAAATATACATAATTAATTGTTATTGGAAGAAAAAACAACCTATTAGGTTTATTTAATGTTTACATGATTTTCTAGTAGACAAAGGGGCAGATTTACTGGATACTTCTACCATCGAGTAGGATACTATGAATTCGAATTTACTTTGACTTTGATTCGTAGTAAAAATCATTCGAATATTCGACCATTCGATAATCGAAGTACTGTCTCTTTAAAAAAAACTTTGACTTCAATACTTCGCCAAATTAAACCTGCCGAAGTGCTATGTTAGCCTATGGGGACCTTCTACAACATTTTTCTAAGTATTTACACATCGAATAAAAATCCTTCGATCGATCTAATAATTTAATCGAACCATTGAACGATTTTTATTCGACCTCAGGATTGCCAAATTTGTTGAAACTACTTCGAATTTAATATTGGAATTTCAAAGTTTTTTAATTCGATGGTCGAATTTCAAAGTTTTTTGTACTTCGAAATTGGACCCTTGATAAATCTGCCCCTTAAGGTATGAAGATCCAAATTACAGAAAGACCCATTATCTGGAAAACATCCAACATTCTCCTGTATATGGTTGTTAACAGAGGGACATTATAATGAACTTTTTAAAAGATGGTTCTCCATATTTTTTATTTTCCATGATGAAGACCTATTTAGCGGGTTTTATACATTACTTTTTTTAACTTTTGTAGATAAAGCGTGCCATATGATATTTGTTTTGTTTTATGTGATTATACTGGACCAGTCACTGTAATTCTGTTATTCAGATCTTTCTACACAGGGTAAGCCCTTGCTGTGGTGCAGCAGGAGGTCAGAAGAAAAGCAGACTGGAGGCTTGGCTAAAGGATTATGTGAAGTCTCTTTCTTACAAAGAATATTGGAAATGGTCATTATACTTTTCTACTCATAAACATCCTGTTGTGCAGTTACACCTGCTAAATTCCTTGTTTAAAAGAGTCACTGTGGAACCAGACCATCTGAATAAAAACCAAAGATGTATCCTTCTTTATTTCTGTTGACAATGAAATTGTTGTAAAATGTTTCCACTTCCCTTCTGTAATCAGTAAATAGAATCATACTGTATGCGCTTAGTTGTTTTTTTTTGTAATCTGTACTTAAATGGAGCTTATAATTGGATCCATTTTTGCCAAAGAGACAAAAACAAAACTAAATTTCACACCAAGTATGAATATTACGAACAATGTCTCTTGGCCTTCCATCTCTGCAATGTTCTGGTTGCTTCCAGGACTTCATGAATTATTTTATGTTTATGGTATTTTATGTTTATGGTAGCATACATGGACAACATTTTGATTCCTTACAGAACATAGATTTGATGTTTGCGAGTTCCTTCAATGCCCCCATGAGAATCAGTATGCTAAACTAGAGAATGATGGCTCTAAGCAGTCTGAGATTTTATTTCTGTTCTACAGCTTCTAAGAACATAGTCTCTGCCGTGCTTGAATAGTTTTCTTAAAAAAATATTCTCAAAACAGCATAACACATAACAGCAATTTTTTAAGATAATTATTTCAAGAGTCGTTGCACCCATTTCCAATTCACCCTGTTATACAACTCCTTGTCAAACTGACTTTTGAAACATTATCATTCTTCTCAAAATTCCAACAAGCATTATGCAACAGCACTGATATGTTCTACAACTTCCAAAAACCTGAAGGATGAGGCTTAATTTTAGGGGAAAGTTTATACTATCCCACCAGATTATCCCTCCAGATTCCAGCCATGTGCCTTCTTCAAAAAGAGGAACAATGGCACAAGGGATAGCTAAAAGCTTGCTATAGATTTGAAGATTATTGAAAATGTCATTGTTGCTTAATATGCATAAGTGGAAAGGAGATTAGTGTTTGATGTTCAGAGCACACTGCAGATCTCTATTGTATTTAAGCAATATATTCATTTTAAACTGAACATTTAAATCTCTCCATATTTCATGGCACCTCCATTATTTTCTGGTAAGTCTTTCTGCATTTTCTCTAGCCATAATTTATATACAGTGGTTGATATTTCTTCAGCATGGATTTTGGTTGCATGTTTGCTGGTGCATTCTCTACCAACCACATTGCTATGGGATGTAAACACAGCCCTTTCTGGCACAGATGGTGATGGAATTACAAAAATAGCCTTACTAAGGGACTATTTACTAACAATTGAATTGCATTTTTTTCCACAAATCTCTAAATATTTGTTGTTTTCCTATTTGATTTAAAAGCTCTACAAATTTGAGATTTATTTAGGGTGTTATGTATCAAAGGTCGAAACTTAGAGTTTTATATACCTTGAATGAACTTACAACTTGAATGGTCTCTAATTAAAAAAAAAACCTGAATTGGTAGGATTCAAATCAGCGAGTTCAGGGTTAACAACCTGAAAGGTTTTGGTTTCGATGGGAAAAAACTTGAATGGCTCAAACTGATTGAGTTTTGGGCAAAAAAACCTCATACATCATGAAGGCTATTAACATCTTCAAATGGTTCAAGGGACCTCTGCCATTGACTCCTACATAACCCTGACAGGTTTTGGATGGTGTATTTTTGTATTTTAGCTATTTTCAGGGTCGCTGTAAATTAATACAATAATAATAATAACAATAATAATCACGAAAAAATAAATTTTTTGAAAAGAACTCCAAAATTTTAGTTTTTTTACCCAAAAATGTGAATTTTGACCAAAAAAATAAAGTCGACAACTCAAATTTTCATGGCAAAAACAGTAGATAAATAAATATAATAATAATAATACTAATAATAATAATACTAATAATGATAATAAATATGCCCCTAAGTGAAAAACCACATATATAAAACTTTACCTAGTAAAAATTGTCGAGGTCCGATAGAAGTCAGTGGGAGCTGTGCTAAACCTATTGGACCATTTTAAATCAATTTGGACTTTTAGAGGTTTTTATATATTTTTTCCGCTTGTAATTGTCTAAAAAAAAAAAACAGAATTTTTAAAGGTTTAGGAGGTATTCGTATTTTATAGTGGATTATTTTATGAGCAAGAGAATACTTGCCAAATTAATTTTTGTTCCTTCAGGTAATGGAATGAGTTTAGTATATAGTAATTGGATTAGGCTGTACATCCTCTTTAATCCTCCATGGTTAAAACTACAGTGAACTACACACTACTTAGAGGACACAATCATACTTCATCTAATACTGGGCATTCTTCAATATTTTGTTCTACCATTTGTAGCTGCACACAGTGGAAACATATATTTTCAACTGTGTTGGCAGGTATGGATAGAGATGTTAAAGTAGTGATGCTTGAAGGGGCTTTCGGCTTACACCCAGTTCAAACAGCCACGGATATTGATATTAGATTAAATTGATGAAAGAAATGTTGAGCCACATTTAAAGTGTTTGGGGCATATTGCAAAGTGCACAGTATGGATGTAAAGCACCTTATTTCTTGAACATTGAACCTTACCCCAACCATTGACCCCAAGTAACAACTATGTATGCATCTACAGTGGACAGCTAAGAATTTAATCCAACTCTTCCTGAAAACAAAGGGACCAGAAGGTGGGTGGCCAGTCCCTGAAATACCCCCTAGCTTGTGCTCTATCTATAAGTGCAATCTAGGTAGTAGAGGTGTCTTAAAAATGCTGGGGAGCCCTTTACCTAATGTATGTATGTTAAGTACACACAGACACAGACCCAACAGTGCTGCACAGATTTACTATTTGGAGAATGGTGCAGAGGCCTCTTTAGATGGGTTGTTAAGGTGCAAGTTTGAGCTTCTATCATTATTTAATACTTGCTTCTTTTGCTTGGATTTAAAGGTCACAGAAGATTTTTTAGGAACCAGTAAGCCTGACATATTCCCATCTAACATGCTTTATCTCTCAGTAGTGATGTGCGGGTTAGGAAAAACTTTATCCTCACAGACCCTAATCCTGCGGTATTTCCATGTAAAACAGTTTTTACCATCAGCTCTTTCTAATTTAATAGGTGTATTGTCTTCTTGACCATTCTTTCAAATACATTGCTGCCAGCTTATGGCTATTAACAGCTTTCTTAACATTAATCAGGATCCCATACCTGTAATAAGAAACTATAGGGGACAACTTTTAGACTAAAAGGTTTGGCGCAACACAGGATTTAGGTTAAGCTGGCACACTCATAAAACAATGACCAGTTATGCCTTGGTTAAAAAAATATTGTGTAACATTTCGAAGAGGTTTGTACTACAACCATCACTCAGTAATTGAAAAAATAATACATTTCTTTATCTCACGCCATCTCAACTCAAATGTATCTACTTTTTCTGAAAACAACATCATGCCCATGATTGCCCATAACATTCATGTTTCATCTGCCAAATCTGGAAAATGTATCATGTTAATACACAGCCAGTGTGTTGAGAATGCAGCTGTCTCAGTTCTAAGAACGTGCCTTGTTTATCATTCTGATCAGGAGGCAGAGTCCTCTAGTGGATGCTGAGCATAGTACAGCATTACTAGTAGGCACAAGGCATGTTGCCTTCTACGTATTCAATTGGAAATACTCAATTACTTCTAATATGCTTTTAATCTCCAGTATGGGAACATTATGCTATATACATAAACTGTATAAATACGCCTTGCATAAAGTCTCTGTTATTGGTGGAAATAAACTGTTAAGGGTCCTGTTTCAAGATTAACTGATACAACTGACTAATCAATGCACTTTAACTTATCATTTACTGTAGAAACAGGTTTATGCACTTATGTGGGGGCTTAAATAGTCAACATAATTCAGTGAATAGGGCTTGCACTGAACTTACTTTTTATTTTTGTTTTGCTAGAAAATATCTGTTTTTTGTTATTTCTTACACTAAAATAGAGTTACATTCTACTTCCTGTTCTTTGGAGCACAATTAAAAAAAAGTAGTACATTGCAAAGGTTTCTGTATAATGAACCACTCCTTATCTAAAAGCATAACAGCCTGCAGCATTGGAAAATAATGGTTTGTTTATACAGATGACTTTACTTTCTTGACTTCATTTTCAGATTTTGCCCTGTAAGACATGGCAAAAACCATACATATACAGGTATGGGACCTGTTATACAGAATGCTTGGGACCTGGGTTTTTCTGAATAACGGATCTGTAATACATTCATACCTTAAGTCAACTAGATTTCATGTAAAAATGAAATAAACCAAACAGGCTGGTTTTGCTTCCAATAAGGATTAATTATATCTTAGTTTGGATAAAGTACAAGGTACTGTTTTATTATTATAAAGACAAATTAAATAATTTTTAAAAATATTTTGGATAAAATAGAGTCTATGGGAGATGGGCTTTGCATAACTCTGGATAATGGGTTTATGGATAGGAGATCCCATTCCTATATAGGCAAAAAGTATGTTCGACCAATTCTTATTTAACATAGCATACCCAATAGTTTTAGTGTTCCCTTTCACAATAGAGAATGGCAAGTGGAGTAGGGAGGAATAGGGAACGAAGAGTGCCTTCCAGGCAGCTCTATCTACCAGGCAGATAACAACTTAAACACACCCTTTTCCCACCCTCTAGCCATGCAAAGCACACCTCCCCTAACCGATTGGTTCTCCTGCTGCTATTCAATTGTGTCTATAGGTACTCAAACCTTTGATTCCCATGGATTCATGCATCAGAAAAGCTTTTTCCGTTACCACATATAGGCACGGCAATGGTCAGGAAACCCTTTATCAAGAAACTCCAAATTATGGGAAGCCACTTCCCAAAGAGTCTATGTTAAGCAAATAATTCAAATGTTTTTGTTTCCTTGTTCTCTCTAAAAATAAAACAGTACCTTATAATTGATGTTGACATAGCTGCACGAATCCACATTGTTTCCAAAATAGTCCTACTAGGTTTATTTAATGTTTAAACATGTTTTGCAGACTTAAGGTATGGATATACAAATCACAGAAGACCCCTTATCCAGAAAACCCTAGGTCAAAGCATTTTGGACAATAGATTCCATAACTGTACTTCATTTATACTGTGTTACATTTAATTGGTTAACAGATAATGGTTTAACTATGGAACACAGAGCCAGGCAAGGCAATTTACTGGTTATTTAACTGTGGCTCTATATTCTCATGTCTTTAAATTGTTATTGGTCTTATACAAGTTAGGCAAAGCATTTCTTAGGCACAAATTAAATTACATTGGCTGCTAAATTGAATTGGCCAGCAGATGATAAGGCAGCTAAATCTTCCAGAATGTGCATAACTCCCTTCCTAAAATACTGAATTGTGTTAAATCTAAAATAGTAGATGACAATAGTCTTATTAACTTGATACCTTGCCTTTGTAGTTGATGTGTCAGTATGCAATATGTTTAATCATCTGGATTTAGGTTCAGATAAAACAGGCATCTTCGGTTATCTTTTGCCTTTAATGTAAAGGAGGGCTCACCTTTGATTTTCTAATTGTCATCATTATTACAGGTATTGCATTCATTATCGGGAAACCTGTTATCCAGAAAGCTCTGAATTAATGAAAGGCCATCTCCCATAGACTCCATTTCATCAATATAATCCAAATTTTTAAACATGATTTCCTTTTTCTCTTTAAAAATTAAACAATACCTTGTTCTTGATATCAACAAATATGTAATTAATCCTTATTGGAAGCAAAACCTATTGGGTTTATTTAATGTTTACATTATTCTGTAGTAGACTTGAGGCATAAATATCCAAATTATGGAAAAGCATTCTGAATAACAGGTCCCATACCTGTACTAATTAATGGTTTTCGTATTAGTGGTGTCGGCATTTAATGACATGAGTTGTACCAAAAGGCAGCAAAAAGCTCTAATCTGAAAATCCGCCATCTTAGACCTGACGTTAAATCCTTTTTCTGTTTTTTTGGGCAAAAATTCCAAAACTTCGAGCAATTTGGGAAAAAATTAGAGAAAGTCAGGAAAAAGCCCGAAAAATTTGAGTGGTTTTAGTTTTCGCTCGATTTAATAGAGTTTTACGCAGTCTGATTAAATGGAGTTTTTTTATTAACAAATAAGCTAAAACCAGACAGGGGAGTTTGGTTGGATTTTAGTAAATAACCCCAGAAGTGTTAATACATCCAACTTTAAATTATAGAGCTTAGTCAAGGTCAATTTTCTATGGCAAAGAGTGGCATGAATGGCATTCAAAACCATATTGACATTTTTGGGTCTATTGACTTAAGATTTATTAAGTATGAGATAGATAAAGAAAGGTGCTTCAGACAATATTTGAACAAACTGATACTGATACTGACTGTGCGGATTTATTATATCACTGATTGAGTTTTGAGAAAGCAACACTGTGCTGCTTGGGAGCTTCTCTGATTGAAGAAATCTTTTCTAAAATCGCCTGATGTGCCCCAGGCTATCATCTCTTTTTTGGATTCTGCTGGGAGTAGTGACCCCTACCTGGAGAGTACAGGGCGTAAGTGTGTGCTGAATGTGCTAAAGTTCAACAGCAAACATGAACGCCTGTTGCTCTCAATATTCCATATGAAGGTGACATTCAGATGCCAGATTTCAGTTTCACCTCAGAGAATGAGTGACAATAGTGTCATGACCAAAATTATCACTAACTGAAAAAAATGGTTCTATGATTAAAGAATGAACATGAGAGAAACACTTCATTTTGGGCTGCAGGAACAAGTGACATGTCTATTTTAGCACTTCACCAAATACTGTAGCATAGTAGTACTACTCCTGAGAGAACACAAGGGTCTTATTTATATCATTTACATTGTTTATACAATGTGGTGCATAGATATCGATACATAAAAGGCTTTATTGTATTTAAAGTACAGTGCCTGTGGATAACTGTTAAGGTGGCCATAGACACAAAGATCCGCTCATTTGGTGACATCGCCAAACGAGCCGATCTTTCACCAATATGCCACTAACGAGCATGGCTATATTGGGAGTAAAGCTCTACTCACGGAGCGTCAATGGCAGAGCGACCAAACGACCGTTCTCGGCCGGACGAAAAATGTCGGGACTCTCCACACAGGATCCGAAAATCGTATGAATCCTCGATTCGTACGATAGGATCTGTAGTATATATTCTGATGAAAACATGCAAATATGTTACATAAGAACACCCAATTTATACAGAACAAGTCATGTTTTCTGGCAACCATGTCCTAGGCAAGAACCTAGACTGGGCCACTCAAAAAACTCCAATATTCTTATGATTATGACAGCAATATAATGCATTAACATTTTTTGTATCAACCAAATGAACAAATTGTTTCATTTGAAATGGTATTTAATTAGAATCATCTTAAGATAACACTTAATTACATTTGCTCTATTCTTTCATAGTCTCTTTCATAATATTTGTCTGTGGGCAGGCCTACCATCAGGGGGTACTCCAATTAGGTGTCCCCATGGCAAAGGGGAGCCCCTGGAGAAATGTGTAGGTCCAGTTTGCAGGCCAAAAGGGGGAAGGACTGGTGTAGCTACTAACAGAATTTCTTTAGGTTTTTTTAATTTGAACCCAATTTTCTTACTCAGGGCCCAGGCAGATAGTGGAATTCTAACACATGCCCTGTTAGTGGCCCCATGATTTCAGATGGAAGTCCTTCTTGTGGGAGGCCGAGATGATTTCTCTAAAATGAACCTATTTGATATTATCAACGACTGGCCTCTAGAACCCAACAACAGATGGTGACAGCTGGAAAATGGAGTGAAATTCCAACTCTTGGTAAACACAACCATTAATATTTACTTTGTCTGCACTTCTAAAAGTGTGCATGAAGTCCACCAACTTCCATGGCCTCTCCAATCAGCTGCATGAAATGTACCAAAACTTTATGGAATGTTCTTGGGATCTTTACAATAAACAAAAGTTATTTCATTTTCTTTATCTTAAAAGTAAATGGTAAGGCAAATTAGTGATTGTCTAGTGGCATAGACCACAGTAAGAACATAGCACAGAGCTCAATCCCCCCATTGTTTCTGGACAGGTTGTAGAAATGGATCCTAGGCAACAGTAAAGTGCAACTGTCTGCAAATGTGTTCTCTCTCTGGTTTTAAGCCCACACTTTATCAGTGAACAGTTCACATCTTTAGCAAACAATGCCATGGGACTTACATTGTTAAAGGAGAACTAAACCCTAACAATTAATATGATTAAAAGTGGCATATTTTACATATTAAACTTATTGCACCAGCCTAAAGTTTCAGCTTCTCAATAACAGCAATGATCCAGGACTTCAAACTTGTCACAGGGGGTCACCATCTTGGAAAGTGTCTGTGACACTCACATGCTCAGTGGGCTCTGAGCAGCTGTTGAGAAGCTGAGCTTAGGGGTCATCACAAATTATCAAGCAGGAAATGAGGTTGGCCTGTGATATAAGTTGATGCAACAGGGCTGATTATTACATTTTGATGCTAGGTGCAATGTAATAATTTAGTAATTATCTGTATTAATTACTAATCAACCGTATATTGTGACATTTCTATTCTATGTGTACTGTATATTGTGAGTTGGTCCCTAAGCTCAGTAAGTGACAGCAGCACAGAGCATGTGCAGTGAATCAGCAGAAAAGAAGATGGGGAACTTATGTAAGAACTACACCCAACGGTCAAATAAATGTAGTTCTTACATGCGATTCTCCTACACTTCCTGTTTCTGCACAACATCCGACTTGTCGGCAACAAACGCGTCGTGGAGTTCCTCTCTTATATAAAACCTCGGCAGGTCTGAGATGCCGGATTTTTTGATTCTGACTTTTTCCATCCTCAGGGTATAATAAATTCCGAAATTCGTGAATTTTTTTCCACTAAAAATTATGATTTTATACCTAAAAAGACACAATTTTTTCTGTTTTTTTGGCATTTGTAGTTTAGTAAATAACCCCCCAAAAGTTAAGGTGAACAACCCTTTTAATTTATAGAATATACACACCCAGTAGAATACCATAAGTAAAGAACAACTGGACCTACATGACAAAAATACATCAGGCACATAAAACTAGCTCTTGTTGGCATAAGGAGTAATTCTAGCTTGGGGCACATATAAACTATAGAACATGAAAACTGAGAACCACAGAAAATGAACGTGGAAACTTACCGAGGAGCAAAGTAAGATAGATAGGAGGCTAATATTTCTCATTTTAGTGCTTTTTGATTAGATTTGAGATGTTGTACTGTGTTAGCCATTGAAAAAAATGCAAAAAATGTAAAGTTTGGTGATACTTTTTATTGGCTAACTGAATAAGTAACAATTGCAAGCTTTCACAGCCCACAGGCCCCTTCTTCAGGCAAACTACAAATGAAAGGAACAGGAGAAACAGGACAAACACGGCGCTAACGGATGAACTCTCACAGGTTTAACATCAAGCATGGCAATACAGATGTCCCAGTGGCAGCACACTTCTGCAGCAATACCCACAGCATCAAAGATCTTCAGGTCTCAGTTTTAAAGGGTAACTTCAAGACACAAAAGGAGCGGGAATTCAAACTCATGAGAAAGTTTAACACCTTAAATTGTGGCCTGAACAGAGACAGGAGTTTAATGTCCAGATATGACTTTAACTAAAGGATATGACACCTAGAAAAAAATACAGCTATGGACAATCCACAGCTTAAAAGACACTTTCCTTAGGCTGAGTTCACAACAAGGTGCTGACTGTACTAGTGTTTCCTTTCTTTACTAAAGCTAAAGTGCCCTAGGGGGCTTATCAATATCTGGGCTGAAATAATGTATTATCTTTACAGGTCACAATGCCTATTTGTAGTCTATTTATATGTACCTGTAACTTGTCCAATTCCTAATTTGCTAATTTGTTGTGTTAACCTTAAACTCCCCATAGACGCGACGATTTTTCTTGCCGAACGACCGATTTTAGGGAAGTCCGACCAATCCTTCGAAATTATCGTGCGGTTAGTGGGATTCGAATGATCGTACATCTTACGATTTTTCGGCTGACATCTGTCAGGAAATTGATCGGCCAGGTCAAAAAATCTTTGTCGGTCCCAGTGCAATGTATCAATGTTTGCAGGGCCAAGCAGGCAGCTCCCCTTTGGTTTCCTGGCAAATTGGTCTTTTTAGTTGATGGTCAAGTCGTACGATCATACGATCGTTCTGAGAAAATCGTGGTCTCACGATGAGGATCTGGTCTTTTAAAAATCTCAACATCTATGGCCAGCTTTACCCTATTCTGTCTTGGTCTAGTTCAAGATATGTGACCTGACTGAATCCAGACCCCTGGACTATTTACAACCCACCCTGATTACTTTTATTATCTCTACAAGTTATCTCTGTCTATCTGTAACTTTCTAATTTATTGTCCATAAACCCTTTTTCAATGATCTAACCATTTATATATTTATATATGATGTGCCTTTCCAGCCTTTCATATGTAGTTTGCCTGAAGAAGTTGCCTGTGTGCTCCCAAAGCTTGCAATTCTTACTTATTCAGTTAGCCCATAAAAGGTATCACCAAACTTTAAATTTTTTTCATTTTAGTGCTACTAATTGTTTGTTTTACCAAAAAAATCAAATGCAGCCATTTTAATCTCTCTAGTTCTTAACCCATTTCTCTGCACATTACAGATTAGATTGATTCCCAGGAGATGATCCCTTAATGCTTTTAAAAGTTAAAAGATTTCAACAGTTTTATGCTTTTTCCCTTCTTTTAGCTGCAGGCAGTGAAATTTGAACATGTGTGGAATTTTGTATTTTATACTCCTGTGGGATTATCAGAGACATTGCTGTCAAGGACCATGAATCATGTTAATACATAGCAACCTCTGCAGCTGTTTAAGTGTCTGCCATAATGTGATGATTTGAAACTCATATTATAATGTATTACACATACTTTAGATCAGCTATTCTTTCAAAATCAATTCAAGGAATGTACAGAAAAACATGACACTTATTAAAATGCTCAAACAAATTGTCTGTTTCGCACAAAAGACCAGCGAGAACTCGCGTTCACGAAATACATTTGAATATGTTTTGCAGGTTAACTTCTGCAAATATCTAGAAAGCCAAAATTTCATTTTTATAATTCATTAGCATTTTATTTATTGCATTGTTGCATCTTAATCCCAGTTAATCCCGAAATTGCAAATGTAATGCGGAACAATTAGAAATGTAATTTAGTTACACTGAGGACTTAATTACACTGAGGATATTCCACTGCCGATCAAGCTGTATAGAATAATGCATTTGTCAGATTCTGTGGGAATGCCAGATATGAATTAGCAATATGTTCCATGGCAGTGTATGAGAGGAAAAGAACAAACGGATTCAGTCTGGTACATGGTTTTTGCATGCAGAACATGGTAAAAATATTCTTCTTTAGGATTTCTGATCTAATGTGTTTAGCAAGAACAATCATTTACAGAATATACGATTTACATTTCATTTATAATCGACTCCAACTCTCTTCAATGTGTTTTTGGCAACACTGGTATATTTTGCTATATAGCAATAGGAGAAGCAGAAGGATCAGGTAGGCCACTTGACATTTCAGCTGACACAGACATCTGTGTCTGGTGAAAGATGGGATGACAAGATTGGCATAGCTCTGTGCTCATATGTGCTTGCCAGAAATGTAAAGCTAATGTTTAAAACCAGTTAAAACCCTTGAAATGTACCTGGGCTGGAAAGATAACGTTTTGTCTGGCGTTTTCCAGCAACTTCAACGCCCCCCCCCCAAAAAAAACAACAGGATTATTATTCTAGCTCTTTTGTAGTCTTGGCTGAGACAGACAAAAAAGCTGTCTGAGTTCTCTAAATTATGATGCAATGTATGTTCTGTCTAACAGACAAAAGCAATTTGGGACAAATTCACTAAGATTCGTAGTTCCGCCAGCGTCCGCTTCGTCACACTTCAGCAGTCGTATTTTCTCCAGCGCTACACAAATTCACAAAAATCCGAAGTTGCGCTCAGGGGAAGTGTAAGGTTGTGAAGTTGCGGTATCGTTAATTCGCCAAGCAAAGCGAATTTACGCTAGCGATGATTAATTTGCATACGGCGCAAAATTTAAGTTACAATGGAGGTATATGTAGCATCACTACACAAGCCTGGGAAACCTTCAAAACAGCAAATAACATTTTTATTTTGCCCTACACATGTGCCCACTGTATAGTTAAGGTGCCATGAGTTAGGAAATGTAGGGGGGAAGGAGGATAGCCCCAAACATTTTTTCAATCTTTTTCAGCCTATCACCCATAAAAAAAAAAAAAAACGCCAGCGTTTTTTGGGACTTAGAAAATGTTTATACTTTTTTTGAAGCAATCCCTATCTACTCTATTGCACTTCACCTGGTCTGAGGTGGCGAAGGAAGTCTGGCGTAAAAGGTAGCGTTCAGAAAAATGTGCGCACCAGTGAATATAGCGTAGTTATGTCCGTTGTGCAAATTCGCCAGGCGTAAGGGTGCGAAGTAACACTAGCGAATTTAAGCCAGCGTCCGTTAGTGAATCGGCGAATTAGCGAAAATGCGCTACACTAGCGAATTAACGCTAGCGTTAGGCGCTTCGTCCTTTAGTGAATTTGCCCCAAAGTTCCTCGGCACTCTAGCCATTATTAATATATTAAGGACATTTAGGGCCTTATTTATCAAAATCCGAATTTATTTGGGTATTTTAATCAAATGACGCCGACCAAACTAGAATCCACGATTGGACTTTATTTATTATTAAAAAAAACACGATTTAATCAGATTGGGGACAAACACGGAAAAATGAAATCTAATTAAAAATTTAGTTTTTTTCTGAATTGCTTGAATTTTTCAGACTTATATACAACCTTGGTAGGTCTGAGTTGCTGGATTTTCAAATTCGTACTTTTTCCATCCTCAGGGTTTAATAAATCTTGAAAACAGCGATTTTTTTCATTAAAAATTCAGATTTTATTGTCAAAAATACTTGAAATTTTTGGCATTTGGACTTTAATAAACAACTCCCTTGGACATTTTGTGCATTAAGCTATTAAAAATGCCCTCCCCTTTAAAGGTGGTTTACCTTTCAGTTAACTTTTAACATGTTATATAGAATGGCTAATTCAAAGCAACTTTTTAATTGGTCTTCATTATTTTATTTTTGTATAGTTATTTAATTATTTGCCTTCTTCTTCTGACTCTTTCCAGCTTTCAAATGGGGGTCACTGACCATATTTAAAAAACAAATGCTCTATAAAGCTACAAATGTATTGTTTTTGCTATTTTGATTTGATTTAATGCTATTAATCCTATTCATATTCCAGTCTGACATTTAAATCAATGCATAGTTGCTAGGGTAATTTGGACCTTGGCAACCAGATTGCTGAAATTGCAAACTGGAGAGCTGCTGAATAAAATGCTAAATAAGTAAAAAATCACAAATTAAAAAACCAAATGCAAATTGTCTCAGAATATCACTCTCTATATGCTAACACCAAGGTGAACAACCCCTAAACAAAATGGGGATTGCTTGTCCATATATTGCAAAATATCAAATCTGGCCAAAGACATGAAAGTCATCCTGTAAAGCACTCACCCAGGGGACGGCAGGGACACCTGCCGCCCCCTCAACGGGGACGCCCGTCTCACTTCCCTGCCGCTGATGCGGCTAGGCCCCAGGCGCCAGCTCCTATGGAGCGCGCGGCGCGCATGCGCCGGAATTAAAGGGGCAGGCACGCTGGCGCAATTGCGCAGGCACTGGCGCTGATTCGCCAGCGTCTAATGGCGCCACATTCAAATGTTTAAATGGGCAGCAGTCCTTTTGTGCCTTGCCCAACGTAGGTTCTGTATTTTGGTTCCTGGGTGCGATATTGCTGTGATTCCTGTTGTGACCTTTGGCTATTCCTGATTCCTGTTGACTTCCGCCTGCCCTGACCCTTTGGCTTGTTCCTGACCACTCTTTGGATTTCGTTCTGTACTTCGACCCTGTTAGTTGCTGACCTGGCCTGTGACCTCGACTACTCTGCTGTTTACCGATTTTGTACTGCATTTCTGATTGGTTTCGACTCGGCCCGTTCCTGGACTTTGATAACCTTTACGTTAAGTTCCCTTGCTCGCCCAGAGTTCTTCCCTCAGTCTCCTCACTATAAGTCCTGGCGGCATCCGAGTAGCGGAGGGCCCCTCCCGACGTGAAAGGCGGCGGTTATAGGCCGAAGCATGAGCCGAGCCCGGGACATTGGGGTTTACTCTGGGTTGTGGGATACTGAACGTTACATTACGTTGGGCCGTTTTAGTAAAATGTCTCATTTTATTCCTCTTTCTACCCTTCCCTTTGCCAAGACTCTAGCTGAACTTTAAATCTTCCCCCCGAACTCACGATTTTTAATTCTTTCCATGTATCTCTGTTGAGACCTGCTAGAGTGGTACGTCAGAATTCTCCTCCTCCTCCTATTTCTGTTGAGGGTCAATCTGAATTCTTGGTTCACAGGTTGATTGACTCTCGTATCTCTAGGGGTAAACTCCAATATCTGGTTCATTGGAAGGGTTATGGTCCTGAGGAGAGATCCTGGGTTTTCGCCTCTGATGTTAAGGCGGATAGGTTGGTGAGACAGTTTCATTCTAAATTTCCCAATAAACCTAAGGGTCCAGTGGCCCCCTCTGGAGGGGGGGTAATGTAAAGCACTCACCCAGGGGACGGTAGGGACGCCTGCCGCCCCCTCGACGGGGACGCCCGTCTCACTTCCCTGCCGCCGATGCGGCTAGGCCCCAGGTGCCGGCTCCGATTTTGTACTGCATTTCTGATTGGTTTCGACTCGGCCCGTTCCTGGACTTTGATAACCTTTACGTTAAGTTCCCTTGCTCGCCCAGAGTTCTTCAATCAGTCTCCTCACTATAAGTCCTGGCGGCATCCGAGTAGCGGAGGGCCCCTCCCGACGTGAAAGGCGGCGGTTATAGGCCGAGCCCGGGACATTGGGGTTTACTCTGGGTTGTGGGATACTGAACGTTACACATGCCTTGTGTGGCCAGTTCCTACACTAACTTTCATCTGATTTATTAATAATTATATTGCTTCATTATACATTTTATACAGGGACTAAGTTTTAGCTGCAACTTACTTGCTGATTTGAAGGTTAAAACTCCCAAACATGGTTGGCCTGTTATTGGCCACCACTGGGATCACCTGACTATAGCTGGTGAGTTTAGGTCTGGCCAGACCAGGGATGACTTTGACGTCATTGGGGAGCATAAATATACTGCAATTTATGGACAAACAATCCCTGTTATGTTTAAAGGGTAAGTAATTTTTAGTATCTTTAGGCACAAAATATCTCAACGTCCTAAATATATCAATAATGGGTTGAGTGCAGAGGACTAGTGATGTGCAGGCCAGCCCAATAGCTGCAGGACCTGCACTCCGGGTTGAGCTCTACTCCTGCTCTCCCCGCCCGCCACCTTCAAATGCATGCTTCCGAGTTCCAGCTGTATAGTTGTGCGCCTGCTCGCCCCACCCCTTATATGATGTCATCGGTGGGGCAAGTCGGCGATGGTTTATAAAAGGAACACGGAAGTCGGATGCGGCGGGCGTGGGCTGAGGGAGGGCAGGTTAGTGTTGGGTGCGGGTCGGGAAAAACCTGACCCACACATCACTACAGAGGACCCCTTGTATTTGTCTATATGAATCTTGTGGTCACAGCCTCATTACACCCCGCCGAATTGTTTAAAATGTAATGGTGAGCACAATTGTGTATGGGCCACCAGAGAAGACATGGCTGAAATAAGTACTTATGGTTCAGCTAAATAGTGCATAGCCCCAAGTTTGCAATGATGTAAAAATGTAAAAATCAGGATCATGCTGACATTACATAATGCCTAATGTATAGTGAGGAGAAATGGGGAAACAGAAGGAAATGTGCAATATCAGGTGGTAGAAGTGGCAAATGGTATGAAGAACCATCTCAAATGCTCCCTACTGTGATTGGCTAATTAACACAGATTTTTAGAGCCACAGACGGATAAACAGCAGGTAAGATGTTCTCCCTGTCAGGAATCATCAGCAGTAGCCATGGCAATTTATGTACATTTTTGTGAAAAAAAAAATGTTGCCTTTCTAATTTGAGTTCTCATTAAAGGCAGAAGATGCCATAATATCAAGATGCACTCTCCATTTATTATTTCTAAATCAAACCATTAAATTTGATGGTATTATTAAGAGTTCGCTGCATCACTTCTCTTCATATTTACCTTTGTGCACACACCTGTTCAACTAAAATCTATGGAGAATGTCTTAAATGAGGCAAGCTGTTCTTACATCTGCTGCTTGCTCTTTCACTCTCTCCTGGACTCTCTCCTGGCTTGTGTTATTATGCACGCTCATCGCTTTGCACTGTGGCACTGGGTGCCCTCTCAGCCATGTGATTTTGAGTGGGTGTGTTCGAAGCTTCACGTTTTTGCCCTGGTTTGTTAATCATGTTATGGTGTCTGAGTGATCCACAGACATCCATCTTTGTAACACTATTATTTGATGTATTTTATTATGTATATTACTGTTGGTTTGTAGGATTCACTGGCACAAATTTGCCGGGAATTTCCACGTTTCGCCACCGCCGAATAAATGTGCAAATCTCCCGTGAATTTTCGCCAGTGTCAATTTCAGATTTTCCTGATTTTGCATGAAAATGTCCAATTTTCACTATTTTTCGTTGAAAACTTCTGAATTTCATGATTTTTCCGTGAAAACTTCTGAATTTCATGATTTTTTTGTGAAAATGTCAGAATTTCATGATTTTTTCGCAAATTTTTCGGGAGAAAATTCGGTCATCACTACTGGTTTTTAAATCCTCACACCCCACCAAAGCATTTTCCCATTTGCTATCACCACTAGTATGTTATTGAACCTTGTCTGGCTAATCATTATTTTGCCTGAACCACTTTTACTTTCTTTGTTCCTGAACTATCTGGGTACATATGGGTGGTTCCATTTATTCCTGTGTTTTCTGAGCTTCCATGTAAAAAATAATTAATTTCTAATCAGCCATGTATTGTATATTCTAAGGGGCAGATTTACTAAGGGTCGAATTTAGAAGTTAAAAAAACTTCCAAATTCGACCCTCGAATTAAAATCCTTCGAAGTCAAAGGATTTTTAGCGTATTCGATCGTTCGAACAATCGAATAGAAATCATACTATTAAATAGTTCGAATTGAACGATTCAAATGCTTTTTAGCGATCGATCGAAGGATTTCTATTCGATGTGTAAAGTGCTGTGGAAGGTCCCCATAGGCTAACGTTGCACTTCGGCAGCTTTAATTTGGCGAAGTATGAAGTCAAAGTTTTTTTAAAGAGACAGGAATTCGATTATCGAATGGTTGAATATTCAAACAATTTTTACTTCGAATCGTTCGAATCGAAGTCGAATATAGCCTATTCGATGGTCGAAGTACCCAAAAACTTACTTCGAAATTCAAACTTTTTTAACTTCGAAAATTCACTCTAAATGTTCAGTATACTGTGAATTTCACAGCAGTGAATCAGTAGAAAAGACGATGGAAAGTTATTGGGGCATCTTCAGAGGCTCAGATCAAAAGGGCTATGGTTGCCTTGGGCTGCAACAGAATCTCAAAACACAATGAGCAGCATTTCTACCCTACTTCTTTGTTAAAGGAGTAGGAAAGGCTAAACTTAAGTACTCTTTATCAGAAAGGTCAGTATAAATACACCAGTAAAGCAGTAAAGCTCCTCTGAGTCCTCTGTCAAAATAAACACCACATTTCTTTCCGTCTATTGTGTACATATGAGCTTCTGTATTAGACTTCCTGTTTTCAGCATAAACCTCAGGGTTAGGGCTTGAACATGCTCAGTTTGCTCCACTCTCCCCCTCCCTCCTTCCCTTTCTGCTGTAATCTGAGCCCAGAGCTATAAGTGAGCAGGGAGAGACTCAGGCAGGAAGTGATGTCACACCAAGCTGATATGGCAGCTGCTATCCTAAACACACAGAGCAAGGTTCTAGAGCTGTTTACTCAGGTATGGGGAAGCATTCTGCAGAATAAATATAATAAAATACTGCTTCAGTCGCTTTCCTTCTCCTTTAAAGGGGTAGTTCAATTTTGAGATAACTTTTAGTTTGATTTTTTTTATTATTTGTGGTTTTTGAGTTATTTAGCTTTTTATTCGGCAGCTCTTCAATTTAGCAACCATGCATTGATTTGAATAAGAGACTGGAATATGAATAGGAGAGGCCTGAATAGAAGCATCAGTAGTAAAAAGTAGCAATTACAATACATCTGTAGCCTTACAGAGCATTTAGAATGGGTCAGCGACGCCCATTTGAAAGCTGCAAAGAGTCAGAAGAAAAAGGCAAATAACTATAAAACTATAAAAAATAAATAATGAAAACCAATTGAAAAGTTGCTTACCTTAAAGGTGAACCACCCCTTTAAGCTTCAGTTTTCCTTAATAGAGTGGCTCACTTGCCAAGATGGGTGTTGTCATGAGTATAGCAAAAGTTGGACTAATGGGACAAATGTCTGTACCTATGTGTTAGTTAGTAAAAGAGCCACATCATTTATCACATTGGGCAGATTTATTAAAGAGTGAATCATGGGTCTATGGCAAAAATTTGACAAAATGACACTTCACAGCGATATTGCTAATTTAGTAAAAGGTGAGTAACACACTTCACTAACGAAAAAACCTCAGCTCTGGAGAAGTTTTGTGCCGTTTCGCACAAACTTTGCTCAGACGAATGATTGTTAATCCGTTAATTTATCAAAAAGTTTTTATTTGTTACCCTTTTCGCCAAAGTCTAATTCACCAGGTTCTGACTGGCAAATTAATAAACTGAATGTACATCCTCAACATTAATATATCAGTGATATTATATCCTGAATTCCAAAAAAGTCAAAAGAAAAAGTCAAAACGCTGGCTTTTTTACATATTTGAAGTGGGATTATGTTTACAAGTTGTAACTGTTAAAAATATTTATTATTTACACTTTTTTTAACATTTGAAGCTCATGCCACATTTGTTTTACGGTGGGCTCATGGCCTAGAACAATAGAGGATCCCAATTGTCTTTATTTTGCTTCCTTGGACATTTTTAATAAAAAGTGGCAACTTCCAGCAATTTCACAAACATCACTAATAAATAAATACATACATATGACCTTTATATACAAATATAAAAGTAAGCAAGTTAACTAAGTTTCGCTAGAAACAGGAGAAATTCACTAAAAATTATCGCTGAAAAAAAATGTGCAACGTTCTCTTGCCGAAATGTAATTGTGTATTTTGATGCATACACGTATTCGTCATGAAATAAAGTGTGAGTAGTTGTGCAAAGTCTGGAGGAAAAATTTGCATGTAAGTAAATGTGCCCCTTAAATTGTAAGCTCTATGGGGCAGGGATCTACTTCCTTCAGTGTCTCATACCACATAGAATTAATCTCAGTGTATTTATACTTTTTGTATTTATTAAAATACTTGTCCTTCCTGTGTGTATGTCGTACATTGTAAGATTGTACATCACTGTGTATCTGAGTAGCATTTTATAAATAAAGTCATACTTGTATATATTCGTGATGAGAACATTTTTTCACAGGCATTGATTTACTGCAAAAATCACCATCTGTGAATATTTTTACAATATCACAGCAAAATGCAATGGTGATAAAATGCTCATTGACCCCAACATATTTTGCACAAGAAAAGCCACAGTGAAAACACACCTATTAACCATTATATTTTGTGCGCAAAAAAGTCAGGAAAAAAACTAACCATATCAATTAGTGATGCCGACTTCCACACTAGTTTTGTGGGTCATAGGTTCGGGTTGAGCTCTTCTTCCGCTCTTCCCACACCCGCCACCTTACTCTGCCAGCTTTCAGCTTCAGCATCTCCATTTATAGGTGCACACCTGGCCCACCACCTTTTGTGATGTCAGAGATGGACAGGTCGGGCAAGGGGTTTATAAATGGAGGTGCCAGCCAGCTTTGCGTTAGGTTGGGTGCAAAATACATTGATATTAGAGATGTGCAGGTCGACAAAAATTCAACCCGCACATCACTAATATCAATGTATTTTGCACCAAAAAAAGTTACTGCAAAAAAGCCCATTGACTTAAATGAGACATAGGACAGATTCACAAAAAAAAGAGAATTTTTATCTCTGTCTCCTGCCATATTTTAGAACACCTGAGCCTAATCCTATGTCTATGTTTCTGTGTTACTGAATGGCTGTTTAACATCATGTTCCGAGCCAGCCTGTAATTATTTACCATTACATGTTACTGTAGGTTTGATGCAGAGATTTGCACATTCATAAATAATAATGAGTTGATTATGGCAAGATTTACATAGTTCAGTGCGGTCAGAGATTGTGTTCTCATACAGAATGCGTAATGGAGAAGGCTGAGTCAGAAGAAAATCATTTTCTGTACTTGAAGTTTGAAATTTAATTTGACAAATTTGCCTTCATAAGATTTTATGGGGCCAAATTCATACCCTAATATACTTTTAGAATAATTTTAAAGCCAGTGTACAGTACTATGATATTAATAGTCTGGATTTAATTAAGAATCTCAAAATAGACGGACTAAGTACTAAGCAGGGATCCAGGATTCGGTTCAGGATTCGGCCAGGATTCAGCCTTTTTCAGCAGGATTTGGATTCAGCCGAATCTTTCTGCACGGCCGAACCGAATCCGAATCCTAATTTATATATGGAAATTAGGAGCAGGAGGGAAATTGTGTGACTTTTTGTCACGAAGCAAAGAAGTAAACATGTTTTTCCCTTCCCACCCCTAATTTGCACATGCAAATTAGGAATCAAATTCAGTTCGGTATTTGGCCAAATCTTTTGCCAAGGATTCAGGGGTTTGGCCGAATCCAAAATAGATATTTTGGTGCATCCCTAGTACTAAGTATAGCCATAAGCAATATTGATGTGCGGGTCAACAAAAAAAATAAACCTGCACCCGACCCTAACCCGTGCCCTTCCAACCTGAACACTACATGATCGGTCAAGGCCACTCTATTTATAGACCCACGCCTGACCTGCCCGTTACATCACAAAAGGGGGTGGGGCAGGGCAGGCCTATAAATAGAGACTACCAGAGGTGGAAGCTGGCAGGTTAAGGTCACTGGTAGAGAGCGCAGAAGGAAGTGCCCAATCAGAGCTCCCCAGCGACTCACTAATCTTGTGTGGTTGGTTTTAACCCACCAGACCCCAAGGGTCCTGCGTGTTTGGGACCAGCCCACAAATTATTAATAAGCAATTAATTGCACCCAACAATGTAAGTAACTGTATTTCAATCAAAGGTATTTATGTACTTTTCTTTGGACTGGAATTAAATAGGCTAAAAGCTAAGGACATGGTTGTATCCTAAACTTAATCCTGGGTTTAGTGCATCCCTAAGTGGCTTGTTCCTGAGTTAGATTTCAGCAGGGAGTTTGTATGTTCTCTCTGTATTTTTGTGGGTTTTCTCTAGGTACTTCAGTGTCCTCTCACACTCCGAAACATAAAAAAATATTGTAACCAGCTTCAAACGCAAAACGTTTAATCTATTCCATTTGCTGCAATGGTTAATTGTTCATCTTTATTCCGTTGGAACTGATTTTTCAGTGCATGCGTTCCATTAAAATGTATATTGAGGCTTTGCGGCTCAGTTATCCTTGCTGCCTATGTAAGCCTGAGGTTTCTTTCACACAGCAGACATCAGTTTGATTACATTCAGACAGGTAGCGTGGACTGTAAATTGGATCCGAGTGCTTGAATGTACTAGAATGCAGACACTTGTGATAAAGTTAAATGTGTGTGCCCAGCATGGGAGTTGGTCCTGGCAGTCTGACAGTCCTGGAAATGGTACTGAAGTCTGTCACATGAAAGAGGCCTACAAGGTCCGCTTATAGTTGCAGCCTGTTATTTTCTTCAACCGAAGCCACAAAATCACAGGACATTTGGTGCAATACAATCTGCAGTGTCCATGTGAGGTGGCCATCTGTGCGTAAGCTGAAATTCCCTCCTATTTATATTAAACCCAGGCAGTATATTTTTTTTAGCACCAAGCCATTTTTTTTTACAGCATTGCTTAATCTGGGGGACATTGTAAAATATTCTTAAATTATAATGTAAAAATATTCACATTTATGGAAATCCAAATGCTGCTGTAAATTACAAATGATTCGGGATTTACTGGCAACCGATTGATCCGGAGACAGGTAAATCAAAGTGGATTAGGCCCGTGTGAAGACAGAACTCTGCCCAGACAAACAAAGCCACGTTTCTTAAATAAGGCTTTATGGTTCAGACATGCCATTCTTAAATATGTGTTTATTATGCTGGTTACTGCTGTCAATGAAAATGACTCCGACTGAATTGCTTAAATATATTGACCCATAAGATTTCTTTTGTAATGTCATAATTTTCTCTTGAAGTGACATTCATTATATATTGTAGAAGCTAATTAGTTGAGTCTTGAAGAGCCCCTTGCCAGGAGGAGTGCAATATATTTATATAGCACAGCTGGAGCCATTTTTTCTTAGCACTGTACTAAATAAGTATGCATTTTTTTACCCTAGAGAAAGCTGTTACTCTGAAAAGCTTCAATAAAGACATTTAATAAGATGAACTGATGGTATTAGGAAAGAACAAAGAGAAACACTAGCCTAGACAATCTTGATTGTTTTTTCTTTATTCAGGGGAATATATATATCAATAAAATTAATATTTTCAAAAGAAAAATCTAACAAAGAACGAGTGCAGAGAAATGTAGATGTGCGCACCCACCCAGAAACACTTTTATTGCTCTGTATGAAGTGGAAGTTAACTCCGCAGAGTATTCACCCTGCACTTGACATATTAAAAGATCAGAGCCTGAGTTTAATATCTTAGCAACAGTGGGACGTAAGCAGCTGACATTTTGTAGGAAACATTGCAAGACTGTTTGCTCAGCAAGATGTATACAACTGTATTATTCAGCTTCTTTATAGCTTGAATTTTAAAGGCAGGCCTTAAGCCATGTATACAGGTTCGGTAAGCAAAATGTATATTTGCCTCGGTGGCCCAGGAGTTATATTAAAATACAACAACTCCACTGTTTATCTAGACTGGGTCACAATTAGATTATCTCTTAAACATTTAAAGTTAAATACTTTTAAAACCTTGGTATTGCAGGGCTGATTAATAATAATTTGCACTTATTTCAGTGCATGTATCGCACATGGTGTTACTGTATGTTGATGAACGCTACCCTTTTCTTGTACAATACTGAAACTGAGAAAATTCACTAATTCAAGAGCTGCCCAGTGTCTCTTTCCACCTCTTTCTACTGGATGTCATTCATTTTGTGAGTTGATTATTCAGGTATCAGATCTGTTATCTGGAAACCTGTTATCCAGAAAGCTCTGAATTACAGGAAGGTCATCTCCCATAGACTTCATTTTAAATATATAATTACAATAATTAAATACATTTTTATAAATGATTTCCTTTTTTCTCTGTAAAATTAAAACAGTACCTGGAACAGGTATGGGATCTGTTTTATATTTCCCTTTTCTCTGTAATAATAAAATAGTATTTGATCCCAACTAAGATATAATTATTCCTTATTGGAAGCAAAACCCACCCTATTGGGTTTATTTATCAAGGGTCGAATTTCAAAGTTGAAAATACTTCGAAATTCGACCATCAAATTGAATTACTTTGACTTCGAATATAGAAGTTGAATTTTTTTTTCATCGAATTTGGCCATTTGCGGTCGAAGTAAAATTGTTCAATCGAGCGATTAAGTCTTTCAAATCGAACGATTCGAAGTATTTCTGCTATCAATCGAACGATTTTTCTTCGACTTCAAACAATTTAGAAAACTGCTCTAGAAGGTCCCCATAGGCTAACATAGCAGTTCGCCAGTTTTAATTTGGCGAATTATTGAAGTTGAAGTTTTTTTTAAAGAGACAGTACTTCGATTATGGAATGGTCGAATATTCGAACTATTTTACTTCAAATCAAATTCGAAGTCGAAGTCATAGTATCCTATTCGATGGTCGAAGTATCCAAATAATTACTTTGAATTTAGAATTTTTTTACTTCAAAAATTCCCTCGAATTCACAATACTACAACTTCAAATGTACTTCAAATTCTTTTCGAAGTAAAATAGTTTGAATATTTGAATATTCGATAATCGAAGTACTGTCTCTTTAAAAAAACTTTGACTTCAATAGTTCGCCAAATTAAACCTGTCAAAGTGCTATGTTAGCCTATGGGGACCTTCAAATGCATTTTCCCTAAGTCTTCACACATCGAAGTAAAATCGATCAATCGTACGCTAAAATCGTTCGATTCGTCGATTTTACTTCAATCGTTCGATGGCCAAATTCGGTGAAAAATCCTTCATCTTCGATATTCGAAGCTGAAGTATTTTAATTCGATGGTTGGATTCCAAAGTATTTTTTACTTCGAAATTCGACCCTTGATGAATCTGCCCCTTAAGGTATTTATATCCAAATTACAGAAAGATCCAGTATCCAGAAAACCCCAGGTCCCAATCATTCTGGATTACAGGTCCCATGTCTGTACTGGATCCCAGCTAAGATATAATGAATCCTTATGGGACGCAAAACCAGCCTATTAGGTTTATGTAATGTTTAAATGATATTTTAGTAGATTTAAGGTATGGTGATCCAAATTAGGGAAAGACCCTTATCCAGTCCCGAGCATTCTGGATAACAGGTTAGATAATCCGTATGATAGTTTTTAATAAAGTCGAGTTTTCGGAAGGGCAATTGTATCATACAAATTGATACTCTAATTTGTTGTGACATTTTGTTGCTACGATTTTTTAAAAAATTATTGATAAATCAGTTCAGTTTGTGGAAGGGAGTTTGATCAACTTTGTTTTCATAAAAAACTGAGATTGATTCAAGTTTTAGTAAATAACCCCCCAAAAGCCTGTTTGGTAACATAGTTATTACTAGTGATGGGCGAATTTATTCGCCAGGCGCGAATTTGTGGCGAATTTGCACGAAACACCTACGAAAATTCGCGGCAAAAATTCACCGGCGTCAAAAAAATTTCTTTTCCGAAAAACGGGCGCCGGCGTCAAAAACGTGCGCCGGCGTCCAAAAAATGGGCGCCGGCACCGTTTCGCTAATTTTCGCCGTTTTGCGGATTTCGCATGAAATTCGCAAATTTTCTGGTGAAGCGAAACGGCGCAAATTCGCCCATCACCAAGGCTTATCAAAGCTACATCCCAGCTTCTCTTTTTTGTGTGTCAAATATGTCTTGCATTACATGCTTGCTGGGTAGATACAGCATTATTTTCTGTACTGATTTAGGAATTCTAATGTTTGTCTTATTCAAGGGAAATAGATAATATTCAAGTTCTAAACTCTTATTCTTAACAATATGCTGCCTGCAGTATCACAGATTTTTAATTTTCTTCCCCTTGGAGCTGTAAGTATGTACAGGTATATTTTTATTTTATATAGCACTACTTTATATGCAACTGTGTATATTCAAACAAATCAGATAAAGACTACCTGGGTTACAATGCAATAATAGAATATAACTATATACAATGTATATGATTCAAGATTAAGGGGCTATTTGCTAACATTTGGATTTTAAATTTTTTTCACAAATATTCTTTCTCTAAAAATTTGCGTTTTTTAATTTCTCTCAAATTTCAAGTCAAATTTTAGAGGTTTTCATATTTTTAGTGCATAGTTCAGCATTTTTTTTCCATTCGTTCTTATTATATTCAGATCTTTTAATAAATGTCATGGCATTCATGGTTTTAGAGAATATTAGTTTAATCAAGGTTTCAGAGAGCTCTAATACCACTAAAATTTGACCTTTAATAAATGGGCCTCTAAGTGTATTATGTCAGGAAATTCAAGTGGAAGAATGCAACCCTATAGTAGAGTTTACAATCTGATCTTAAGTTGGTCCAAGAGGTATTCTTTGACATTAATTTTGCAACTAATAAAACTGGAGGATTCTATGGAGGAATTGGGGGATGAAAGAGGTAAGGATCAGCAGGAGAGGTTTAAAAGTACATACAGCACTAGAGATTGGAGGTAAGACCAGATGGGGACATTGAGAGGATTGAGAAGGAGTCTGCCAGATGAGTCACAATCAACACGGGGCAGATTTACTAAAGGGTGAAGTGACTAACGCTAGCGAAAATTCACCACGCTGATGACTTTTCATTTTTCATGGTGATAGGCTGCAAAAGATCGTAAATTTTTTCTGGCGTATCCCCCCTACATTTCCTAACATATGGCACATAAACTATACACTGGGATCATGTGTAGGGCAATATTTATTTTATAATATCTATTTTATTGTATTAAAGTTTCCCAGGCTTGTGTAGAGTAATGTATTGGCTGCGACATATGTACGTCCATTGAACTTTAATTGCCCACCATATGCAAATTAGGCAACGCTAGCACAATTTCGCTTTGCTTGCCGCAGTAACGCTAGCGCTACTTCGCCAGCATTTGGCGCCCTGGAGGCAACTTTGGATTTTAGTGAATTAGCATTGTCCTGGCGAATCTACGCCTGGAAGTGTTGCGATGTGAAGGTACTAGTATTTTATTTTAACAGAGGGGAAATCCTTTTTAAACATTGTAAATATTTGATTAAAATGGGGTTTATGGGAGATGGCCCATAATTCAGAGCTTTCTGGATAACGGGTTTTTGGATAACTGTTTCCCTACTTGTACTAGATGCTATGCCTGACAATAATCCTTGTGTTTAGTCCTGTATTGTTTTCTGCCTGGTGAATTATAGACACTGCCCATACTGGCAGCTCCTTTCATTTGTCCTGGCACAGAAATACTTAACTATATTCAGGCCAGATGTGCATTCTTCTTATTAGTACATGTATACCAGTACACTGTATTTGTATATGTATTTCCACATATTTTTCTGTGCATGATGTAAAATGTACATCCATATGCAACAATGTGTGTGTTTATGGGTACTATAAAAGAGTTGAAGTACAAGTGGAGGATTATCTGTAAAAGGGGGGCTATATCTGAGTGCAATTGACCCTCTAATATGATCTTTATCTAGGTACTACCATTGTCTTAAAGCAGGTACCACCACAATCACAAAAAATATTTAAAGAAAAAAAATTAAGATTTGTTCTTTTTTAAGAGTGCTGGTTGAGTTGACATGGCAATGAATGGCTAATATTGGGGTACAGGTATGGGACCTGTTATCCAGAATGCTTGGGACCTGGGGTTTTCTGGATAACAGATCTTTCTGTATTTTGGATGTTCATACCTTGGGGGTTATTTACTTAACTTCGGCCTGTCGTTTTGGAGCAAAAAAACAAAACAAATTTTTGTTTTTCTTTTTTAAAACTCAAATTTTTCGATCAGCAAAAAGCCTGAATATGAAAATCCCCCATCTCAGACCTGCTGAGGTTGTGTATAAGTTAATGGCAGAGGTCCCTATCCTATTTTGAAGTTTCTGTGGTCTGTGCTGGAATTAGCCCAAAAATTCAACCATGTCATGCTTTTCTGGCAAAAATCCTAAAAATTCAGGCTGTGCGGGAAAAAGCCCCAAAAAATATTCTAAAAAAAAACCCCAGTATGATTCGGGGTTTCGCTTGATATTATCGAGTATTTACCTGAATTGGTTAAATTGAGGTTTTTTTAATAATAAATAAGGTAAAATCGGGTATTGGAGTTTGATGGTGGTTTTTTATATAAATAATGAGATAAATTCTGATTTTAGTAAATAACCCTCCCCGAGTCTACTAGAAAATCATCTAAACATTAAATAAACCCAATAGGCTGGTTTTGCTTCCAATAAGTATTAATTATATCTTAGTTTAGATCAAGTTCACACTACTGTTTTATTATTTCGGAGAAAAGGGAATCATTTTTTTAAAGTGTGGATTATTTGGATAAAATAGAGTCTATGGGAGAAGGCCTTTCCATAATTCGGAGCTATCTGAATAAGGGGCTTCCAGATAATGGATCCTATACATGTATTATAAAACCCCATACTAAGAATCTTAAACTGCTTCACAGCTACTGCACTTCTATAAATAAAAAGTTGCTTTTCTGTTGCATTTGTACATCTTTCTGTACTCTGGTTTAGTGCGTAGGTGTAGCTACAAGGTTAATATATTTGACTTGTGCCTGTACTTCTTTCTAATATTAATTTTTAATCCTACTGTGTCTAGAGTCGGGATTTCTGATTCTAACAAATCACAGGATTCTTTGTAGGTTATTGCACCAACAGAGCTGGAAGATATTAACTGTCAAAGTGTAAAGGTTACATTGTCTGCTTTTATAAAACAGATTCCACTGCAAGAAATCTTTGCCAACTGTAAGTCATTGTGATATTAATTTCATGGCAACCTTGATTCTTTTTATATGAGTAAAACTGGCTAAAGAAGAATTTATGTCTCTTTATAAATAAAAGTTATTAAATACATGTGATTAGTGGGATTTTGGTGTATAATTCCAGTGTAATCTATTGTATTAGCATTGGACATTCCATTTCTTATCCTCCTTCCGCCTTCTCATTGTGTTCTTGTTAAAGGAACAGTAACACCAGAAAATGAAAGTGTTTTAAAGTAATGAAAATATCATGTAGTGTTGCCCTGCACTGGTGAAACTGATCTGTTTCCTTCAGAAACACTACTATAGTTCATATAAACAAGGTGCTGTGGAGCAATGGCGGAAATTGAAAAACGGCTAAATGGCACAGGATAACTAATGGATAACAGATAACACCATTAGACAGACAGAGCTTATTTGCTATCTGCTTTGTAACCTGAGCCTTTTCTCCTTTGAATGGCTGCCCCCATTGCTACACAGCAGCTTATTTATATAAACAATAGTAGTGTTTCTGAAGCAAACACAACAGTTTTACCAGTGCAGGGCAACACTGCATTATATTTTCATTACTTTAAAACACTTTTATTTTTTGACGTTACTGTTCCTTTAACTGTCCAGGAGATCCTGCTTTAATTTCCCACTTGTCCTGTGGCCAACAGGGGTCAATCGTTATTTGCAACCCCTGCAGTTATTTATGTAACCCCCAATCCACAGGCACAATTCAACAGAATCAGGGAAGGGGAATGGGCATAAGAGGAATGTTTCTATTTAGCTGCTCTTAGCCCCAATGCTCAAGGCTTGAACCACAGCGTTGAGTGATAGAGCTGTTAATTGCCACCAATCCTAAATTTTGCTGTTTATTTATTCTGTATTCTCTGTACTTTTTCTGTTTTTCTAGCCAAATATTGGTTTACTGAATGCAGTGAGTACTATTTACTGTTTTGGACCTGTTTTGGGCCTCACACATAAAAGTTGCCGCCCATTGACTAATTGCAAGCTTTGTGTGATATGTACATGTCATGTTGAAAAACAACACTATAACAATTTCATAAAATAAAGTCCTAATTCAGAAAGGTGTGAATATGAAGCTATTTGATTTGTTTTTTTTAGAAATGTACAGTTTTGTTCATCAACTGATCTGTCTGTTGGGTGATCTGGGTATGCTGTCACCCAGTTGTGATGTCACTGCATACAGCTATGATCAAAAAAGAAGAAATAGGAACATGGGGCCACACAAGTGAGAAGGGTGGAGGGCTTATAGACACTTTTATTTGAGAAAAAGGCAAGCGCACAAGATTTCGAATTAAGAACTTTCTTCAGCTAACTCTGAATTCCGGAAGCTGGATGGACTGGGTGCACTGGTGGAATATAAAAAAAGGTTGCTACTTATTAAGGTGTGCTAATCTATGTTTCTTTAGTATTATTTGCATCATCATTTCCTAATACTCATCACTAGGGGGCAGATTTATCAAGGGTCGAAGTGAAAATTCTAAATTCGAATTTTTAAATTAAAATTTTCAAGTTTTTTTATGGACAAAACTGTCAAATTCGACTAGGGAATTGTTAAAATTCTATTCGAGTTTTTAAAAAGATTCAGATTCGATTTTTGAGGTTTATCGTATACTGGCCCTTTAAGAACTCGAATTTGACTATAAAACCTGCTGAAATGCTGTTTTAGCCTATGGAATACGTCCTGGGATCAATTTGGAGTTGTTTGCAGCCTGTTGGTTGTCGCGATTCCTGACAATCGCGTTTTTTTTTAAGTAACATACATTTTTTTTTTTTATACAAATTACAGGCATAGTAAAAGAATAGCACATATATTTTCAGTTATAATACAATATAACAATTGTAGTAAAATTTGTAATAATTAGTTACATCAATATTCAATATTCATGTCCTGTTTACTGTGCAATAGGTTTAAATGTCGGTAAATATGCTATAACATGTCCTTGGATTCATAATTGTATAAGTGCCTAGTATAATAAAAATAGAATAAAACAAAAACAATTAAACAATTTAACATACTGTAAGTTAGACTCTATTACATATAGTATAGTCTAATCAGGGTCTTTACAGAGCCCAAAGGTGACCCACTAATTCAGCAATTCAGCTTTTATCGAGGGGAAAAACTCAAATCGAGTTTGAAAAATTCAGTTTTTGTAATAAATTTCGATTAGTCTAATTTAGAGTTCGTGGGGGTTTATGGGAGTTTTAAAAAAAGTGTCCCATGAACTTGAATTTCGACCCTCTAGATGTTAGGATACCCCACCCCACCCCACACATGCATGATATGATTAAAAATCCCCAGCCTTACACAGTTTTACAGGTATATAATTTACAGGTTCTGTCATTATTTACTCACATGTCAATCAACTTTTGGTTGATGGAAATGTACTCATTTTTAAAATGACCAAGCGAACAGAGGCATTCTGTGTATAATAGTTATGCACATTTGCCACATCACGTATCATTTGTGTTTTGCAGCATTACTCATTTTAAGGGGTATGATACTCACCAGCTCAACCTGTCCTTGGATATTTTTTATATAATGTCAATTGCTTTAGTTACCACTTTCCAATGTAACAACATGAAAACACATTCTGAAAAGTCTAAGCATTAGTAATCTCTAAAAAGCCTCTGGGAAACATGTGTCTATGCCTTTTACTTGCAGGTAATTCCCATGCATTAGTTATTTGCATATCACATGTTGATTACTGATATTCTATATTTACTAATGTTCCTTGTGTAATTATTTGAATTACAGCATGATTGTTCCTTGCTGATTTCTAATAAAGATACACTCACAATTAATACCAGGCTCACCAGGTATTGCAAACAAATCAATTTGATCCAAAAATAACTAGCGTTTAATATATTCATAATCTTCTTAAAGTTATGATTGAATTCCCTTTATGAATGATCACAGTATGAAAACTCCCTCTGTACTGAGGCATGAATTACCAGTACCCTGTTGCTGCTCTGCCAATTACTGTGTGTTTTCCCATATTTACATATTATATGTCATGCAACATTATGAAAATAATTCAAAAATGCTTTCTGTTTCTCTGCATTTCAATTATTTCTTCTTAAATTAGTAGATTTCAGGAGTACTATTCGCCGCAGGAATTCTCATGGCGGCAGTTAGAAGCATTCACACTACAACTATTCAGTCTCAAACACAAATCCAAAAAATTTTCTTTGGGAGCCTGCCTGGGATGAAGTAAACACATCTTCACAGCAGCCACCTGAAGTCACTCCAATGTACTTTACCTATGCCAAAATGTCAAAAATCCTCCAAAAAGGCTATTGTTTTCATTTAAGTGAGTCTTGCTTAAAATGGGCATTGTGCCTTGTAGAAATTACCCAAAGGTTTTAAACTCTGTAATTGCTCCTATGAATTCACTGAACTGAAACAATACTTGTTAAATCTCTATATATAGTTCCTCACTGAGAACTAAATCTAGTAATTACAAGAGCAAAACTACATACATTAAAGAGTAACAGTCAGGTTTGTGCACAATTATGTTTCTTGGGCAAGTGGGACGAAAAACCTTGCGCCCCAATGCACCAGCTTAATGCTCATATTATCTCCAATTACTGAGTTCATTAACCTTGCAATCAGACTTTATACTACACACATGGGGGGATGCAATAAAAGTCATACAAAAAAAATTGCATAAATAAGAAAAAAAAAATTGCAATGAAATATTCTTCATTAGACCATTTTTATGGCCTTCTTAAATGCAGCATTTTTTTTGCAGTAAAATAACAGCTTTTCCATAATAAGCTTTATTGCATATACCCCAAACTGGTGCAAATACTTCTACAAGATACATTTTTTCCAGTGGTGAAAGGGTTTCTAATTACTTATATCAAGTAGGCACAAAAGAAAATTTGTTTGCATTGTGCAGATATTTTCAGATGAAAACTTTTATTGCACTACTCCATAAATGATTCTTGGAAAAAGATTGATATCACATGTTCTCATGAATTTAATGCCCCTTTCTGAATGGCTGGCAAGTGGTGTAATTATAAACAGAAGATTTTTGACACCTAACTTTCACAGTTGCCCTAAAGACAGGCATAAGGTGAGGCTAGCAAATATGGCAGGGAGAAAGTAGCAGTCGAGTAGTGGTCAGCATCAGATTACTGAACAGTCTATGCAGATGAGAAGCAATTATGAGTAGTTGAAGACCACTCCAAGACAAAATAAACTGGAATTTGCTATTTTACAGACAGGATGCAGAAATTACATTAACAGCAATCATCTTCTGTTTTGGGATTGCCGGCAAACTGGTCTGTCGGCACCAAGAGAAGTAAGATTAGATTAAGAAGATATCAGTTACTGTATAAGGCTCACTGGAGGTCGCAGAGCACAATGGAAGAGTACACAGGTTGGTTTATCAACCACAACAGTTTTATTTTTTCCACCTAAATAGCTATATAAAAATATAACAGATAATTGTTTCAATTATCTTCATAATGATGGAAGACTTATGTTAAAGGGCTCTGGCTTCCAAACAAAATTTGATAAAGAGGCCCACATACCACAGAAACCCCTAAAATACCCATCACAGTTACCTGTTTCTTCAAAAAGTATGACCCATTTTCTATACTGAAATCCAGCTGTTTAACAGTTCCTCTCTTTCTTCATCGTTTGAAATGCTGGCAGGGAAGAAGGGACTAAAAACTGATGTTACAAATTGTAGCAATTTCTCCACAGCTTACAGACAGCATGCAGGAACTACAGAACCCATAATGCATTGCACTATGATGTTCTGTTCCTTATTGAAATCACATGTGCAGGGAATTGTGGGGTTTGGAGGATGCAGGCTGAGGACAGTTTGCTGTTGATACAAAGTAACAGTAGTCGGCCAGCTCAGCAAAGTAGTCAGACAGATCAGCAGGAGAGCAGGGGGCTAGGCTTAGGGAACTGTTCCAAAGCATAAAATATCATGAAAAGTCTGTATATTTTTTAACTGATGTATATTGCAAAGTTTCTTGAAATTATGTTTACTTTTCAAAAAGCTTAAGTTATGTTTTTGTGGAGTTCCCCTTTAAGTATAAAGTTGCCCTTGCAAAAACAAGGTAACTGAGGCCTGCAGGAGAACCTACTAATGACCAATAAGTTCATGCATCAGAACTGATACAGGCCCTATATACTGTACATTCCAGGCTGGAGAAAGTTAGCTGTTCATATTCAGGTAGAGATCAATCAAGGATGTTTGCTAACCATAAAAATACCAGCTCCGGCAGCAGTAAAACAGTATCTGATTTCCATGCAGCGGCTTCAATGGATAAATTAGGTTTTGCAGGTGAGTGAACCAGATAAATTGGGATCAAAGAATAATTATAGCTTTATTAAACTATAAAACATGTTGAAGGAGTACCAGAAAAGTATTGTGGGATATACAGAGCAACATTGCTATGCATATTTAAATTTATGAATTTGCTCTAATTTCGATATTTTTGAAAAAAAAAAGGTCTTTATCATGTGCAATTAAAAGTCACAGTGCAATAACCATTGTGTTGCAAAATGCATATTTACTGTGTTAATTTAAAAAATGACAACAATTAACAGACCCCAACATACAGTGATGACTGTAATGACTGTTGCTTAAAAATTAAAAGAAGAACATCAAAATCAAATTTGAGTTTTTGTCATGAATAGAGGAGATTTGAAATGTAATCTGCCTTTTTCAAGCTTTGCTGTTATCAAAAAGAATCTTACATTTCAAATGAGAAATAAATTGAGAAGCTGGTGAGCTTCTACATAAGTCAATGGGAGGTACATTTGTTCATAGGAACTTTATATAATCAACTTTTTATTCTTGTTTTCATTTGTAAACAAGAATGGAACAATGTAATGGTTGTGAGGATCAGGGTTTTTTTTTTTAAACAGGCAAGAGGATCAAGACTTTGATCCTGGCCAGGGTCCCTCAGGGCTCTGTATTGGCCCACTTTTATTTATCTTTGACTTAGGGGAAGGTATTGTAAGTAATGTCTCTGAATGATGTACAGAAACACCATCTGCAGCAAGATGTTCTTGCAGGCCTTTGAAGGTGCTCTTTGGGTTACATAGTTATATAGTTATAGTTACATAGTTAAATCGGGTTGAAAAAAGACAAGGTCCATCAAGTTCAGCCCCTCCAAATGAAGCCCAGCATCCACACACACACACACACCTCCATACTTTCACATAAATTATATATACCCTTATCTATACTAACTATAGAGTTTAGTATCACAATAGCCTTTGATATTATGTCTATCCAAAAAATCATCCAAGCCATTCTTAAAGGCATTAACTGAATCAGCATCACAACATCACCCGGCAGTGCATTCCACAACCTCACTGTCCTGACTGTGAAGAACCCCCTATGTTGCTTCAAATGAAAGTTCTTTTCTTCTAGTCTGAAGGGGTGGCCTCTGGTACAGTGATCCTCTTTATGGGTAAAAAGGTCCCCTGCTATTTGTCCTCTAATGTACTTGTAAAGTGTAATCATGTCCATTTGCAACTCGCAAGCACCTTTTTTCCAGAGAAAACAACCCCAACCTTCATAATTTAAGTCTTCCATCCCCATTACCAGTTTAGTTGCACATCTCTGCACTCTCTACAGCTCATTTATATCCCTCTTAAGGACTAAATTTCAAAACTGCACTGCATACTCCAGTTGAGTTCTTACCAGGGACCTATAAAGAGGCATAATTATGTTTTCATTCCCAGAATTAATGCCCTTTTTTATGCAATATAGAACTTTATTTGCTTTAGTAACCACAGAATGACACTGCCCAGAATTAGACAACTCATTATCTACAAAAACCCAAAGATCCTTCTCATTTAAGGAAACTTCCAACACACTGCCATTTAGTATATAACTTGCATTTTTATTATTTTTGCCAAAGTGCATAACCTTGCATTTATCAACATTGAACCTAATTTTCCACTTGTGCCCAGTTTCCCAATTTAGACAAATCACTCTGCAAAGTAGCAGCATCCTGCATGGAACCTACAGTTCTGAACAATTTAGTATCATCTGCAAAAATAGAAACAGTACTTTCTATGCCCACCTCCAGGTCATTAATAAACAAGTTGAAAAGCAAGGGACCTAGTACAGAGCCCTGTGGTACTCCACTAACAACACTGGTCCAATTAGAAAATGTTCCATTTACCACCACTCTTTGTAGTCTGTCTTTTAGCCAGTTCTCTATCCAGGTACAAATACTATGTTCCAGGCCAGCATTCCTTAGTTTAACCAGTAACCTTCTGTGTGGCACTGTATCAAATGCTTCAGCAAAGTCTAAGTAAATCACATCCACACTGCCATCCCAGAATTAAGGTCCCTGCTTACCTTCTCATAAAAAGATATTAAGTTAGTCTGGAAACATCTATAACGCATAAAACCATGCTGGCACACATTCATAGTATGATTTGCTTTGAAGTCCAGTATCTTTTTCTTTATTAACCCTTTGAAAAGCTTTCCTACTACTGACATTAGACTAACCAGCCTATAGTTTTGAGGCTGAGAATGGGATCCCTTTTTGAATAGAGGCACCACATTAGCAATTCGCCAGTCTCTTGGCACTATGCCAGACCACAATGAATCCTGAAAAATTAAGTAAAGAGGTTTGGCAATCACAGAGTTAAGCTCACTGAGTGCCCTGGGATGAATACCATCTGGCCCTGGACATTTGTTTATCTCCTTTGAATTCTCTCATGTGAGAACTATGCATCATTAGTTGTATTACTAGAATTGGGCCTATCAAGAAGGAAACCTTCATTAACTGGTTCCTCATTTGTTTAAACAGACTAAAAATATGTGTTCATCAACCAGCCGACCCCCTCTGATATTAAAGGTCCCACCCCTTCCTGCTTTTTACTATTAACATATTTAAAAAATAATTTTAATGTTTTAATGCTTGCTGCAATATCCTTTTCCATATCAATTTTAGCTTGCCTTATTGCTTCTTTGCATGATTTATTGGCCTCCTTGTACCTTATAAATGATCAGCTGTCCCAGCTAACTTGAAAGACTTAAAAGCACATCTTTTCTTACCCACCTCAACACCAACACTTTTGCAAAAGGTTTTGCTTTGCAACGACGTTCCTTGCTTACAAGGGGGATATACTGACGTATATTTATTAAGCAGCATTTTAAAGACTTCTCATTTTTGTACTTAATATGTTGCAGAGATGCTCTTATACTGTCAAAGTTTGCACATCTGAATTTTAGTGTTTAAGTTACTCCCTTATAGAATTGCTTCTGCATCAGAATCTCAAAGGAGACCATGTTATGATCACTATTCCCTAAATGCTCACCCACACAAATGTTAGAGATGAGTTCAGTATTGTTAGTTATTACAAGGTCCAAAAGTGAGTTATTCCTAGTAGGTTCTTGAAGAGCTGGACAAGCCCAGTCAAAATCTCTACCCAGAGTGATTCCACCTCCTCACCAGTGCCAGCTATTGTTATTTCTTTAGTGCATGGCCTTAATTCCAGCTTTACATACAAACACACTCCTCCACCCTTTTTAATCCCTCTGTCCCTCCTAAAAAGGAAGGTAACCATTTAAATTCACAGTCCAGTCACATGTTTCATCCCACCAGGTCTCAGTGATACCAATTATATTATAATTTTTAGAGCATGCAATTAATTCTAGGGCTCCCATTTTACCTGACAAACTCAGTGCATTTGCCAGCATACAGCGGAGGTTACTACTTTTACTTTTGAAATTTGCATTACTTAGTGGAGAATTATATGTTAAGTTAGTATTATTCTGTTTTCCTTGTAACAGAGGGACCTCCTTAGCTGGTAAACTGTATGCCCCCCTCACTCCTCCCCGATGTCCCCTTACTAATCCCACTGCCCGGTCTACCCTTGCTTACTCATTATTTTTTACCTCACCCCCCCTTGCCTAGTTGAAAAACTCCTCCAACCTCTTAGCCATTCTTTCCCCTAGCATAGTGGACCCCCTTTCATTGAGGTGCAAATCGTCACGCCTGTATAGGTTGTACCCCAAGGAAAAATCAGCCTAGTGCTCTAGGAACCCAAACCCTTCCTTTCTAAACTAAAACTTGAGCCACGTATTTAGCTCCCGCTGTCTTCCTAAGCTTGCACGTGACACAGGCAACATTTCAGAAAAAATTACATTGGAAGACCTTCCCTTGATCTTAGAGCTTAGATCCATTAAACCACTCTTTAAGGTCTTCTATCCACCATTTATTTTGTCATTAGTACTGATATGCACTAAAACAGTTGGGTCATCCCCAGCCCCACCCAATAATTTGTCTACCTGATCAACCAGATGCTGAACTCTGGCACCAGGTACACAGCAAACTGTTTGGTTGTAGCGATCCGGACGACAGATTACCCTATCCTAATAACTGAATCACCTACAACCACAATCTGTTTAGGCCTGACTCTGCTCTCCTCCCCACCACTACTAGAGAAACTGGTCTCCCAGTTGTTAAAGAGATCACACTCCCATTTTCTTCACACAATCTGGCAAATGTGATGAGCTGTGTAAACTCTGGATCATCCTCCATTTTCCTTATGCCCACCTAAGATTTTCTGACGGTCACCCAGCTAGCTGCCTCAACATCCTGCTGCTCTTTTGTTCCCCCCAAGCTATCTAACCCTCCTAGGTCCTGCTCAGTGAGCAAGAGACTCCTTTCAAGATTGTCAATCAACCGCAGTGTTGCAATTTGGTGCTCTAGTGCTCTAACTCGAGCCTCCAAAGTGGGTTGTCTCTAACCATTCTCAAAATCCTCCGCATGTGCTGCTCCTGTATTTTTCTTGGCCTGCCAGACCTGGGTTTTACAGCAACTGTGCCTGTGGCCTTCCATTTCCTGATTACATTCCTTACAGTTGAAACTGATAGTTTAAACCTCTGAGATAGCTTTTTGTAGCCTTCCCCTAAACCATGATACTTAACAGTCTTTGTTTTCAGATCTTTAGAGAGTTGCTTTGAGGATCCCATGCACCATAAATACATTTTCAACCATACCACCTTAAATACATTTTCTCATGATTGGACACGACTGCTTGTGAAGTTCAAGAATTAACGAGCTAATCCAACCAAATTTTGTGTTGCCAGTAATTGGTATTGAGCAGTTACATGCATTCAATTTAGCCAAATTACATAGGTACCCATATTTTTGCACAAACAGTTTTTCACATTTGATTTATTTTCATACAACTGAATACTGCTTCACTGAAAATCTTTGTTCAGAAAACACCACAGTACTCAGATGTTCCTGGGAAATGAAAGACATACCATTATTATCTTGTTGAAAATTAAGTAAATTATTATGCAGGCTGGGAGGGTTTCCCAACTTTGTCATATGATTGTATATGCCGTTTGTCTCATTGTATTTAATGTATATGCTTGAAGGGCTTGGTAAAGACTAGATAATTGTTAGTTACCAGGACTGAAAAGTACACGTTCTTTGGTTGTTATCTATCTATTGCCACTAGTACATAGTAACATAGTAAGTAAGGTTGAAAAAAGACACACGTCCATCAAGTTCAACCTTTTAGTTTTTTTTTGTGTTTTTTTTATCTGCCTAAATGCTGGTTGATCCAGAGGAAGGCAAAAAAAAAAACCCATCTGAAGCCTCTCAAATTTGCTTCAGATGGGGAAAAATTCCTTCCTGACTCCAAAATGGAGTTGACTACAAATATCTGCATGTGAATTCCACAGAGGAACATTATCATTTCTTTTGGTCCATTTGCCTTTAAGACTGTCTCACTAGCTCCACAAACTAACAGTTGCTTGCATGTCTGCTGTATGGCTGCTGGAGTCAAAATGCCTTGCCTAATGTGTCTCTCCAGCTCTTTTTTCTGATACTGTAAATTCCAGTCTTAAAGCCTTTCCTGGTGTTTTTTGTACAATGTCAGCAGAGCACTTTCTGTGTTGATGCTCACAGACTGATGGGTCCCCTATGTGCTTTCAAAATTAAAAAAGTTTATATTAAAGAAACATGGTTTGTGGAGTTTCATACTATGTTTCTCAATTTCCAGCCTTCATGCTTGTTGGCTTTACAGTCAACTCCCTGTTAAAACTAGCACAACCAAAGCAAATCACGTCTGCAGAATATCCCTTGGCAAATTGAGACACTCCATATTTCAAAGTCTAACAAAGGCTTTAACTGGGGGACAGTAGATACATATATATTTATACAGAGAGCTTCTCAGTGGAGTGCTGGTATGTTTTGATAGTAGAAGTAGAATGTGACTTTCAGTTTCATATGTTGCCTGCTTATTTCAGGAAATAAAAGAAACATGCAGATTTCTTAACTAAAACAATAGACAAGAATCTGAGAAAAATAAATATATTGCCCCTTTAAGAGAGAAGCCTCTTGTCAAATGTGTTAGTTAACAAAGTTTACTGGCTTAATTCATGTTTGTAGAGAAGTACACTCCCACTGATTTCTGGCATAGCATGTGTCATAAACATGTGGATATTATTCTTCTACAATAGTTTATCCACCAGCCCACAACATTTGCTGTATACAGTCATTGACTTCCTCCCAATTATCATCAGATATGGAGGCTGTAGGAAACCCAGTTTGCTGCAGTCTTGTAAACAATTATTCTTCTACAGTATTTGCCCTATCAACCCTAGCATGCAGACAGGGAGCATATAACCAGTGCAAGGATGTAATTCACTTGCTCAGTGCCATATATTATACTCCTTGTAGTTGTGCAGTGACTCAGTAGAGTCTTGTAAACTCTGATTGGGTACGTTTCCAAAAGTGGGTATTCTATTTTGATCACTTTATTGGTAATTTGGGAGTTATAGGCCTAATCTTCAAATATTTAAACATTGGGTTTGAGTAAGGTGCTTAATTTGTCACATTCAGAACCCAGACTCTTACTATTAGGGATGTAGCGAACCGCCGACAATGTGTTCGCGAACGCCGTTCGCGAACACCGGCAAAAAATGCGAACAGTTCGCGAACAGTTCGCGAACTTCGAACATCCGAAAATCGTTCGATTCGAACGATCGAAGGATTTTAATCGTTCGATCGAACGATTTCCGTTCGAATCGAACGATCGAAGCCATTGGATCGAATGATTTCATTCAATCCAATGGCTTCGATCGTTCGATTCGAACGAAAATCGTTCGATTTTAGCGATCGAATGGTCGAATGGTCGAACGATTTTGACGCGAACGCCTATTGGCGAACGCCGCGCGACGTTCGCGAACTTGCGGCGGACGCGAACAGTCGAAGTTCGCGCGAACTAGTTCGCCGGCGAACAGTTCGCTACATCCCTACTTACTATTAAACCAAAAAGGGGTGATTAACAGGAACTGTAATGGGTTTTAAATTTTAGCTGATATCAACTTTCCATCTTCTCCTAAAAATGTGGCCTGGTATTTAAAAAATGCAAAATATCAAAATGTATGGTAAGAATCAAATTATGCTGGCACAAAATTTATTTATATTTAGTTCCTCTGGTACAACTGTCATATTTATAGTCTAAATCTGAGGTTGATCTATTTTTAGTCATTAAATAATTCTTTTATTTCCTTTTTTTGTATCATGTACAACACTGGTGGGTTCCTCAGTCTGCCTTATAGGGATGTAGCGAACGTCGGAAAAAAAGTTCGCGAACATATTCGCGAACTTGCGCAAAAATGCGAGCGGTTCGCGAACGGTTCGCGAACCCCATAGACTTCAATGGGAAGGCGAACTTTAACATCTAAAAAAGACATTTCTGGCCAGAAAAATGATTTTAAAGTTGTTTAAAGGGTGCAACGACCTGGACAGTGGCATGCCAGAGGGGGATCAAGGGCAAAAATGTATCTGAAAAATCTGCCTGTGTGTGCTTGGAAGAGATAGTGTAGGGGGAGAGCTGTTAGTGATTTCAGGGACAGATGATAGTAAGTTTGCTGGCTAGTAATCTGCTTGATACTGCTCTGTATTGGAGGGACAGAAGTCTGCAGGGATTTGAGGGACATTTTAGCTTAGGTAGCTTTGCTGGCTAGTAATCTACTGTTCTCTTTAAACAACTGCCATACGTTGACCTTGTAGGCATTGTTTGCCCAGTTTTTTTGGACGCAGCCACTGAAGCACAGTTGCCAGAAAAAATATGCCATATAAATGCTGAAAATAGTAATTTTTCGCCATACGTTGACCTTGTAGACATTGTTTGCCCAGTTTTTTTTGGACGCAGCCACTGAAGCACAGTTGCCAGAAAAAATATGCCATATAAATGCTGAAAATAGTAATTTTTCACCATACGTTGACCTTGTAGACATTGTTTGCCCAGTTTTTTTGGACGCAGCCACTGAAGCACAGTTGCCAGAAAAAATATGCCATATAAATGCTGAAAATAGTAATTTTTTGCCATACGTTGACCTTGTAGGCATTGTTTGCCCAGTTTTTTTGGTCGCAGCCACTGAAGCACAGTTGCCAGAAAAAATATGCCATATAAATGCTGAAAATAGTCATTTTTTTGGTCGCAGCCACTGAAGCACAGTTGACAGAAAAATTATGCCATATAAATGCTGAAAATATAAATTTTTTTGGTTGCAGCCACTGAAGCACAGAGGCCAGAAAAATTATGCCATATAAATGCAGAAAATATAAATTTTTTTGGTCGCAGCCACTGAAGCACAGCTGACAGAAAAATTATGCCATATAAATGCAGAAAATATAAATTTTTTTGGTTGCAGCCACTGAAGCACAGAGGCCAGAAAAATTATGCCATATAAATGCAGAAAATATGCATTTTTTTGGACGCAGCCACTGAAGCACAGTTGCCAGAAAAAATATGCCATATAAATGCTGAAAATAGTCATTTTTCGCCATACGTTGACCTTGTAGACATTGTTTGCCCAGTTTTTTTGGTTGCAGCCACTGAAGCACAGAGGCCAGAAAAAATTAAACCAGTAGGGTTTGCACCCTAGTTTGTAACGGTGGCGGAGGGAGGAGGACGCTAAAGGACAGCTGTGTGTGGAGTCATGAGGCTTGAAGAGAAGGACAGCTGCATAGAAGTCAGAACAAGTCTTCCGGCGTGCAGTAACCCTCCGAGATCCACCCCTCATTCATTTTAATAAAGGTCAGGTAATCGACACTTTTGTGACCTAGGCGAGTTCTCTTCTCAGTTACAATCCCTCCTGCTGCACTGAAGGTCCTTTCTGAGAGCACACTTGAGGCTGGGCAAGACAAGAGGTTCATGGCAAATTGTGACAGCTCTGGCCACAGATCAAGCCTGCGCACCCAGTAGTCCAGGGGTTCATCGCTCCTCAGAGTGTCGATATCTGCAGTTAATGCCAGGTAGTCCGCTACCTGCCGGTCGAGGCGTTCTTTGAGGGTGGATCCAGAAGGGTTGTGGCGCTGCCTTGGACAGAAAAACATTTGCATGTCTGACGTTACAGACCGGCCAAAGGGCTTTGTCCTTGCAGGTGTGCTCGTGGCAGGATTACTGGCACCTCTGCCCCTGGAATGTTGATGAGTTCCTGAAGTGACATCACCCTTAAAAGCATTGTACAACATGTTTTGCAGGCTGGTTTGTAAATGCCGCATCTTTTCGGACTTGTGGTATGTTGGTAACATTTCTGACACTTTATGCTTGTACCGAGGGTCTAGTAGCGTTGCGACCCAGTACAGGTCCTTCTCCTTAAGCCTCTTGATACGGGGGTCCTTCAACAGGCATGACAGCATGAAAGACCCCATTCTCACAAGGTTGGATGCAGAGCTATCCATCTCCGCTTCCTCATTATCAAGGACTGCATCATCCACGGTCTCCTCCCCCCAGCCACGTACAAGACCAGGGGTCCCCAAAAGGTCACCACTAGCCCCCTGGGAAGCCTGCTCCTGTTGGTCCTCCTCCTCCTCCTCCACAAAGCCACCTTCCTCCTCTGACTCCACTTCTGGCACCTCTCCCTGCGTTGCAGCAGGTGCCTGGGTTCGTTCTGGTGATTCCGACCATAAATCGTGCGCTTCCAGCTCCTCGTCACGCTGGTCTACAGCCTCATCTGTCACTCGTCGCACGGCACGCTCCAGGAAGAAAGCGAAGGGTATTAGGTCGCTGATGGTGCCTTCGGTGCGACTGACCATATTTGTCACCTCTTCAAAAGGTCGCATGAGCCTGCAGGCATCGCGCATAAGCACCCAGTAACGGGGGAAAAAAATCCCCAGCTCTGCAGATCCAGTCCTACCACCCAGTTCAAAAAGGTACTCGTTGACGGCCCTTTGTTGTTGCAGCAGACGTTCCAACATAAGGAGCGTTGAATTCCAGCGAGTCTGGCTGTCAGAAATCAAACGCCTGACTGGCATGTTGTAGCGCTGCTGAATGTCAGCAAGGCGTGCCATGGCTGTGTAGGAACGTCTGAAATGGGCCGACACCTTTCTGGACTGGGTGAGAACGTCCTGGAATCCTGGGTACTTGGAGACAAAACGTTGGACTATTAAATTTAACACATGTGCCATGCAGGGCACATGTGTTAAATTTCCCAGTCTCAACGCTGCCAACAGATTGCTTCCATTGTCACACCCCACTTTTCCGATCTGCAGTTGGTGTGGGGTCAGCCACCGATCGGCCTGTGACTGCAGAGATGACAGGAGTACAGATCCGGTATGGTTTTTGCTTTCCAGGCACGTCATCCCCAAGACAGCGTGACAACGGCGTACCTGGCACGTCGAATAGCCTAGGGGGAGCTGGGGGTGCACAGGTGTGGAGGAGGAGAAGGAGGACCCAGCAGCAGAGTAAGAAGAAGAAGAGGAAGAAGAGGAGGTAGAGAGCGATGGAGGAGTAGAGGTGGTGGCAGAACCGCGTGCAATCCGTGGCGGTGACACCAACTCCACTGTTGTTGTTGTTGTTGAGCTACCCATTCCCTGCTTCCCATTCCCAGCCATTACCAAGTTCACCCAGTGGGCAGTGTAGGTGACATACCTGCCCTGACCATGCTTGGAGGACCATGCGTCAGTAGTCATATGGACCTTTGGCCCAACACTAAGTGACAGAGATGCGGTAACTTGGCTCTGCACATGTTGGTACAGGTGTGGTATTCCCTTTTTAGAAAAAAAATTGCGGCTGGGTACCTTCCACTGCGGTGTCCCAATTGCTACAAATTTGCAGAAGGCCTCAGAGTCCACCAGCTGGTATGGTAAAAGCTGGCGGGCTAAGAGTGCAGACAAGCCAGCTGTCAGACGCCGGGCAAGGGGGTGACAGTCAGACATTGGCTTCTTACGCTCAAACATGGCCTTCACAGAAACTTGGCTGGTGGCAGATGACTGGGAATGGGAACAGGTGGTCAAGGTGGAAGGCGGAGTGGAGGGTGGTTCAGATGGGTCAAGGAGAGCAGAGGTAGAGCAGTAAGATGCTGGACCAGAAGGAGTGTGGCTTTTAGTTTGCCTGTTGCCTTTGAGGTGTTGCTCCAAAAGTGCTTTGTGCTTGCCGCTCATGTGCCTTCGCATAGAAGTTGTACCTATGTGGCTGTTGGGCTTACCAAGGCTCAGTTTCTGACTGCACTCATTGCAAATTACAATGCTTTTGTCAGAGGCACACACATTAAAAAAATCCCACACTGCTGACTTTTTGGAAGTGTGCGATCTGGCAGTAACAGTAGAAGTTGGCGGCATTGGCGGCAATGGCGGGTGCGTTGGCCGGCTGAACACAGGTGCCGATACATGTTGTTGCCCTACTGATCCCTGCGGGCTGTCCTCCCTGCTTCTTCTAAGTCTTATTCTCCTACTGCCTCTCTGACTCTCCGTCTCTCCATCTGAACTACCCTCCTCTTGCTCTCTTCTACTAGGCACCCACAAAACATCAATCTCCTCATCATCATTCTCCTCAGATGCATCAATTTCTTCTGACACATCACAGAAGGAAGCAGCAGCGGGGACCTCCTCCTCATCACTCATCATTATGTCCATCTCTGTCGTGTTCTCTGCCAGAATTAAATCTGGTGTAACGTCCTCATCTCCTTCATCTTCTTCTGCCAATAATGGTTGCGCATTACTCAGTTCAAGAAACTCATGGGAAAATAACTCCTCTGACTCCAGTGAAGAAGGGGCACCGGTGGTGGAGGAAGTGTTACGTGGGGTGGCCATAGCAGTGGAGGATGAGGAGGATGTTGTGGTAAAGTTAGAAACGGTAGAGGATGGGGTGTGCTGTGTAAGCCAGTCAACTACCTCTTCAGCATTTTGGGAGTTCAGGGTCATTGGCTTTTTAAAACTGGGCAATTTGCTAGGGCCACAGGATTGCATAGCAGCACGGCCCCTAGCACGGCCTCTGCGTGGCGGCCTGCCTTTGCCTGGCATTATTTTTAAAAAAACAACAACAACAACAAAAACTCAGTTGGTTTTTCTGGAAACGATAATACACACAGCTAGATGGCAGTTTGAAGAAAACAGTGTGCAAATAATGCCTACAAGGTCAACGTATACACAGCGGTGGATACGGATTACGTAAAATATAAGAATGCTGCTTGAAAAAAAGTAACTCAAGTGGTTTTTCTAGAGACGATAATATTATCAATATTTAGACAAAATGTGAACAAGCTCACACAGCTAGATGGCGGTTTGAAGAAAACACTGTGCAAATAATGCCTACAAGGTCAACGTATACACAGCGGTGGATAAGGATTACGTAAAATATAAGAATGCTGCTTGAAAAAAAGTAACTCAAGTGGTTTTTCTAGAGACGATAATATTATCAATATTCAGACAAAATGTGAACAAGCTCACACAGCTAGATGGCGGTTTGAAGAAAACACTGTGCAAATAATGCCTACAAGGTCAACGTATACACAGCGGTGGATACGGATTACGTAAAATATAAGAATGCTGCTTGAAAAAAAGTAACTCAAGTGGTTTTTCTAGAGACGATAATATTATCAATATTTAGACAAAATGTGAACAAGCTCACACAGCTAGATGGCGGTTTGAAGAAAACACTGTGCAAATAATGCCCACAAGATCAACGTATACACTACTACAGCGGTGGATACGGATTACGTAAAATATATTATGGCTGCTTGAAAAAAGTCACTCCGGTGTTTTTTCTGGAGACGGTAATATTATGGATATTTAGACAGAATGTGAACAAGGTCACACAGCTAGATGGCAGTTGGTTGAATAACACACTGGGCAAAAAATGCCTACAGGGCAAATAATGCCTAAAAGGTCAACTTATACACTACTACAGCGATGGATACGGATTACGTAAAATTTATTATGGCTGCTTGAAAAAAGTCACTCCGGTGTTTTTTCTGGAGACGGTAATATTATGGATATTTAGACAGAATGTGAACAAGGTCACACAGCTAGATGGCAGTTGGTTGAATAACACACTGGGCAAAAAATGCCTACAGGGCAAATAATGCCTAAAAGGTCAACTTATACACTACTACAGCGATGGATACGGATTACGTAAAATTTATTATGGCTGCTTGAAAAAAGTCACTCCGGTGTTTTTTCTGGAGACGGTAATATTATGGATATTTAGACAGAATGTGAACAAGGTCACACAGCTAGATGGCAGTTGGTTGAATAACACACTGGGCAAAAAATGCCTACAGGGCAAATAATGCCTAAAAGGTCAACTTATACACTACTACAGCGATGGATACGGATTACGTAAAATTTATTATGGCTGCTTGAAAAAAGTCACTCCGGTGTTTTTTCTGGAGACGGTAATATTATGGATATTTAGACAGAATGTGAACAAGGTCACACAGCTAGATGGCAGTTGGTTGAATAACACACTGGACAAAAAATGCCTACAGGGCAAATAATGCCTAAAAGGTCAACTTATACACTACTACAGCGGTAGTAAAATAAAAAAAAGTAAAATAAAAAAAAAATGAATATTAAAAAAAAAAAATTACAGTTGGTGCTGCTGAACTACTAGGAGCAGCAGATTAGCACACCAGTCCCACTCCCCAACACTGCTAGACTAATAGCACTGGGCTCTTATAGTAGTAGTAGTAGTAGTAGTAGTAGTAGTAGTAGTAAAACAACAAAAAAATAAATAAAAGCAGTCCTTACAAGGACTACTGTTATTGCAGCAGTCAGCAGATGAGATCAGAAGCAGGACAGCTGCCCACTGCAGCTACATACAGAGCACTGCAGTAGAAGGTAGATTACTAGCCAGCAAAGCTACCTAAGCTTAAATGTCCCTCAAACCCCTGCAGACTTCTGTCCCTCCAATAACAGAGCAGTATCAAAACGATTACTAGCCAGCAAACTTTCAACTGTCCCTGAAATCACTAACAGGCAGCAGCTCTCTCCCTACACTATCTCTTCAGCACACACAGGCAGAGTGAAAAAACGCTGCAGGGCTTCGGTTTTTATAGGGAAGGGGAGTGGTCCAGGGGAGAGCTTCCTGATTGGCTGCCATGTACCTGCTGGTCTGGGGTGAGAGGGCAAAAAAAAGCGCCAACAATGGCGAACCCAAAATGGCTAACGTCGCGCGACGTTCGCGAACTTCCGGCGAGCGCGAACACCCGATGTTCGCGCGAACAAGTTCGCCGGCGAACAGTTCGCGCCATCTCTACTGCCTTATTCCATTTATAAAATTTTCATACTGTATGTGAAAAACAGCAGTATCATTAAACGTGGGATTCAGCAATAAACTATAACATGTAACTCAATCCAATTTGAGTCAAATGGCCTTACAGGAAAGCAGTTTTCAGTTCAGATGAGTTGCCAAGAATCTGTTTGTACGATGACTCCAGGGGGTGAGTTGTTTGGTTGTCCTCCTTCTTGGTGCTGACTTTGAGATGTTTCCATGAAAAGTTGATTCCCTTTCAAGATTTCTCTCTTGTACCATGTACTCTGTAGGAAATCCGACCATTTAAATATAAGTTGCACATTATTTATAATGAGAAGAGTTTGTTATTTATTATATTATTTGTTATCAGTGTTCTGGTAGTACCAGTAGCAACCTTTTCATAGATAAGAGACAGGGACAAATGTCCAAGCTGGTTGGTGCATTTTGTTTTATTTACATTTTGCCAAACAGAAATGAAAGTTATTTTCATACAGCCAAACAGATACAGTTGTGCACAACTGACCCCAAAGCAGGCTCAGCAACTTGCAGACTTCATAAATCATGAACATTACCCCTGGGAAGAACACCAAACAATGTTGCACATGTAGTTCCTTCAAGTTTCCCTCTACTCTCTCAGCAGAAACATGTATCTCACTCCAAGTAGAGCACACAATACCACTTCACACAGGACTTATCATATCAAAATGTAAAAATATCTAAATCCTTAAATAACAGTCTTTCTAGAAATAGATTTTCTTTCTAGAAATAGATTTTGGCATGACTATTTGATCTACAAGTCGGACTACGCCCAGGCAAATTTATCCAGATAAAGCATGTTTACAGGTATTGGACCTATTTTCCAGAATGCTCAGGACCTGGGGTTACCTGATAAGGGGTAATCATAATACTTTACATCTACTAATAAAAATCATTTGAACATTAAGAGGGGTATTTACTAAAATTCAATAAACTCCCATCCACGAATTTAACCCATTTATCAAAAAATCATCTTGAAAAAGACGGTGTGGGAAAACCCTGACCGTATGCGAATTATTGTATGATGTCAAGAGTCATCTTCCGGGACATCTGCCATATTTGGATTTTCCGCAGCTGTTGGGTATAATACATCTCTCAAAAAATTTCAAAAATTTGAGTTTTCCGCTTCAAAAACTTGACCATAAAAAATCATGGTTTATATAATTAGGCCCCTAAGACTGTTTTGCCACCAGTAAAGATAAATTATATCTTAGATAGGATCAGGTGCAAGGTACTGTTTTATTTATTAAATGAAAAAAAAATTAGAATTTTTTCATTAAAATGGAATCTATGGGAGATGGCCTTCCAGTAATTTGGAGCTTTCTAGATAACAGGTTTCTAGATAACAGATCCTATACTTGTACCTACATGGAATACTTGTTAATATCTGTGTGTGTGTGCTATATGCAACCCAGAACTATGTAAAATATGTACAACATTATTCCTGACAAAGGTCACATCATGCAACTTAAGAGCATCATAAAATATGTCATTTTAACCAATAAATATATTACATTCTACACTGTAAAAAAATAAGATTGAATTTGAAATATTAATGTCCCGTTATACTCCTGTGACATAGTGAAGTACTGAGTGAAAAACATATAGAAACACATTTATATATTTTTTCCAAATATAAATGCAGATATTAAATTGCAATTGTGGAACATACTGGCAGTTAAAGTGTTCAATGTATTTTAAATATGTCAGAATGTTTTATTCCTCTTTAACATAAGTAAAGTTGGAATGTTAGCTTGACAAAGATATAGCAACTCTTGGTGCCTTTTCCTGCATCTTTTCTCTTTTGAAGGTCAATTACACAGCATGTTCTACCCACTAAGTATGCTGAGATGTAAATCAGCTTTAAGAGTGGTTGAATGGATCCTCAGGATATTTAGAGGCTACAGGAAGGAATTGTGGCTTGAGGCAATTACTCTCAGAAAAAAAGACAGCAGAAACTACAGAGTAAGTGGCAGCAATCTGTTAAAGGCTTACTTCAACTTGGAAGAATAAAATAAGCCAAACTCTACAAAAAAAAAAAAAAGGAAAGACGGCATATGTTCTTTACCTTAGCAAAGTCTCACCAAAGAATTAAAAGACGTTTGTGTTACTTATATAACAAGACGATGTGTATAATGCTGCTTCATCATGAAACGCCATCGTAAAATGCTGGAAATAGGAAATAGCCTTTTGTGGTTAAAAGCAATAACGTTGTATGTGAAATAGACAATAAACATCCACATCAGTTTGTGATTTTTTTTTGTAAGGGATAATAAATGTCAGCTGCCTTCAGCTTTCACATTCAAAAAGTTGAGTCTATTTTTGCATTCAGTACTCTATACTCAATTAGTAATTAACGCAGAGCTACAATACTGAAACTGATACTGATTGACTTTAATGACCAGTTGACCTTCACATCAATGGCAGACAGCAGATAACACTTGTGCCATTTTCCTGTTATCACTGCATATTATTATAATTATTATAATATATAATTATGATTATATTATAATACACAACAGCCATGAATAGCCTATAAATCATCATGTGTGTGCATGGAGACGCATGCAGACATACATACATATATTAAAGGATAATTAAACCATCAAAATAAGTGAATGTAAAATTTATGAGGGGGGCTATTCTAAGCACTTTTGCATTGCACATTCATTATTTATTTTTCTTTAATTCCAAGATATTAAGGGATACATGTCCCTTAATATCTTGGAATAAAAACAAAATAAATAATGAATGTAAATTACAAAACTGCTTAGAATAGCCCCCTCATCCATTTTATATTCACTTATTTTGAAGGTTTACTTATCCTTTAAAGAAAAGGTATTGTGCACCACTATGTAGACATATACCTATGTTTCAGCTTACACAAATTCAGAATGCTCCACTAAAGTCATCTGAAACACCTGTGAGGCTTGGGCAAATTTGTACCTGCGTAATATAAGGCAACAAGATTGATTTTTGTTAGCTGAAAAAAGCTAATTATTGGCTGTTTGCTACTGCCTATGAGCAAATTTCCCAAGTCTTGGTATATAACCAAAGCAATATTTATTACTCCAATGTATTGTGCTAGTGTCAGGTGATGCCATTTACTGAATCATCCAGTGGCCAACAACCTGTACCTTGCCTGTAATTCCATTTCAGTTGTATCTTTGTAAGGCTACAGTAAAATGAAGCAACACCTTTACTTAAAACTATAAGATTTACCCAATATATGCTCCGGATGAGACTCAAGACATTCAGGCGTGGGCCCTAGCAATAGTGTGTAGGCAGGGTGTAGCACAACTGTAACCTTTTTTAAATATCTTCATGTGTAAGAAATAGCCATCTTGGGTATGCCATTATGTTGTGTTACATATGTACTTGTTTGTGGCCTTATGTATATATTTGTGGTATACATTGTGTATGGGAGAAGTGGTATTGTTACAAAGACGGTTTTGTAGCTTACATTCCAAGTCTCACCCTGACCCAAACTTTATATATATAAGGGTTTCCTGGGAATTTTAGTTGGATTCTACAGGAGCCATAAAACATATGTGTAAGTGAGAAACTGCTCAATGGGATGTGGGCAAGTTGAGGGGTTTATCTTGGAATCTGAATATTGGACAGTCGTGAAGGGGGAGCCTGGGGGGAGAGATGAAGACAGAAACAGACTGGGACAAATGATAGAGCAGTCTGGGAGCAAGATGGGAACAGGAGCCATCAGATGACCCAGAGAGAGATGAAACAACAAAGTAGAAAAGATAAAACATTTGTAACTGTAAAAATAGTTTTAGTCTAATTGTAATCAATTACGTGTAACGAGCTATTGTTTTATTATATAGTATAACCACTTAATATATACACTTATTGGTGGATTGGTGCTGTCTACTTGCTCAAAAGAACAGTAACCCTAGTAAGTGAATGAGGAATATTATATTATTATTATTACTATACATTATAATCTTACACGTGTTTTACACACACACACACACGGATTTCTGGGGCTGATTAACAAACGAAGGTACACAAATTCATTTACCAAAAACAACCTGTTAGGTATTTGCTTTTATCTTCTAACTTGCAGTTGATTGGTAGCTATTGGCAAATCCATTTTTGTTTTAAGTCTGCGCCTTTACATGGAAGAATTATCCTTGGATTACAATTCTTTATAACAATTCTAAAATAATGATCAAGGAATTAACTCTCCAAGGGCAATGACACATAGTGCTAATTGAATTTTTGAGCAATTAGGTTATTTGAGTGTTTTAGCAGATGCAGTCTTGTCTATGAAAGGATGGTTTCTGTTTTTTTGTAGCTGCGACAAATCGCAGACAACAAGTAGCACTGTCTGTCATTGCCCTAAAATATCTTTCTCTTTTTGAGTTTAAGCAGTCTGCTAAAGGATTTTATGTAAGTTACATTTTTTTGCTACAAGAACTGGAGTCAGAATAGTGCCTAAAGTAACTATCAGTACCACTCCATTACCTTTGTCGGACTGCCAAACCAGGGCTTTTTGTAACTTGTGCACAAGTCTTGCAATTATGGATCTCCAGAGCCATCCGAATGCTGCAATTTGGAGTGTTACTGAATGAATTAAATGTAACCAGAAGTAATGTTTTATAAAGAGTTTTACTGAATTTTCTTATAAAGTATCTGTTGTATGAGTGCATCCTTTAACGCTCCTTGAAGCATTTTCTTTATCTTCACCAAAGGCAGCATATCCAAATGGAAAACTATTAAGCTATCTAGTAAGCATTGAGCTAAACACAAATGTGTGTGCTTGAGTAAAATGATCAAGATGGCTACCAGTCCATAATGCACAAAGATTAATAAGAAAATAAAATCTAGGAAAAACTTTTAATATTTGAATTTAGAAATATATTAATATCTGTTCCGGTAGTGGAAACTGGAGAACCAAGTATACATGTAAAAAGGCGTTTATTATTCCAAAGCACCTGGTGCCTCATCCTACAGTATGTATAGTACTCTGTGGAACTGCTGAAAATTTTTAAAAAATTTTTCCAGCAAAACAAAACACATGGAGAAATACATATCTCTGTGTGTATATAGATAGATAGATATTAGAGATGCACCAAATCCCTGAATCCTTCATGAAAGATTTGGCCAAATACTGAACCAAATCTGAATCCTACTTTGCATATGCAAATTAAAGACGTGAAAGAAAAAAAGTGGAAAAAATGTTTTACTTCCTTGATTTCCCTCCCACCCCTAATTTACATATGCAAATTAATCCTAACAAACAAATCTTAATCCTGCACCGAATCCCTAATTGAATCCTGGATTCGGTGCATCCCTAATATATATATATATATATTTATATTTATATATATAAACAGTATTTATACCTATAAAGCCCTATTAGTACACTCACATATATAAAACTACACATACCTTTACTAACTGTAAATCACACAATAGCCTTGGAAATTATTCTTGTCTAAGTTCAGCCTAGGGCCACATGGGCTGATATCAACCTGCTGAAATATATAGGCCGATTTCAGCCCATACTATGGGCAGTAGCCTCCTTCTTCTTTCGCATGCAGGACCGTAGAGTGTACTCCAAGAAAAACTCAGCACAGTGCTTAAGGAACTAAACCCTTCTTTGCTATACCAAAACTTGAAATTGTAGCGAAGGGAACACTCCCAAGGAGACCACAGTTGGACATAAAACTGATGTTTATTTCATATTATTAAAATCTCCTAAGGCGATTATTGATTTTAATAATATGAAATAAATGTTGGTTTTATGTCCAACTGTAGTTTCCTTGATAGTGGTCATTTCTCTGTGATTTTGAGTGTTTAACTATGGGATCGGCAATGCGCCAGGACCATGGACAAAAGCCAGCGAGTTGTTTTTCCCTCTGAATGCTGATTTTAAGTTGAACATGTGAAATGTAGGAGAAAATCCAATGTTTACCTGATTCATAAAATACAAGTTCTCAAGTATTAAATGTACTGTATTAAATTAAATGTAAATTAAACTGTAAATTAAACTGTATTAAATGTACATACAGTACCACATTTCTCACCCACTTAATTCGATCTTGCCCACTTCCACACCTTGTGTATTACTCCCCTCCCTTTAGAGTGTATGCCTATGCATAGGGCCTTTCTCACCTTTTGTACCTGTATTGATTGTGATGTATGTAATTCCATATGTTCTATGTATGTAATTCATGTGATTTAGTTGTATAATCAAATTTACTTTACAGTGCTACGCAATATGTTGGCGCTATATAAATACATGTTAATAATAATAATAATAATAATAATACTGTGTATTTCTGGTTATAAAAGGTGCTACATTTAGTAAGTGCATTAGCAATAGTGGAGACTTTAATACAGTTTATATATTTGTCGAACAACACCATTAACATAAGAGACACTACACTTTGGGGCCAATTTACTAACATCAATGAGAGCTGCACTGATCCTGTTGGACCTTTTATTTAATTTGTTTTAGCTATTTAGACTTTTAGAGGTTTTCCTGTTTTTTTGCAAATCAGTCAGCGTTTTTTTTCCATTTGTACTTTTCATGTCCGGATCTTTTAAAAATTTTCATGGTTTGTGGTTTTAGAGAAAATTAGTTTAATAGTGGCTTCAAAAAGTTCTAGTACCACTAGAATTCAATCTGTACATAAGCCTCTTTGTGTTGTCCCTTTGTGCAATGGAAATATACAGAATAATTGTTTTTCCCTTTCTCACAGCTTTCATGAAAGTGTTTCAGGCTCAGTTTGAGCAGCTTTTCTGATTACCTCTTATTGTTTCCCATTGTGCTATTATCCCGTCACAAAAATCTAGTGGCGATGGGTACTAGTAACAGTGGCAGCATAGACTTGGGGCATGGGGCAATGAGTCATGGTCTGTTAAGCAGGGCTTTACATGGAATTCTCTACAGTAGAGACAACTCTCTAAGATCTTTACAGAGTGATACTTCAATACTATACCAGTACTATACCTATACTGGGTACAATTCATAATGAATAGCAACATGTATTGGATCCTTTGCAAGTGCAATGGTTGAATTCTAAGAATTGTTTTGCCAGGCCAAAAGTAGACATAAGTAGACATTTTAAATATTAGGAACACCTACCTTACCCACTGCCCAATGTTTTAACTCTTGAGCAAATTTGTAAATAAAAGCCCAATTCTCTTTGTTTCCAAGCTGGCTCAGTACTTCCTGATCCTTGCTCAAGCCTTCCAACATTTTTTAATTGACTTTTTTTTACTTTTTGCCTAATCCTGACTTTGAATCATGATGCCTGCCCAAGACCCTTTGCCTGACCTTGACTTTGATTTGCTTAACCATTGTCTGTATGATCATGTATGTGAATAGGTTCTCAATCAGTCCCACAGCACAAAGTTCTTTGCCCCAAAAGTACATCAGTGAAAAACAAGGTTGGTGGGGCTCACCTGCTTTATTGAAGGGGTTGTTAGTAGCAGTCCACGGGTTTGCTCACTAAACAGTCTGTGACAGTATTTTTCTTCTTTAATTGTTTACAGCTTGTTTGTATAACTATTGATATGCTTAAATTGCATGTTGATTATATATTTAATTAATTGGATGAAGGTACAGAACTGAGGCCCTTTTCGTCTTCATGAATCCAATCAAATAGGGAGGTATACTTTTATATAGTGCCCATCCTTTCTGTATGCTAATCATAGGGGCTATAAATTATTCAGTAATACCCACTAAACCACTCAGGAATGTTATAATTGCCATAATGAATAAAAGCATTACCACAATATTAACAACCACACTTAAAAGAATAGAATAAAATAAGCCTGCTGTGTAAGAAATGTGTTAAGCAGTGATGATTTATGTTACTGGAGGGTAAGACTTTCTGTAACTTTATGGGCTCTTCCCTGTTCATGAATTATACAATCCTTCCTTTCTTGTGGGATAAATAAAGTATATAGAAATATTCAGTCTTTTTCCAAGCTTATTTTTGTACGTTTTTATTTACCTATATATAAGCCTACTGCCATCAGGTGTAAGATCAATGTTGTCCAGCAGAATAAATAATCTCAACTTGATTTGCAGTGTCTTCTATCCAGTTATTGCATGTGGAGTAGAAGATTTTTAATGATATCAGAGCATTTCTCTTTCTGCTGTTCTGCCTCTTTGGTAATGAAGAAATAGAGCGTAATTGCAATTTGAACAGACAAGCCTGTAATTCCAACCTATTATTTTGAGCACTAATGATTGTGAAAGATTGTGAGACAAAGAGGGACTAGATTGCATTTGCTACACTGAATGAATAAGATAAATAACCCAGGCACCGGTTTCAGAGCCCAATAAATATTGTTCAAAGGAACCTATTGTAACTTTTAAAACCAATAAGCTCTGAACCTCTGAAGTCTTAGGTTATCAGAATGGATATCCTAATTAATGCCTCATATTTAAGGCTGTGAGTATTACCAATGCAAACTGTCTAATGTCTAATCTATGGTCTTCTTAACATTATTTTGAAAATACAGGTATGGGATCCATTATCTGCAAACCCGTTATCCAGCTCCAAATTATGGGAACGCCATCTCTCATACACTCTATTATAATCAAATAACTTTAAAAATGGTTTAATTCTTCTCTGTAATAAAAATAATAAAAAAGTACCTTATACTTGATCCCAACTAAGTTATAAATCATCCATATTGGAGGCAAAACAATCCTATTTTTTACGTGCTGTATCCCTCGCTCAGTATAAATTAGATTGCAGAGATTGCAGAGATATTTTCTTAACATCTTACCAGAAGTGTACCTTTCATAGTTAGGGATGGGAGAATTTTTTCGCCTTGTTTTGCCGCAAAAATTACGCCCATAGACTTGTATCGCGTTGTGCATCAAAAAAAATTTTGCCGTGCGACAAAATATTTTTGTCTTTTTTTGTATTTTAATGGGCGTCTGCAAATTTTTGCCAAAACGAAACTAGTCAAATTTGCCCATCCCTATTCATAGTCTACTTTGCTCTGTACGGCACTTCTTACATCTACCAAGACCATGTTAAAGCTAGCTACAAACCAGTGCAGCCAATAAAATTCTGTAAGTTATGCAAGTTCTGAACTGGTTTCTTCCCATTGACTTCAGTGGACTTCACCAAGTCTATTGAAGTGAATACGTTTAGCATTAGTTCTTGCCGGTAACATCATAATATATTTTTTTCCACAAATCTCTAAAAATGTGTGGTTTCCTCAATATTTTAAAGTGTAAAATTTTAAAAACCACAAAAACCACTAAACAAAACACCAGGTAAAAGTTGTCGAGGTCCTATAGAAGTCCTTGGGAGCTGCGCTGATCTTTTTGGACCACTCAAAATAAATTTGGACTTTTAGAGGTTTTTGTATATTTTTTTTCTATGAATTGTCAGAAAACCTCTGTTTAGAGTTTTTCGAGTTATTTGGATTTTCTAATACAGAGTTCAGTGCAATTTTTCATTCATACTTTATTTATTTGGATTGTTTAATAAATCTCATGACATTTGTAGTTTAAGAGGGTTATTTATTAAAATAGAAATGTATCAAATTGTTTTATATAAAAAGCTCGACCAAACTCCCATCCGTGATTTTGCCTTATTAATCATTAAAACAACTAAAACAAAATTGTATTATTTGTTCTGATTTTATTCTCAAATGGTTCGATCTTTCCAGGTTATCGCTGGAAAACCCCAAATTTTTTTGGATTATCAGGCTAAACCCAGCACGGACCAGGATATCTGGGATAGGGACATCTGCCATTGACCTATACATGACCTCGACAGGCTTGAAATGGCTTTTTGCAGCATTGGGGTATAATACATCTCAAAAAATGTGAGTTTCTTTTTTCCCGCAAAAATTTAAGTTTTGCACCACAAAGCTCGACCAGAAAAAAATTGAGGTTTGGTAAATAACCCCCTTAGGGTTTGTGAGTTTAGTTGTGGTTTTAAAAACCACTAAAAAAGGAAAATTAGACTGTTGATAAATAGGCCCCAAAATGTATGAGGATGCAAATCTATGGGGAAAGTCCTGGAACAGAGTATTTTTTATCATAGAATAAAAATGGAATACTGTATATACTCGAGTATAAGCCGTCCCGAGTATAAGCCGAGGTACCTAATTTTACCTCCAAAAACTGGGAAAGCTTATTGACTCGAGTATAAGCCTAGGGTGACAAATGTAGCAGCTTCTGGTAAGTTTCAATCAAAAAATTGAGGGTTTCTGCTCCCATTGGAGGTGCCGGCGTCTCGTTTTTGGATGCCGGCGACCATTCTTGGACGCCATCGAATATTCTTGGAGACTATTCTTGGATGCCGGCAACTATTCTGAGATGCCGGCGACCGTTTTTGCGCTTGACCCGAGTATAAGCCGAGGTAGAGTTTTTCAGCATATTTTAGGGGCTGAAAAACTAGGCTTATACTCAAGTATATACGGTACTTACATTTTCTCACGACCATTAAAATGTAAAAATGATTAATTTTCCCCTGGTCTTTGTTAAATCTGCCTTATAGTTCATGCCAATGCTAGAGTTATAATGATGTTTTTTGACTGGGGAATATGTAAAGTAGCACATAAGCAATACCTGTTACTAGAAAATGTACCAAATGGTTCTATGTTAAGTAGGGATGCACCGACTCCACTATTTTGGCTTAGGTCGAACCCCCGAATCCTTCACAAAATATTAGACCGAATACAAATCCTAATTTGCATATGCAAATTAGGGGTGGGAAAAGGAAACATTTTTTACTTCCTTGTTTTGTGACAAAAAGTCACGTGATTTCCCTCCCCACCCCTAATATGCACATGCAAATTAGGATTTGGATTTGGTTGCCCATTCTTGGACTCTGTTTGCCTGCTGCCTGACCCGAACTTTGGCCTGATCACTGGACTCAGTTTATGCCTGCCGATTCCTTCTGTTTCTGGCTAGTATATCGCTTTATATTTTCTGTGCCTCTTTAATTACTCATTAAATCATGCATTTTCTTCACCATGACTCTTAGACTCAGTTCTGCCATTTATTGGTATGCCCCAGGTTCCCCACCATACAGGCTCCAATCCATACAGGCTCCAATCCGATTGTTTCCTTTCAGTGTCTGATCATTACACTAAGCCCTAATATTGACAAATACAAGAGGTCCTCTGCACTTAATCCATTATCAATACATTTAGGACATTGAGACCAGGGGCGTAACTACAGAGGAAACAGACCATGTGGCTGCAGGGGGGCCCAGGAAGTATAGAAGCCCCATGAGGCCCTAATTCATATACAATTTCAATAAATATTGGTAAAACAGGTTATGCCACTGATTGAGACATTTTGTTCCTTAAGCTACTTAAAAATGCCTTACCCTTTAAACACAACATATTGTTTGTGTATATATTGCAATATATTTAAGATGGCCAACTACTGTACATCAAAGTCATCCCATATCTGGCCAGTCCTATGCTCAATTTTCATCTGATTCATTAAGAATTCTATTGCTTTATTAAACATTTTACACAGGGACTACGTTTTACCTGCAACTAAGCCCTTATATTAAAGAAGTAACATTTTCCAGATAATAGAACAAAAACAGGTGAGCTAAATTTGAGAGATTAACCCATGACAGTCAATCTAAATGGTAATGTAGTACAACAATTCCTGCATTTGGACTGTTAGCATTGTAATTAAAATGTTACAATAAAAAGATTCATTTTCAGGTTGCTATAAATTGAAGATGGAAAATTCTCTTAAAATTTACAGTTTTATAATGTTTAGACGATAACCTATTTATATTTATTGTGAAATCCCCATGTTTGTTAAATAATTCCTTCACTTGTGTTTTTTTATTATTATTATTTCAATACTCGTAGCTGTCGTTCCTTCAAGCATTCTTCTTTCTATTCTCCTCTATCTTTCTTGTCCATATCTGACAAAGAAATAGTTACATTAACAGGACCCAATGGGCTTTTTCTCTTCAGGCTCCTGGCAAAGAAATTCGAAGTGAGCTTCGATCACTCAACATTCTCTCCTGCTAGACAATCCATCACAAAGAATGTGTGAAGAGAGCGTATTTCCAGTTTCCCATCTTGGATATTTCAAAGCAGAGGGAAACTTCTATCATCATTTTACAGGGTGGCAGCTTCTGGTATGAATTGCAGCGGAGATGCTCGCAGAAGCAGTATGTCATTCAATTAGATTATGGCATTTTTGTACAGACAGTAAATTCCTTTTATACTACCCTTGTTTATAAAATGTATAGTGTATATGTTGCAACTTAGGCTAACTATGTACTTTATATGCAATGTACTATGGAAATCTCATGACAACATACACTTTCTATAGATGTAGATTCACATTCTTATACTAAATATTTCAGATGATAAGTGATATAAAAAAAGAAATGAACTGTCATTCAATAATTCAGGTGGGAGGTATGTAAGTCTGAAAGAGAAAAGAAGAAGACATTTTAAAATGGAATTGGGAAAAGAGTTTGAAAATGAAGAAACTATTTCATTTTTAAACTAAGCTTATGCAAAGGTCTGAGACTCCTCATATGGAATCATCAGAACCAAGGCAAGACCCAAGTTAGAATTCCCACCTTCAATGCTTTCTTCAAAAGGTCACAAGTAAGGAGGAAAGGGGAAGAGAGAACACAATTCACACAAATCTGGGAAGATCCCATCTCTGGAATAGATTTACCCAGATTTTGGTGCCTCATCCTGGTTTTAGGAAAATTCTGAATAAGGAGTATTCATTGAGGTTGCAGATGTTAAGATCATGTAAACAAACTAATTAAATATCTGGTTGAATTACATAATTCTGTGGTAGACGTTTGGTACGTGTTGCATTGTCTTTTGAATGACTTTGATATTAAGTTGTCCCAAGTTGATTCTGTTTTTCCTTCAGCCTTTATCTTAGACACTGTTATCTTCGAATAAAATTTGAAATTCGAATAAAAAAAGACCAACCGAAATGTATTAAAAAAATCTAAAGTTTTTTTTGCGGATGAATAGGCTGTATTCGATCGGTCGAACCGAAGTAAGATCACATTCGATCGAATTCTATTCAAAGTATTTTCAAAAAAATCTTTTTTTCAGATTTTCCAGAGTTCACCAATTTACTCCAAATAGGTTCTAGGAGGCCCCCCATAGGCTAAGACAGCAATTCGGCAGGTTTTAGATGGTGAATAGTTGAAGTCTTAAAGAGAGAGTACATGATAAATTTCGATATTCGACTTTTCAAATTTTTTTTTCAAATTTGGACTATTCCCTAGTCAAAGTACACAAAAATAGCTCGAAATTTGAATTTTTTTACTTTGAATTTTCACTTCGACCCTTGATAAATCTACCCCTAAATATTTGCCATCTCTCGTAGTCAGAATGGTCTCTTTATCGTAGGCTAATATTAGTCTACTGGGCTTGTGGTAGTTTTATTAACTTTTAAAACGAAGGGGATTATTTACTAAAATCCGAATTTTTCTCATTTTATTTAAAAAAAAACCACAAGCAAAATCCCATGCCTGATTTTAGTTTGTTTATTAATAAAAAAAAACTTGATTTAATCGGCTATTGGAAAAACTCTATAAAATTGAGAGAAACCCAAAATTTCTCAATTTTTTTTGGCTTTATTCCAAATTGCTTGAATTTTTATATTTTTGCCTGAAAACCCCGGAAAAGTCGGTTTTTCAGGCTAAACCCAGCGCAGACCATGAAAACGTTTTCAAATTATGGCTTTTTGCAGCACCGGGGTATAATAAATCTTGAAAAATGTTTTGAGATTTTAACATTCAGATTTTAATAAATAGCCCCCTGTGGGTGTGGGAAATTAATAGCATAATGCTTTCCATGGTTCTTCACAGTGAGGTTGTGATGGCAGATTCCATTAATCCTTTAAGAGGGGCTTGGATGATTTCTTGGAGAAAGTATAATATAAAAAGCTACAATTATGTATGATATATGTATGTATGTATGAGTACATGTATTCATTATATATAGTGTGTCTGTGTGTATATATATGCTGAACTTGATGCACTGCCTTTTGACAATATAAACTTACTTTAAAAAAAAATTCTTCTCTATATACATATTTACCTAATTAACCATTCCTCATGTACAGGAATGTCCTGCTGAATGCTTAAAGGAGAAGGAAAGGCTAAAATTAAGTAAGTTTTATCAGAAAGGTCTATATAAATACACCAGTAAACCCTCAAAGTAATGCTGCTCTGAGTCCTCTGTCAAAAGAAACACCACATTTCTTTCCTTCTATTGTGTATACTTGAGCATGCTCAGTTTGCTCCTCTCTCTCTCTGCCTCCTCCCTCCCTGCTGTAATCTGAGCCCAGATCTATGAGTGAGCAGGGAAACTCAGGCAGGAAGTGATGTCACACCAAGAAAACATGGCAGCTGCTATCCTAAACAAACAGAGAGAGCTTCTAGAGCTGTTTACTCAGGTATGGTAAATAAATAGTGTTATATTTTGCACTATTGTCGCTAATCTATTGGCAATAAACTGCTTTGCTACCTTTCCTTCTCCTTTAATGCATTGTCATTGTCCAGAAGACTCCTTGCTTCATGGCTTTAAGGGCTACTTTGCATGTACTTCTCTTTCTCGCTCATTTGCACAGCATTCATTTTATTGGTAACCAATGCAATTAATACTATGCAAAAGGATAAGGAAGTGGGGGGGAATGAGCGTTACCAATTCGGTACCAATTGATGCCAATCTCTTGCTAGCTAATAATGCAAAATTCTGCATAAATGTATAAGTAATTATTTAAATACACCCCTATTGCCAAATTCTTATTTTGGAAATTACTAAAGCATAGAATTCAACAGAAGTAAAAATCTCAAACGTCTTAATAAACTAATCACACCTGTGTGGAACCACCTGTATTTCTGAAATGGATATGAATAGGGATACAGATTTGAAGCAATATTCTTATTTTCGCAAGTGGCAAAAAATGTCATGAATAGGTGGTAGAATTTCACCATGCATTTTCTTTTGGCAGAATAAAATGCATAGTTTTTGCATGGGAAATACAAAAGTAAAATTACCCATTCACTTCAATGCATTTGGCATGTAAAAAAACTCCTGCTGACTCCAATGCATTTGGCATGAGAAACTATGGCGCAAATTCACTAAGCGCCGAACGCTAGCGTCAATTCGCTAGCGTTTGGCATTTTCGGTACTTCGCAAATTCACTAACTTGCGCAGTGTACTGAACGCTACCTTTTACGCTAGACTTCCTTCGCCACCTCAGACCTGGCGAAGGGAGCCCTCCAATAGAGTAGATAGGGATTGTAAGTCCCAAAAAACGCTGGCGTGTTTTCTACATGATGGGTGATAGGCTGAAAAAGATCGAAAATATTTTTGGGGCTCCTCTCCTTCCCCCCTACATTTCCTGACTCATGGCAACTTACCTAGACAGTGGGCACATGTGTAGGCCAAAATAAAATTCTTATTTGCTGATTTGAAGGTTTTCTAGGCATTTGTAGTGCTAATACCTGTTCCTCCATTGAAATTTGAATTTTGCGCCGTATGCAAATTAACCATCGCTAGCGAAACTTCGATTGGCTTGGCGAAATAACACTACCGCAACTTCGCAAACTTACGCTACCCCTGGCGCAACTTCGATTCTTAGTGAATTTGGGCCTATGACGGCTAAAGAAAGCCCTGTAATGAACATGATGAAGAAATGATGTATAGTGGGGCTTATATTTAGTAAACATATCAGACCATTCAATAAAAATTTAAAAATGTATTGGAAATGTGCTTCTGCCTTTTCGATCATGTTAAAAAAATCACTTATGTCATTTTATACAACCTAATTGTCATACTTGTTATTCTTAAAGCATGAGTGACAATTTAGATTGAAAGGGCTGTGTTGGCTGCAAGTCTGCACATTCTTTGCAACCTACTGCAGTTTTAAAGATACTGTAGATTCCAATGACAATAATAAAAAACCTTGTAGTCTGTTTCTCTAACAATTTTGCTTTGGCTTAGAGCAGGGGTGTTCAAACTTTTTGCAACGAGGGCCAGATTTGGTGAGGTGAAAATGTGTGGGGACCGACCATTCAGCCTGACATTCTTTGAACCATTAGGTATGAAGATCCAATTTACAGAAAGATCCCTAATCTGGAAACCCCCTGTTACCAAGCATCTTTTATAGCAGGTCCCAAGTACTTTGCAACTTTTTTGTAAATTACGCACGTTGATTGCACATATATGTTGTCAAGTGACAAGTCGCACTATAAAATAATTTTTTTCCATTTTTCCATTTTTTTCCCTTTTCATATTTTTTCTGTTTTTCCTCCTTTTCTGTTTTTTCTTCCATGTACTTGTTTAAAACTTTTAGGGGCCGATTCACAAAATTCGGGTGAAGAATTCGAATGAAAAAAATTCGAATTTCGAAGTATTTTTTGGGTACTTCGACCATCGAATTGGTTAAATTCGTTCGAATTCGAACGAAATCGAACGATTCGAAGTAAAAATCGTTCGACTATTCGACCATTCGATAGTCGAAGTACTTGCCCTTTAAAAAAAACTTCGACCTCCTACTTCGGCAGATAAAACCTACCGAAGTCAATGTTAGCCTATGGGGAAGGTCCCCATAGGCTTGCTAAGCTTTTTTTGATCGAAGGATTTTCCTTCGATCGTTTGATTAAAATCGTTCGAATCGTTCGATTCGAACGATTTAATCGTTCGATCGAACGAAAAATCCTTCGATCGTTCGATTGAACGATTAGCGCTAAATCCTTCAACTTCGATATTCGAAGTCGAAGGATTTCAATTCGAGGGTCGAATTTCGAAGTAATTTTAACTTCGAAATTCGACCCTTAATGAATCTGCCCCTTATTGTTTTCTCATTAAGGCTAGATTTTATTTTCTTATTCCTTTCATTTCTATATTATATTTTTCTGACCTTAGAATGATACTCGGTGAGACTCAGTCTGATGGTCCATTCAGAAGGGAGCCCTCCAATTAATTTGATTATATTTTCTAATTGATATGTTGAAGCATATTATATAAAAATTTTACCTGGAAGGATGAGTCGGTGACCATGCTGATGTGCATTTGCAAGAAAAATAAGAAGGCACATGGGTGGAATCGCAGCCTCCAGTGAGAACTAGCGCCTAATCCAGTGAATCCAGTGACATCATGATGTCACGCGATAACGTGCAATTTCGTCACTGCGCACAGCCAGCGCTGCAAAAAGATAGATGGCACTGCTCTGCGACCGACTCCTATCTCGGGCTGGCCAGTTGCTTGCCGATTTTTATCCAGGTCTGCCCTTCAATGGGTGAATCCTTGTTTAAGGCTGCAGGGCAAGTCTAAAATTGAAAATGACCCGCAATTGGCCCACGGGCCAGAGTTTGGACACGCCTGGGTTAGAGTTATCCCTGCAGCCCCTTAAATGTCAGAGACTCCATGTGGCTTACAAACAGGAATCCTAAATTTGCTTCTAATTTATAATGTGATTTGCCCATTAAAGCTAATTAGGGTTAAAACTGGTGTAATAAGCAAACCTGAAGCTAAATGAGGAAAGATTTCCACAGTGGTTAAGTCTAACAAAAATAAACTGTTCTGAACCACAATTGCTTTTCTGGGCTTATAAGGCTTCCATACAAAAGAAGACATTAGTTCCCAAAATATTATTCTGCACATGCAAATCTTTGGCCCTAATACTTGTTCTCCTTACATTAATACATTACAAAAAGGGATGCATGAACAATATAATGAAATATAATGAAATATAAAAATTGCTAGGTAATAGTATGTTAGTATATTTGGGCTCACCAAACTCATATTTTTGTACATTCTCCATATAATACCTTAAAAAACATTTTTGATTATTTTTGGCTTTTATAAATACAATAACGTTAAATATAAATATGCAGCAGTCAACAGAAACATTTCATGGATGCAGAAAGCTGTAACATTCTTTTCATGAAACCCAACATGGTTGAGGCAATATAACTAAATAAAAGAACAATTCCGCAGTGGACAAAATAAGGAGATATAACCTGGGCTACACAGTGCAGAGAACAGTGTTTATACATACCGCACAATCTATTAAATTAGGTCAATGTGTTTTAAAACTGAAGTGTAGTCCAGAATTATTTCTATACAACTGACAATGGCATCAGTATAAGGCGGAGAAAGAACTTTATTTGTCTTACTTAAAATGATATATGGAGCACTTGTCTGTTTATTCCACTGCAAACAGCTTCTGTAAAAACAGCATCAATGCTCAGGAGAGCTGCGAGCAATAGCAATACGTTTCTTAAGTAGATCTCTCAAGTGAGTTAATGCCTACAAGGAACCCATTATTCTAAAATCAAAGGGCTTTCTTTAACTAATGTTACACCAAGTTCGGCTTTTTCTAACATAAATTGTGTCACAATAATGGCATTTTTGAAAAAGGTAAGCACGTATTTCTGATACAAAGGGAAACTTTCTAAAGGTAACAGTCGGTAAATTGGCTTCATAATCAAATGGGCTCAGGTTAAGAGGAACTTTGTTTGATGGATTCAGCAGATAGCAGAATAGTCAAGTCCCAATAAGGAGTAACTAAGATAATAAAACTAGCCCAGCATCTCCAGCTTTAAATGAGCTATTCCCACGGCAACCTAAATGACTGCGCTTCCCTGTAACACATTTCTGGCATAGGAAGTTTTTGTTTTAAAAAAAAATATTTAGTTGCTAACTTCTAAAGCTAACATCCTTGCCGTTTCATTCGTTTGGCATAAACGATGTCAGACATAAGAAAGGGACATTACGCATGTAATCCTTTGACACAAAACTGTTCTTCCAAGCTTATCTCAAAGGGGTGGTTCACCTTTCAGTTAACTTTTATTATGTTATAGAATAGCTAATTCTATGAAACTTTTCAATTAGTTTTCATTATTTATTTTTTATAGTTTTATAATGTTTTTCCTTTTTCTTCTGACTTTTTGCAGCTTTCAAATGGGCGTCGCTGACCCCTTCTAAAAAACAATATTGTTATTGGTATTATTGGTATTACTGATCCTTCTATTCAGGCCTCTCCTATTCATATTCCAGTCTCTTATTCAAATATATGCATGGTTGCTAGGGTAATTTGGTCTCCTCTTCTCAAAAATCACAAATCCCTTGTAATTTATAAAAAGATGTGAATAGAAAAAGTGTGAATGAAAAAATATGCTGAACAATGAGATCAAAAATACAAAAACCTCTAAAAATTCTAGTGCAAAAAGATCTGAAAACCTTTACAAGTTTGAATGACTTGAATATCCATTGCTGTCTTGCTTCAGTGTTTGTGTGAAGCTCTACCTGCCACCTCTCCGTGCGTGTCAGTCAGGGTTCTTGCCATTAAATAACATTAGAAGCAAGGACAGGTGGACATGAGCCTTTTGTCTGCCATTGTCATGTCTTCCCTGGGGAGACCTCGTGGAGTACCAGGAAATTGGGAGCCTGAAGACTGGGTAACCCAGGGTGTAACCATACACAGCATTACAGAGATCCAAATCCATGATAATGGTGAAATACAGTATATTTAATAAACTTAGAAGTAATCACAACTCATGGTGCTCAGAAAATATATACAAACTTGTAGTAGAAAGCGTCAGGCAGGGATACAGTCCAGAAACGGCCAAGGCAGTCGGCAGACAAACGAAGTCAAGGGACAGGCCAGGAGTCAGAACCGGGAATTCCACAAGCAGCGCAAGGAGGGGCACTAGGGTACAAGAACAAGGCAGGAACTTGGAACTTGCAAGATGAACACAGGAACAACAAGGTCACGGAAAAGCTTAATGACCAAGCACTGGGCAGAGCTCAAGGGCAGGCATATAAAGGGTCAGCATTGGATCATGAGAAACAGATGGGGATAATACGATGGGCGGAGAGGTAAAGCAGAAGACTGAAGACAAAACAAGACTAAGGACCTCCAGTGGCATGACAGGTAAGTGCACAGGTAACACAAAGTCCAGAGTTGGAAGCCCAGCAAGTCCTGATAGCCATGGGCCAACACAGTTTTTCTCTAGGTGCCGGTAGCAGACAAACCATTTTGTGGGCAGTTACTCTTACAGTACAATCTTGTCTCTCAGGATTTCCAAATGGATGTGAAGCAATAAAGCAAAAGTGGGAGAAGAAATGGAATCATTGTTGATGAAATATAAACTATGTGTAACGGCTGTGCATTGAGAATGCTGCTGAGACACCAGGACATGGTTTTCTTACTCAAAATATAGAGAAATAAACATCATCACGCAAAATACCAGGCACTGAGAACAAAGCATCTGTATTGAAAAAATATAAAGGTAATAAAAAGATCTTGTATTCTCCCCAGCAAGGAAGCTTTAAAAAATGTAAACATTCAGATAGAGCACAATTTCCAGTGAAGCATATCCCAAGATAGCCAAGGCAGTTCATTATCTTGTTACTGCTGTTTCTTTGAGAACCTAACTAGATCACTTGGGTCAGCACTCTATGACAAATGGACAGATGCATCTATGTCCTCTGAGCCTGACATTAATTCTTGTGGATGTGCAAAAAGAAATGTATATTGTTAAGGTGGATAAAGCACCAAGTGCATCCACCAAAAGGGACTGTCAATAAATCAACCGTAATTTGGCACACATTTGGTACCATTCTTTAGAAATTCAGTAAACCATCAAAACATTAATAACCGTTATATATTCAGCTTACTAATGCTTCAAATGTTTCTATAATGCAATCAATTCCCCATATGTAACAAATTTTGCCCAGTAGTAGTAACCCATAGCAACCAAGAAGATTTTTGCAGGTTAACATTAAATTCTATAGAATCCTACCTCCATGGGTTAAATACTGTGGTGCTCTATCTGGGAAAGTTGCTGCTCTTCAGTTCCATACATGTAGCAATAACAAAGAGAAATCAGATGACACTCACCAAGCAAAATGTGCTGAATTTTTATGATTTATTCAGATCTCGGCACAACGTTTCAGGGGATCAACCCCCTTTCTCAAGTGCTCTTACAAAAGTGAACAGGAAACAGGTATAAGTAGTTAAAACATGCAAAAGGTAACACCCTCCAATTACCAGTGACTGCCAAATGTAACCCTTAATACAAATTGTGCATACCTGTCTATGACAATCGTGTATAAATAAATTAAGAAATGTTCTGACAGTGTCATTTAATGCTTTCCTCTGTATCAATATATTATCTGTGAATATAAAAAGTACAATAAAAATGTACAGTATTACTTAAAATTCTATCAACATAAAACGAGTCATTTCCATATTACAACTGAAAAGCATTAACATTAAATTCTACCTACCGATTGGTTTCTGTGGGTTACTGCTCCTGGGCAAACTCAGTTCCTTTTATTACATAACCCCAAATATGATTTTTTGCTGATTAACATTATCTAGTAAACTTTTTTAATGGGTTATTGTTGACTTCAGGATTTAAGTGCTCATGTGCCTAGCACTGACGCATTATCATCTTCCCAAACAGGGGTTCATAAGACACATGGACAAATGGGCAATATTGTTTTTTTTTACGATCACGTGCTTTAAAGTGCTATAGATTAACAATAGACATAACTGTCTCACTTACTGTAGTTTTTACTTTCTATGTAGATCTTTATGTAATACCCCTACTCCCTTTCTTCTTTCTGTACCCCTTTCTTAATTCTAAAAGGTATGAACTTATTCCAGATTTAATTTAGGAAGGGCCAAATGATCAATTCTTGTTTATAGCAATGATTACTGCTTCTATCCAAACCATTGATCCCTTTTGCAAATGAAAGATATAGAGGGGTGTCACAGATTAGCTCTAATATCCCATAGAGCAGAATGGTATTTAACTGCTAATGTGGCAAGATTCATATAGGGGTGGAACCTTAGCATTCAGCCAAATCAAGGAGGACAGTCCTGCCCCTGAATTAATGTCCAAATCAGCAACAGTAAAAAGTCAACAGGACTATCTCTCTATCATTAGATTCTTATTGTTACAGTATGTGACTGTGCTGGAGACATATCCAAGTGAATAAGAATTTCAGGCATATCAAGGAAAGAGAAATGCCATGCAGATATTTCTTAAAGGAAAACTATACCCCCAAAATGAATACTTAAGCAACAGATAGTTTATATCAAATTGAATGACATATTAAAGAATCTTACCAAACTGGAATATATATTTACATAAATATTGCCCTTTTACATCTCTTGCCTTGAACCACCATTTCGTGACTCTATCTGTGCTGCCTCAGAGATCACCTGACCAGAAATACTACAACACTAACTGTAACAGGAAGAAGTGAGGAAGCAAAAGGCAGAACTCTGTCTGTTAATTGGCTCATGTGACCTTACATGTGGTTTGTATGTGTGCACAGTGAATCTTACGATCTCAGGGGGCGGCCCTTATTTTTTAAAATGGCAATTTTCTATTTATGATTACCTAATGGCACATACTACTTAAAAAGTATATTATTATGATAATGGTTCATTTACATGAAGCAGGGTTTTACACATGAGCTGTTTTACTCAGTATCTTTTAATAGAGACCTACATTGTTTGGGGGGTATAGTTTTCCTTTAACACAGCATTATGTAGACATAAATTAAATCATATAAGCAGAAACAAAAGTCCTGCTTATCAGTCTTTTATTTCCGCCTTCAAGTAATAGGAGCAGTATTGGGACAAAATGTCCTCCTGCATCTCAGTGCCAAATGATGTTGACTCCTCAAGCATTTTGGACAACACATCTGTCATCAGAGAATGCAGCTTCCCACTTCCTTATTCTTCTCATGGCTTTAGTACATGTCTTCAAAAAAAGTGCACGCACTCCTGCAGCCAGCCGGTGAGGTAAAAGATAAAGTTTATTTCATCTTATTAAAAGTCAAAATGTCCTAATGCATTTCGTATCGATGGATACGTAATCATAGGCACATTAGTACATCTCTACCAAAAACAGTTTATAAATTTGTCACTGCATCTGGCTGTGAGAACTCATGCTGATGGTCTAGCGGGAGTGTGACAGGGCCGCCCGATGCACCCACCGCAACCTTCTTCATGCACACTGATGAAAGGATAGCTGTTCAAATCCGGAAGTGAGTGGTGCGAATGACGTCATTGCGATTTGATGTGAGATTCAAACATCCAGCAGCAACCTGTTGCTCCATTGTTTGCTTCAGCTTCCCCGGGCAGGCTAACATCTGCATCTTCTTGTTTAGCCTATGGTGGAGACCAAGCTCCCATTCCCTGCAAAGTTCCGGCTGAGACCAGAGCTGGTTTTTCACTTTTCGGGAGGCTTGTAAGCTCCACTTCAGCTTTTTATCCGACTCCTTTCCTACAGAGGAGTCAATGGTGAATTTTGTGATAACGTTACTACAGGGGGATCCACAGGTTTGGGCTTTTAGTCTACCCCCAGTGATCCAGCCCGTCTCTCTCTGGAAGCCTTTTTCAAGGCAATGACCTCATTGCCTCTGCCAATAACTGGAATCTCAGGCAAGGCAAGCAACGGGTAATAAAGTATTGTATGGAATTTCACCGTTGGGTGAGAGAGAAAGGATGGAATGGCACGGCTTTAAAAAGTCAGTTCATGGTAGGTTTTGCCAAGGCTATAAGTCTTGTCAATTTCCCTACCCTGTCCTCCTTAGACTCCCTTATGTATCTGGCCATCCAGATAGACAGAAGGCATAGGGAGAGACGTCAAGAGGAGTAAACCTTGGTTGCCTCCTCTAGTACTTTCCCCAACCAGACTCCTTACCCTTCACTTTATGCCCCTAGACCCTCTGAGGAGCCCATGCAATTGGACTCTACCCATCTGTCCTTTGGGGAGAATGGTCAGGCAGACTAATGGGTTATGTCTTGGGGGGAAACTGTGGGAAAAGGGGGCATTTTCGCAGTACCTGTCCAAGAGGCCGGGAAACGGCCGAACCTAAGCAGGTCTGAGGAGTCCTGCTTGGGCTGGCCATTTCTTCTCCCCAAGAAGTATCTTCTTCTCAAATTTTGGTTCCGGTCTTCTTAAATTGGGATAAGGACTGCACACAGTTTACTGCCTTCCTTGATTCGGGGGCAGTCGGTAATTTTCTCAATTTTAATTTTGTTTGTAAATATGGTATACCCATTAAACCCTTGGTTCCACCTCTTCGGTTAGTAGCTATCGATGGGAGTACACTTGGGTGTGCGTTGGTGTCATCCAAGTCTGAACCAATCACTCGGTCTTTGGATAATCATTGCAAACAAATTGCCTTTTATATTGTTGAATGTCCTCAAACTCCAGTAATCTTAGGCCTATCCTGGTTGTAGAAGCACAACCCCTGGTTTTATTGGCTGACTATCTAAATCCTATAATGGAGTAAGGCTTGTGAGTCCTCATGTTTTGTATCCCCTCATACTCTCGCTACTACTTATCTTGAGGGGTTAGCTGCAGTTAACTCGTTACTGATGTCTTCTCAAAAAAAGCTGCTGAGACCCTTCCCCCTCATAGGCCTTATGATTGTGCCATTGATTTAGTGCCAGGTAGAACTTATCCTCTTGCTCTACTTGAAACCCAGGTTATGGAAAAATATATTAAGGAGACCCTGGAGAGAAGCTTCATAAGGCCATCCACCTCTCCTGCGGGGGCCAGCTTCTATTTTGTTGAGAAGAAAGACAGGGGGCTTAGGCTCTGCATTGATTATAGGGGACTAAATAAAATTACAATTAAGAATCGTTATCTCCTTCCTTTAATTTCTGAACACTTTGACATAGTTAAAATTGCAAATGTTCTCTCCAAGCTTGATCTCAGAGGCACCTATAATTTAATTTGAATAAGGTAAAGGGATGAGTGGAAGAAGACATTTAATACCAGGGACGGCACTATGAGTATTTAGTAATGCCATTCAGCTTATGCAATGCCCCTGCGGTCTTCCAGGAGCTTGTTAACGATATCTTTCGGGACCTTCTGGGTCGGTATGTGGTGGCATATCTAGATGATATTCTGATGTTCTAGTCTCTCTGATCACTTTACCCATGTCTATGAGGTGTTGCATAGGTTGAGGCAGAATCACCTTTACACTAAGTTTGATAAATGCGTCTTCGAGGTCCCCTCTGTAAATTTTTTAGGGTACATTTTGTCCCAGAAGGGTTTAAAGACAGAGCCAGCTAAGTTCCCTGCCATTCTTGATTGGGCACAACCCCTGTCATTATGTGACATTCAGAGGTTTCTATGATTCGCTAATTATTACAGGCAATTTATTAAAAATTTCTCTATGCTAATGGCTCCCATCACTGCCCTTACTAGAAAAGGGGCTGACCCTTGTATGTAGCTGGGAGAAGGCTTTTGAAGTTTTAAAAGAGGCATTCATTTCAGCCCCGGTGCTTCAACATCCAGACTCTACCCTTCCTTTTCTATGCTTCTGAAATTGGTGCAGGGGCCATTTTGTCTCAACGGCACTCTGTTACCAATGAGGTTCATCTATGTGCGTTCTTCTCAAAAAGTCTCTCCTACAGAGATGAACTACGATATTGGTAACAGGGAGTTACTGGCCATCAAATGGACCTTTGAGGAATGGATACATCTTCTAAAGGGTGCTAAGCATGTAGTCATAGTCTTTACATATTTTTAGTCCGATAAGCGCCTTAACCCCAGACAAGCCAGATGGGCTCTATTTTTTACCCACTTTAATTTTGTTATAACATACAGGCCCGGGGGGAAAAGAACATTAAAGTGGACACCCTGTCTAGAAGTTTTGTCTCCAGTCCCAGAGAAGAATCTGAACCTGATTCTATTGTGGGTAGGGAAGTAATTGTGGCAGACCTGTCTTCCTTGTCTACAGTCCAGGACATTATGTCTGAAAGGAGGTTCAGTTTGTGTCTGGCGAGACTTCTGTTCCCTCGTGGGTACTTATCTGTCTTTCTCGTCTGCTTATCATCAACAGACCAACGGCCAGACAAAAAGAACAAATCAGTCTTTAGAGCAATAACTCAGGTGTTATCCATCTAGCAATCAGTCAACCAGGGCAGATTTTCTTCCATGGGCTGAGTTTGCGTTCAGTGATGCCACCCACTCGTCCACTGGAGAATCACAGTTTTTTCTGAGACACAGAGTCTTTTCTGAGTCTAAGGTCATCAACCCTAATACTGTCCAACTGGAACTTGAGTTTAAAATTTCTAACTCTTTTTATGTTTCTTTGTTAAAGCCTGCGAAAACTGTTAGACAGTCCTCTCCTCTACCTCCAGTCTCTGTCCAGGGTCAGCCGGAGTATTTGTTGGAAAGGTTGGTAGATCCCTGCTTCTCCAGGGGTAGGCTACAGTACTTGGTACATTGGAAGGGCTGTGGTCCTGAGGAGAGGTCTTGGGTCCTAGTCGCTGATGTTCATGTGGAAGCGTGAAGACTCACCCTGGTGGTCTAGCGGGGGGTGTCGGGGACGCCCGCCACATCCTTCATGCGCGCTGATGTGCATTCTGAAAGGAAAGCTGTGCCGCTCGCTTCTGGGTTTGAGTGGTGGTGCAGATGACGTCATTTAAAGGCGCAGGCACCATTTGTACTTTGCCCAACGTAAAGGTCTTTTCTTAAGCTCCTGGGTTCTTTCTACTGTTGTACTGAGTTGTTGCTGACCCTGCCTGTTTCCTTTTTTGGCTAGTCTGCTGCCTGTCCTGACCTTGTTTTGACTACTCTCTTGGATTCCTGCCTGGTACTGCGATATAGGTGTGTTTTGACCCGGCCCGTGGGCCCGACTACTCTCTCACTTTCTGTATTTGTACTGCCTTTCCTGTTCAGTTTTGACCCGGCCTGTGACCCAAACTACGCTTCTTGTTCTTCATTCCTGTACGATGTGGGGTTCTCTTGCCTGCCCAGAACTCTCTCCATGGTCCTCTCACACTAAGACCTGGCAGCACCTGAGTAGAGAAGGGCTCCTCCCGAAGCGAAAGGTGGCTGTTATAGGCTGAAGACTGAGACGCGACCGGAACCTCGGGGTTTGTTCTGAGTTTGGGATACGAATGCAGTCTCATCACAGACTTTCTTCAGAATAGTTTTAGTTACTCTCGCAAAATAATCGGATTGCGTTTAATTATGGATCTGTTCTAGAATATTCTTCTGTAATGCAACAGTGCAATGTAATAGTTAACTGACTGATTAGTTATTTAGTGGATTGAACTCTGCTGAAGAAGAAAAGTATCAGTGTGTTAGTCTTCCCTAATTGATTTGATTGTTGTTTAAAGAAACATTAATGCTTTCAATAGGCAGTACGTTTATTCATCCTGGCAGTCTATCCAGTGGTTATGTATTCCCTCTTGCTGTTCTAATTGGGCTGCCAGATTCATCTGCATTCAGAATAAGAGGTCAATTCTGCAAGTCTAGTGGAGGTCTATACAGATATTTAGCTTGATCTGTGAACCATTTCATCTGATTGGTTTGGGACCAATTTGCACATCTCTAGACTGATGCTGTGTAATATATTTATACTTTTTATTAGCAATATAACAAATGCTCTGGATAGAAAGTATGCTTTTTTGTAAATGGCATAATAAATATATCTATCAAGGTTAACATTTTATGCTAGTAAACAAAATGGTCCATGATTTTTGTATGCTGGACAACTGGATAACTGTATTGCAAATAGGAACAAAGGCAGAAAAACAATCCAATTGGCATACGCAAGCTTATTGCAAGATTATTGACACTATAAAGGAAATGAAGAAATAAAATGTTTAAAATATGCATAAAATGTAAGTTTTTATTTATCAATCCTATTAAGAGATGTATTTATCAAATTTTGTAATAGGAAATTAGTTTTTTATTTTGTCAAAAAATGCTATTCTGCATTTTTCTGTATATAATATCACATCCCTCCCCACCTCTATATGTTTTCACAATTTATGACATTTCAGTAGAGGTTTCTACAAGGAATTTTATCATATTGGCGCATAACCATGTTTGTTACTCCACATTTGGTATACTGAATTCTTTTCTTTGAGATGGTGGTGAAAAAGTCAAGAGAAAGAACATTTGAAGGTATTGACAAATTTCAAAACATTTACTATCTTTCCTAAAGCAATGTTGGAAAAATGAACCTCATAGGGCTGGTTTTAGTTTGGAAAAAATGTTAAAATCTTATAATATATGTATATCTGTCCATATACATGTATATCTGACGGCTGGTTCTTGAAGTAGTTTTATACCAAAGCTGATTTTCTACAGATGGAAATTGGCAATATGTATATGGACACTATATTTCTTTTTTTTATAATTTCTTTTTTATTACATTTTCAAACCATTGAACATATCATATAGTGGTCACATTATTTAGCTTAAATAAAAAACAACCTAAGAAACATAGTGAATAAAAATAGGTACATAAAAAAGGAAAGGGTCAAGCATAATACTACTGTATATATAGTTTTATGAGTCCGCACATATACAGATCTGGCTAATGCATGTGGCCCTCACATCATGATCATGCTATCATGATTATGACTCTCAATAAATGCATTATTACTTCTATATTGCTTATAGAACTATGCACAAAACTTAACCATTTCTTACTACCACTTTATTAACACAAGGGCTTGATTCAATTCAATGAGCTAAATGTACGAAAAATAATGGGCTATTGTATCTAATTTAATTAATTGAAGTATGGAAATTAGCAAATGTGAGAAACGTTTGATTTATCCATTTCTAGTTTTGACTCCCGTTTTGTGCGAAACGGTTATCACTCTTTCTTTTTGCAAATCATTCTGCAACTTAACACGAAATTCTACCTCCATCTAGAATTGCATTAATACTACATATATCAAGTTTTACATTTTTTTGATGTGAAAAAGGGAAACACTGCCAAAGATTTTTAGGAACATCATCTATTGGTTTACCCCAACCAATCAAAGGTGATTACTTCAACATCACACCCAGACATAGCAATGCTATAAAAAAAGAGTTGCTGTTCTGGAAGATTCATGGGACCGCATTTGCCCTCCATGCTGCAGGTGTTTGGCGTTTCAAAAGATACACCCATGTGCATTGTAACAACCCACAAGACAACCATGTTAACTTAATCTGTACAAAAACAACCTCAACTTCACTCACACTTTTCTTTATTCACACTTTTCCATTTTTCCATTTGCGAACTTAACCATATCCTCTATATCATTTTATAGTGTACCCCATACCGGCCAAAAAGGACCTTCTTCAGCCTTCCAGGTGTATCATATATGATTCATTCCCGTGACTGTATTTGCCCTCCATACTGCAGTGCTTACGTGCTCTAAGTCCGCTATTCAGGATACATTTGGAATTGAAAATCATACACCCATGTGCTTTCTAACAACCCACAAGACAACCATGTTAACTTCACTGTGTTCAAAAACAACTTCAGCCTCACATTTTTATTGAAGGCCTTTTCAAAATTACAACTTGCACTCTAAGCCATATCCTCTATATCATGTTATAGTGTACACCACACCAGCTGAAAAGAACCTTCCAAGCAGATCATCTATCTTTTAAATTTTGTATTTTAAAATGAGGTTTAATGTTTGAGTGTCAAAATAACCCACATCTAAACAAATATATTTGTAACATATATCAACTACAACAATCTAAGCAAACATATACTTACTTATTTAGAACAATTTACTGTCTAATGTTTTTACTTATTTGAAGTCTAAATATAATTCTGCTTCTTCAGAATGTCCATTTAAAGGGTTAAATCACCCTGATAAATGAAAAATATGTAATTATTAGTTCAGCATAACATCATTTTAACACAATTGGCAATTGATCCTACCATCACACATTTTTGTGGTGTCAGGTTGTATTTTTTAGATTTATAAATAGTTTATGTTTGTGTTCATTTCCAATACTAGTCTAGTCTGCCATTATAAACTCGGCTGCTTGCTAGGGTCACATACTGTAACAACTACATAGGTATTGTAAGGGAAAACAGCAGTAGCTATGATGCAACACAAAAATATGGTCAATTAACAAAAAATGAAGCTAAGCATTATCACCATGCTGTTTGTTTTGAAAGCTTCAATTACATGAAATTTTCTTTGTGTAGTCAACGTCATTATTTGATGTTAATGTCGCTGTGTCTATAAGTGTGTCTCAAAGGCCTACACATATTTTTTTCCCCTTATATGAAAAATTGTCTTTAGAATTTTTAAGTATAATGGATACAGTTCACAAAGGTCCTAATGAGACAAACCCATATGGTAATGTGGTTAAAGAACCAAATGAAATCAGGTCACCTACCACCTCCAGACGTGGCTCACATAGTTCTGGTAGAAGAACAAGGAGTCCTTCAAGCCGAGTCTATTCACCAAGGTCAGAAGACGACATCCACTCAGTCAACACAAATGTCAATTCAGTGGATTATGACGACCACAATGGGGTCACAGGTTTAGCTCTAAAGAAATTTTAGCACTAATCACAGATATCATTGAAAGATATGATAATCTGTTTGGAACTGTCAACGTCTGTAAATCCTATTCCCAAAAATCAGACTGCTGGATTGAACGCAGAAAGGTTTTAAGACTGCAAGCATAGTCTCTAATTGTAGAGGTTATTATAGAAGGAAGATGTTGATAATGTTTCAGTAAACAGCAAAGAGTACCCTTACTTAAAAAACTATTTTTTGTGGTGAGGACAGTAAGAAATGTTTAGAAGCATGTAATGTGCAAATCACACTTGTCTAAAAATAGGCAGGGCCAAACAACAACATTATAATGATCCTGCTTTAAAAAAGAAAGAGTGTACAGTGTGATATAAACCAAAGCAAATGCAAATTAGCATGTTCATAGATAAGGTAGCAGACACGTGACATTTGTAAGATAACCAATCACAATTTCATGTGTGATAGCATTTTAAATGAACTTACAAGAGAAGTGGCCACGAATGATTTTCTGCTGGACCTGGTTCCCATGTTGGCCTGTATCTGCGGAATGAACACAAGGATCTTCATTTTGATGATCACCTTCAATAGCTAGAGGTAATTGAAGATCCCCAATAGATTTTTCACTGTGATATTATGTAAAATGCAGGCTGCTAGGGGAATACTGCAGAACACCCCTGAATGGTCCAAACAAAGGAAGAACGCCTTCTCAATGACTTGTCTGGCCCTTTGATATACTGCGTTATACTTGTGTTCACCAGGTGTGGCTGGATTAGCAATTGCAATAAACAGCCAGGGTCGACAAACATATCCAGCATCTCCTGAAAAAAAATTGATATATGCTTAAATCAATATAGTGAGTTTTATCATTCTAGATAAACCTTTATAAAAAATCTAACTTTGCTTTTTGGCATCTTTAATTCTGTCTACAATTGCATTTTAGTTTTTGTGGGGTTGGGCAACTGAAGTGAAAAGAAAAAGGTTTTCTGTAAAACAGCTTCATAACTTACATTACTTTAAGAAACAAAGGTTAGAGTGTCAACAAATTTGCTCCAAATGAACACCTTTTGAGAGATGCATCTTTCATTCCTTTGCAATCAGGGCTGGTATAAGTGTTTAGTAGTAACACATCCCACAAACATCATACAGACAAAGGGATTATACACTAAGGATGGATTTTGACTAAGAATGACTTGTAATAGTTTGTGTTACTTAACAATTGTTTGGCACTCTTAAAACAAAATTAGTATGTAATAAGAGTTGTAAGATGTTTGACATGATTAAAATATGCAGACATATTAAGTATTATATTAAAAGTTGAAACAATAAGGTGAATTTATATATGGGGAAAAAGCAGGGCGCCTCTTGGCCCACATTGCTAAGTCTCATACTTCCCCTCCCCCCATACCGGCCCTTAAAGACAAGGTTAAAGATATGTTGGTGGAGTTTTATAAGGACTTATATGCCAGCAAGCTCACAGCAAATGAGAATGAGACTGCAGTTTTTCTAAATTCTCTTAACCTACCAACTCTTTCCCAAGATTTTAAGGAGTTCCTTGACTCTGATATAACACTTTTAGAGATCCAGGAAGCCATCGACTCCTTTCCACTGGGGAAAGCTGCGGGCTCAGATGGACTTCCCATTGAACTTTACAAACGACATGTCAAAACCATGGCCCCTCAACTACTGAAAATGTTTAATGAAGCTTTAGTCCTAGGGCAACTCCCGCAGTCCTTGTATGATGCTGCTATAGTGTTACTCCCCAAACCAGGAAAGGACCCACAACTATGCGAATCCTTCCGATCAATATCCCTACTAACCGCAGATGTGAAGATCTACGCCAAAATATTGGCTAAAAGAATGGGGAAAATTATAACTAAAATTATTCACCCCGATCAAATAGGGTTCATCCTCGGTAAAACTACTATCTTAAATACGAGAAGGTTATATCTAAATCTTTCACTCCCGCATGACAACGTAGGTTCCAGAGCAGTGGCTGCCTTGGACATTGATACTGTAGAATGGCCCTACTTGTGGCAGGTTATGACAACGTTTGGCTTTGGACCTGATTTCATAAAAATAACAAAACTCCTTTACAAGCACTCTACTGCCTCCCTACGACTCAACTCACTGTGCACATCAAGTTTTGCGCTCAGCAGAGGGACGCGACAGGGCTGCCCCCTCTCCCCCCTTTTATTTGCCCTGGCGATAGAACCATTTGCCCAAGCAGTTCGGACTCATCCTCAAATCAGGGGGTTTGAGCAAGGTTTGCATGTGGAAAAAATCCAACTTTATGCTGATGACACGATGGTCTATCTGGGGGACAGGGGGCAGTCATTGCGAAAACTAGTCGAACTGACAGAAACATTTGGTGCTTTATCAGGCCTTAAGACCAATACCGCCATCTGTACTGCTCCTGGTTGATGAGCAAAAGGAGGATGAGCACCTTACTGACTGCCCTTTGGAAATTGCAAGCTCGATTACGTATCTGGGCATTCAGGTTGCACTACCCATATCGAAATTTATAGAGCTTAACATAGACCCTCTGGTCCAATGGACCCAAATTAAACTTAGGCAATGGGAGTCCCTCCCGATAGGTCCTGCGGGGAGAATTCAACTTATTAAAATGTTCATTTTACCGAAATGGTTGTATACATTGTGGCACTCACTGGTCCTTCTTCCCAAAAAAGTGTTTAAGGGTGTACACAGCCTCTGCAGTACGTTTATTGGGGCTACTCTAGGCCTAGGTTGCGACTAACTACCCTAATGCAGCCCAGGGACTGCGGGGGTATGGCACTACCAGACTTGTATATCTATTATGTAGCCTCCCAACTTACACATATCTTACCTATGATGCATCCAGACTTATCTCCCCCGCTTCATCACCTATGGTCAACGGTATTGACGCACCCAACTACAGTCTGGCCCATGGTACTAATTAAGAAGCCTCAGAAGGCCCATTCACCACTACTGGAGCTTCATGGTAACGTGCTGAATTTGGCACATAGGATGGTGAACCATGTGGCCTAGCTCCCACAAACCCCTATATGGCATAATGCACTTGCCATGGTGAACCCCCCTAGAATTTGGCAGGAACTTAATATAAATACCCTAGAAGAGATTTGGGCTGATGACCAAGTTATATCAATGCCACACTTGATGGAGGAAAGGGATCTCCCTAGCACACAATGGCTGACTCACCATAGGCTAAATGTAATCTTGACTAGACATTTCCATGACAAAGGAATAGTGGTTGCTAACTTCCCAATAGTTGATGCACTCTTGGAAACTATTCACAAAAAGAAAATATCTACATTATATAAGCAGCTAAGCAAACCAGTATATGTTGACACAGACCTCAAGGCAAGAGATGCTTGGGAAGCTGACCTGGGTACCATCCATGATGATCAATGGGAGTGGGTACTGGGCACCCCCAAAATAGTGGCACACTCGTATAAACATTCGTTGTTGCAATTGTATTTAATCTATAGAGTATATTATACTGTACATCGATTGTATGTCATGAAACTGTCCCCGACTCCCAACTGCATAAGGTGTAAAATGAATGTTGCTACGTTATTGCACACACTGTGGGACTGCATTAAAGTTCAGCCGTAATGGGTCAGTATAACTACTTGGTTGTCTACTAAAATACCTGGCTGGGGAAAGGGTGATGCACAGAATTGTTTACTTTCTATTGACCTGGGGGATTCTTTGGACACTAGTACTTTGCACTTTGTTACGAAAGCCTTATTCCAGGCCAGGAGGCTTATCACACTGCACTGGAAGGACCCTTTACCCCCGACACACTTGGAATGGATAAAAGCCATGGATGATTTAGCCAAACTGTAACGCACCATTCTGGACAAAAGAGGTCAACTATTAAAGTGTATAGTGCTTTGGCGGCATTGGACTGGTCTGGGTTGGGAGGGTAATGAACCCAATGTTTAGGCTGATATATGCTGTTATGATACGCATATTCTGAGTTGGTACTGGATTACATTGTCACTTTAAAGTGTAATGGAATGTGCGCCCTTTTGAGCAAAACAAATGTATCTGAGACCTTGACAGTCTGTTTTCTCAGTTATTCTATGCGATTGTTTAATAAAGCTTCTTTGAGTAAAAAAAAAAGTTGAAACAATACTTACCTACAAGCCAACCACCACTTAATTGACCAGATTAAAAATCTCTGTAGAACGATGAATTGCGCAGAAGGTGGCTTCCAGGGAAGGTGGCAAAACATTCAACAAACGCATATTTGCATCACAAATGATTTGAGTGTTGATTGAATGACATGACGTTAGACAGACATCCTCAGACATAAAAGTCAAATTTCACTTACACCCACTACTGTCTGGTGTTTTTGATTTGATAAGTAGACGACATATTTTTTAAGAGCTTGTAGAACGTGAGTCAATGACCAAGAGAAAGTGGATTGAGACATGAGAAAGGATTGAGACATGACACTGACAAGACCTTCTGATGACTGAAAGCTACAATGAATGCCATATACACGAAAATGACAGGTCACCAATAACTTGTTGAAGCCCGGAACTGCCCTATTTGTAGGTGCCAGAGGATCAATATCATTTGCGATAAGCTCATATAGATCCATGAGGCACTGGCTATTAAGATAATATCTATCAAAGACTTCAGCCTCCCCTAAGCCAGCAAACAAGACCCAGTTAAATCCTTCGACTTCGAATATCGAAGTCAAAGAATTTAGCGCTATTCGTTCGATCGAACGTTCGAAGGAATAATCCTTCGAACGTTCGACCTTGGGGACCTTCCCCATAGGCTAACATTGAGGTTTGGTAGGTTTTAGGTGGCGAAGTAGGGGGTCGAAATTTTTTTTAAAGAGACAGTACTTCGACTATCAAATGGTCAAATAGTCGAATGATTTTTAGTTTGAAACATTTGATTCAAAGTCGAAGTCGTAGTCGAAGGTCGAAGTAGCCAATTTGATGGTCGAAGTAGCCAAAAAAAACATTCGAAATTCGAAAGTATTTTTTCTTCTATTCCTTCACTCGAGCTAAGTAAATGTGCCCCTCAGACTCTATATAGAATTGGGGAACATTCAGGCATGACTGGTGGAGCAGCAACTACTAGTGGACCCTCTGCTGAGCAGCGTGATGTAGAAGGGGAAGCAACAGCCCTTCTAACCCACAATCTTAAGCGAATTTTCCTCACTCTTCAAAGTCGTTTTTTCCTCTCAACATCCCAGGCACATCTGAGCCACAAGGGAGCACCAAAATTCTCCATCCCATAAAGAGTTTTATGGTCCTGTTTGCCCTGGCCAAATTTTGCATTGACCATATAAGATATTAAAATATTTTAATCACGTCGATATCTTTTTGAAAGTTTGTCTCGATATCTTTAGAATGTGACCAATAATCCAGAACACAAAATAAATTGAGGTGTGAGTTCAAACATACTAGTGTTATTGGCAACTGAATACAATGGTAGTTTCAGGCCCTTTCCAAGTCAACTTGCAGTCTGGCGTTTCAAACACCGCATGGTTACTAGGGTCCAAAATAAATAGTGATGTAGTAATAGTCAAGTGTCATACACACACTTATTTAAAAATATACATGAAAGAAAATGTAAAAAATAAAAATAAAACAAATAGGTCATATATTTTGAATCAATTTATTTTAATAACAATATAACATTTGAAAGTACTTTTGTTAATAAAATACACATAGGCATAGCTGCCTTTAAAGTTCCTTTAAACCACTTGTGCGTTAAGGCGCATGTGTGAGAATAGAAGAAGGAAAGAGGGCAAAAAGGATTTAGAGATAGAAGAAAAAGCATTTCCACCAGGTCAGTGTAAGGGAAACCGGAAGTTATCGCAAAAGACTTTGTTCGATAAGCGGTTCCGGGTTGAATTACTTTGTGAAACGTAAGCTTTCCTGCTACTTACAATGAGCCATTAGGTAGTGAAAATATAGGCAAAGGAAAGATATTTCGGTTAATATGATAGGTGTCTAGTGGACACATGAAAAGTTGCACATATCACATGAACTGTACCATTTCATGTTGGACTGAATTGAGCCCATAGTATCATACCTTGCCTTAAATGGCATGTAAAGTGTAAAATAGAATAAGGCTAGAAATGCTGTATTTTGTATACTAAATATAAACATGAACTTACTGCACCACAAGCCTAATCAAACAAATGATTAATGCTTTCAAAGTTGGCTACAGGGGGTTTCGATTTTGTAACTATGTTAAACAACTTTGCAAGACCAAGACTGTGCACATGCTGCTTGAGTTCTGCATGGCTGGGAAGTAAGCGGGGGCTCCCCCTGCTGTTCATAAGTATGATTGTTTCCCTGCTCAGCAGTTAGGGACCATTTGACAATTCCTTTCCACAGCAGTAAATGAAGTGAGAATTTCACTGCATACAGTCAGGTTTCTTATAAAAAACTGTATACATTTTTTAATTAAAGTATATTGGAGATAGGTTCCTTTTTCATTAAAGAAAGTAAAAGTGGGATTTTATTTTTTTGCCTTTACATGCATGCCCTTTAAGGAGTGCACTAGTTTGCTCTAAGTCCTCTCTTTTATGTTGAGTTTGTGCATCATACATTTTGCCTTATTACTTCTTATTTCTGGTGGGAATTGTTGAATGTGGTATAATAAATTAAAAAGTTGAGTTGAGTATGAAGTCAGGCTATAAAGGGAAAGTGTAGTTGAAATGCAGTTGCATGATATCACATTTTCTTTACAGATTGGATTGCTGATTAATTCCTTTTTGACATCATGCCACTCCACTAGACACGATACGAAAGCAGAGATGTTCTACAGAAAGAATATGTATGTGAGCAAACAGTTTCCTTTTAGTTCTTACTCGGTCTTTGTCTTACCCACTCTTGTAAAGTACAGCCTGAAAGAAAACACAAGGCAACTACATTTGATATTCACAAGGAAATATTTCCAATCTGGGCTGACTTGAATCAGAGTAGAGGCATATGATTTCAAGACATGAAACTGGAGATAGTCTCACCAACAGCAAAACATTTTTTATTTACTCAAGCAGGTGTATGAATATGGAATTCTAATGCAATGTTTTATGATACTCTGGAAGCCTTCAAGAGCCGGTTGGAATCGTCTTTTTATGACTTAAGGATATTCAGACCTGCAGACAATGTACAATTTATGACAAATGCTGCAGTGTTAAAACACTGACAAGAGAAATTCATCACTACTAATGCATTGTGTTTCACTGCCACTGAAGGGACTCAAAGGGTTAAACATGCCCTGAATGGTCAATTGAAACCCTACACCGTCGTTGTTAGGATATAGTCCCCTTGCAACTGCAAATTGAAATTGAAAATAATAGGTGTATGTTTTGCATTGCAACTGTATTTACATTAAAAGAAGGAATCCTCAATGTGAAGAGGGGGGAAGATAAAAGGGAGCAATCAATCTAGTGACTGCAGGTCTTATGCTTTAGACAGTAAATGGAGGATTGTGGTTTTCTGATTAGTCCCTATAAGTACAAATAGATATAGAAAATATCTCATTGGTGCCGTGCATTTAAAGGAGTACTTTAGCAGCATCCTGTAAATGAAGCAATAAAAGCAAAGAAAAAAATAGGCAATAGTAATATCGGTTTTAGTCAGAGAGCTTATAATGATGTTTACATGAAAGAAAGTAATTGTAGCCAATTCAAATTAAATTTCTAGGCACAAAGCAGTTGTGGTGTCTCACCTGCAATAAATATTCCTGCTGCCAATTATTAGTGTTGTTATTGTTCAGTAGTTCCATTTTTTCTGCTTGAGCTTTTTATTTATTGTTTGAGAAAAAGAATAGAGCCAGCCCACAAGAAATGCCGGACAGGGATGGAGCTACCCAGGGTACAGAATACACTTAATTTAAAGATATCTTGGTTTATTTATTTTAGACATGAATATTGATCAAGATTAATGCAGAGCAAGGCCAAGTAGAATTGGCGCTAAAGGAAATACTAAGTGACCTGGCATCCTGCTGTAATGCCTCAACCCATCACTAACTCTGGCCAGTAGTGATGGGCGAATTTATTTGCCAGGCGCGAATTCGCGGCGAATTTGTGCGATTCGCCGCCAGCGAATTTCAGAAAAATGGACACCGGCGTCAAAAACGGGCGCCAGCGGCAAAAATGGGCGCCGGCGTCAAAAATGGGCGCTGGCGTCAAAAACAAGACGCCAGCGCTGTTTCGCAAATTTTTCGCCGAAGCAAAACGGTGCAAATTCGGCCATCACTACTGCCCAGCCGCTGCTGTTCTCTCCCATCCCCTCCAATTGCACCCCAGTTGTACCTAAGGCACGTGTCTTCTCTGCATACCCCTAGTTCTAGTTGTGGATTATGGCAGTAGCCAATGGGGAGATTTGTCGCCCCGTGATAAAAATACACAACTTCGGACGGCAAATTTCCCAAAAATGCATCTCCATTAGAAATAATTGAAATCGCTGGAGGTAAAACCAATGCATCACTTCGTTCTTCCAAAGTCACCCGAAGTTGAGGAAACTTCTGGCAACTTCACAGTATGTTGGTTTTACCGCCAGCAATTTTAGTTTTTTCCAATGGAGATGCATTTTCGGGAGTTTTGTCATCCGCAGTGGTGCATAAATAATTGCGGGGGACAAATCTTCCAGTCCGCCACTGGCCTTAATGTTTAGCACCTGGTTGGCTTATCAAAGTGGTCTTTCCAAGCCCTTGCCTTTTCAAATAATGTAGAACATAAGTATATTTTTTGGTCAGATACTTCATTAGTTTTCATTGTGGCTCTTCAGTGCAAAGTCCAAAACAGATGTTGTGTTGTTCATGCTTACTATTCCACATGCACTAGGATGCTGAGCAGTTCCTATAAGTTAGCGAGTTAATGGGCAAATTTGCACATTCTACATAAGTATATTCATTATTTCTTAATCTTGAATCTCAGGACCTATGGCTAGGGTTGAGCTGCATTTGCTTTTTATTAGTGTGTCAGGTTAAATAAGTTGAGCCCAACAAATAATTTAGCTGGGCTAGGGTAACCCTAGTTTTTCAATGTATAATTAAACTCTTTTAACTTTAGACTCTCACACATAAGCTCAAATAACCAATAGACTCAGCTGGACAGTGATGGTAATGACCCAATTTGTTAAGGATGCATAAAAGTTTAAATAAAAAATTTAGTTAGTATTTAAGTATATTTTGCTGAAGTAGAAGGAAGATTTTTCCTACCTGCACATTACAGATGAGTCTATGGGGTATATTTATCAAAGAGTGAAGTTAGAGATCACCACAGTCCTCTAACATAAAATACTGCCACTCTCCATTCATTTCTATGGGATTTTTAAAGGCGTATTTATCAAAGGGTGAACTTTTACTGTCACACTTTTATATATATAACTTTAAAAATCCCATAGAAATTAATTGAGAGAGGCGGTATTTCACTCTAGTGGACTGTGATTATCTCTAACTTCACTCTTTCATAAATATACCCCCAAGTGTTCTTTAATATGCTTTAATTTTATTTTACAATATTATACCATCAGTATAGCCTATTTTCATTTTATTGCCCTTTAATCTATCCTTCAAACAGCAGATTTTGAGTAAATTCTCTATAATATAGAAATTAATAAATGTTAGAACAAAGGCAAATCATTTTACATCTGCATAGTCAGATGTTAGGGACAAGATAAATCAAGATGTTAAAGTGCACCCAGCTATGAGAAGGACTCATGATCTTGTAGGATACTCTTGCAGGATATTCTCACGATGAAACTTCGGGCGACTTCGGAAAACGAAGCACTGCGTGTGAATTGCTGCAGGTGATTTTCATTGGGGAGATTGTTGCCCTGGAGAAGAGGTGATTTGTTGTTGGTGCGACTAATCTGCCCGAATCTGCTTGTGTGGACTGACCTTTAAAGGGCATGTAAAGGCAAAAAAATAAAATCCCAATATCTTTAATTAAGAAATGTGTACCGTTTTTATAAGAAACCTGACTGTATGCAGTGAAATAATTCATTCATTTACTGCTGTGGATAGGAAGTGTCAGATGGTCCCTAACTGCTGAGAATGGAAACAATCAGCAGGGGGAGTTCCCAGCCATACAGAACTCAAGCAGCTTTGTTTATGACATCCCTAAGCAGCCCAGACCACACTGAGCATGTGCACAGTCTTGGTCTTGCAAAGATGGTGACCCCTGTAGCCAACTTTGAAAGCATGAATCATTTGTTTGATTAGGCTTGTGGTGCAGTAAGTTCATGTATATATTAAGTATACAAAATACAGTATTTCTAGCCGTATTCTATTTTAGACTTTACATGCCCTATAAAGTTAATCTCAGTCCATTTCATCATTATGTGTGAATGTCCTTTGCCTGTTTGCCAAACAGCATGCATTAGTTCATGTGGTCACTCCTTCTGCTTCTATTTTTGACAACCTGTTGGCTTGGATGAGTTGATCCTTTGGCTGATGGTCTAGGGGTCAATGTCAGTTGTGGTTGCTGCCATTAATGTAACCACTTGCCAAGAGGTTGAATGGGCCTCTCTCTTTACTGCCAAACAGAACCACCTGTTAGAAAAATGCTGCAGGAAACATCCTCAGATTTATTCACATTCAGAAAAATGTTAAAAGTCAAAAGAAGATAGGGGGTATTCTGCTAAGGTTAAGAACAGCAGGTAGGGATTAATGGAATTGTGAAAATATTTCTAAAGATCCTATACTGATGGGGCATCTGCATTTCATCTTACTATGAAGACTATTAGTTGCTTTGCAGAGGAAAGATGAAAACATTTTGTGGATTGGCTATAAAGACAATCTGTCTTGTGAATAAATGTATTTCATAAATGGCCAGAGTGGCAGTTATAGTACTAATGTCACAGGGAGAAAAAAGGCAAACTTCAATTATTTCGCTGAGCATGAAAGCTTTTTAAGGTATATTTCACCATTCACTCTGTAGCTAATGTTGAAATCTTGGTTTTTATATTAATCAATTAGATCTTCTACCCAGAGACTTAAAGGGGACCTGTCACCCAAAAAAAATAATTCCAAATCCTATTTTATCATGTTAGCCAGACTGTAAAAAAAAATCGTGTTTCCTTTCATCTGGGAATTCATAATTATAGAAAGCAGGCAGGAGCCATTTTGTGGACACTGTTATTAAGACAAGCCTTGCATCATCTCAAAATCTTGTTTGTGCACCAGAATGGGGGACCTGATGTCCATCCCCATGCCCTGGCTACACAATTAAATGGTGAAGATATTAAGGGGAATGTGTGGAGAGCAGTGACATCTATGAAGTGCTGAATGGAAAGTGAAAGTAATTGTCTGCCCCGCCTCTATGCCTAAGGCATAGAGGAGGGGCAGGCAATATTTGATTGACAGCTGAGATTTTTAAATACATTTACAACAGCTATGAATGCTTAAATAAAAAAAAACATGTGGGTTTCATGTTTAATCTGAAAAGGACGTTTAGGGGCCAATTCATTAACTTCGAGTGAAGGATTTGAAGTAAAAAAACTTTGAATTTCGAAGTGTTTTTTGGGTTACTTCGACCATCAAATGGGCTACTTCGACCTTCGACTTCAACTTCGAATTATTCGAACTAAAAATCGTTCGACTATTTGACCATTCGATAGTCGAAGTACTGTCTCTTTAAGAAAAAACTTCGACCCCCTAGTTCGCCACCTAAAAGCTACCGAACCCAATGTTAGCCTATGGGGAAGGTCCCCATAGGCTTGGCTACGTTTTTTTGGTCAAAGGATAATCATTCGATCGATTAAAATCCTTCGAATCGTTCGATTCGAAGGATTTGATCGTTCGACCGAACGATTATTCCTTCAATCGTTCGATCGCAGTTTTTGCTCAAAATCATTCGACTTCGATATTCAAAGTTGAAGGGTTTTCATTCCCAGTCGAATATCGAGGGTTAATTAACCCTAGATATTCGACCCTTGATGCATCTGAACCTTATTGTACAGCTTTTTATGTCTGGGTGACAGGTCCACTTTAATACTATTATTGTGTTGTTTTGTGTTTCCAAATGTTTTTATAATACATGCGTCATGTCTGATCATTTGGCTGCTAGTAAAGTCTGAGAACATAAGGCTGATATTACAATTGTATAATTCTGATCTAAATAGAAAATAATCTTTATAGTGAAATGAAAACCATTTTGTAAAAAACTGCCTTGCACATTTAGCACCTCATCTTTTTTCCTCTTTTTTTGGTTTAGAGGGCACTTCTGTCTTCATTGTGGGCACTGCACTTATGCACAGGATTAAAATCTATAAATAAACTACTCCCACTGAATCAAAGAAGATATTTATACAGTTAAAAAAAACTAATGTAGAAACTGAAATATTGATCCGAATGGAATATTAGGGAAGGGGGAGGGGTCTGTTGGAGCAGAACCCTCATAAATATGCCCCTTAATTTCAATTTCTATTGCCTCATAGATCTTGTGTATTTAATAATGCATTTTATGGCATCCAGTATATGTTCACTGTTCTTAATATTGAGTATTTGAGTATTTCCTTTAGGAAGCCTGGTATAACATTAGAGGTACTATGAACCTTTGCATGCTTCCATACACAATGTTGCCAAGATTTATGAAAAAAAACACAACTTCCCGACTAAAGTACAGTAGTTTGGTCACTTACTATTTTATTGCAAACAGACTGTGCAGTAATGGATCCAACATTATGAACTCTTCTAAAAATAACAGCAGGTTTGTTGCAATAAAATACATTGAAGGAAGAAAGTGTTTTCAAGCAATTTTCCCGCTTCTGCTTTTATTCGGCTTATTTTCTTCTAAAATATATTCCCTAGACACGTAGACTGTATTTTTGTCTAGGCCGTATCTAACAGATTTTGTTTTTTTTCCTCAGGAAACTACTGCTCCAAGACTTCAGTTTCCTAAGAGAGAAATTCTTCCTTAGTACAATTTCATTACAACCTCCTCAGCCAAAGGGCACGTTCAGTAGGCTTTTCTTTAAGTGACAACAGTATGAAATGAGTCTACATTTGTGTTCATTTCTGTGTTCCATTTTTATCATAATTATGAACATCTGAAAAGCTAATGCCATTTAAAAAAAAAGGTCACAAATAATTTTATTTTGTTATATATCGATTTCCATTAGTCATATTGCACAGTGCAACTTAATTATATTTTGCTAGTGTGTCATTTCTCATAAATTTATCCTTTATTAAAATATAAAAGTGATGTCCAATTGAAAATTCCTATGAAATCACAGCTGTGACATCACTCAACTATCGTAAATATGAAAGCAACTCTAGCTAAAATTTATGGGACCTATGGCAAGAAATACCTAACCTTTAAATGTACAAATTGAAAAGAAATCCTAAAGCCTTTTAATTGCTAACAGTTTTAGCTAGCTGTTGTAGGGTTTCAGAATTGACATGACACAGACACTGCTTTGCAAATTTGACATATATTAATAGCACCCCAGCGAAAAATACCTACTTATTAAAATGCAGTGAATGACTAAATTATTTCAAATGTATTATCAACATTTTTAGGAGAGTCAATCGTTCAATACTAATTGAGGCTTGATTATGTCACATTTTTTTGTGGAAGGGAGTTTGGTTGGCTTTGTTTTCATTAAAAAATTTGATTAATTCGAGTTTTAGTCAATAAGTCCCTAAATGTAATAAACATCTTACTCAGCCAGAAAAGAAAAGGTTTCTGGTTCAAATCCCAGCAGGCCCTTACAGTTACGTATCTTGTAAATCAGATTGCATGTGACAAAACCTGAAGGTGCCTCATGAATTTTGGATTATCATCTGCCTTCCCCTATGTGTCTTCAAATGTCCAGTAACCTTATTGGTTGTTTAGGGAACGCCAGTTAGATCTTGGTACTTCCTATATAAGTAATTCTGTTTTACAATTTCCTGGCATGAGCATTGTTCTCTAGCTTCTCCAGGGTCTTGTTCTTGTCCAGTCTTGTCCTGCCTGGTCCTTCCTTGGTCTTGTTCTTGTCTTGTTTTTCTGCTCAGTTTGCCCCATTCCAGTCTTTCTAACTTCTCCACCTGCTTCAGTTTGTCCTGCTTCTCCAAGCCTTCATTTAGTCCTGTTTCAGATCTTCAGTCTCTCCTACTTGTATAGTCCCTTTCTGGCCCCAAACAGCTTTTTGCCCGAAGGTTGCTTGGTCATAAACTCTGCAACTTGGAAATACAATGAATGAACAAATTAATTTGTATAAATATATAAATATATAAGGGGATTGTATAATAATCTCTCTAATGCTTTATTTACCAGTAGGTCTTTTCAGCTGACATGAGGTCACCCATTCTGATTAGAAGAAAAGAGGTTCTGCCTAAATATTCAGAAGGGGTTTTTTTTTACAGTGAGAGCTGTGAAGATGTGGAATTCTCTCGCTGAATCAGTTGTATAGGCTGATACATTAGATAGCTTTAAGAAGGACTTGGGTGGCTTTTTAGCAAGTGAGGGAATACAGGGTTATGGAAGATAGCTCATAGTACAAGTTGATCCAGGGACTAGTCCAATTGCCATTTTGGAGTCAGGAAGGATTTTTTCCACCTCTGAGGCAAATTAGAGAGGCTTCAGATGGGGTTTTTTTGCCTTCCTCTGGATCAACTGGCAGTTAGGCAGATAAAAAAAATAACTAAAAGGTTGAACTTGATGGATGTGTGTCTTTTTTCAACCTTACTTACTATGTTACCATGTTTCTATGTAATTACAACTGACCTGTTAGATAACTATAAAAGAGGTCCAAACCAGTTCCAAATTTGTCAGTGGCCTCATACATGACAATGTATATAGGTTTGAGGTGCATATGAGTGAGCCTGGTGTTTTCCTACTACAGTAGTAAACTGTCTTGTTTGGCCTCACGCACTGGAGTTCAAAGGAATGCAGCCTGGGATAAAACTACAGAACAGGTATGGAATCCATTATCCTGAAACCCCGTTATCCAGAAAGCTCCAAATTATGGAATGGCTGCCTCCCATAGACATTATAATGAAATAATCCAAATTTTTTAAAATTATTTCCTTTTTCACTATGATAATAAATCAGCACCTGGTACTTGATCCAAACTAAGATATAATTAATCCTTATTGGAAGCAAAACCAGCTTTTTGGGTTTATTTAATGTTTATATGATTTTCTAGTAGACTTAAGGTATGAAGATCCAAATTACAGAAAGATCTGTTACCCAGAAAACCCCAGAGCATTCTGGATAACAGGTCCCATACCTGTAGTAGTCTTAATCCTCTATACTGACACAAGTGATTTTGATCCCTAATATCAATATTTTACCTTTATGTTGATATAAGCTGTTGTTTAAATAAACTATAATTAATACAATACCATCTAAGTAAAAAATATATAGAAGACGGTGCGTAAAAATAGGTTTCTCTATGGAGCATACATAATTAGGAATATAATGCATGTACAAACTTTCATGTGAAGCTGTGCTAGCAGGTAAATAAAATGGTTTATTGGGATGAATTTGAGGTGATAATATCATTGCATCTAATCACAGATTGCACATAGTTGCATATTAATTAATCCAAACCTTTGCTTATGCTGTTTCAAAAAGAAAACACTGCCAAAGGAGGAAGTCTAGTCACCTAGACATTTCACATGAACAATTCTGTTCAGACAGGGTGATCTCTAAAGAGCATTGTCTGACTGTGCCCTCATTAATATAAAGCATTATATAAATTGCAAGAGATTTCAAGGAATAATTTCTAATATTACAAACATTTCCGTGGAACAGCAGCTTTTATAAAAGAGTCTGTAAGTCAGACGCTGATAAGGACTTTGACATTGACTGGTAATCACTGGAATATTTTTTTTTTTTTGCTCCTAAGAATAATTTATTATTTACACGTCCTATTATATATGTTTTAGCTTCATTAGCCTGCAATACTAGGGAAAAAATGATACCTTCCAGTCCAATTTATCAAATTAATGGTGCAATTTCACAGTGACACTTCTAACATTCATTAAAGTAACTATAGTAGAATCCATTTAGGTTTGATTACTGTGATTTAATAGAGACTCTGAAATGCAAGGATGTATTGTACAGTACTTGTTGAGAAACATATTTGCCAGGAATAATCTTTGCCATAGCATTTACAGGAGGTACATTTCTTTTTGTAAATGACAATCAGTTTTATACTTTAACCCTACCAATAATTTGTAGACATTTTGCAGCTAACTGCTTTATCATTTACAGATACCTGTAGTATGGAAAATGCTAATCAATGTGCTCAGAATAATCATATTAACTAGAAACAAACACCTGAGGAAGAAGGTTTTATGCCACTGACTCAAAAAAACCTCATTTACACCTGTCATCTTATCCCCAATCTTATAGGTACATAGTTACATAGATACGTTGGGTTGAAAAAAGACCATCAAGTTCAACCCCTCCAAATGAAACCCAGCGTCCATACATACACACACTCACACCAACTCTTCTATATACTCAAATAAACTGTATATACCAATATCTATGTTAATTGTAGTTTTCAGTATCACAATAGCCTTTTATTATTTGTCCAAGAAATCAAACCCCTCCTAAAAGCATTAACTGAATCAGCCATCACAACATCACCCGGCAGTGCATTCCACAACCTCACGGTCCTCATTGTGTATCATGTAATCAAATAATCATGTCCCCTTGCAAGTGTCTTTTTGTCCAACGAGACAACCCAAACCTTGACAGTCTACCCTCATAGTTTAAATCTTCCATCCCCTTAACCAGTTTAGTTGCACGTCTCTGCACTCTCTCCAGCTCATTTATATCCTTTTTAAGGACTGGAGTCCAAAACTGCACTGCATACTCAAGATCAGGCTTTACCTAGGCCTCATACCTCTAGCGTGCCCATAAAGGGAAACAATCCTAGCCTGTATGTACAGTATGTACTGTATACATGTATAGAGAGAGAATAAGATAGGATAGAGGTGGATAATGACACACATGAGCTGGGCCTTTAACCTCAGAGCCAGGCAAGGCCAGCCAGGCGCCCCAGGCAACTAGCGAATCAGAGCGTGCATGTGCGGAAGTGCCACTTGACCGGGAAACTGCAGGGAGAGAGGGGACCTATGAGATAAGAACAATTTCAATAGTTGTCTGTCCTAAGCTGCATCATAAGAACATGAGGCACTGGTACATAACATGACAGATGCAAATGTGCTAAATCCTTTTAACACAGATGTTTTGGGAGTTCCTCCCCCTTTGCCAAGTGCTTTCTCCTGGAGAGCACTTGAAAAAGGGGAGGAATCCACAAAATGTTGTGTGGAGATCTCAATAAAGAGTAAAAAGGATTTAGCACAATTGATGGTGTGAGTGCCATCTGATTCTGGTTATGTACCAATTCATGAAACTTTTGAGCAGCAGAGTTTCCAGACTGAGCACAGACTTTTGGACTTTTATGTTGTTTCAGTTGAAACACAGCTGTATCAAACAGGCATGTATGTTCCTATATGCCTTTAGTTTATCCACTGATGATGACATCTACTTGCATGCTAGATAAGTTGGTAAACTCTTTTATCATGTGTGTTTGATGCTACAACCCAAAGTATTAGCAATCCTCATCAAAGAGATGGGAAGACAGTGTAATATATGGTCAAAAGGACTAAAGGGATCTGGAACAATAGACTGGTTACCATGAAAATCAAAAAATGTGTCGACCAGACTTGTGTCCTTGGTGCAGTTCTTTATGGAAGTGTGGCATGGATTATCTACATGTGCCAAGAACACCATCTAAATGTTGGAGAGAACAGACTGGCACCAATACTGTCTAAACAGCTTTCATATTGGTGCCTTAAGTGCAACAAGGGTATCACCCAGCATTTCTGAATTCATCATACGGAAACTTTGGAGGATGACTGTATGCCCACACAGTGGCATAGCTAGATATTACTGGGCCCCAACAGCAAATAATTTTTCAGGCCCCCAAAATGTCTAGAGGTTGAGCAGTTTAATTAATATTTTGTAACAAACTTATTAAACTGGAAACTAAGATTAGGTTGCTGGTGCAGATCTGACTTTTCCATAAGGCAGGAGAGCCCAGCTAGTCCGATGCCCTTTTAGGGCCCCAGAACTTTCTGCTGTGGTTCTAGCTGGGAACCTACCCAGAAATTCCAATAGGCCAGGGTTAAGCAAAGAGGAGTCAAAAACAGGCAGAGGTCTGGACAGGCAGCCAGTTTCAAGGTCAAAAGGTGGAATGAATTACACTATAGAGCTTGAGCAGGATCTGAGAAACCAGAAGCCAGCTTGGGCAAGGAATGAATGAGTGATCAGGTTTAAATAGCGAGATTTTGCACCAAAGGACAGAAAATAGGAAGTAAGGGCAAATTCTAACAAAGCCCAAAACCAAGATGGTGGCACCTGCTTCAAAATGCAAAATGATGTCATCGCACATGCGCCGACAAGCATAGCGTCTTTTTGCACCTGCCGGCTGGAGCATAGGGAGGTAAGAGAGTGCACTGGTCCGGCGGGGAACCTGAAATATTTATTGGAATTGTATATTAATTTAATGCTCCTTGGCCCCCCTGCATCCATATATGTTCTACATTTAGCACTGCCAAAATAAAAGGCTTCTTACTTGGATAGCACAGTGTTCCAATTTAGCATTTGTCTTATTGATTGGAGGGCCTATCATTTCCTGCTGATCACACAATTCATTGGTGCATTTCCCACTTAAGATCCCACAAAACATATCCCATGCGCTGCACATTTATGTCACCCCAGCAGTTAAGTCACCTCATAGGGACGTGCATACAAAAACTATGCATGCTCAAATTAAAGAATGACTCTTAGTCTGCATTCAGGAGTGTACACTTCACTGTAAAAGCAAAGACTGGGAACCCCAATGATTGTAGCTCTATAGTCTACAACCATTCCAATAGGCAACTCTTTAAAAATAGCATTATTTGCAATTGATATTATGTTCATTCACATTCACTTACATCATGTAGATGTAAACCAACTTTCCCTACTCACAATGGCAAATTTATGTACCCATACTTAATGTGCTCCATACTGCTAATTGCTATTCTATTGACAGTGGGTAAAATTCAAAAGCCACCGGAATCAGGATTACAATTTGGTGATTTAACAAATCTAAATACTTAGACTGCACAATCTTTAATATAATGTGTAAACAAATCTAGAGTTTGACTGTTATTTATAAGCCTTCACCACACATGTTATTGTCACTAGTTAACCACACAATTAATTATAAACGTAGCAAGTTTGGGTAACTCTTACAAAGATGTCCGACACAGTCATGGCTAATTTTGTTTTAGACAGCTATTTGATAATCCTTGGATTATAAGTAACAATGTTATGTCTGTGGTTCTAGTAACCATTCAGTCGTTATTGCTTGAATGTCTAATGAGGATTAAATCAACAAAGAATTCATGGTTTATAATAAAGAAAATGTAGTAATTTAGAACATTGCATAGGGATGGGATCTCAAAGCCCCAGGAACTTTCATCTCCTCTACTTTTTAATGCACATATATTATTTCCTGCATTGTAACAGTAAACGTAGTAATTGTGTAAAGTGTTGCCTACCCAATGGAGCTATAAAAATATATACTGCACGTCCAAAAAATAAAAAGCCAGCTTTCTAACCTACACTGACATATTAAGTTTACCTTAGCTCTTTGGGAATATGTAGTCATAAGAGTATAAAGTGCCTCAATGTTGCTTTCAAATTCTTTTTTTTTTTTTCTTCCCAGTGGGCAGTTTGATACAACCGCTTTGTTTGAGCAGTTTGGTTTGCAGCCAGCGTTCTGATGTGAGATCCTATTCTGGTTGCCAGGTAATGCATTAAGCCTGACTGAGGGGTAAAACTTAATGACCTTCATTAAACTCTCTAAATGAACCCACCTCCTGCTTCTTCAGGTAGAAAGAAACATTAAGAAAGAATTCAGTGGACGAGGCTCACAGCTTTGCCTTTTCTTTGTCAGAAGGAGGGAGAACTGAGTGGCAGCTTTTAAATATACTCTGAAATGCACATAGTAAAAGGTATTCTAAAATGTCCTTCTCTAATGGCAGACTTTTGTAGCAATAAATAACCATCCGCTGAATGCGATTCGTTTTGGGGTATTATAGCCTCTCATTAACGGGTATAAACAATTATATTTATTGAAGGTAATGTACTGTGTACTACATTATAACGATGCTCATTAACATATGTAATCATCATTTGAATAGGCTTTACTGCATTGTAAACTGATAATGGCTTGATTACCCACTGTGCTATTAGCTGTTTGGTCCTGAAATAATGAGGGGGGCTCAGGAAACATAAAAAGCATATGTATATGCTCCTGTTAGCCTGCAATTCATATACATCCCAGGCATTCCTGCTTTGTCAATTCACTGTGCATTGCACGATAAGACAAACTTTAAAAGCCACTCTGTACTGACAGCAAGAATTACTGAATGTATGTTCTATTCCTAGAAGAAGCAGGTACGGTGCCTTTTATTCACTGAAATAAAAGCCAAGTTGGAAATGTGCCCTTTAATAAATATTTCACAAAACAATGTAGACGTTTTCTTAATTAGTGATTGGTTGGTATAAGTGGGTTCAATCTGTGTTGCATTCACCATCAGGGTATGATGGCACTGACACAAGTGGTTCATGTTGGCATTAACAAATGTTGGTTCCACCATATGCAGAGACTGGGGGTACAATGGGACTGCCTCAAGGCATAATACAGTATATGCTGTAAACATACAAGGACTGTCATACTAGGAGAAAAGGCACCCTTTGGACAATTTTTAATCTTCAGGTCGACAAAAATTCGACCCAATCCTAACCCATCCACTCCCAGTCCACAACTGACCCGCCCATCACTTCTATTTATAGGCCCAATTGCCCATTTTTGACTATACGAAAGGAGGTGGGTCAGGCGCGTGCCTATAAATAGATACTACTTAAAGAAGATGTCAGCTCAGGAAGGTTGTGGGAGGAGAGAGTGTATGAAAGAGCCCAACCTGAACCCGCCCACGACCCCCAAACTGTGTGCAGAAGTTGGCCCAAACCCATCTGACCTGCGGGTATTGGGCACATCACTATTGTTTATGGTGAACTGATGGTGAGTGGTCTATTTTCTGAGACTTTGTCCAGTTTCTCCATGTAAATGCCTCCTGCTGGACATGTTGTACATCTTATTGCATAAACCACATTGCTAGATAAGCAAGTGTAGTGTCTGTGGATATTGTATTCCTCTAATGTGCCAGCACCTTTAATAGTTTGGAGACAGAATTGAATTTAGGCCATGGATTTATGGTTTACCTACATTAGGGGGCACATTTACTTAGCTCGAGTGAAGGATTAGAATGAAAAAAATGTTGAATTTCAAAGTTTTTTTTTGGCTACTTTGACCATCGAATTGACTACTTCGACTACGACTTTGACTCGAACGATTTGAACTAAAAATCGTTCGACTATTCGACCATTCGATAGTCTAAGTACTGTCTCTTTAAAAAAAACTTTGACTACCTACTTCGCCACCTAAAACCTATCGAGCACCAATGTTAGTCTATGGGGACCTTCCCCATAAGCTTTCTAAGCAATTTCCGATCGAAGGAAAATCGTTCGATCGATGGATTAAAATCCTTCGAATCGTTCGATTGAATAAATGCGGTAAATCCTTCGACTTCGATATTCTTCAATAAATCCTTATCATCACAACAAAGGTATCATCTCCACGTTTTGTTATGCTTTGTATCAAAAGTTTCACCTATAACATTTAACTGGCTAAAGCGAAACAAAAAATGTTACCTGGAGCCGACATGGGATATCTCATACAGAAAACCTGATATCCAGAAAGCTCCACATTTAGGAAAGAACATTTGCCAAAGAGTGCATTTTAGTCAAATAATTCTAATCCCAATCTCTGCAAAATTAAAAAACAAAAACCAGTACAAGTCCATTATCCAGAAACCCGTTATCCAGAAAGCTCCAAATTATGGAAAGGCTGTCTCCCATAGACTCCATTGTAATCAAATAATCTAAGTTTTTAAAAATGATTTCATTTTTCTCTGTAATAATATACCAGTAGCTTGTACTTGATCCAAACTGAGATATACAGTAATTAATCCTTTTGGGCCTATTGGGTTTATGTAATGTTTACATGATTTTCTAGTAAACTTAAGGTATGGAGAGCTAAATAACAGAAAGGTCCTGAGCATTCTGGATAACAGGTCTCATACCCGTACCTTGTACTTGATGGTAACTAAACTGCATACATCCATATTGGGGCAAAACAATCCTATTGGGTTTATTTAATGTTGAACTAATTTTTAAGTATGACAGGAGAAACCCTTATTCAGAAAACCCCAGGTCCCAAGCATTCCAGATAATAGATCCTATACCTGTACCGTTGACCCTGAGCACAGAAATAACCCAAATGCTGAATATTTACAGCAATACGTATATATATATATATATATATAGATATATAGATAGATAGATAGATATAGATATATATATATATATATATATATATATATATATATATATATATATATATATATATATATATATATATATATATGTCTCAGACTGGCATGTTTCTTATTACTATTATAAGAATATAATGGCTTTCATTTGCCTGCACCCTGAATACAACACCTGGATTTTCTCAGAAACCTATAATAATCGCTTGTCTTATCTCACTGCTGAACAGATGGCTAATGTAGAATGAGTGTATAAAATCTGGAGAGTGGCTTGCACTTTGAAGGAAATGCTGTTTTACTGAATGATATCACCTGCAAGCAATTTACTGCCTGATTAACGCGCTGTATTTTGCAAAATAAATTATCTAGGCATGTACAGCGAGATGCACGAGCTTGTGAGCACTTAAATAACATATACCAAACAATGTGGATTTATTTGAACAAAAAAGGATCTCTAACAATAAAGGTGCGCTGATTCTAAAATAAGTGTTTCTTACATGGACGGGTTCATGGGACATTCACACACATACCGTTTACAGTATATATAATGCTTGCTACAAACAGATATTTCGTCCATAATTCAGAAGAGAATTAATCCAAGAAAATGTGTTTGTATCAGATGAGGATTGATGCACTACATGGCGCCCATCATAGGAAAATGTATTCCAGGGCAGATGTTTATCTCTCTAATGCAGAACTACTACTGTGAGTCTTCTTGTGGGAATACTGTAACATACCATCTTGGGTCTGCACTCATACTTTTATACTGTACATATGTATTCCTTATTATCCAAGAATAGGAAAGGCTGCAGAGCACTGAAATTGATGTATATGTTATACAACGATAATATGTATATGTTATACACACGAATATGTGTATGTTATACACACGAATATATATATGTTATACACCGGAAGTACAAGGTAGCTTCTCTCAGCACTGTATTTAGGTCTAGTGCCGTCCTAGTCACCTGACCGCAGTGTGCCCCCTGTTGCGGAAGTGACGTCATGCGTGTGATGTCACATACACACGATATATGACATCACTTCCGCCAATCAACACAAGAAGTGCGCTCCTACCCCATCACGTCCTCCGTGATCGGCCTGCAAGTCTCCAGCTGTGGCTGGGGAGATTTTTTGTTTGTTATATGGGTGCCTATATATAAATAAGGCCTTGGCTTCTGCTGTTTGGTGCCAATTGAAACCGGTTTTCAGCCAATCACAGAGACGTTTTTAAAGAGGTTTCCAGCTGATGTTTGTGAACAAGCCAAGAAACACTACATTGCAAAGAAAAACTGAAATACATTTTAAATATTGTCTGCAAATCTTTATTGATGTCCAGTTATTCAGTCGAGTATAGATCTTAACAGCTATCGCCCAAAGCTTATCGGTTGACTGTTGTTCTTTTAGTCTCCTGTGAATCTGCAAAATTTTTACTTTCTAGTAACCCATAGCAACCAACTAGTCATTGTTTTTAAAGCAAGCATTTGATTTGACGGTTTGTGGGAGGGCACAGAATTATGATTTAAGGTGCATTTTATTGGCTTTAATTGGCTGTAATTACATGCAGCCAAGTAATTAAGTGGCAGCTGAGGTTAGAGCTGCCAGTAGGTGAAAAGGGAGTGTGTGCTAATGCCTGGTGTACTGGGTCTTCCCAGTGGAGGACCCACTAGTGAGAGAGAGTTTGTCACCATAGAGAGCTGCAGAGAACTGTAGCGAATGGGGTGCCATGAAGGTAATTGTGTACCTTTTTGTGCTTTGGGTGGTGCATCACAATTACCAGAAATAGGTTCAACTTCTTTTTATTTTCATTGAAAGTGACTGTATTTGCTACACTGTTTGGGTGAAACTGCTCCGACGTTAAAGGAACAGTAACACCAAAAAATAAATGTATTTTAATAAAGTAATTAAAATATCATGTACTGTTGTCCTGCACTGGTAAAAGTTATGTGTTTGCGTCAGTAGTGTAGCCTTGGGAGCAGCCATTCAAAGCTGATAAAGGAGAAATGGCACAGGTTACACAGCAGATATCAGATAAGCTTTGTATTAGCATACAGTGATATTCTATAGAGTGCATCTGCTATGTAACCTGTGTTTGAATGGCTGCCCACCATGGCTACACAGCCGCTTGTTTACATAAACTATAGTAGTCTTTCTGAAGCAAACACACCAATAATACTAATGCTGGGAAACAACACATTATATTTTACTTCCTTTAAAACACTTTTTTGCTGTTACTGTTCCTTTAATTGCAGGTAAAGTTGTTGTACCGTGTTAGCCAGTAAAAATGTTACAGGGCAACCCTGTTGAAATAAAAAATAACAAAGTGGTATAAAGGAGATACATTTATTGGTTAACTAATATAATCATAGCAAGCTTTCAGAGCATTTTAGTTCCTTTTTGTTCCTTTAATAAAGTGCAGGGAGAAGACTGCTTTAACCAAAATGCAGTGTCCCTGTCTCCCATCTGCCTTGACTCCAATAGCAATCCCCACAGTTGCTATGGGTTACTAGAACTGGTGATTTGTAATACATTTCCTGGCTAATGTGTAGCCACCGAAACTCCTACTCTTACTAAAAAAAACTTCAAAAAGTAATTTGAAGTAATTTTTTGGATACTTCAACCATCGAATAGGATACTACTACTTCGAATTTACTTCGAATTTGATTCGATGTAAAAATAGTTTGAATATTCGACCATTCGATAATCGAAGAACTGTTTCTTAAAAAAAAACGTTGACTTCAATACTTCGCCAAATTAAACCTGCCGAAGTGCTGTGTTAGCCTATGGGGACCTTCTACAGCATTTTTCTAAGTTTTTTGAAGTCGAAGTAAAATCGGTCGTACGATAAAATTGTTCAAAACGTTCGATTCGAAGGATTTAATCGTTCAAACGTTTTTTACTTCGACCGCCGAATACCCAAATTCGATGAAAAAAGTTTGGATTCGATATTCGAAGTATTTAAATTCGATGGTTGAATTTCAAAGTATTTTTTACTTCGAAATTCGACCCTTGATAAATCTGCCCCTTGATGTGTTATATGTATGACCCTTAATATTACTGCACTTTCACCTTTCTTCTCACTCCTATAGTTGGCATCCATAAGGGTCAGATTCATTGCAGTAAAAAACATTCCTTTTTCAGCTCCAGATTTTCCCATAAACATCCACTGAATTGTCACATGATAAACCATGTACTAAGATATTATCATCAAACTAAATCTAGCCAACATTGTAAGAAAGAACAAGAAGGGACTGTGGAAAAAGGGAAAAGCCATTTTTTTTGTCTTTGTCTTATTTTCCTTCAATAGGAGCGTCTTCTTTAATGTCAGCCCTTTGAGTTGTATCACAGGCATACAGGACTTGTTCATGTTTCTCCTGACAATACGAATTCTAGCTTATATTATTCCTAATATTCATTATGTATATAGTTCTAACATTTTATACAACACTTTACAGAAATTGCTTATAATGCGCTTCAGTCTCTGCCCCAGAGGATCTTGCAATCTAATTTCAAATTCACACAACACACACATATTTAAATATGATATTTCTATATGCATGAAGAAATGTTTATTTTAAGCTATTAGCCTCTGACGTAGAGGCAGGTGAAGCACTGACGTGCCTAGAAAGGCAGTAGCTATGGTACACCAATTTATGTTTATTTATTATGCTACTGTGGGGCATTGTAGGGCTCATTTACTAAAATAGCTGCAGCAACCAATCACTAATTAGCTTTGAACCGTCTACATGGTAGAACATAAAAGCAAAGATCTGATTTGTCAATACTGATGCAATTTGGCATCATCTCTGTGTACCTTATACAGGTATGGGACCTGTTATCCAGAATGTTCAGGACCTGGGGTTTTCCAGATAAGGGATCTTTCTATAATTTGGATCTCCATACCTTGAGTCTACTAAAAGAATCATGTAGAAATTAAATAAACCCAATAAACTGCTTTTTCTTCCAATAAGGATTAATTATATCTTAGTTTGAATCAAGTACAGGGTACTGTTTTGTTATTACATAGAAAAAGGAAATAATTTAAAAAAAATTTGGCTTATTTGATTATAATGGAGTCCATGGGAGTCGGCCTTTCCATAATTTGGAGCTTTCTGTATAACGGGTTTCCGGATAATGGATCCCATACCTGTACTTTTTTTTGTTTAATATTGCAGAGATTGGGATTAGAATTAGAATTAAAATTGAATTATTTGCCTAAAATGGACTCTATGGTAAATGTTTAACCATCTTCTTCTTTTGGGCAGTAGTTTAATGTATACTTCTCTAGATGGCCATGCTTAGGGGCACATTTACTAAGCTCGAGTGAAGGATCCGAATGAAAAAAACTTTGAATTTCGACGTTTTTTTTGGCTACTTCGACCATCGAATTGGCTACTTCGACCTTCGACTTCGACTTCGGTTCGAACTAAAAATTGTTCGACTATTCGACTATTCGATAGTCAAAGTACTGTCTCTTTCAAAAAAAACTTTTGAAAGAAACTTTGGCTACCTACTTCGCTACCTAAAACCTACCGAGCACCAATGTTAACCTATGGGGAAGGTCCCCATAAGCTTTCTAAGTTTTTTTGATTTTACTTCGAGAGTCGAATATCGAGGGTTAATTAACCCTCGATATTTGACCAATAGTAAATGTGCCCCCCAGTGTGACACTTGGAGCTTGACTTTGAACAAACTGTTTCGGGTACTTGTGCATTTGTTTACAGTCTAAACCAATAACCAACCTTAAAATATTTCAATAATGATTTTGGTATTAAGGTAAGTGGTATCATACTTAATGTTATTGTAGTCAGATTGTACACAGTATTAATTTGAGTAGTAGTAGAAAAGAATAAGATAGCAACAATATTATGTATGATATAAAGATGAAGGAGTGAAAAAATTGGAGAGGTAAATCATGACCAGGTTTTAGCTTCATCTTTTCCCACTTATTTTTTATTAAACAGGAACCATGCACAAGCCTGTTTAATAATCAAGATTTGATTCTCTTGCCATGCTGATCATGTCTCTCTTCTAATATGGCAAGAAAATATTTCCCTGGTGATTCAAGCTCCCTTAGGCTATGACATCCGCTTCTAGGGAAGCACCACACTTCACAAAAGCTGCGTACAGTACTAGGACGTTTGACTCCACTTGCACACAGGTTCCATAAATATGCATTTATTGCTTATTAACATTTCTAGATATAAGTCATAAAAACTGTGTTCATGTACAGTATCTAGTAACTAGCAACAGCACAGGAATGCAGACAATACTGATATAGTTTACTAGTATTGTTAGCAAGAGCAGTAGTATGTAAGATCTGGTTTTCCTATACCAGATAAATTACGTTAGCTAAAATGTTTTTTTGCTTGTTCTTGCCCCCACAGGTACCATATGTGAGTGTCATCTAGAAACTATCAGGGATCACTAAGAGCAAGGTGGGGAACCCTGTGGTGGACAATCTTAAAGGTGAATTCAACTTTTTGGTGCTTTTGGACTAAATAAAACAAAGTAGGGTTCATTATCAAGTGCAAATACCGTGTGCAAATTGTAATTGGGAGCAAAAGTCGCCATGTTTCTAGCTAGGGTTGCCAACGTTGGTGATATAGAAATCCAGTGTCGGACTGGTGATGTCAGAGGGGTGGTCCCGAGGGCAGAGCAGTGACACTTGGTCTTGTTAGGGGCATGTTTGATGATGTTGGGGCATGGCTTTGACATCACACCCTCACCAATCATAAACAACGTTTTTAACCAGACCCTAAAAAACGGGTGGCAATCCTATTTTCAGCATAACTGAGGCTATGAAGTGACAAAGCGCCTTTAGGCACACGTTTGCTGCATTCATTGACTTGAGCTGCTGGGGAACCATGAGTGTACCCCAACCTTCTAACTTGCCAGTTATGCAAGTAGTTAATGACCCTTTAGGGCAGATTTATCAAAGTGTGAACCTAGAGCTCACCGCATTAAAATTCTTTCACTTATTATTTATTCCTATGTGATTTTATGGTTATCAATGGGCTTAAGTTGAAGTTCACCATTTGATAAATACACCTGTAAAAGTCCCATAGGAATGTATAGAAAGTGGTAGAATGAGTGGGCTCTAATTTTACACTTTGATAAATTTGTCATTTTGCCTCAGCGCGCAGCATCTGCATTTCTATCTCTTACCTTATTTCTGTTACTGTGACTGGTCGCAGGCGTTTTGTCGCAGCGTGTCGGATCGCGGCAAAAACGTCCGTGTAGTCCTACCCTCATATGTAATAAAACTAGACAAAGCTGCACCTGGGCATTACCCCATGGCAGCTAATCAGATGTTTGCTTTCACAATTCTAATTGTCTGATTGGTTGCTATGGGTCACTGCCCAGGTGCAAATCTGCTCAGTGTTTATAAATGAGCCCCACTGAGTTTGCCCAGTAGCAGTGACTCATAGTAACCAATAAGATGTTTTCTGACCACTAAATTCTATCTGCTTTTGGTTACTGCACCAGGGCAAACTTAGTGCCTTTTATTAAATAACCTCCCTCCCTAGTGATGGGCGAATTTACGGCGAATTCCCGCAATTCACCGACGGCTAATAAATTTGCGAAAACAGCCGCAAGAATTTGCCAGCGAAAATTCGTCTGCGCAAAAAAAAAAATGAAAAACCAGATGCCGGCTTAAAAAAAAAACTGACACCGGGGTCCAAAACGTTTTGCGAATTTCTGAGGAAATTCGCAAATTTTTTGGCGAAGGGAAGTGCCCCAAATAGCGCATCACTATCCCTCCCTAGTGTTTTGCATTGATGCCTTGCAGTTCTGGAGTTCAGGGTCTGATTCAAATGTAGACAATATCCATTAATAAATATATGGGACATAACAGCATAAGTGCTAAATTGCTACCATTCTCTACATGTGGGTGCAAAGGATATCATCTGATACGCATAGGTATTATATATTAAGAAAACTCAAGATCAATATAGAAACAACCTTCTGATTTAGTGGTGAATTTCAATTAACCTTTTCAATTCCAAATGTACTTCCTAGTTTAGAATAACACCGTAGTTTCCATTCCTTGATTTATTTAAACACAAGTTATATTCAGAGTTGAAATTAGGGAGCCAGTGCAAGTGAATTATTAAATAAATAAAGGATGTGCCAAATGTAGGTGCTGAGATACATCAGGGAGTTACAATTTCCTCCTAGTCAACAGCTAACATTAGGCATAGTGAAATGATTTGGATTAAACTGGTAAAGTGGGACTTAAACCACCATTATAAAACTGTTAACAGTCAGCCATGCCTTGGATAAAGAAATGCCTATGTTTACAGCTCTTAACATGTTTATGCTTTATTGTTGCTTGTATGTCACTTCTTCATCTCAACGTATTATTGTGCAGAACATAGGAGCTTGTAAGTATGACTATGAAGATTTTCATTCATCCAGGTCATGGTATATCTAATACAAGTAATTAGTGACGCCGTTTCGCTGAAAAATTTGCGAATTTCGCGCGAAATCTGCGAAACTGAGAAAAATTTGCGCCGTTGTCTCGTTTTTGACGCCGGCACCCATTTTTCAGAAATTTTTTTTTAGACGCCGGCAAATTTTTGCCGCGAATTTTCGCAGGCGTTTCGCAAATTTATTCCCTGGCGGAGAATCGCGCATATTCGCCGCGAATTCGCTCCTGGCAAATAAATTTGCCCATCACTACAAGTAATTCAAAAATAAATAACTGGACTTGCTGAGTAATTATTGAAGACGTTTCACTGCTAATCCGAGCAGCTTCTTCAGTTCAGCTGACTGGTGTGGGAAGTTCTTGGCATATAAAGAGCTTGTAATGTTGCTCACTGGGTGATGGACATTTGTGATGTGACATGTGGCCAATAATAAGTCATGCTTCAGTTTCAGAGCTCTAACACATATACTGATGCTCATGTATGATCATATATTAATCCCAATGGTTCTAGACATATATGCTTAGTTGACAGCTTACATGTGTCTATTTGCTTAGAGACCTATGATGATCGATTGGTTACCTTGAATCATGCTAAGGTGGCCATACACGGGCCAATAAAATCTGCAGAGAGACCGAGTCGGCAGCTTGTTGGCCCATGTATGGGGCCCTCCGATGGGCTTCCCCAATCGATATCTGGCCAAAAGTTTTCAAGGTGGGCATATATATGTATGGCGACATCGCCAAATGAGCGGATCTCTCTGTGTATAGCCACCTTTAGAGTGCAAATTGCAACTTTGGGTGCAAGTTGAGCTGGCGGTAGCTCCAGGATTCCCCACCATTAATAGACACACTATACACAGTTCATCCGACTAGACTGGCAGGGCAAATTTGCATTTGAAGTCAAAACATCCAATTTCAAGAAGAAGCTTTAGACACAAGTCACAAGTTTTGTGCAACAACTTCAGCCATCTTTATGCAACTGCTGTTGCAATTTATAATGAGCCCTTATGTTTGGCCTTGACTCACTGGTTACTCTATACTGCACCAGCTCCCTGTTCCATTCTCAGTGCTCAGTTCAGTGCTAGTGCAAGGCATTGGTTAGCTGTTTTATATCATTGAAATGATATGCTAAACCTTACAACAGTCCTTTATTAATATAAGAACATTAAGGGGCAGATTTATCAAAGGTTTGAATTTGAAAAAAAAAATCTAAAATTCGAATATTCAAATTTATCATGATGGGGCAATTTATCAAAGGTCAAGGTGAATTTTCGAATGAAAATAATTAGAATTTTGAGTTATTTTTCGTGTACTTTGACTAGGGAATAGTCCAAATTCGATTCAAACTTGTAAAAAATTAGAAAATTGGAATATCGAAATTCATCATGTACTGTCTCTTTAAAAATTAGACTTCGACCATTCACCATCTAAAACCTGCCGAATTGCTGTTTTACCCTATGGGGGACCTCTTAGAACCTATTTGGAGTCAATTGGTGGACTTTGAAAAATCAAAGTTTTTTGCGCTATTAATTCGTTTAAAACGATTTGAATTCGGCCGAATACGGACCTATTTGATCAAAAATAGACGTATTTGACCCAAAAAAAAACTTTGACTTCATTTTGGTTGGTCTTTTTGAATTGGGATTTCAAAAAAATTGGAATATCGAAATTCATCATGTACTGTCTCTTTAAAAATTAGACTTCGACCATTCACCATCTAAAACCTGCCGAATTGCTGTTTTACCCTATGGGGGACCTCTTAGAACCTATTTGGAGTCAATTGGTGGACTTTGAAAAATCAAAGTTTTTTGCGCTATTAATTCGTTTAAAATGATTTGAATTCGGCCGAATACGGACCTATTTGATCAAAAATAGACGTATTTGACCCAAAAAAAAAACTTTGACTTCATTTTGGTTGGTCTTTTTGAATTGGAATTTCAAAGTTTTTTCAATTCGAAATTCGACCCTTGATAAATATGCCCCGTACTGTCTCTTTAAAAATTCGAGTTCGACCATTCATCATCTAAAACCTGCCAAATTGCTGTTTTACCCTATGGGGGACCTCTTAGAACCTATTTGGAGTCAATTGGTGGACTTTGAAAAATCAAAGTTTTTTGGGGAAATCAAATTGAATCAAATTAGATAGAATGCGCTATTTCTTAGATTCGTGTGAATTGAATTCGGCCAAATACGGACCTATTCTATTGAAAACTGACCTATTCAACCAAAAAAAAACTTTGACTTAATTTCGGTTGGTCTTTTTGAATTCGAATTTCAAAGTTTTTTCAATTCGAAATTCAACCCTTGATAAACCCTTGTTTATTAAAATATTCAGATTGCTCTCTTTTCCCCTAGAGCTGCATTTCTTAAACGTTTCCTCAGGGAGTTAACTTTGTGGCTCAACCAGCTAGACAGTTAGCATTACTGTTTTATATTGTAGAAGAAAATTTAATTATAAAAAGGTTCATACAGAATGGTCACCCAACTTTGGGACCCAACCTATAGCTTAAGAATCCCTTATTGTCAGCTGATTGTCAGCACTGAAAAAAATATGTGCTTTATATGAACATATATTGCAAATAGTTTGAAGCTTTGGTTCCAAAGTCTCATTTATGACCACAGTGTGTAAAGTGCAATAGCCGTACAGAAGCGTACTTGTGTCAACTGAATCGATAATATATTTGAATACATTTGCTATGGGTTATGTTGGTCGTACATACAGTATCATACTGGATTATTGCATAGATGTATAGATGTTATAATGATGATTATTCCAGCATAAGAAATAAACAAATGCCCTGGCCGAAAAGGATACCATTTAATCGGCAGTTCCAGAAACTGCACTTCAGTATTCAGTATGAATGTACAGGTGGAAACACCAGGTGGAAACATACATTAAGTTTGAAGCAACTAAATCCCAATTACAAAGACTCCTACACTGGAGAGTCATAAAAGGTTGATTGCAAAATAGCAGTGTGTGTCTGCTATAAACGAGGTTTGATGTGTGAGATTTCAAAGCAACGTGAGACAACTAAGAAAGTTCTTGTCACGGCAGGCACCCGATACCAGAACAAATGCCAGCACCCTGGTCTCGGCTCGGCTTCACCAGTAGTGTGACCACCGTTGGGCTTCGGGAGGAGCCCTCAGCTTACTTGGGTGCCCCCTGGACTTAACGAGGGGTACAAGGCGAGATGTTCTGGCTGGCGAAGGGGCATGGCTGTTAGCAGAGTCTTTTGGGCCGAAGGTCATGGTACAAATGGATCAGGCAAGAGAATCGTCAGGCAGGCTGGGTTGAGGCAGGCAGATATCAAGAATCGTCAGGCAGGCAAGGGTCAAACCGGGTTGTCAATCAAGGGGTTAAGCAGGAAGAGTTGTCATAGGCAGGCGAGGGTCAGGATACAGAATGCAGAATAGTCAGGAACAGGCTGGGTCAAACACGGGTAATCAAACAGACTAGATTCAGAACGGATCAAACGCACAAGGCTCAGGAACCACAAGAAACAAGTTCTATCACGGGCATCAGTCAGCAGTCAGAATGGGCCTTTTATACTATTTGAATTTCGCGCCTTTGCCTCTGTGATATTTAAAGGCGCAGGCGCGCTGACGTGTAAAGTCAGCGCGCCTTTAAATATCACAGAGGCGCTCCGCGCGCCCTAGAGATTCGGCGCCTGCGGCCTAACGTGCGCCCACGCGATCCGTCGCCTGCGGCCTAACCGAACCCGCACGATGCGGCGGGCGTCCCCGCCGAGGGGGCAGCAGGCGTCCCTGCCGCCCCCCCACTAGACCACCAGGTATGTCTCTTACAGTTCTAAAGAGGCCATGTAGTTTCCACCCAGACTGCTGGTCTATCAAACTAATGCACAGTGTCTACGGGAACAGTCTGGAAAATCACAACAGACACACTACAAAAACAAAAGCGTAGCGACAGCTGTAGACACTTTATAGGCTATACCTCCAAAAATGACCAGAGAACTAAATCAACAACTGTTTGGACCAGTAACAACAAAAACTGCATGTTGATCTTCACCAAGCTAGAAGAAATATGACAGGGCTGCGTGTATTCAATGGCAATGCACATATAAATGTTTAATCTGGTGTATGGTGTAATAGGCAATGACAATTAATATGGTCTGATGGCCCTGATCTTTCCCTGTCATTTGCACATTTAAATATGTGTAATTACCTCATAGGACGGTTAGCCGCAGCAGCCAGGAAAACTATCTTACAACAATGGCTACACACTGAACCTCCACCACTACTATTAGTGAAACAAAAACTACACCACATATTTCACATGGACTGGCTGGAAACCATAAGTAAGAAAGAACATAACACACCAAAATTCTTTAATATTTGGTCAACCTACATAACGCATCTCCCACAACAAATTAAATACCTCACGATACACACCTTCAAGCAAACATCATGGTACGATGTGGAATCCCTAAAGGAAAATCCTTTGGTCGTGGAGTCGTCCCAGTACTTAGCAAACCTACAACAAGAACAACAACAATCTAATGTGGAACCTCCCAGAAGCCACCAAGTTAATAGATTACTTACTTCCTATTTAAACTAAAAAGTGTAGAACATATCTTTTCTACTAACGACTTAAACTGAGCTGACTATTTTTCTTTAAAACTGTTGAACTGTTTTATGTTGGATGTCACAACCTATGTAACCTGATTCTGCACAAATTAACATACATATCATGTGACGATTTCTATTTGTTATAATAAAAACAAGTTTGAAAAAAAAAATATGTGTAATTACAACAACTGGTCAGCCACCCCAAAGGGACTAGTGGGTTAGCTAAAGCACCAAAGTAAAGTAGGGATAACCCTACTAGTACCACTCTTCACCTATGCTCTTTTGGGGCCCTAGAACAGCAGAGATACCAACAGATAATCCACTGGCAGAAGTAGATAAAAAGGATTAGGCAACTTGTAAACTTGGGACAGGTGTAGGTGAAGGCAGGTGGCAAAACATTGTGGTCAATAAACAGGCAATGGGTAAAAACCAAACGAATCAATAAAGAAACAATACTTGAATAGGTTCTGTAAACACAATACGCAACCAGGCCTAAAAAAGCTAAAAGAGTAACAAAGAGTGTTATGTGGTTCCTCCATGTTTTCTTTGGCATATTTTTAGAGTGACATGCCCCACAGTTCTTTTCTTAAAAAAACACTTGCCACACTTTAGCTCGGAATAAACAGGAGGTCCACATTCACTTGTGATAAGCTCAAAAAATATGTATTGGCCATCAGTGACGCAGCACATTTATCAAACACATATTTTCTTCACACAAATGTTTGCCAGTTAGGGTTTGCCAGGCCACTGGGCCCCCGCCTCCTGTCTACTTCCTTGCTCCTACTAACCTCCATGGATGCTGCTCCTTGTTCCAGGCTTTCAGCAGAGGGGTCAACCATATGTTCATGGCAAATTGGGGCCTACATACCCTAGTCCCTCTTCCACTGGTTCCTTAAAGGAGAAGGAAAGCTACGGAGGCATTTTATTGCCAATAAATTAGCTGCAATAGTGCAAGCTAGAATGCTATATTTATTCTGTAGAATGTTTTACCATATCTGAGTAAAAAGCTCTAGAATAGGAGCTGCAGTATTAATGTGGTGTGACATCACTTCCTACCTGAGTCTCTCCCTGCTCTGGGCTCAGATTACAGTAGAGAAGGGAGGGGGGGGGGAGAGGAGCAAACTGAGCATGCTCTTGCCCAGGGCAATGAGGTTTAAGCTGAAGGCAGGAAGTCTGATACAGAAGCCCATGTGTACACAATAGAAGGAAAGAAATTCAGTATTTCTTTTGACAGGGGACTCAGAGCAACATTACTTGGGGGGTTTACTGGTATATTTAGATGGACCTTTCTAATAAGGCTTACTTAGTTTTAACCTTTCCTTCTCCTTTAACTGGAGCCCTAGTTTCTTGTCTTCTGCCAATAACTCTCACCGACTACAGTGAGCTCCAACATCTCTTCTCCTAACACTCTCACCTAACTTCTCCTGTTTCCCTTCTGAGGTGGCCTACATAAGACTCCCTGGATTTATGTGCTTCATTGGCCAAAGAGGAGGTGCCTCACTTTTCTTCCCCTTATATAGCTTCTCCTAGGGCATTCCATTTCCTAAATAACACTAATTACAATAAAGATATTTCCCCATTCCTGACAAGAGGAATTGGCAGAAGAATTGACGCAAGAATTCATGCATACCTTAAACACAGGCCCTTTCATGGCTAAAAGGTTTCTTATGGCAATTTGCTGTGATGTAAAAGTGGGTCACACTTTTTAATACAATAGTGAGATTTTAAAAAGTATGCAAATATATATATATATATGTGTGTGTGTGTTCTGAACAAGTGACCAAAGCAATAGGCTGGTTTTCTTTCATTTTCTCTCCAGTAGGGAATAAAAGCTTTTTTATAGAAGGTGTCACTAAAAAGCAAAGCTTGCTTAAGGTCCTGGATGATAGACTGTTTTAGAAGAAACATGCAGTCCACAAACTCTATTCCACTAGGCTAGCTCACATATTGGAGTTGACTTTCCTTAGTATTTATTTGTAATTAAATGTTAGGATGGCCTCTCTGAGCAGGACACAGAGCAGAAAGGCTACCTGCCCATGAAACTAGGGGTGCTGTCTGTCGACCTGCATGGAGCAGGTATTTGCGAGTAAATCCAGGAGGCTGAGTAATAAATAATTCATAAGTCTAGTGAGTATATGGGTGACCCTAAACATTATTGTTTGTTCTTGTTTGTTCTTGCTGGTAGCCCACAAAGGGCCAGTGTAGTGAGAGAACTCACCAAATTTGTAGGTAGTGTCCAGAGGGCAGAAATTATTTTTATGATGAATGGGCTTTTTTGTAAGCTGAGTAAGGCACCCCTGTGTTTCATTAAACTATCTTACAGTGGAAGAAGGGGTCTATTGTACATCTCATGTATACAAAAAGGCTGGTTGATAATAATTGATGCTCCTGTAATGCTCAGAACAAACACTCAATTGAGTGCACTATCTTCTTGTAGATAAAATACTAAAATTTTAGGTTGGCAAATGAAATAATATTCACTATGCTTTTGGACAACAATTAAATTTTAGTGTTTATGAAATTGAGAATAATTATTAAAGCCGAGAATAATATGCAGCTGCTGTAGGCTGCTCATACTAAAAGATGTCCCTAAAGACCCACTACAAATTTATAGTTTTGGCAAATTATATCCTTATGATTTGCAAATTATTCATTCATGTTACTAGTTAAGCATTCATGCATATAAAATTGGAGTCAGGGACAGCGTAGCAAGGAGCAGTCAAATTTACTGACCATGGGAGCAATGAGTCTGGCCCTATGAAAAGAGCAACTGGCGTCAATAAAAACCTGGCCAAACCAGGCCATTATTGTGGCTGATGCTTACCATTGTTGTGAGATCCTTCATCTATCTGTTCTTCTAGTTTCATTTTATGGGACTTGATGGCATAAGTTTCCTTTTTATTTCTCTTGTGCTCTAATCTCCCAGCTGCTTGTCAGTTCAGTCTTTGATTATAAAGATCACTGGGAAACAAAATACTATTTGTGTAACATACAAACAAGGAAATACTGTTTATAAGCTTAAAATGCATTATTTTTTTACTGAATGGTAAATGTTCTTTCTTCTAAAATTGTGTATACAATCTGATAGTATGATCCCATATTAACATTGACTTCCTATATGTTTTATTGTTAACTTCAGACCTGATCGGTGCCCTCATGGAACAATAATCTGCCACCACCAAGTTTGTGTGACATGGTATTGCAATGATGTGATGCGAATCACCATGGCCATTAGATAATGCATTACATGAGGGAATTGATGGGCTTATTTATCAAAAAATAAATTTTTGAGGTTTCAGAGGTTTTTTTTCTATTTCAAATAAACTCTCAATTTTAAAAAAAACTTGAATAGTTGCTTATTTATTAAAAAAAATCCAAATATATAAAACTTGATTGAATACATTCGAATTCCTTAAATTAGTGAGTTTACAAGCCCGAATGCATTCCAATTCCTTAAATTAGTGAGTTAACAAGCCCACAACTTGAAAATCTTGAATTTATTGAATGACTTGAATTTTGTCTAGGACAACTCCCAAGCTTCTAGATGCTGACGTTTTACATACGAGTATTTTAAAACATAATTAGAATTTTTGCGTTTTTGTGCAAAAATTCAAATTAGAACATTGATCACCTTCTAAGTCTCAATCATCTTCAAACTATGTTCTGGCCAACCCTTACCTCAGGGGGCTATTTGTGTTTCTATGCCTAGAGAAGGTGTCTACCCCGTGTAAATTCTGCGTTGCACCAGCAAAGATTTTCTGACAGAGATTCTAGACAGGGGATAATGAGTTGGTTAAAGAAATGTATGGAATTAGTGTGCTTCATAGTAAACAATATTGGCAATACAAATATTCATAGCACAACATCCTGTGTATGATTGGAAATTTGGCTAAATCCTTTGAAAGAAAACATGCACTAAATGGAAAATGTATACTTATGAAACCAAGTTTGGGAACCATTTAAAGCCACTAGACCTAATCTTTAATTTATCATGAGTTAAGTCCTAGGAATTCTACGAAACATCTAGGGGGTTATTTATTATGCTCAGAATATCCGAAATTCGAATAATTCATAGTTTTCGGACTAAAAAAAACTATGAATTTTTTGGAATTTGTTAAAGTCTAATGATCTTTAAACTCCGAAAATCGGGCATCTCAAAGCTCTCGAGGTCCTGTATAAGTCTATGGGGAATGTCCCAGTGTCTGCGCTGCTGTCTGTACTGATATCCAATAATTTAGAGGATTTTGGACAGAAAAGTATGAAAATTCAGAAAAATTCTTAGTATTTGCGGGAAAAGTATGAAAAATTCGTACTTTCCAGGCAACGCTCTGAAGTTATCGGATATTTGCCTGACCCAATTTTTTCTGACTTTTTTATTCATAAATAAGGTCCATTCAGGCAGTCGGAGTTGATCTGATTTTTATGTTAGAAATTGGACCTTGATAAATAACCCCCCTAATATATACTTTATGTTATTCCCCTGGCTTTATCAAACCTTTTTCAAACAACAATTCTCCTGCACCATCCCCCATCCTACACATCAGGTTTGAGGAATTTGGGCCCATATGTAAGCTTAGTTTCTGCTTTACTACAGTCTTGTATGGTTATGAATCTGAACCTGTAGTTTGCTTATTTGTTTTTTATGTCACAGGCGGGTAAAGAACATTATCATAGATTTTGACAAAAATTCTAATTTCCAGGTCAGAGATTAGCGTTTCAGTTTTCTGCATCAGAGTAATGTAGTTGTCAGATATCAAGAAACCAAAACGCTGGGGCTCTTCCCCATGGCACAAGAGACACTTCACATATGTTGCTAATTATTTTTTGATTTCCAAAAGGCATGCCAACCTTACTGTATATTTGTTGTCTAAGTAATTGTAGCACACCCGTGAGTGTACTTTTGCTGTGTATTAAGGCGATGTGTGACCAGGCTAAAACTGCTTGTAGTGTGCCCAGACCCCCAGTGTACACGTGCAACTCCCTGCAACTCCCGGTACCTGGTGTGGATAAATGCAGCAGGATATTCAGCCAGACAGTTTCTTTGCAGTAAACTATAACTGGTTTATTTACAGAGAACAGTGGCAAGGTAGTAGTTCACAAGCACTTTGATGTTCACAGCAATCATAGAGTAGCTTCAAACAGTAATATTCCCTCCAGGGGGTACAAGGTACAGCAGACGGGCTAATATTCAATATGTATCAAAGTCACAGCTACGATAGACTTGGGGAATAGTTACCACTCTGATGAAGCACTAAGGCATGGGTTTCTCAGCCTGGGGTCTTGTATCTTGGCACCGGACTTGGTCCTCACCTCAACCACTGTATTCAGCCTGGGGTCTTGGGTCATGGTACCCTATCTGGTCCTCAACTCACCCACTGTAGTCCCTGCTCTAGTGGTTCAAATACCACAGGGTCCTAACCCCACTATTTCTCCTTGTTGGAGCCACATCTGCTCACTAGCTACCCTGTGCTGACTTTCACTCCTAGAGCGACTATTACTGTATTACTATCACTATCTTACACTTAACTAGCTTTCCCAGCAGACCTGGACCTGTAGTACCTCACAGTGAGGCAAAGTCCCAGGACAGACCCAGACCACATGGTGCTAAACCCCTTTATATTGCCAAACAGTGTCATCTAGTGGACAATCTCCGTGAACTAATGTGGACCCAGCAAGGGACATAGCTGCCTGAGTTAACTAAAGGACCCTTAGGTGTCCAAATACTTAAGGGGAACTGCCTGAGAAACTTAACCCAAATCTCAGGGTCCCTACATAATGAAGGTCCAATTATTATGTGTAGGCATTTCGATCATCTATAATAATTACAGAATGGTGGCACTCAAGCTGTAATGGTGAATACTTCATACAACTATTTGTTTAAACCACAGAAGATTTTGATGTTAACAGTGGACCCTGTATACTATTTACAGTCAATGGCCCTGTCATATTGTCTCTCCGAGATTAAATTACATCTTTTATAAGGATATCACTCATTGAAAGTTGTCACCAGTTATAATGCTTATTAAAATCTTTGTCTAACTGATTACGGCACAGTCATAAAATATAGTCATTCATTCACAATGAAAGAAGGAGAGTTGTTAGATACACTGCACAAGACATTACTCACTAAGCTCCATAAGTGAAGGGGAGTATCCGTCATTATATCACCAAACGTATTCATGTAAAACTCTTTCTCCAGGATCAAATTAACGTCTTATTTATATATGAAGCATTTTAGTGTTTCTTTATTGAGATGAAAATACATCCTACATTTGCAAACCTTAAGCAATCAACAGCAGGGAATGAAAAGAATTTGAGATTGGGGGAGTGACCAAGTCACCAAAAGAAACAGTTGAGTGGCACAGGAAAACAAGCGGCAATCAGTGTGTACATGTTTACCAGTCAGAGTTGCTTCTGTGTTTAATCCTTATCCTTGAAAAGATGGATTTAAATCTCTACAAATGCTGCCCACATCTTTCCATTCATTGTCCTTGTTGACCTACACTACCTTAAGCCAAATTGTAAAACAGCATTTTTTTTTTACCACTCAAGTTTCTTCTATTCCTAAGAGTAGCAGTGACATCCTCGCCATTATTTAACTGCATTAGGGAAATGTAATAAAAGTAGTTGATGGGAAAACAAGTATAAAAGTGGCTTATTTTGTTGGTGCCAAGAAAAGTTTTTTAGTAAGAATTTTTATTTAATACTTCTTTCAGCTGGTGCCAAATATAAAATGCATGACTATTTTTCCACTGAAACTTAATGGGCTTGCAAAAGTTAAGCGCAAAGGAAGCATTGTTCATACAAAGGAACCCATTGTTTGCATTGTACACATTTTTTAAGGGGAAACTGTCATGGAAATTTTTTTTCCAAAATGCATTAGTTAATAGTGCTGCTCCAGCAGAATTCTGCACAGTAAATACGTTTCTCAAAAGAGCAAACAGATTTTTTTATATTTAATTTTGAAATCTGACATGGGCTAGACATATTGTCAGTTTCCCAGCTGCCCCCAGTCATGTGACTTGTGCTTTGATAAACTTCAGTCACTCTGTACAGCAAGTTGGAGTGATATCACCCCCCTTCCCCCCCAGCAGCCTAACAACAGAACAGTGGGAAGTAACCAGATAGCAGCTCCCTAACACAAGATAAAAGCACTCAATAATAAAATCCAGGTCCCACTGCGACACATTCAGTTACATTGAGTAGGAGAAACAACAACCTACCAGAAAGCAGTTCCATCCTGCTGGCTCTTTCTGAAAGCACATGATCAGGCAAAATGATCTGGAATGGCTGCCTACACGCCAATATTAAAACTAAAAAAAAATACAACTGCTGGTTTGGGAATTAAATTTTATATTGTAGAGTGAATTATTTGCAATGTAAACAGTGTAATTTAGAAATAAAAAATATGTCATAAAAATCATGACAGAATCCCTTTAAATTGCCCCCATATGTGAAATGCTGAAAGATGGTTTAATTTTTATATTAATGACCTTCTTGTTACTTTTAAAAAGGTTCCACCAAGAAATATACCAACATTTTAAACACTACATTTCAGAAATCAAAGAGAAAACGAATGAATTGCTTTATGTGGCAACTCATATGTTTTCATGGACAACATTTAAATTTTATATGTCGAGTTTTCAACTTTTATTCCACTAAAAAGTTGCAAGGGTTTTTCCATGTGTTATATTTATTTAATAGGTATCCATGTGCTCAGTTTCTTGTATTTAATAAAGTATCAAACATGACCATAGAAGCATATATTGGCTTCTTCTAACACCCCCTGCTCATCCCTTTAGGTAGATGAATTTAAGGAAAGCAATTTGTTTCTGCTCAGATTACAGAAGATATCTCCATAATGCATTAAATGAGCAATAACTGTAATTTAGTTTTCATTTGTGCCTCTGCAGCTTTCACACAAACAGGACTAAAATCAACGAGAAACCAGTGAGAACATTCAAAATTCATGAGTCAAATCTCTACACCTATAGGGGCAGTAATAATATATGTGAAGGCTTTTTCACAAGGACTCTATGGTAAAACACTATATAATAAAAAAAGGTTCCTCTTTAAAGTAATACTGAAGCCTCCAGACATAATCAAATCATATGTCTATATGTTCAGTCTGTTTCTCCAAAGATAAGGCCTGTGTGCTTTTTTCCACAGTCGTAAGTTAATGAGGGGCATTTCTAAAATAATTATTTGAGCTATAGGTGTTTGTCTCTCCTTTGGCTGCCTCATGCTGACCCTTCTGTTTCATCCATCCTGTCTAATCCCTGCTGAAGTAACAATAACCCAATGGATACCTATGTCTAATTTGCCTTTCATATAGTAGTCAAGGTCATAGTTATCATTCAGACCTTTGAAAGTAAATTGAAATCTGAAAGTGAGGGATCACTGGCAAAACTATTTTTTAATAGACTTACAAAATACTGTTCCTACATTGTACAGCACCCCAAAATACTACAAAGCCCCTGTTTCAACATTGCATAGCCCCAATTTCCCCTGCCATCAATTATACTCCCTCTTCAGTTAACTGAATAGCTCCTCATTACATACACCCTAGTGATCCTGCAGTAGCTTGCATTACAGTAAATCATTTTCATGTTCCCAACTTTGATCATGCAATTGGATAGTACCTCGATACCTTGATTTGTTTACTTCCATCTCAGCCCATGCAGAAATGTTTCACTCAGTATGCTGCCTGGAGCAGAGTGGTGGCTAATCAGTAGCATTTAAAATCCAGGCTAATCTGTGTTATGGGAGCTCTGACTAAGAGAGACACAGAATGAGGTCTGGGATCTTGACACAAAGGAACCTATGTACCTGTGCACACACAGTCATCCTCAAGGAGGTCTGTAATTCTGCTGTCTTTAAGTTGTATTTGAATTGCTGTTGCTGCTGAAAGCCATTTTTGTTGTTCAAACTGTTTTTGGAAGAAAACTGCCTTTATGGTTACTTGTTTGCTGCCTGCTGAAATAAAAGCCATTGTAATTTAAGAGATTTCTGCTGTTCTGATACTTAGGTGCAGATTTATCAAGGGTTGAAGTGAATTGGAGGGAATTTTCGAAGTAAAAAAAAAAATCGAAATAATTTTTTGGGTACTTCGACCATCGAATAGGATACTACGACTTTGAATTTACTTTGACATCAAATCGAAGTGAAATCGTTTGAATATTCGACCATTCGATAATCGAAGTACTGTCTCTTTAAAAAAATGTAGACTTCAATAGTTCACCAAATTAAACCTGCCGAAGTGCTATGTTAACCTATGGGGACCTTCTAATGAATTTTTCGAAGTTTTTTGTAGTCGAAGTAAAATCGTTCGATTGATCGCTGAAATCTTTCAAATCGTTCGATCGATTTTACTTTGACCGCAAAACAAATATTACTTAGAAGTAGAAGTATAGCCATTCGATGGTCGAATTTCAAAGTATATTTCACTTCGAAATTCGACCTTTGATAAATCTGCTCCTAACTCTGTGGGGATTCTCATACTGCCCAACAGCCTCCTAGCACTCTAGTCACATGAATTACCAGGGCTCTACACAGCGGCATAACTAGATATTACTGGGCCACACAGCAAATCATTTTTCAGGCCCTGAAAAAAATGTTTAGAGGGTTGACCTGCTCAACCAATATTTTTTGAAATTGTAGTTGAGTTAGTGGCTCATGGGGCCCCTATACCTCCTGGCCCCCCTGCAGCCACTGGTTCTGCTTCCTCTGTAATTACAGCCTTGGTCCTACATTAATACACAAAGACTAAAGGGCAGATTTACTAAAGGGCGAAGTAACTAACGCTGGCAATGACTGTTTTTAGGCACTTCGCCAATTTACTAACGGGCGCAGGCTTAAATTCGCCAGCGAAAGAGACAGATGCTAGCGCTCATTCGTACTCCATTTGCAGGCGAATTTTCGCTCTGGCGAATGGATGTTTTTTTTACTTAAAGTTACCTCTTTCGCCAGACTTGCCTTCACCAGCTCAGACCAGGCAAAGTGCATTGGAGTGCATAGATCTTCCTCAATTTTTAATGGAAGTCCCAAAAAACGCTGGCATCTTTTCCTTTTTTCAGAGTGATAGGCTGCAAAAGTCCTTAAAATTTTTTTGTGTAACCAGGTTCCCCCATAAATTTCCTAATATTTGGAACATAAACTATACAGTGGCGTATGTGTAGGGCATTATAACAACTCTATTTTCTTTAAGGTTCCCTGGACTTGTGTAATGTAATGTATTTGCTGCAACATACACGTCCATTAACCTTTACAATTTACTCTCGTATGCAAATTAGCCTAACGAAGTTGCGACAAACAAAATTGAATGCTAGCGCATTTTCGCTTTGATTGCCGACGTAAAGTTAGCGAAAATTTGCCAGTGTTCAGCGCCCTGGACGCAACTTCGCATTTTAGTAAAGTAGCATTGTCTGAGCGAATTTTCGGCTGGCGAAGTGTAGCGATGGGTGCGAAGCCTTTGCTGGTGAATTTTTGCCGATTAGTGAATCTGCCCCTAAGCCTTTGCCATTTTGTACAGAATACAAAACACTATAATATCACTGTTTACGTAAAAAATTCACCTATTAAAGTAGCACAGATAAGATAAAAGGAAACTATCTAATATGCTGTATATCAGTGGCTCCCAAACTGGTGATTGGCCCTCACTGGTCTCAGGCAGAAAGTCATTTAGGATGATAATTGGGGAGAATGGCCATTTCTGTCTAGAGACACCTAAAGCTTGAAGGGAAGTTAGGATGAGGTTTGGGGTGGATATGTAGTTGATGGCCTACCTTTTCCTGAAACAATGAGGGAAATGTAAGAAATGTTGTAAATGGAAAATAATTGAATGAATAAGAACATCATTCTTTTTCAGTAAGAAGTTTTATTGCTAAATCATTCTTTCACTGGTGGAGAAGGTGAATTATTGTGGAGAACATGTGCTCTGCGTAGGGTTTTCAGTTGGGGTGTTTTTTTTTATTGTTTTCACATGGCATCAAATCATTTCCAATGATTTTGAGGTATTGACTTTTCTCTCCTCCCCCCCAAATAAGACTGTTATTGAGTTTAAACCTCTAATCTGAGCTTTGGACTTGCAACAGCTGGAACTAACCCCTGCAGACATGCTCACTAGGCAATACTATTAGTCACATGTCATGGAATCAGGCCCAATGAAAGTGAGAGAAAGAAAGAGGGGAAATAAAAAAATAAAAAATAAGAGGAAAATTACTGTTTTTAACTAACTTTTCTCTAAAATGTTTGCCAGATCTTAGAATATAAAGATTTAGAGAATCGTTATAAAGACAATATTATTAATAACTATATTTTGTAGATCACTGTGTATTTATACAATATTTTATAAGGAAAAACCACGGTGTTATTTCCTTTGCACCTTTCCCCAATACATCTTTAAGAAGAAGTTTGCTTATTTTCTTGCTTGCCAGCTACTATTGCTATGTCTTCCTCCTAGTGTATATTCATTTTTGTACAATATACTCTCTAAGGAGTAATATCATTGTTTTTGTTCTCTGAAGTAGAGCATTATCATTAGATCAATGTATGTAACTTTATGTAGCTCTGCTATTGTGATTATATACTTGAGAAAGTCCAATGCACTAAAGATAATGAAACAAGTATTTTCCTGTTAAGGAAGTGCACTATTCCCGAAGGTATGTCAGACTAAACCCATTATAGCACAGACCAAAGGATCATTACACACTATCTTGCAGGCAGAAGATTCATCAGACATGCAGCACCAGTGATTTGCCTTTTGAATAATGATAGGGCCATCAGCATGTCTTTCTTTTTATAAAACTAACAATGTAATTTCATATTGTTTAGCTACTGACACCTTTTCACCCGGGTTTATAGTATATTGTTTCATCATCTTTTTTGGAATATATTGTCATTATAATTTTCCCCTAATCCCTTGCAGAGATTTCCAGATCATATTTCCGTATCATGCTATTAGGTGTGTTAATAAGATGTTACATTTACAGATGCCTTGTTAACCAAAATGGCAATCACTAAAGCACAATTCATCACTGCAGCAAATAAGAAATGGTGTTTCTCCTCTGTTCTGCAGATTAGAGTAGTTATATAAATAGTTTGTGAAATAGTAATGCGTTACATTTATCTGGCATCCTATCTCTTGATAACTGGTGAATAGTAATTCTTCCTTACAGCTCAATGGAAGACATTGGGGAACACACTGGAGATAAGACTATTAGGAGGTTACGCATTGCTGAACTGCTTATCTGAGCATCCGCAGTCAGTCCGAAGTGCAGAGTGAAGGGTTAAGTGGTAAAGTTCATCAAAAAAGTGTTTTACGCTTTAGAATAACCTAATGTATAAATGAAGCAAGCTATAATATAAACCACGCGTCTATACAGGCTTATGGATTTAAAGATGATATTCTCATCTAAATCAATTATTTTACGGAATAGCCTCTTGCAAGATAAAGTGGCAGATACTCTATGGGGCAATTTACTAATGTTCGTATTTTTTTGATTTTACCGAATCGTCTTCCTTAGCACTAAATTGTGTTTTTTTTTTCCTGATTACACTAAACCAGGAATTCAAGGTTTTCATTGGCTTAGTCAGATCACTCCTTGTATGTTTGTTTGTTTTTTTTGCTATTTATATTCAGATCTTTTAATAAATTACAGAGCATTCGTGGGTTTTAGAGAAAATGATTTTTTTGTGGTTTTAAAAAACTTGTAAAACCATTAAAATGAGAATGTTGATAAACGGCCTCCAAGCTTGCGGTGCTCCTTTATATATGCGGTTTTCAAAATTTGATGACGACATGGGTTCAAAATCAGATTGCTAATGATACATAGATTGAAGGTCAGTGGAAATAGGCTGATAAACGTCGTTCTAAGAAAATGTAAAATCTTGAGGACTAAGTTTTAAACTCTAACTTAGGGACTAATTCATACAGGTATGGGACCTGTTATCCAGAATGCTTGGGGCCTGGGGTTTTCCAGATTAAGGATTTTTCCAAAATTTGGATCTCCATACTTTAAACCTACTAAGAAATCATTTACATATTGATTAAAGGAGAACCAAACCCTTTATAGTAAAATCCCCTACACTCCTAACCTACATAGACCCCTTGTAAATGCACCTAACTCTTTATTTACCCCTCATTGCAAATTCAGCGCATCGGAGTTCAAGGGCACCATATTCTTCTCATTGGTAATCTTCGTTAAGTAAGTGCCGTATCGCGCATGTGCAGTTGGAGCAGTCTGCTGTGCATGCGTTGAAAGTCAAGGAAATTGCTGGAGTGCTGGAAGAAGACCGGAAAATTACAGAAGAGAAGAAGTTGATGCCCGTAACCTCCGATTCGCTGAATCTGCAACAAGGGGTAAGTAAGGAGTTAGGGGCATTTACCCAGGGTAACACCTAGGCTGGGGGGAGCAGGGAATGGATCTAGGTAGGATAGGGGGGTAGGGGATTTTAAAATAATGGGTTTGGTTCTCCTTTAAGCCCAAAATATAGTTCTGTACCTAATATGAATTAATTATACCTTAGTTGGGATCAAGTACAAGGTACTGTTTTATTATTACAGAGAAAAAGGAAATCATTTTTAAACATTTTAATTATTTTATTAAAATGGAGTCTCTGGGGCAAATTCACTAAGCGCCGAAGCGCCGAACGCTAGCGTTAATTCGCTAGCGTTTGGCATATTCGTTACTGCGCAAATTCACTAACGAACGCTGGCGTAGTTTCGCTAGTGTTACTTCGCACCCTTACGCCTGGCGAAGTTTCGCTAGCGACGTAACTACGCAAATTCACTAAGCGCGCAGTGTACTGAACGCTACCTTTTATGCTAGACTTCCTTCGCCACCTCAGACCTGGCGAAGCGCAATAGAGTAGATAGGGATTGCTTCAAAAAAAGTCAAAATTTTTTCTAAGTACCAAAAAACGCTGGCGTGTTTTCTACATTATGGGTGATAGGCTGAAAAAGATCGAAAAATTTTTTCGGGCTCCCCTCCTTCCCCCCTACATTTCCTGACTCATGGCAACTTACCTATACAGTGGGCACATGTGTAGGGCAAAATAACATTTTTATTTGATGTTTTGAAGCTTTTCTAGCCATTTGTAGTGCTGATACGTATTCCTCCATTGAAATTTGAATTTGGCGCCGTATGCAAATTAGCCTTCGCTAGCGTAACTTTGCTTCACTTAGCGAATCAACGCTAGCGCAACTTTGCAATCTTATGCTATCCCTTCCGATTTTAGTGAATTTCCGGAGCGCTGGCGAAACTACGCCTGGCGAAGTGCGGCAAAGCGCAGCGAAGTTGCGCCTGGTGAAACTACGAATGTTAGTGAATTTGCCCCTCTGAGAGATGGCCTTCCCATAATTCGGAGCTTTCTGACAGGCTTTTGGTATAACAGATTCCACCATACCTGTACAATTTAGAAGCCACAAATTTGCTTGCAACTACATTGCACGCATTACTGTACGCATAACAAGACCAATATGAGCCCCAAATTCGATTTTTATAGAGAGGTCGCCATCCTGATAGTATGAGAATATTATACACAGTGCACAATTTTACAAGTGCTTGACAATACAATTTGTGGTTGTTATCTCTGTTATTGTTGAAATATAGACCTAATTACTGTACAAGCTGAAAAGTTTCTAATCCAATGTTATTCTGCATTCTGTTTACCCTGGGGACTCTGAGGCACCTCAAATCTTTCTGCTCAAATGTTCTTCCACACCTAATCTAGATCACTGGCCACTTCATATCTATGCTCTCCATAGATGCGACGACCGATTTTAGCGAAGTCCGACCAATTCTTCGAAATTATTGTGTGTGGTTAGTGGGATTCGAACGATCATACATCTTACGATTTTTCAGCCATCTGTCAGGAAATTGATCGGCCAGGTCAAAAAATCTTTGTTGGCCCCAGTGCAATCTATCTATGTTTGCAGGGCCAAGCAGGCAGCCTTTGTTTTCCTGGCAAATTGGTCTTTTTAGTTGATGGTCAATTTGTACGATCGTACGATCGTTCCGAGAAAATCGTGGTCTCACGATGAGGATCGGATCTTTTAAAAATCTCAGCATCTATGGCCAGCTTAAACCAACTTTCATTGGTACTTAATAGCTGGGGCAGGAGTTGCTAGAGCTGGTCATAAATAGGACCTCTACAATCACTGCAGTTCCTCCTCTGCCTATATGCAGAGGAAAATATAAATTTTCAGCCGTTGCCTTTCCAACAATGGAAAATAAAATAGAAGTGAACAAGACCTGGCATGGCTGTGTATAAAACCTTTCTCCAGGCCTCACTAGTCATGAACATGAACTTTTGCTGATCTGCAGATTCAAAGCAAACCGTGGAGCTCTATGGTGTGTCAGTAATAGCCAGAACCAGATGTGGGAATACACTGCTCTCGGGCACATTGGATCTTTTTGACAGGGATTAGTCTGAATGCCATTAATGATCTCTCCCGAGACAACATAATAAACCCCAGACACACTCGTATGGGAAAACTCAGTATATTAAATCAACATCTTAACATACACCCTCACATCCCGGTTCCTATTATCTCACTGTAACCCCATGAGTATGAATCCATGAACAGAATAAAAAGTGATCATTCATGAGGAATATAAAATAATAAGCTAGTATGTGGGGCTGTGCATTAGCAGCACTGAGAGTTACTCCTACGAAGGGGCTACGATTCACTTCATACTAATTAACCCAATCACCAAGTCGCTCATATTCCTACTGACCTACATTGGAAAAGAAAAAAGAATATGTACGATGGCTACGTAACAGAATGCTTACTAATATGAGACATGGCCATTTATCTGATACATAATCGTAAATTATGATATTTTAACTCTCCAACTCCAAAGGCGTCAATGACTATTGATTCAAATAGATTCTGTCATAAATGATTGCTTGCATTGTATTATTTGAATAAAAAGGCAGGTAAGGGCATTTTAAAATGGATGTAATAAATACAGGAGTTCTGCAATAATATCAGGGGGAACTTCACTGGTTTGACTACTTGTAGCTATAGCACTGCTGAAAAAACAAACATCTGCAAAAACAAAAAGTACAGCCATTATATATATATATATATATATCGAGTTTTCAAGGGTATTTTTCAATAAAAACTCGAATTTTCAGGTTCATATTTTGAGGGGTTTTTTTTAAAGTTAAAAGCTTTTTTTTCTCTCGAGATTTATTATATCCCGAAGCTGGAAGTAGTTTGAATCTGAAAATACTCCAGCAAAAACTTGTTGAGGTCATGTAGAAGTCAATGACAAAGGTCCCTTAAACCATTTGAAGATGTTTTCTTCATGACGTTCGAGTTCTTGTTTGATTAATTCAAGCGATTCAAATTGATTTTGCTGTAAACTCGATCAATTCGAGCGTCTACACTGATTCAAGTTTTTACATTCGAGTCTTTTCATAAATCAGAAACCATTCAAGTTGTAATTTTATTCGAGGTATAAAAAACCTCACAAACCTGTAAAACTCGACCTTTGATAAATAACCTCCTTCACAGTAATTACACTCCAAGCTTATGGATATGCAGGTATGGGACCTGTTATCCAGAATGCTCGGGACCTGGGGTTTTCCGGATAACGGATCTTTCCGTAATTTGCGTCTTCATGCCTTAAGTCTACTAGAAATTCATTTAAACATTAAATAAACCCAATAAGCTGGGTTTGCTTCCAATAAGGATTAATTATATTTTAGTTGGGGTCAAGTACAAGGTACTGTTTTATTATTACAAAGAAAAAGGAAATCATTTTTAAAAATTTGGATTATTTGGATAAAATGGATTCTATGGGAGACAGCCATCCCGTAATTCGGAGCATTCTGGATATTGGGTTTCCGGATAAGGGATCCTATACCTGTATATATATATATATATATATATATATATATATATATATATATATATATATATATATATAGTTTAACTAGTTATTTAACCCATAAAACAGGAACTGGGACCTAAACCTAGTGAATTCTTTGGTAACTCCAGGTAAAGAAGGCAAGATACATGAAATAAACATATACTGGGTTATGCAGTCCATTTGCCTGCAAATTATTGGTTTCCCAGGTAATTCTGCTTATATGCTTTACCTATGGGTTTGCAAGGGTGTGGTGTTTATACAAATGGCCTGTAGATGTCACTGTGCCCAGACTTATACTGTGCTTACTTCCTGAACAGCTTAAGAGTGAAAATGAAAGTTACTGTTGTGTAAGGTCTGCATGAATCTGCTAATAAAGCACTGTTATACTCTACTCGTCCTTGGCTACCCAAAACATAACAAAGTGTGTTTAATTTTACTTTATAATCCATGTGCCACAAAATCACAGGCCTGATCATATAACCAAGCAGATTGTGCAATCCCATGATTATATTTAACCCAACCTAAATGTCAATTTTCTACTAATCCAATCGACTGGCCCTCACACCAAGAATTTGGCTTGCTGTATAATAGTGCTGGGCCATTATGTTCTAGGTTGGAAAATTATCCCAAATGCAGCCCAGTTGCTCCCAGTTGCCTCAAAGCAAATGAATTTGCATAAAATCCAGGTGTACTGCCAGACAACAGAGCCTCCTTTACACTGCCCATCCACACAGAACCTACCAAATAGCCAATCACATTTGGCACCCCAGGGACTTTTGTCATGCTTGTGTTGCTCCTCATCTCTTTTTACAATTGAATGTGGCTCACAGGTAAAAAAAAAAAAAAAGGTTGGGGACCACTGGTCTTGACTAATTAACTGTGGTACAAGAGTGTAAGAGATCGATGATCCAATAAATAACCCGGTCAGTCATAAATTTCCAAAATATATGACCAAGTTAGATAATTTGCCTCCAAACATTCTGAACGTTTGCGTAGTAAACCTCTACCCCTAGTATATTATTGCAACAATTGGGCTCAAGATGATTTTGAAATAATTATGCTGATTATAATTAGTCACAATATTATCACAATTAATTAAACTAGGGTCTACAATATCTCGAATCACCCAAGGTCCCATAACCCTCCTATTAGCCATCTACAAGAGTGGACATTTTTTGGAAATTATAACCACTTGGTGAGCCCCTTGCCCAATCATAGTTTTTCACATGCAGGTTGCTTCATGATTGTTTATACTATAAGTGACATTGACTTTGTTTGCAGTAAAGACGGAAACATTATTGCAGCTGGTTGCTTGTTGTAGCCCTTGCATTGACCAATAGGAGTAGGTGTCCCCAGTTTCATAGGCGACCCTTTAAATGTATGACGCCTTTCACGTTGAGCTCCCAATTTTTAAGCATTTTACACATTAGCAGTTAACACGGTAACATTTGAGCCCTTTGAGCGTTTGAACAGTCACTTATGTATTCTGAGTACATGTTTTGCTAAATGCATTAAAAATCTAGATGAGAGATTCCTGATAATTAGGCTCTCGATTAACAGCAAATTGAATTGTGATTAAATGACTAAAGTTATAAGGGGAATGTATTACCATTTCTCAAAACCTTCGTGGCATAAGTTCTACAAAAGTTGAATATTTAAAGTATGATTATATTTATAGCCTAAATAAACTTTACGGCAAAAGGCACGTTCTTAGGAGATGCAGCATGACAATAAACGAGAAAAAACTTGCAGAAATATTTGAAGCCACAGCAAAATGCTTAAAAGTTTTATCGATTGGAGGCAATTATTTCTTAATTGCATATTTAAATGAGGTATTAGCAGACCTAACTAAGCAATAGCTCTTAATTGCCGGTACACACCAGGGTCACAGATTGTGTTTATTTCATATGTTAATTAAGGACGAAGAGGGTGTTTGGTTGTTTTGACTGAGGGGATCTCCGAGGACTGTTCTTTAAAATCTCAGATGTTTACTATGTACTGAGTATTAACATCATCATTAGTTAGAGGCTAAATATTATACAGTATAATAATATAATTTGTCAGTTTAAGAATGTTACAAATATTTATGTTCTGGTAAAGGGACTGTGAAGACTTTCATATATTTTAAACAAAGAAATCTAATATTAAGGGCTATTATACCTTGCTTACCATAAGCATTTCTTTTCAATTTGTGCTTGTGAAATAAAAATAGTGAGTGCAGAGGGTGGTTCATAATTGTGTTTTTTTTTGCTTTGATTCCCTGGCTTCTATAAAGATGTTTCTTTCTGTCATACATCTACATTATTCGCTATTATTTTAGCAAGTTTACTTACCTAATCCCATTGGTTTACTATACAAAGCTGTTAGGGATGAGTACATTTATATTTGCCAGATACACATTTGCAGTGAAATTTGTGTTTTAATAAGTGCTTTATTTGCTGAAAAAAAACACACAAAAGTTTGAGGAAAAAAATACCCATTGATTGAGGGATGGTTCCCATCCATGTTGCCATTTCGTGGGGACAGGAGATATTTCAGGATCTTAATTCATATGGCAAAGTGGCTCCAACCAACCCATAAAAATCCCCTCCAGATAAATTATTGTTCACACCAGTGTAACAAAAAGAGACAAAGAGATAGAGCGCACCAGTGAGAATAGTGGTCCAGTAGGGGTACAATGGAGACGCCCGTTGCACCCACGGCTGGGATGTCCACGATGTTTGCTTCCTTCGGCGCAGACTAGTTGATGTGAACGCTGTATCTTCTGTCCTACTGGCTTTATTTGGCACGCCGCATCTTGGCGCGAAATTAGAATATTTAAAGGCGCATGTATCTTTTGTGCATTGCCCAGCGTAAGGTCTAATCTTTTTGTTCCTGAGTGTGCTTCCAAGTCTGTTTAAAGACTATTCTTGACCCTGCCTGTCCCTGACCTTCTCTATTTATGCTGCCTGACCGATCATTGGCTGTTTTTCGACTACCCTCTTGGATCCTGTTTTGGTACGGCGATATTGGTGTGTTTAACCCGGCCTGTGACCCAGGCTATTAACTCTCATCTCCTATTCTGTACCACATTGTCTGACTGTTACCGTCCCAGCCTGGCCATTAATTAAACTTCCTGTTCCCGGTTCTACTACTATACGTTCGGTTCCCTTGTTTGCTCAGAACTCTCTTCTTGGTCCTCTTACACTAAGTCCTGGCGGCATCTAAGTAGCAGAGGGCTCCACCTGAAGCCAAAGGAGGCTGCTATAGGCAGAAGAGTGGCAAGACCAGTGTCCTTGAAGTTTGCTCTGAGTTTGGGATTCCCTACATTACAGCACCTATGTTATAGAACAGGGCTGCAGGCTAGGTTTTTGACCTGCTGTAGTCTTTAAATCTCCCATACTCTTGTAACGCAATACAATGCAAGTGGTTGTACTGGCTTCATTTTTGGCAGCAGCAGCAGTGCATGGACTGGTGGACCATACATCATACCCGTGGCTTCCCTTGCTCTCATTCTTTCGACACTCTATAGAACATGAAAGATAGAAAAAGAACAAGGAAAGATAAAACAATGTGCTTGGTGTACAGAAAAGTATCAGGACTTGAAGAACCCATCTATTTCTCCTCCCAAAAAGATGGGAAAAAGAAGCACAGAAACAGAAGATGAGAAATATAGTTTTAATGAGAGAAAAGTAAGAAATTTAATGAAAAGGAAGAATAGAGGAAAACTTGACAAAGGAGGAGACTATAGTGTGGATCACATGCGAGTCACTGTGCTATTTTGTAGAAACAACCTTTTTCCATTTCATGCTGATGAATTACAGAACTATTACAGTACTATTTTTATTTCTCTATGTCATTAAACAATATTCAAGGGTTTGTTTAATGCTTAGGATAATGCACAGTTATGTACATAGCTTATTATAATATGTGTATGTGCAGATTTGTTTCTTCACTTTTAAATGATTTTTATTGTTTTTCCAAGTTAAACAAGCAGAATCTTTGACAAAAGATGAAGGCTGAACAGTGAAGCTCATTCAGTTATAAAACAGCAGATGGAGCCATCTTGATTGTTCAAGAGATTAATACACATGAGTTACACCAATCATACAACCAAACTACTAAACTACCTAACCTTAAAGTAAAGAATATTACAAGATTCTAAAATAGTACACGTAATACAATGAATAAAAATAAAGAATACAAAGACATTTTCATTGAACCTTTATGGATTAGCTTAATATTGTAGCAAGTCCAAATATGTGATTTTGAGTTAGTGTCAATTTGATCCCAGAATATTGACCACATTTCAGTAAATGATCTTTTAAGGTGCGGTTCTGCTGTTTTTATCCTAATTGCTTCTTGGTTTAGAATAGATAGGATGTCAGTCATTGAAGGAGTGGACTCGGACAGACAATTTGAGAACAATAGTTTTTTTGTAGCAGCTGTAAACAGCAAAATTAAGTTTGATTATAAATCCTTCTGGGAATTGGACTGCCTCTTCAGACCTGGTCTTAGAGAGTCCAGATGTAAGAGTGCAGATTTTGGGCTTAGTTTAATTTTAAGCTTTAGTTTAAGAGACAGAGGGGCAAATTCACTATGATTCGTAGTTTCACCAGGCGCAACTTCGCCGCGCTTTGCCGCACTTCGCCAGGCATAGTTTCGCCAGCGCTCCGCAAATTCACTAAAATCTGAAGTTGCGCACAGGGGTAGCGTAAGGTTGCAAAGTTGCGCTAGCGTGGATTCACTAAGTGAAGTGAAGTTACACTAGCGAAGGTTAATTTGCATACGGCGCCAAATTCAAATTTCAATGGAGGAATACGTATCAGCACTACAAATGCCTAGAAAACCTTCAAAACATCGAATAAAAATTTTATTTTGCCCTACACATGTGCCCACTGTATAGGTAAGTTGCCATGAGTCAGGAAATGTAGGGGGGAAGGAGGGGAGCCCTAAAAAAAATTTCAATCTTTTTCAGCCTATCACCCATAATGTAGAAAACACGCCAGCGTTTTTTGGGACTTAGAAAAAATTTTGACTTTTTTTGAAGCAATCCCTATCTACTCTATTGCGCTTCGCCTTGTCTGAGGTGGTGAAGGAAGTCTAGCGTAAAAGGTAGCGTTCAGTACACTGCGCGCGTTAGTGAATTTGCGTAGTTACAAAAATTCGACAGGCGTAAGGGTGTGAAGTAACACTAGCGAATCTACGCCATCGTTCGTTAGTGAATTTGCGAAGCGTTCGGCGCTTAGTGAATTTGCCCCAGAAACTTTTCCAAGGATAACCATACCTTGTACTCTTTTGGAAAGCCCCATAAGTAGTAAAATAAGTTTACCTCTAGTTGGGTACATTTCGGGCAATAGTTCTTAGAGCCCGCACACAAAGACTTTTTATACAATTTCCCATAACCCAGATGAACCATTTTAATGATGATTTTTCAGATTTCCTGCAGACCAAAGTTTTTGGTAAATGAGATTAATGTTAATTATATCAGGATTCTCAAGAAAATCTACCAATGACCTAGTAAGCCAGTGTTTCTGAACAGCAAAAGATTCTTTATTTTTGACTCCAACCCATCCACTCTTGATAAACATGTAATTAGAGTGGTCTCCTGGCTTCAGGTTGTTCTGTCTTCTAAACTCGGCCCATTTTAGTAGGTTGCCATTGCCTGGATCTACCATATCTTTCATCAGTAAAGGTAAATTATTTCTCCTAATAGAGAGGGGAGAAGGATAGAGATTTGTTTCTTCGGTTAAAGGGGCAGTATACACCTAAAACACTTTTGACCAAAAAAATTAGTACAATAAATAGGAATTAAGTTTTACTTTTACTGAGCTCCCCCCCCTCCATCCCCGTATAAAAGGTTCAATGTGTTTAGAGCTCCTTATCTATTTTTGAACAAACCACTCCATTACCTAAGCTCCAGCTTTTTATCAGTTCATTATCAGGGGTTTCTCAGTGGACTGATCATATGTTTTATCAGCTTTCATCTGCTCTGCAGGACCAGGAAGTGATAGGAAGTGCTAATGGCAGAAATTACACTGTTTTCATTTTCTTGCTTAATGCTATAAATAATACAATACATAGATATTTCTTAATTGAAATAATAGTCAAAAGGTATGTTAAGCACATGACCTATTCATGTCCACTGCTAAGTGTTCCATGCAGATCTCTGTTCAGTGCTAAGTATAATATGCAGAAAATGAAGGCACAGACTGTTCCCAGCCATGTAACCTTAGCAAAATTACCTTGCTTCTTTTAAATCTAGATCATGTGAAGATCAATACAAAAGGGTAAAAGGGGCCTCAGCCACAATGCTAAAGCAAAGCCCCAATGATGGTAGGTAGTGGGAAATCAGCTGTGGTGGTTGGATCTAATTGGCCAATAAGGCTGCTGGGAATCATCACACCATATGGGAAAGCAGAAAGATAATTTACTTGAAACATATCAATTGACCTCTTCATCTAGTAAGGAAAGACCACCCAGAAACCAAATGGCCTATTGTTCGAAGTAAAACAGTTTCTTCAAGGAGTAAATAAGAAGAGTTGAAAGCATGACCATTCAACCCAGGATATCTGATGTATTTTTCGTTTGGTTTATGTATAAATGTAAATTTCCTTCTACAACAGCCACACTTGTCACAGCAATGATAAATATCCTCCCCTTATTAGAGAATAAGTCACCTAAAGTGAAGGAGCAGGCGCACCAAACAAGCAAAATTTCAGCCAAGTTCTAACAAAGTGGTTCCCTAGAAGTCCTGCTTTAAACTCACATCAACAACAATAACCTATTGGCAAGTGTTTGTTTCTGCCAGCGTTTCACTGTGCTATTGAGGGATGCTGGGAGTTAGCGATTAGTGAAGAGCTCAGATTGTGTATTCCTGTGTTACCTCTATCAGCTTGAATCTCCACATCTTAATAAGGATTCCTTCAATATATACATACACGTTTGTTAAGTTGGCTGAAAACATTGTGCCGTGATATTGCCGTGATATAGTCATCAAACAAATTGTTTCAAACTTTTAATTGCTCAGCCACACATTGCAGTTCAGTATAATTTTGTAAGTTTCAAAGATAAAAGATACTTTGCTTCTTGCCATTCTTAACATTCACTTTCTCTTGTCTATAAGTAATATGAGTGTAATTAATAAACAATTTAGTCCACCAAGGAAACAAACAACTTGGCAAATGTTCTTGGGGATAGAAATTCTCTAGGAAAGCAGTATATTATCAGAAATAGTAAGTAATTACTTATGTAAGCTTTCCTTTAAAATTCTGAGAACATTAACTACTAATTACCTACTAATTACCAGTACTTCAGCAGGTGTTTGCACTTAACCATGGAGTAAAGCCCATGTGAGATGCAAACTCCATGCCTTCTCTCCTCTCAAGATTACTGCAGTGTCCCACAGGATATAACAATATGGTCTTGGTGCGCCACGGCGGCTTGAAAGCTAAAGCTTAACAACTTCCCCATTACTAAAACTCCCAACACTACTTTACAGACTAAAATAATGCACTAAATAGAAACTTTGGATCTAAATTATAATAAATCCAGATATTAAAAACATACCGCAATGAAATCATATTTTCAATGCAGGCAGTTTAAAAAAAAGCAAGGAAAGGAAGGAAAACTGCTATAAAATGAGGATGGGCTTTGTGCATATAAATGAGAATGTTTGAACATTAAAAAATGATGAAAAAGGGTCATATAATAAATGTGTTATACTGTATATTTAGCACGTTTGGTGCAGTATATATTAAACCCAACCTTCAGCATTTTATTAATATATCCTGCTCATATTAGTAAATATTTTTTTATTTTGTGTTTTTTTCTTTCACTCTAGAAAAGAGGCCTAGCCACTCACTACTTGGTTTCCACAATGTTAAAGACCCCAACCCATTCTTAGTCAGATGTATGATGTTAAAGGAACAGTTCAGTGTAAAAATAAAAATTATAGATGAACTGTGCAAATTAAAAAAAAAATTCTAATATAGTTAATTAGCCAACAATGTAATATATAAAGGCTGGAGTGCCTCGATGTCTAATATAATAGCCAGAACACTATTTCCTGCTTTTCAGCTCTCTAGGTCTAAGTTAGTCAACGATTTGAAGGTGAGCCACAGGGGACATAACTGCTCAGTGAGTTTGCAATTGATCCTTAGCATGCAGCTCAGATTCAAAAGCAAATAGTTATGACCCATGCCCCCCCCCCAAGTCACTACTGCCTGGTAGCCAATCAGATGAGTGTCTTTGGTGTTGGCCAGCATCTTCGTTGACATTAATAATCCCATAAGAGGGGAAGGGCTGAGGAGGAAGAACTGAGTGACGAGACCTGAGAGGGCAGGGCTGAGGGTAAGGCTGAGGGGAGGGCTGAGGGCTAAGGAAGGAGGACCAAGTCACGAGGGGGGGGACACAACAACAAGTATGGGCCGCACGGAGAAGTCACTGCAGTCTTTGGATCAGTGAGTAAGCAGCAACTTTAACATACCGGTATACTTTTTAGAAGACTATTAGACTACCTGCTTATTTGCATTGTAAAACAAAACCGTACAATACAGTGTAAAACATTATGGGATTATTATTGTCAACAAAGATGCTGGGCAACACCAAAGACACTCATTGGATCTCACTAAATTTCTTTTCCTTAAGTGCCAGTTCTTCCCTAGCAGAGTGCACGCAGGAGCGTGTGTTCTGCTGAACATGTCCTAAAATGCATTTCTCATCCTAGGCTTATACTCGAGTCAATACATTTTCCCAGTTTTCTTAGGTAAAATAAGGTACCTTATACCTACCTACAAAAAGGGATAGACAACAGAAAGACAAGTTAAAAACAGCAATAGAACTAAAATATAAGAATACTGTGCATGGTCTGGTGTAGGTAGGGAGAAGTGAGGCCAACAAGAGTATTATTTAAAGTTCCAGAATTAGAACATAAAACCTGATTCATAATGATTTAGCAGCCATGAGCTATCAATAAATGACACCTCTACCAAAACAAACAACCAGATCTGGGCTCAACAAAAGTTAACAGGTAACAGATTTTGATACTGCAGCACCCATTATTTTAGAATTGTAGATGTTAATCAAGCAGGGCCAAGCCGTCCGGCCGCCCTAGGCAACCCGGCCGGCAAGCCCCTCCCCCCACGTGTGCACATATGCGAGTGACTGAGAGAGGGGTGAGCAATGGAGGGGAGGGAGCAATGGAGGGACAGCGACAGAAGGAAGGGTGTCAGAAGGGAAGGAAGGGGAAGACTGGGAGGAACGGACTAGCGGTAGGCAGAAGACAATTTTACAGGTAGCCCCTATTATTGCGCCCTAGGCAGCTGCCTCCCCCTAGTTCCAGCCCTGGAATCAAGAGACATAAACACATGCATGCCACTCTTTCATCATTCTCTTGATGTATAGGACTGACTTTCCAATTGTTATTCTGCTATTCAGAGATTTTTGAGATTTATAATATAACAAACTCAGATGAATCTTAAGTTTCATCTCCTAAATTAAGATCTACTGAGATACCAAAGAATCATTTATTTGAGATGTTTCCTCTGATGTCAAATGGCTGCAAACTGCAAGGAATGCTGGGATTTTAGAAAATTATTAAAATATAAGTATAGTAAATTATTTAAATATAATTTCTATCAGATAATTCAACAGTTTATAAATATACCCCAAGGCTTTTTGAAAATCTATGCAAATACAGACTATGGGATGGGCCTCATGGAGGACAAAATAATCGTGTGTTCAAACATGTTATCAACCGCATAATAGCTAAGGCAGAAATTCTATTATGTATCCAGACTCAGGGCATAAGCATATCCATGCCTGGCATGAAGAAATTCACTGGCACACAGGAATTTGCGATAGCCCTTGTAATTTCATTAATCCAGCGGTGCAACGTTTCAGGGACACGCCCCTTTGTCAAGTATCCATGCCTGGCCCAACACATATTAAATGTTTTTGACAGTTATATGTTTATATTCATATAAAAGCAGGTTATTTCAAGAGATTATTGACACATTTAAAATACATTTAGCAGTATCTTCTATAGACACACCCTATCACAGAGAACATGAGCAAAGTTACAGTAGTTTTTTAGCAGGCCAGAGGTGTAACTCTCTTCTAATCTAATATATAATTATATTTATGCATAGGGGGATTTGCTTCTAGCCCATAGACATGCATAAATACATACACATGCTCCTGTTTTGGGTATATTATACTGCCCTCCAGGGTTTCTAGTATGTCACGTCCCAAGCATACAAACTAGGTGATGTAGGCATATTTTGAGAAACCACTGAATAGTAACATTTGTATACATTTTGAGAGCTTGTTTATATACTGCCTATGGCTATAAAGTGCCTGAATGGGATTTCTCGAGTAATAGGAATGCATAACAAAACTAATGGGATTATATTGCCTGTGGAATTCATGGGATCATACGAGATGAATAAACTTGCATATCAATCCCTAATGCCCAAATGCTTTGTTTTCTATGTTCACTTATTTATTAGTTTTGGTACTTAGTATACTACATATTTTGTGACCCATAGCATTCTCATTTTTGGTTATTTTATTGGAAATATAGCCCAATAAACACTACTAACACTATGCATGACAATTATTTTTTGATTAACTCATGCTTTAAATGATAATATACATTAGTCCCCCCAATCATGTATAACGGGCAGTTTTATCAAGCGTCAAAGGAAAATTAGAATTTCAAATTAAAAAATTCAAATTTTTGTGTTTATTTTAGTGTTATTCGACTAGGGAAAAGTTAAAATTCTAGTTTGTAAAAAAACTTTGAATTTCAAAATTTATCTTGTACTGGCGCTTAGAATTCAAATTCGACTACTCTCCACCTTAAACCTGCCGAATTGCTGTTTTAGTCTATGGGGGGCGTCCTGGAATCAATTTGGAGTTGTTTGAAGACATCCTGAAAATCTAGTTGTTTTTGGTGAAAATCAAATTCAATTCGAATTTGCAGGTCAATCCCATTCACACAAATTTGAAAAATTAGATTTTTTTTTAAATTTATTTTCGATTGTTGTTTTTTTTTTCAAATTTCATGGAAACTCATGGGAGTTCATTTTCAAGTTAGTATTCTGTTTTTCTTTTTTTTTTTTCTTTGTCTTTTAACCTAGGTTTGGCAGTTCACCAGACTTTATGGGCAATCAAGAAAGACGAGGTCTTCTTTTGCTGTATATTTTTGTATGGGCTTGGACAGTGCTAGTAGCTAGTTCCAAAGGTTGAATTTTATGAATTATTATAAATTATTAACCACGGCTAAACTGACTGGGGCTCATTTATCAACACTGGGCAAATTTGCCCATGGGCAGTAACCCATGGCAACCAATCAGATTGCTGCATTCATTCTTCTACTTGCACTGGTTTCAAACAGCTAATCACTGATTGGTTGCTATAGGTAACTGCCCATGGGCAAATTTGCCCAGTGTTGATAAATGAGCCCCACTTTCTCTAAAACCATGAATGTCATGACATTTATTAAAAGATCCAAAGTAAGAATGGAAAATTATGATGAATGATGCACTAAAAAATATGAATACCATGAAAACCTCTAAAAAAAAATTCAGACAATTCCCAGGGAAAAAAAATCCGAAAACCTCTAACAGTCGAAATTGATTTAAAACAGTCCAATAAGATCAGCGCAGCTCCCATTGACTTCTATAGGACCTTGCCAACTTTTACCTGTTGAAATTTTGTATTGATGGTTTTTGAGGTTTTTTACGCTTAATAAATCTCACATTTTTAGAGCTTTAAAAAAATAGGAAAACCAGAAATTTTATGAAATTTTTGGGAAATTCAATTGTTAACAGATGGACCCTAAAGAGTTTGTTCTTTAAATGGTGTTCATCTCAACTGATTCTAATGTGCTTCTGTGCTTTTTTCAGCATAATATTGGATATTTGGCTAGGATGCCTACCTATCCAGAAGTTATAATGGGTTATGATAGGAAATATCTTTGAATTCCATACTTGGCAGATATTTAAAAAGCTAAATAAGGGCCACAAATTAGAAATTCTAGATTGAAAAAATGCAATTATTCTAGCTAGACAGTAATGTTCATATAAATAAAGAAAGGTAACACTGGGTATCTAAGAGGGCATCTCAAATGTAGAAGCAATCACAATGTTATCATCTAGGTAAATTTAATATTGGGGAAAGGAACTGCAGGCACTCACAGATCCCACAGGACAGGCAAAGTAAAAGAACTGAAGACTTTATAAGTCAAATATACGCAAAGGCTTAGAAGTTATGTGCACTTGGTATGATACCTCCACCTTGAGCTTTAGGTGTGGAGAATGTGCACCTGGACCCCAAGTATAAACTGGTGAGATTTTCGACTAAAATGGCTATGTACCATGACATTTTAATGATAACTACATTTACTATTAATCTGAAATTTGCCAACTTTGCCAATAACCACTCGCTAATCCAAAGTCAAGCATGCTAGGGTTTAAAATGCTAGGGTCTGCCCAAACACTTTCAGTTTTCTTTATCACCCCACTCTCCACTCACCTTTTCAGCATTTCTTTTTTCAGTAGTTCTGAATATATTGTTTGACAAAAAGTATACCTTGGATGATGCATGTCTGCATATTCTTCATCGTGCTTAAAGGAGAAGGAAAGTTGTTTAGAACTTGGGGGTGCCAAATGTTAGGCAGACCCAAGTGAATGTATTTACTTACCTGAAACCCCGGGCTGGTGCTCCTATCAGTAGAAAACTGCACCGGCCCAGGGTTATACTAGTGAGCACCACGAGCGGTCCTCTTCCGGCTTTTTCTTTCTTCTTTTTATTAGAGTGAAAAGCCAAACTTTAACTAAAAAGTCGGCTTTATCATTCTACTGCGCATGCGTCTGCCCGGGAAATTTGAAGAAAGAAGAAGCCGGAATAGAAGCACTCCGTGGTGCTTGCTGGAATAACCCCGGGCCAGATTCATTTTGCCTTAACATCATTTCTGAGCAACAATTTTTTCTACCCACAAATCTAAGCAATTGCAAAGTCTATTATTACAAATTCAGACCATTTTCTTGCCTTCCTGTGGAGATATACAAGATATGTTAGACTGGGACTGATGGCGCAATCAAATGAAAACAGTCAAATAAACAATCTGCATATGTTATCTCAATTTCTCCAAACCTGAAAACAAAAACCTTTGGAAAGGTAATACAGAGTTAATTATATTTTAATGCACATTTCTAGGAAGTATGATAATACATTTTGTCCCCTAAAAAGTTTCATCTTTCAGATATTTGTGGAGGCAAGACATGATCGGTATCAGAGCAAAACTGAGCAATAGGCTTTCAATACTGAGCAAATGAGTACATGATGTCAGTCATTATTGTCTCCTGCGTGAATGTTGATAGAAATAAGAAAAAATTGGCCAGCTTTTCTACTTCTTGGAGCTATCTCAGAACCAAGTTGCTATATTTTCTTACAGGGGTATTGATATTCCGCACAAGTGTGTTGATGTAAATGCAATTAGCAAAAGCAAGCAAGTTTTCATCGAAGTGGCAGGCAGCACTGAGATCATCTGCAGCAACATGAAGTAAATCTGTAAGGCAAGTGTGTTTGCTATTTAGTTGAAGCCTTATGTAGTTCGGGGCACCCTGAGGGAAATAATTAGCATATGTACTGTATTCTGTAGATGTGCAGGATGCAGAGCAATGAAGCTCACCTATGTCTGGATCTTTCATGCTCTTCTTGTAAAGAATTAATAAGTAGGGAGTATGATCATGACTGAAATTGAAAAGAAATGGAGAACATTTCACTGATGACTGAAGCCTTTGCTTAAACAAACGTTGTAGCAAAAGAACTATAAGAAACACAGCAAGGAAACTGTAACAGTTCAGTATACAGGTAGAGGGTCTGTTATCTGCAAATCTGTCATCCATAATGCTCCATATAACGGGGTGGCCATCTCCCATAGACTCCATTTTAATCAAATAATCCAAATTTTAATCCAAACTGAGATATTATTAATCCTTTCTGGAAGCAAAGCAAGCCTATTGAGTTTAATTAATGTTTAAATAATTTTTTAGTAGACTAAGGGGGTTATTTACTAAACACCGAAAGCAAAAATCATGAAAAACGTCTGATTATTTTTTTTATAAAGTTGGACTTTAAAAAATCACAATTTTTTCTGAATTTATTAAACTCCGAGGATGGAAAAGTCCGAATCTGAAAATCTGGCATCTCAGACCTGTTGAGGTTGCATATAAGTCAATGGGAGAAGTCCCAATAATTTTTTGATGTGCACTGGGTTACGTGCAACACCCTGAAGTTTTAGGGCAAAAAATAACGTTTTCGGGTGAAAAATCCGAAAAAATTGTAAAAATCTAACTTTTTCCCACAAAGCTTATTTTTCGGGAAAATTGACTAACAAATAAACGTAAAAACCAGAGCGGATTTAATCGGAGTTTTTAGCAGAAAATACTGAGATAAATTCGGATAAATTCGGACTTTGATAAATAAAGCCCTTAAGGTATGGAGATCTAAATTATGGAAGCATCCCTTATCCAGAAAACCCCAGATCCTGAGCATTATGGATAACAGGTCCTGTACCTGTATAATATTTTGGAGAAAATAATGGGCCTAATACATACATTAAATACCATAGCAGAATTTCAGGTTATAGCAATATACAGTATGTACTATAAATTTAAAATGTATATTCCAATCACCAAGCCTAATTAAGTTTTCACAAATATGCTTACTCAAAAACATTGCATGATAACAAGGGTCTCGCTCAACAGGCACACAATAGACTCAATGTCGTACCTTAAAAACTCAATCATTCACATTTATTGAATCTGCTGAATATGACAAACATTATTCAGCAAGAGCCCTTTTCATTGAGACCCATTAGCTATAGCGTCATGAATTCTAGTGTCTGATCTGATTCCAGCTCTGTCAGGATTAAAAATCATAACAAAAATGCAAATAAAGAGTCATGTAATTTTTCTGGGCCTGCAGAATAGTTGAATAGTAAAATGCATATTGAGTTATACCTTCAGGACAACTGCCTTGTTAAACCTGTATCAAAGTGGAGGCAATGTACTATTGATCTACCTTTTACTCTAACACTATATTATTATAGTGTAACATTATAGTCATTTCCTGTGATAACATTTTCTCCACTTACATAGTGAAAACATTGATGACTTTCCACTATAATCATATTGCAGTTCTTACTCTTTCATTCTCGTTTCATTCAAGGTCCGTCTTCCTTAGTTTGCAGTTTATACCTTACCATTGATATAACGTTATTTCATAAGTCTTCTTGCCTTATAATTCTTAATAATAAAAATCTATTCATAACAAATCATCTTTGGAGCATGGGCAAGGGATGGAACATGGTTTGTCATCACTGGGGGTTTTGCAGTTCTAAAGAATTGAAAATGAAAGCCTTACTTACTTCGCTTGCTGCGTGTATAGAAACAGAGGAAAAAAACATGTAGTATATGCGCCCCTCTGTGCTTGGAACAGTTAAGCTAAAACATTTTGAAACCACCGTGCCTTTTATTCTGCAGTGTTTCTACATTTTTAAAGATTTACTTTTTGCGAAATTTCATTTTTTAAAAACACAAGCAGAAACATATTCGGGTAACTATCACCTGCGGCAGTATTTCGGGCAATAAAACAAAAAAAAAAAATACTGTATATATTACTATAAGTTAAAAAAGAAACTGATGGCGGCCACAATGTTTCCTGCAATTTGTGATTATTACCATGATTTTGTGCATATTTATGAAAAATCCTGAATCGTTATCATGTTAAGTTATACATTTCATTTTTTTAACACATTTCAGGCAAGCTGATAAATCAAGAATGGTGTAAAATCAAATTGTGATTACTGATAAATTGGCCCATTAGTGATTTATATTTATTTAAAAAAAATGATCTCATAATTCTGCAGGGTGCTGAAGAGTAAGTATAGTGTTTATATTGAAAATATGAGGGTAAACATGGAAGCATTCATCTCTGTTATCCATTTGTCCATGTATTCCTGAACAATGTTTTTTTTCCCTAACTCCTTTAAACTGCACACATTTTAGGATTTAAAATATGGGCAAATAGGGAGTTGAGTATTTTTTTTTTATTAGGCGCTCTTGCTCCATATCAATCAGCTTTATCTACTGGAATATTTAAAATGAGGGCAAGTGAATAAGGCAATGGTTGCCTGAAGGCAAATTTGAGCTGTACTGTCTGTCATTGAAACAACACTGCAGTAGGCAGAAGCATTAGTAAAATATTTTCATTTTCCCCAGAAACACAAGATTAAACATCCCATCGAAGTAAATACTCCGTGTAGAAAAAGAAATGTTACAGTGGTATACTGCCTGCTTTATATCAAAGCATCAGATAACTCTTTCTGCTCAACAATGTGCCCTAATAAAATGCAACAGGAGCTCTAGAGTTTCTAAAGACCTTTTATAAGACTCAGATGTATATACAGTGACATGCGAGAATCAAAGTCCATCAGCAACATTTCAACCATGAACAATCACTGTTCAAAATCCCCTCTAAAATCTTTTAATAAACTTGTTACGTGTATCGTGTGTGCAGTCATGTTTTTCTTCAACCATCGAAAGGTAAAGCACCTCACAAAGAAGCCCTGTGTTTAGCCTTAAAATTTTATATACTCTGCACCATATAAAAAAAAATCTCTTAAACTGAATTCCTGTTTGTGTAACACCTGAAAACAGATAGACAAACATCATAACCTAAGAATAAATGTGCTTCTTGTACTCTAAGGAAAACGTCCGTGCTTTGCACGAGGAGAGCAGAAGGATGAAAATAGGACTAGAATTTCAACAGATATTTTTCTAATACTTCCTTTTGTAAAGTGATGTTAATTAAAGCCTTACTACCCATGAGAACAAAGAGGTTCTCTTTTTCAATTTGAGACAAAAAAAGGTTCTATTCTTTGGCCAGGCAGCTAACACAAAAGTCGTTTGTATCTTGCCGTTAGATTACAATTACAATTATTCTGTGTTTCATGTTAGATTTCATTTTCAATTAGCCGTATGTTTCTGCCATAAAAGATTGAAAACCATTTTCCAAAGCAATATTTTTGAATAGGTTAAATGTGCGGTGCCCCATCTGCATGTGGATCAGTCATAGAAATTATATACAATCACTCTGGCAGCTGCTCACATATTTCCACTGTCATGATGATTGTTACAAATTTCTTCTTGGGCTGCCTTTATTTCTTCCTCTGTCTAGGTCTGATTACATTCCACATTCAATGGCACAGTTAAATATACTCAGAAAGTGCATGTAAGATTTTGACTTATTTTTATTTCTGTATTGGGAAAAGAAACAGACCCTCTTCATAGAGTAAAGATGGATAGTTATGTTACCTAACTAAATAAATATAGCAATGTTAATCATAGCCTAAAATCTTTGTCAAATGCCATAATAGACTTTATTATTTACCGCAGTGGTGACAGACAGGGGTGATATGACCATGAGTATCATCCATAGACTCAAAAAGCTTTTTTACATTACTAAATAAGGATGTAAAAATCATATATTATGCCATGATGTTCCACAGATTCTGCAGAGATAACAGCAGTGTCGGACCGGCTCACCAGGATACCAGGAAAACTCCCGGTGGGCCCAGGTGTCATTGGGCCCTCTTGCTTCTTACCATTTGGCCTAATTCATGGCCATTCCCTATTTCTTTATCGGGCTTAATAATGGAAGAATAGAGTATAGTATGTAGAGCTAAAAGACTAGGAGAATAAAAGGTTGAATGAGGAGAGGAGGAATAATAGTTTGTAAAGTGGACCCATGGCCTAAGGGTTTCTGGTGGGCCCCTGGTGTCCCAGTCCGACACTAGATAACATTGGTAGCCCCACTGTTGATAACAAATTATGCATAGGTGTGCTTATGGTAATCACATTTCAGACTTGGTGGGGTCTAGTTTTAGTCTCTCGGGTCCCCCTCAGAAGGGAAGGAAAATGCAGATGTAGAATCTGAAGTAGGAATAACTTTTGGACATTGAGCCTGGGTCAAGGGCACCCCCTGAATGAGGTATAGCCAGTGATAGGCATAGTAGTCTGTTAAGTAATGTAAAAAACATTAGAGTAGCCAAGGTTCCCATCAGAGCAGAGATTATGTGGATAGGTATAAAACTAGAGACGTAAGTATCCTAAGAGTAAAGTATACAGAGCTCTTCAAAAGAGATTTCAGTAAGTGGTGTTACAGATGAAGCCACTTTGATTTGTGAGTTAAATGCATCATGACTCAGGGGTAATTGAAGAAACTGTGTTATCTAAAGTCATCTTAACTCATTTAATGCATTTAACCTTTTCATTAGCATACCAAAGCTCCATTGTTCACAATGGTGAATGCTTTAATTAGATGGGATGTTGTGACACAGTTTTCTGTGTTAATTGAGATAAATGGGATATCTGTGTTTAGTTATTCTGTGTCAAACAGACAAACCAAAGTGGCTGCATCTGTAGGTGTTTTGCTAGTACAGATATGATCTGTTTTCTGGAAACCTGTTATCCAGAAAGCTCCAAATTACAGGAAGGCCATTGTCAGGATCAGCCCGGGACTTGAACTCTGGTGGTGCTGTTCTGGCGATTTGCAGCACCTGCCTCATGAGCCACTGGGGGCTCTCAGGACTGGTCCTGAACTTTTGAGTCTATTGTTTCTGGTAATCTGCCTGTTTTCCACCCACCTCGTTTACCCTCATGTGTTTCCCATTTCCTAATCACCTTCCCTTTATAAACCCCGCCCTGAGCTTTGCTCAGGGCTGAGTCATTGATTGTATTCTGTTTGTTCCTGACCTGCGAATCTGAATCTGTATCTGAATCTGAACCTGAATCTGAACCTGAACCTTGAAAACCTTGTATGCCTTGTTCCTGAAAACCTTGTTACCTTGTTTCCTGAGTGAGTACCTTTGTTCCTGTGTTCCCCATTTTTCCCTCACCATCTGGATTCCTCGATTAGCCTTTTGGCCTGTTCCTGCCTTTTGTGTTTCTGTGTTCCGACTGCAATAAACCTACTATAACTTCATCATCATCATGTCTTTGCCTACAATTACCTATGGCTACACCCCTGGGCTCCCACCATATCCACTCCCCTTGGAGTGGCTATCCTCGGTTACAGCGGTTCCCCGTTGTGAACGTTACAGCCATCTTTCATAGGGGTATATTTATCATAAAGTGAAGTTAGAGATCACACAGTCCTCTTGAGTGAAATGCCGCCACTCTCAATTTATTTCTATGGGATTTTTAAAGGCATATTTATCAAATGGTGAACTTTTACTTTCACCCTTTGATAAATATGCCTTTAAAAATCCCATAGAAATGAATGGAGAGAGGCGGTATTTCACGCTAGTGGACTGTGTCAATCTCTAACTTCACTCTTTGATAAATGCACCCCAATGACTTATGTTAATCAAATAACTCAAATTTTTAAAAATAACTTCCATTTTCTCTGTAATTATAAAACAGTAGCTTGCACTTAATCTCAACTAATATATAATTAATCCTTATTGGAAGCAAAGCAATCCTATAAAGTTTATTTAATGTTTAAATGACTTTTTAATCATTATCTAGAAAACCCCAGGTCCTAAGCATTCTGTATAACAGGTTCCATACTGTATCATGCTGTTTTCCAGTGTGATGTTGTCAATTCTTTGAGTTTGAAATTATTAAAATATAACATTTGTACGAGATTAGCCAGTGTACCAGCTATAATCATGCACTTCATTTAAGTTAGTGAAGGCCCAAGCTGACTATAAAAGCTTTGGACATAACACAATAAAATGTGGTTTTGCGATGAACAGTCAGTTGGCAGGAACAAATACTTAGTTTGCACATTTATGGGGGAATGTTATAAAAGTCACAAATAGCAAAACAGTTGCACAAATTAGAATTAAAAATTAGCATTTAGCAATATAATACTCTTCCTTAAGCTGTTATTGCATTGCGATTTTTCATTGCGCATTGCCAATTTTAAGAAGTGCTTGTAGGTGTCTTAACCTTTGGCGCAAACATAACAACTTTTTCAGTAAGACGTTTTATTAAATTCATTACACACTGGCGCAAACTATAACATTTGCAAACCTTCCTCCACTGTTGGAAGTGGTCGCTAAACAGTTTCCGGGTTTGCAAAAGCTATATTAAATTCTTGCAAAGGAAAATTTGTTCGCACAGAGGCATAACTTTTCGTTTTGCAAATATTTTTTCCATTAACAAAACATAGCAAACAGGCTAGCATGTCCTTGCATATATTGACATATTTGGGCTATTCATATCAAATAAATGCCTTAATCGGATACAGTGCAGTAGTTACACTAATCATATTAAGACCAACTAGTTTGTAGGCACAGAAGATGACCAGTTAAAGAGAGTTAAATTGTGGAAGAGAAAGAAAACTTTTCCTCCATTTAGAACAGTCTTATGTGGTCGGAAAATGCCATCTCAAACACTTTCCTTTCTAAAAGTACTGTACACTTTGTGCTCTGCAACAATGCAATAACCTTACTTGCCAGTAAACCATTTATATGTTAAAGATCTGTCTTCGGCCAGTGGAGCATACTATTAAATGTGGTTTAAGGGTCAGGTTAGATTTTATCCATATCGTACTTGCCATTTCATGCCCTAAGTGATTGCAAATTGAAGCCTATTATTACAGGTAATAAAAGCATCATCAAAAATGTGGAATCTTGAGCAATTTAATTACTACATACTATAACTATTACAGGTTTATAACCACTTACGGTACATTTACATTTTCACTGATATAACATTATAAGGTGCTTTGTCAGGAGATTGAGGCCAGTAAAATAAACTAGGTGCAGTAGTCCATTTCCAATCTGAGAATATAGTCAAATTTGAATGCTAAAGACAAAGAATAACATGATATATGTTTTTTTTACTTTTTTGGAACCTTCTTGTATTATCATTTATTTTTAATTTGTAGGAGATAATAGCCATTTTCTTGTTGCTTGCGTGCTTGTGGCAGTAAAAAAGCTACCAAGTCCCTATTGTATTATAACCTTCTCAAAAGACTGAATTTTTTCCAAAGATCTTCTGAACCCGACATTCAAGTTAACTGTAAGCTCCAATATTGCTGGTGAAATGTTGCTGGTTAGTACATAGATGCTGTTGTCTAGCTTTGTCAATGCAGCGTATGTATAAAAGATGTCTCTTTTCCTGTTTATTTCCAGTCACAATATACTTAAATAATTTACTGAATATGTAATACACCTTTAGACACTATTAGAAATAAAACAATGATATTTTACTGTAAAGTCTGTGCGTTAGAGAATCTTAGGACAGGAAGCAGATCCATTGAACAGAAGCCAGTTCAGCAATGGTTATAGAAATGTAGTGTTTTCTTTAGTGATTTAAATTAGAAAGAGGCAACGCAGGTCCATGGCTGGAAAATGAGACAATAATCAGGACTGGTGGCAAAGGTTGAACAGTTGGTAAACAGCACAAGCAAATGAAAGAATCTTTATGGAGGAGCCTAAGAGATGAGAAACAGGTCAAGCTCAATACACATGGGGCCTTTCTATGAAAATGGTTCATTGATAATACAGTACATTGATCCAGAAAGAAAATGTTACTTTCTGAAAGGGGTAGTTTACATTGAAATTAGCCTTTAGTATGATGTAGACTGTGTCAGTCAGATACAATTTGCAATTGGTCTTATGTATTTAGATTTTATGAAGTTAGAATTATTTAGCTTGTTCAGCAGCTCCCTGGTTCAGAATTTCAGAAACTATGTGGTCACTTATATCCAGTAACCAGGCAGTTGAGATTGGAAGATAAATAGGAGAGGGCATGAAAAGAAAGATACTGTAAGTAATACAAAGTGACAATTACAATAAACTTGCAACCTCAATGGGCAATAGGTTTTGGTTGCCGGGGTCAGTGACACACATTTGAAAGCTGGAAAGAGTCAGAAAAAGAAGTTAAACATAAAAAAACAGAGGGTGATTTCAGATGAACATGCTAAAAAGATACGCAAACTCTATGTCCCAAAATATGGTAAGATATGTTGAACAAATTTGCTGGATAATACCAATGTAATTATCAAGAAAAATAAAGGTTTCATCTTAATTTATACTGGTTCCTATCGTCTATGGAGAGTCCTGCTTAAAATGCATGGGAAAGTATATTACAAGCATATCACAAATTATGCCAAATAAAAAATGTATACATAAAAACTGTTTTTAAGGAAAACAAGTAGAATACTTACAATACTCTGCATCATATCAGGAATCATTTATCCAGGATGAATAACTGTAGAACATGAACTAAAGAGAAATCTTTTTCAGTCTGTTGAAGACAAAGTTGTCACCCTTTGTGCAAACATGAACATTGGATAATTAACATTGAACTGCGTGGATAAAGGGCAATTGTGGCCTGAAACATGTCAACTGAATAAACTATTAATAGCAATTAAATCTGTGTTGTGTGTGCTACTCTATAACTTCATATTTTGCAAGCTTTAACTATTCCTACAAAGATACAGCTGTACAAGTATATCTATTTAGTTCCATCTAGCTCTTCCTTAAACATCACTGTATATAAAATAACATCATCAATATATCCTTAAACAACATGACCACTCAAGACTCATTATGAGTTAATGATACAGATAACAAATGCTAATGCTTGTTCTGTGTATATGGAATAGATTAGGGCCAAATTAATAAAATTTGTACTGGGAATGCTAAAGGGTTCTTAACAGTTCAAATTTTATCACACAGCTCAGTAGAAATTACTAATGGCTCATAAATCTGCCCATAAGTATTTTAAATAGGCTGTGCTGTTTAAACACCCCACCTTTACATTTGGTACTTCGGCCTTAAAAAATGATGTCTAGGTTTAAAGTCAATGATTACTCCATTAAACATGAGGATTTTATTACAAAAAACATGGTTTATGATCCCCTCCTGTTACAAAATCGGGAACCCATCTCAGAATAAAAACATTAGAGTAAAGTAGAACTTCAAGAAGAGGTAGGCTTACCCAGCTATGAATATTGATAAATTTTGATTTTTTTTCTCGAAAAACATGTGGTTTTCGAATTTTTTTAAAAAAAAAACTCTAAAATTTGAAATTTATTAAGTGTAAAAACCACAAAAAACACTAATACAAAACTTTTCCAGGTAAAAAGTTTTGAAATTAATTAAGTGTAAAATCTACTAATACAAAACTTTTCCAGGTAAAAGTTGTCATGGTCCTATAGATACTGTATAATGGGTGTGGCACTGGTCCTTTTGGACTGATTTCAATCAATTCGGACTTTTAGAAGTTTTCTGATTTTTTTTCACTAGGAATTGTCAGAAAAACTTGAATCTTTAGACGTTTCGAGGCCCAGTGTCTAAGGGTTGAGTAGACACATGTTTGCTGCCATTACACTGCAAACATCAGCTCATCAGTTAACATCAGCTAAAATAGGCTGGAGCATTGAACATTAGGACAAACTTCCAAAGGAAATTCCACACCAAAAAGCTACTTAAATATCACCAAACTGGACCTTTATTTGAGCCCATAGGTGGACAATTTTCTGTGGTCCAAAAAACAATGTTCCTTGTGATTGCCTTTGTTTTACAAAGGAACTGTTGCAGTGAAATGTACACCCTATTTATACATCTTATTGTATAACATTTATAAAGTAAATTTATAAGTTTAGGCAGAAATCCGGACAGAATTGTTTTCTAATAATAACAGTTGTTCAGTACATTGTGAATATGTTGTATTTGCATAGCTCAAAGATGATTCTCCATGAAATCAAACAAAATAAAAGTGAACAGTAAAAAAGAATATGTATAATGACTTCAACTTTTGAACATAAACATTTTGCTGCAATGTGAACGTTAAATATCCTTTTTTATTAGTCCTTTGTGGGCTTTTAAATAAGGACAATTTAAGGTAGAAGAGAAGCTAGAAATGGAAAAAGAGTATCAAGTTCTGCAGGATGAAAATTGCTAAAAGAAAAATATAAAATGATTCCAAATGTGGGAAATTACAGAGGAGGTCCAATGATTGGTTGTTCTGCATTTTTCTTTCATTTTGGGGGTGTTAGTTTGCATCTCCACTGCTATTTTCAGTTAATATAAACTCCCTGCTGTGTTCACTGGGAAAAGTGTAGGTCCTTGCTCTTCATTATTGAGTTCTAGGATCTAAGTCTGCCAGGGCACATGGTGGGGTGGGGTACAAAGTACTAAAAACATGGTGGTTTGTGTCTGTTTTTGCACGTTGCCATTATAGTTGAAAGTTCCCACAGTTAACAGTTTGTTACGCTATTTAGATAATTAATTCTTTTTTATTTTAAGTTGCCTGTCTAAAATGTTGAAGTGACCCCCTCTCCAGGTACTAAAATATATTGTGAGGCACATTTATCAAGGGTCGAATTTCGAATTCTTGTGAGTTTTTTAAACTCTACTAAATTTGTTTTTTCTCGAAAAAATTGATTGGGGGGTTATTTATTAAAAAAATGAATATCTTAAACTCAGGTGAATTTTACCTACCTGAAAACTCGAATCGAACTCAAATCGAATTTGAATCAAATTTGACCAAACCCCGAAAAAAACTTGAATGTCAGGATGGCTAAAAACATCTTTAAATTGGTCAATGGACCTCTCCCATTGACTATTATACATGAATTTGGCAGGTTTTAGGTGGCGAATATTCAAATTTAAATTCTTAAAGGGCCAGAGTTTGATAAATCTCGAAAATCTAATTCGAATTTTTTAAAAAATTCTAATCGAGTTAGGATAAATCACTATTTGAATTTAACAGATTTGACCATAAAAAAAAGCAAAAATTTGAATTCGACCCTTAATAAATCTGCCTCTGTTCGTAACAATAGTGGCGTAGGCATAATAGAAAGAAGGGAAAATTAACTGTATTATCCAACATAGCAAACTATATACATATACAATAAGTGAGAGGGCTTAACATTTAAGTTATTTCATACTGAAGGTTAACCCATATCATATATGCATGTCCATATAGGAGTTTGATCAAATGCTAGTGAAGCATTACACAATAGACATTTAATTATGTTGTGTTAAAAATGTTTGTTTTGCCACTACAGGTATCGGACCTGTTATCCAGAATGCTCGGGTCCTGGGGTTTTCCAGATAATGGATCTTTCCTTTATCTGAATCTCCATAACTTCAGTCTACTAGAAAATCCTTAAAACATAAAATAAACCCAATAGGCTGGTTCTGCTTCCAATAAGGATTAATTATATCTTAGTTTGGATCAAGTTACTGTTTTATTATTACAGAGAAAAACAAAAATCATTTTTTTAAATTTTAATTATTTGGATAAAATGGAGTGTATATGAGACAGCCATTCCATAATTCAGAGCTTTCTGGATAATGGGTTTCCAGATAACGGATCCCATACCTGTACATGAATTGATACTATCTTGTATTACAGTCAAAAATGAATTGTTTAAATAAAGCACAATGGAAAATTGCAATGCTGCATTTTGCATCCTTCTGTATAACAGCTCTCCAGATAACAGATCCCTTACCTGCATATAGTATAAGGAACTTGGCTCCAAGAATTCAGTTGTGTTAGAGGAATAGAACAGATAAATGAAAACATTATAGAATTATAATGCTGATAAGACCAACGTAATAGAATAAATTCTAGACTATCAAGGGAAAGAGTTCATGGCTGACTGCAAATGCGCCGTAAAATAAAATGTGCCTGAAAAATATTTGCTTCTAATGTTCGGCCTTTCCTTTCATAACAAAGCATTTCCGTGATTTTAGGAATGTAATACAGCTCCACCTGGTGAATAAAATGTGTCAGCTTTGTACTTTTACTGAAAGTTCCACTTCTTCATATACATTTTTTGTATATTTTTGATATTATACATTACATTTAATTCAGTCCTCTGCAATAAAATAATTTTTAAATAATCTTTTTGCAGTGAATTGTTGACTCTGCACCCAGGCATATCTATCATCTGTATCGTGAGTGCCGGCAACCTGTGGAACTGAATCACATTTAAATGAATATATAAAGATGTTGTGATTTTTTACTTTATTTTATGCCAAAGTAAACTGGAAAATAGTAAAATAAAAGCACAAAAGCAAATCATGTTCATTGCCCCTTAGTAATTTTTGTTTCATTCAAGCGAAGGAAATTTGTCAACGTTTTCTGTTTTTCTTTCATTTTTTTTTCTGGAGTAAGATTGTTATGAAACAACCATAGGTGGGTAATGCATGTATTTATATCGCTATTATATATAATTAACTTAACTAAAAACACAAAGGATCAAAGATGGCAGATCTTAATACATAACAGCCTATAATATATTATAAACCCCAACTATATAAATTCCCTCTAAACCTTTCTAAAGGGCTAGTAGCAAATGCAAATACTATTTTCCATTTCTGTTCAGATGTATTTTATGCAGTAGATTACCACATTTTGCAGTAGATTACCACATTTTGGGGCAGATTCATCAAAGGTCGAGGTGCATTTTCGAATGAAAAAAATCCCAATTTCGAGCTACATTTTGTGTACTTTGACTAGGGAATAGTCCAAATTAGATTTGAATTTGAAAAAAATTTAAAAATTCAATATCCAAATTTATCATATACTGTCTCTTTAAAAATTCGACTTTGCCATCTAAAACCTGCCGAATTGCTGTTTTAGCCTATGGGGGACCTCCTAGAATATTTGGAGTCAATTGGTGGACTTTGAAAAATCTAAGGTTTTTTTGGGGGAAAACTTTGGATCTAATTCGATCGAATGTGCTATTCCTTTAATTCGTACGATTCTAATTCGTCCGAATACTGACCTATTCGATCGAAAACTGACCTATTCAACCAAAACAAGATTTCAATTTCAGTTGGGCTTTTTGAATTCGAATTTCGAAGTTTGTTCAATTCGAAATTCGACCCTTGTTAAATATGCCCGAAGTTTTTTCTCTTTTTATAGCCTTTTTAGTATTATGATGCTTGTAAGTAGTATAAGGCATATGGCATGTGCAGGCTTGGAATTACCATGTGGGTGACCATTTGTTAGACGACCGCACGTCCTGCCTCCCACCCCCGTTCACGCATGCGCATGCACAGGTTGGCTGTAAAAAATAAAACATTTTTTAATATAGTTAGTTAGTCAAAAATGTATTCTGTAAAGGCTGGAGTCATTCGATGTCTAACATAATATCCAGAACACTACTTCCTGCTGTGCAGCTCTCTTGGTTTCCACTGATTGGTTACCAGCAAGTAACCAATCAGTGACTTGAGTGGGGGGCCACATTGGTCATAATTTCAAGTAACTTTTTTAATTTGAGATTTTTGAGAGTTTTTGAGTCTAAAAAACTCACAAATTCAAGTTTTTTGAGCTTGCAAACTTGAGGTAGTCAAGGTTTTTTTTCCGCGATTATATTCAATCGAGTTTTTACTATTTGGATTTTTTAATAAATAAGCAAACATTTGCTTTTTTTTTAAATTGTGAGTTTATTCAAAATATAAAAAACATCTCTAAAACCTCTGATCTGATTTTTGATAAATAAGCTTGTTTATATGTACAAAATGTATATACATTTTCAGTCTTAACGTTGATAATAAGGTGAAGGTAATATTTTGGCTTTTATTTTAGAGAAAGGGTAGAAGCCAAGCGTCTGTACTACATCTGTATGTATATGTACTAGCTGGAGCCACGTCGTCTCGTCTTACTGTATATTTGTATACTGCTGAGATGATAATAAAGTTTACTTTGACTTTGACTTGACTTTGATCTGCGCGCCCATGGTATTATAGCAAGGTGCTTTCTTTGAGCGAAGGTGCAGACTAGAAGGATATTGGATTCTGTGCATTTATCTGAACCTAAACAACATCCCATTCATATAGCAGCAGTTATGTGTCTACCTAGATCTTATTTATGGTCTATAGAAGTTCCTCATGTAAAATGTAAGAGCACAAATTATTGATGAAGTTGCATTTACAGTATAGATCAATCTTCAGAAAAGTTTTTAAAACTTACACAGCGTCCATGGAAAACATGTTTCTGCATCTTTAAGTAAAGAGATGTTGACACGGCTCAGTACTTTATAAATATATTCTCATCCATTTGTTAAATGGTAAGACGCTTGAAATGTTGTACTGTATAAAAAATTATTTGTTAGATTTGTAAAGTAATTGATACAAGAAAAGCCCTGTATCACATAAAGGTGTAACTAAATTACTGGGCCCCCACAACATTGTTTTTTTTTTGTGGGGGGGGGGGCTGCCTCAACCTTGAAATCCCTGCTGGAGTACAGTTTGTTTTGCACACATATATGGACGTTCCTCATCAGTCAGAATCCTTTCAGATTCTCTGTTCCAATGGTTCCTGCAGCAACCACTGCTCTGTTGAGTCCATTACCAGGCCCTCGGTCACAAGCTTTTTCAGCTCAGATTCAACTTTCCATTTTGTATGCTTTGAGTGTGTACATGTGTATTGAATTGGCTAATGTCCAGGCTGCTGGTGATGACATATATATGCAGACCAATAGACAAAACCATCTAATAAAGAGAAAATTTGCTTTGAAAACTGAGATCTCAAACCTGAATAAAGCAACTTGGTCATATCTGACTTCTGAAACAATGTGGCAAAAAAATCACAACTAGTTTATCCCCAACCTCTCTTCCAAAAATGTGGATTGCAGATATCTGACCAATATTTGGCCAAAAATCAGGCAAATATAGATCGTACAGGTCTGATCTTCCTGTTAGATGGTCCACATCTGCTCGTTGATGTAGTGCTCAATCTGAGTGCTGGCATAGGAGCAATAATGCCTCCAGGTGGGCATATTTGTGAAAGATCTGCTTGTTTGATGACTTCGTCAAACAGTTGGATGTTATAGGGGGTTATTTAATAAATTTCGCATGCAAAAATCACAAAAAAAAAAATTTTTATATAAAAACAGACTTTTAAAAAATCACAAATTTTTTGCAATTTATTAAACCCTGAGGATAAAAAAAGTCAGAATCAGAAAATCTGACATCTCAGACCTGTCGAGGTTACAAATAAGTCAATGGGAGAAGTCCCAATGATTTTTTGATGTGCGCTGGGTTTCGTGCAACACCCCAGTTTTCTGAGTTTTCGGGTGAAAAATCAAAAAAAATCTGGAAAATCTGCTAAAAATTCCGAAAAAGAGCGTGAGAATTCTGATTTTTCCTGCTAAGCAAATAATAAATAAGTGCATAAAACCCGATTTGATTGGAGTTTGTAGCAGAAAATATTGAGATAAAAGCGGACTTTGATAAATAAACCCCATAATATATGACCACCTTTACTCCACTCCTTTTTAGACTCTAATCTCTTTTAAGGAACAGTAGAACGAAAAATTCAAAGTGGTTACAAGTTATACTGCTGCCCTGTATTAGTAAAAGTTCTGCTTGAATGGGCAGCCATTCAAGCTGAAAAAGGAGAAAAGGCACAGGTTACTTAGCAGATAAAAGATAAGCTCTGTAATTGAGCAAAATGGCATTCTACAGAGTGCATCTGTTATCTGGTAAGTTCCTGTGCTTTGAATGGCTGTCCCCATGGCTATAACAGCTTATTTATATAAATTATATTAGTGTTTATACCCCTCCCCCAACTCTTTAAAACGCTGATGGACATGATGGTCCTAAATAGGGTTTGACTGCAACTTACTTGTAGATCCGGAGTGGATCCATAAGAGTGGAAAAACAATAGACTCTGAGGAAGTGCCGGGAGATCCGGCAAGAAACACGTAAGTCAGTCAGCCCCGCATACCCACCGCTGTAACCCTCAACCATGTGTGTGTTGAAATAAAGCCTACTTTTTATACCGATGCTGTAGTTTGCATACCGTGTCCTGGATCAGCGACGAACATGATGGGAATACCGAGTGTCTTGTACTGAATGCCGGCGGGAAGTGGCTGGCGTCTCACATGGGCTGCGACCGGGGGAACACAGCGACACTGGGTGAGCTCCGATGCGGATCGCATCATCTTTTGTATAATTACCTGGAAAAATAATGTACACTACAAAAAGGAAAACATTATATGGATTTTTATTTTTTCACAATTATGTTATTTAAGCTACAAGCATGTGGATTTGGAATATTTGACATGTCATTCTCTGTGAATTCTCATTGACTCAACAACATTGGCACGATTGTACTATAGTAATATAAACCAATTTGTAATAAAAACAAAACCGAGTGAGCCTTTGACTCATTTACTGGGCCACCCGGTTTTAGGTGTAGGAAAAAGAACACGGAAGGTGTTAAATTGTATATTTACTGCGGCAAGGTGTTTGATAACAGCACGGTGGAAGGACCCTTCCCCTCCATCTTTATGGGACCTAATTAATAAAATCGAGCATGTTCGGCGTATGGAGCACCTCACTGCCATATTACATAGCACCTCGCTAGCAGCAGAAGAAGATTGGTTTCTGTGGAACTCCTACTACAAGGAGTTGCTCGATGAGGGGTAATTAGTGGAACAAGGATGGGGTACATTTGTAATAATTTCCCTTTTCTCTTACCTACCTGGCACCTGGTACTGTTGCTGCATCATGAAGCCACAAGAGTACTATTGAGAGGCTCTACCGGTTCCATAGGGCGAACTGGAATGCATTGTACCACATGATGTTTCTTCTTTTCTTCATTTTATTTTATTTTTATTTTTATTATTTTTTATTGTTTATTTACTTTTCTATGTCTCTTCTATGTTTCTCATGAATACTGTTGGTCCATATTCTGGCGTATATCATATGCTATTGCTGTGTATTCTTTGAACGAGATATGTACCTATGTATTCTTTCTTTTTCATTATTTGCTCTTTAATAAATAAACAGTTGATAAAAAAAAAAAAAAAAGCGTGTTTAACTGTGAGTGTAAAATTATTTTTCGAAGTTTCCACAGCCATAACTCTAAAATAATACAGAACTCCACTGTATAACTGCATAGATGTTTTGAGGCTTTTATCAGGCAAAGACCGTATGATTGAAAGCTGCAGGATATTGCAGATAAATATCACTAGGACTGCTTTTACCAGCCCAGTTTTGTGATGGCCAAATCCATTGGAGGTATTTAAGATGACTATTATTGAAACTGCCCTTATAAGTCCATTGAATTGAAAATCTCGGCATTGCCTGTTATAGATTGCTAAAAATAACAATAAAAAAACAAGAATCCATTGCAGAAAGTTACAGGTAATCATACCCTATTTATATCAGTTTATTTCTGTGTATTACTGCTGAATAGCCGGTAAAGTATAAAAGCACAGAGCATCATTTCTTTGTACTTTTTCCCTTCAATGTAACAACTGTGATAAGGTCTCTACACATGCATCCCCTATAGATGGCTATAGAATAGTATAGTCAGCGCTACTAGAAGACAACAGGGACCATGTACTACTGGTACTCATGGCAGGGGTAAACCACACTCCTTTTAAAAATTAATTTATATTTATCTTAGTAATGGATTACTAAGTTAAATAAATTGTTATTTTTCTAAAGTAGTGCCCTGCTTTTTGTATATGTTAAGGGGGCGTCCAGGTAGCCCCCTGCTTCTATGGTTATTTTTTTCTATTGGTGTGCCACCCTAACACTAGTTTTTTGGTAAACCACACTGTGGTCTTTCTAGGGTTTCCTAGCATGTTGCACACCCCATCTTTACCTCATCTTTCCCCATCTTGACATTCAAGATAGGAGAATTCAATGGGATGTTCACATGACACCCACTCTTTTGTTTGCAGCACTTATGAATGCAGTCTATACTGTGCAAATATGAGTCACAACTCTCTGCAGTGGCAAAATTACCGGGGGTGCGATCCCATCCGGCCTGCACCGGCCTTGGGGCCCACCAGAGTCATGAAAACTGTTATTGTGTGTGGCAGGGCAGGGGGAGATTTTCATGGGGTGCAACAGGGGGGCCTGGGAGCACATCCTGCACCAGGGACCACCAGCGAATAGCAGAGTGATTCTTGTTCTAAAGAAGTCTGAGGCTGCGTCAGAGCCGGGTCACACTGGACAGGCACCCTAGGCAAGCCGGCCGTGCCGGCGCCTGCTTAGTTTATGCATGTGCGAATCTGCACTCGCGTGCGCATGCGCAAAATGGAGTTTGCGCGCATGCGCAGAAGCTGAAAAGATGCAATAATAACCAGAGTCGGGCAGAGAAGGGAACCGGACTTCGGGTAGGCAACAGAAGAGTTACGTGCCTGGCACCCCCCCAGCTTTGCGCCCTAGGCACGTGCCTACTCTGCCTACCCCTAGTTCCGGCCCTGGGCTGCTGCCATCCCCCTCACCACCCACACTTACCTTGCTTGCGCTAGAAAGTCAAAATTTGTATGGTATATGGCTGAAATTGTCATATTTACTCTTAATCTACTTTTTACCTATTTTTATTTTTGTGTATTTATGTATATATAATATCTCCGAAAAATTTCTACTATATAAAAAAAAAAAAGAAAGTTTACAAAATTTACAGTGTAATCACAGGAAATTTGGCTCATAAAGTTACCAGGAGAGACTTTTTGACGCCCCTGGTAACTTGTCAGAAAATGCCGCCTGAGGCAAGAAACGCCCCTGGCAGTTATTTACGCCACTGATTCTCTGTGCTCCATTGTAGAAGTTGAAACACAGTTTAAAATCAGAATTGATACATACAGATAATTTACAAATGCTCCCAACAAACACATTAAGATACATGGGCATCCAAGATGGTAGCTATGTCCTTGATTTATAACTCTGCGTCATAGCGGTGTTCTGGAGATCCTTAATGGGACAGCAACACCAAAACATGAAAGTGTTTTAAAGTAACAAACAAAACAAAACATAGCATACATGCTTCAGAAACTCTGTTATAGTTTACATAACTATGTGTAACCATAGGGGCAGCAAAGCTGAAAAAGGAGAAAAGGCACAGGATACACAGAAGATAACAGATAAGCGCTTAGTATACAATTGGATTCTTCAGAACGTATCTGTTATCTATTAAATAACTATACTTGAATGGCTGCCCCCATGGCTACACAGCAGCTTGTTTAGATAAACTATAGTAGTGTTTCTGAAGTAAACACACCAGTTTTACCAGTGCAGAGCAACAGTACATTATATTTTCATTATTTTAAAACACTTTCTTGTTTGGTGTTACTGTTCCTTTAAATAAGAAATGTACTTCTTCTTCAACTGGCCATTTGATAAAAAAAAAAAATACACTGAAGACAGTCTACTTCCAAACAGGCTATTATGTTCAGAGCCAACTTTTTAAATGCAGTACCCGGGGGGGTGGAATTGATGTTGGCACAAAGTCTCCTGAAGCCACTGATTTTCCCAAATTCTGGAAAATCAGGAGAATGCTGGGAGACCAGGGGACGGATCCCAAAATCTGTTAATTCCCGAAAAAATAGGAGGTGTTGACAGCTCTGTATGTTACATTTCTAAGGAGACTGGAAAATCCGCAAAGAGCAAAGTTGTTATATACAGCCAGAATGGACATAAACATAATATAAGTTTATATGTGTCTAAATGATATTGTATATAATTGCTACAATGCTGTTATTACTATTACCATTTTATCAACCAAAGCCAGTTTTTATGTTAGTGTAAATTATTCATAATTGTGTAAAATAGATATATGGCTTGAACAGAAGCAACCAATGGACAAAGAAAAGTTTTAAAATAATGATAATGATTTCAAGTGTTTAGAGAGAGATGAAAATAACATACAGTAATAAATAAAGGATACTCCCCCCCCCCTTTATAGACATTGCTAAAGATGAAGCACAATAAAGAAAAAATAAATGTGTATTTTCAAGGTACTTATTTCTAATAGCACAATGATTACAATACATTTGCTGCACAAATGATGCACAGTTGCACAGACATACTGCTGCACGGCACAATGGCAACCACAGCGCCGGGGTTTTAAAAGCACGCTCTTACTGTGTGAGTGTCTGAACTCAGCTCATGATTTGTGCAAAGGCGTTCAGTCTTGTGGTAGCATTATAACATGGACAATAATAACAACAGGTTATCTAAGGAGCCACTAGGCTTTTTGATGTGGCTGCCAAAAAGGTTGATTGAAGATCTGAGAAAAATGGGGGGAAAGAAAGCTTTCATATAACACTGTGGGCGAAAATACTTTCTGTCAGGAGATTTGTACTAAGCGAACAATTTCCTTTACATTATGTTCTGTACAATGTATTTGTGAACATTTTGTCAGGCGTTGCATAGTTTAGCAAATGGTGGCATCGTTTGGGCCAAAATGTACAGATGGACGCACAATTGAAGGATTAGGACTTCCAGAATGCATCGATGAGTAATTCATGTATTACTTGAAAGGAAAACTATACCCCTAAAATGAAAACTTCAGTGACAAATCATTATATCATATTAAGTGGCATATTAAAGAGTCTTAATATTTAAGTAAATATTGCCCTTTTACATCTCTTGCCTGGAGCCACCATTTCATGATAGTCTGTGTGCTGCCTCTGTGATCACCTGACCAGAAATACTCCAACACTAAGGGGGTTATTTACTAAAATCAAAATTTATCTCATATTTTATTTATCTTTCCGAGAGCTGCTGACTTCCGGAAGGCACGGACGTTTAAGGGGCCCTGGCCACCAATTTTCTTATAATGTGGAGGGGGGCCTGGCCACCAATTTTGGCCACCAATTTTTTTTCTCGTGTGGGGTCCTAGCCACCAATATTTTTTAATGGGGGGGGCCCTGGCCACAAATTTTTTTTTATGGGGGACCCTGACCACAAATATCTTTTTATTTTTTATTAACATGTGGGAACCCTAGCCACCAATATTTTTTTGTTTTTTTACTGTGTGGTGGGGGGCGGACCTGTGGGGTAGGGCTTGTGGTGGGCGCAGCTCAGGAAATTTTGTTGTATGGGGTCCTGTGATTTCTGATGGCAGTCCTGTTCCTGTCTCCCGTGTTTGAGTCTGGCAGCTCAGTAATTCAGGCGCAGACTCTATACTGTTACAATTTTGCAACATTGAGTTGATACATTTCTCAGCAGCATCTCTGGAGTTTTAGTAGCTATTGTATCAATTCTAACAGCTGCCTGTAATGAAACCCAGAGTCGGCGACCCCCCCCCCCCCGAGCTGCTTCAGAAGGTGAAAAATGACACTTTCCACTTCAATATTAGAAAAACAATGACATATGGGGCAGATTCACATATGGTCGAATATTGAGGGTTAATTAACCCTCGATATTCGATTGCTGAATGTAAATCCTTCTACTTCGAATATCGAAGTCGAAGGATTTACCGCAATTAGTTCGATTGAACGATCAAACGAAAAATCGAAAGATCGAACGATTCGAAGGATTTTAATCAATCGATCTAACGATTTTTCTACAACCAAAAAAACCTTAGAAAGCCTATGGGGACCTTCCCCATAGGCTAACATTGAGGTTCGGTAGGTTTTAGGTGGCGAAGTAGGGGGTCAAAGTTTTTTATAAAGTACTTTTTTATAAAGTAAACAGTACTTCGACTATCGAATGGTCGAATATTCGAACGATTTTTAGTTCGAATCGTTCGATTCAAAGTCGTAGTCAAAGGTCGAAGTAGCCAATTCGATGGTCGAAGTAGCCAAAAAAAACATTCAAAATTCGAAGTTTTTTTATTCTATTCCTTCACTCGAGCAAAGTAAATGTGCCCCATAGAATATAGAAAGTAATTTCTGGTGATCTATCTGAAAACAACTATTTGTTTGAAGGTGAACACGACCAAACTCCCATGCCCATAATGTAAATAATAATAATAATAAAACTCGATTTAATAGGTTTGTGGAAAAACTCTATAAAACTAAGCAAAACCCGAATCGATCAAATTTTTCGGGCTTTTTCCTTTATTGCTCTAATTTTTTTTAGCTTTTTTCCTGAATTAATTGCATGTTTCAAGTTTTCGGACGAATTTCGTGCTAAACCCAGCACATACCACGAAAACGTCATATTGAGATAGGTGCCTCTCTCATTGACTTATTCAGGTCTAAGATGGCGGATTTGTGGATTCAGGCTTTTTGCAGCATTGGGGTATAATAAATCTCCAAAAAATTTAGTTTTTTTTCTCTAATAATTTGAGTTTTCTAGTGAGAAAAACTTGATTTTAACGGAGAGTGAGGAAGTGCCATGGGGCATGAAATGCATCAGTAGTAGTTACTTAACGCACTGAAACAAAGCTGACATGCTTTTACTGTATGCAAACAAATATAATTTTTGTATTCATCTGGATTAAACGTGTAAAAGAAGTCCGTGTATGAGCATTTACAGGTTACCTGTTTAAAAGGAAACATCTTATTGGTTGCTATGAGTTACTGCTCCTGGGCAAACATAGTGCCTTTTAATTGCACATGGGGGAGTAATTTTCTAGTCTTTATACTCTTGGAACTAAAGCAAGTCAAGTCCAAGTCAAGAGTAGGGTTGCCACCTGGAGAGTATTTTACCAGCCTGACCGGTAAAAATGATGCTTGACCCCAATGTTAGTAATAGGGAAAAAATCTAAATATACACGAAGGCCAGTGTTTTTTTCCAAAAAGGGTGGTAACCCTAGCCAAGAGTCAGGACGAGCAGCACAGAGTGAAATCCGCAGTCCAAGCAGTAGTTCCGAGCAGGCTGCAGTCAGAAACCAGAAACACCTATAAATCAGCAAGTAGGCAAGGGAAAAGGCTTCAGTTGGGATGCGACAATATGGACCTGCAGCTAGAATCACTGCAACTTTAAAGGCACTTTGGGCACAGGAGTATTTCATACTTTTTGACTATAATGGTGGGCTCTGGTATAAAGCCTGAATGCAGGATAGGTGTACATCTGCAACAGGATATACTTGCCCCGGGTCTATTTCAAGTTATTAATTTTTATGAGTCGTTTTAAATTATCAACAAGTTATTATTGTCCTTGGCTCAGAGAGTGTATCATTTCTGCTCTAAGAATTTGTCCACATAACATAAGTGATATTTTCAAACCTCTGTGTTAACTACTCATTTTTCTCTTGTGAATGTGTTAAATATCTCTATCTCAATCTTTTTGTAGACATAGCCTTCCCAACACCTTACACTTGTGCTAGAGGCAGACAAAATCCTGCCTCCGCTCACTGTTCCCTCAGTGAATTGAAATACCTGCTAATACGGATTTTATCTTTGTTTGAGCATTTCAGGCATTGAAAGAAACAAAACCAAAGGGGAAATCACAAAACATTAGAAAGAAAAGGCATAATAATGAAGATAAAATAACAAAAAGATAATCATGTGCCCAGTGAATTAAAAATGAATTAGAAATAACCCTCAGAAGGATACCTATATATATATATTTATAATCACACCCATTAAATATAACATTATGTAGTAGTATAGTATGGAAGGCAAAGTCAATTTAAGAATTATTAAAATACTTACAGTGCGTTATACGTTGTATATATTTAATTATTTTTACATTTTAATGTTTTTACGTTTTTTTTCTTTATTCTACTTTCTGTTCTGCCTGTAGGTTATAACATTATGCTTTTTGTTACATAGTAACATAGTAGTAACATAGTAAGTTAGGTTGAAAAAATACACACTTCCATCAAGTTCAACCTTTTAACTCTATATATAACCTGCCAACTGCTAGTTGATCCAGAGGAAGGCAAAAAAAACCCTGTTTGAAGCATCTCCAATTTGCCTTAGAGGGGAAAAAATTCCTTCCTGACTCCAAGGTGACAATCGGACCAGTCCCTGGATCAACTTTTAAAAAAGCCATCCAACCCCTTCTTTAAGGAAAACGATACCCCCAAAATGAATACTTAAACAACAGATAGTTTATATCAAATTGAATGACATATTAAAGAATCTTACCAAACTGGAATATATATTTACATAAATATTGCCCTTTTACATCTCTTGCCTTGAACCACCATTTCGTGATGGTCTCTGTGCTTTCTCAGAGATCACCTGACCAGAAATACTTCAACTCTAAGTGTAACAGGAAGAAGTGAGGAAGCAAAAGGCAGAACTCTGTCTGTTAATTGGCTCATGTGACCTTACATGTGGTTTGTATGTGTACACAGTGAATCTTACGATCTCAGGGGGCGGCCCTTATTTTTTAAAATGGCAATTTTCTATTTATGATTACCCAATGGCACATACTACTAAAAAAGTATATTATTAAGATAATGGTTCATTTACATGAAGCAGGGTTTTACACGTGAGTTGTTTTACTCAGTATCTTTTAATAGAGACCAACATTGTCTGGGGGGTATAGTTTTCCTTTAAAGCTATCTAATGTATCAGCCTGTATGACTGATTTGGGGAGAGAATTCCACATCTTCACAGCTCTCACTGTAAAAAAGCCCCTTCCGAATATTTAGACGGAACCTCCTTTCTTCTAATCGGAATGGGTGTAATCAGAAGGACCTACTGGTGAATAAAGCATTAGAGAGATTATTATATGATCCCCTTATATAAATATATAAGGGGATCATATAATAATTATACATAGTTATCATATCTCCCCTTAAGCGCCTCTTCTCCAGTGTGAACATCCCCAACTTGGCCAGTCTTTCCACATAACTAAGATATTCCATACCTTTTACCAGTTTAGTTGCCCTTTTCTGTACCCTCTCTAATACAATAATGTCCTATTTGAGCTCTGGAAACTGAAAGGCATATTCTAAATGGGGCTTTACCTAATGTGAGGCTTTCATTTTATTACAATTTTTACTTTTCATTGGTTGCCTTTCTATAGAGGCCCTCTGTCACTGATCTTCCATTCTGTCCTTCAAACTGTAACCTGCCAAAGAGAAATATCTTTCTGAATTTAAAATGTGACATCAGGGGGCTGGTTTTTCCACCCTGCAAAACTGGGAGGCTGCCTAGTTCAAAACGGGGCAGGTGAAACCCTACTTAGGGCATTATAGCAATGGTAAAACCTGGCCCTTTATGAAGCTAGGCTTGGTTTGACCTGAAGCATTGTTGTAATGCCCTAAGTGTGCAATAAGTGCATTTATACTTGAAAAAGAATTGTGGTACTGTTATAGCTTGCTTCAAGCAGGAGTATAGCAACATATGGGGTAATGCAATAAAGCTGCAAAGTTTGTACCAAGTCTAGTAATCACAGCAATCATTTAGTAGGTAGTTAGTGATGGGCGAATTTGCGCCATTTGGCTTCGCCGAAAAATGTGAAATTCGTGAAACGGCGAAAAATTCACGAAACGGCGCCGGCGTCTCGTTCTAGACGCCGACGCCCGTTTTTTACGTCAGGGCCCATTTTTGACGCCGGTGTCCGTTTTGACGCGTGCGTTTCAGGAATTTATTCGTTGGCTGCGAATCGCGCGAATTTGCGCCTGGCGAATAAATTCGCCCATCACTATAGGTAGTGACTGCCCATCTATTTGAAAGTAAGCAAAATACAGAATATTTTACCAATGTCAAAACTCTTTGAACTAGATTAAAATTATATGAAGGTTAAGATCTTTAGAACAAGTCCATAGCAGTGTGCTACCTGTTTAAATGGTCTTACATAAGCCTTCCGTTAAAGGGGTTGTTGTTGAGATAACTTTTAGTATGATTTAGAGAGTGATATTCTGAGAGACAATTTGCAATGGTTTTTCATTTTTTATTAATTGAAGGTTTTTGAGTTATTTAGCTTTTTATTTAGCAGCTTTTCAATTTGCACCTTAGCCAATCTGGTTGTTTGGGTCCAAATGACCCTAGCAACCATGCATTGATTTGAATAAGAGACTGGAATATGAATAGGAGAAGCCTGAATAGAAAGATGAGTATTAAAAAGTAACAATAACAATATATTTGTAGACTTACAGAACATTTGTTTTTTTAGAAGGGGACAGCGACGACCATTTGAAAGCTGTAAAGAGTCAGAAGAAAAAGGCAAATAACTATAAAACTATAAAAAAAATAATAATGAAGGCCAATTGAAAAGTTGATTAATTGGCCGTTCTATAACATAATAAAAGTTAACATAAGGGCAGAGACACACACTCAGATTCGGGGAGATTTAGTCGCCCCGAAATCGGCGGCCTAGCCGACAGGAGGCAGTTCAGAGAGATTAGTCACCCAAAAAAGATGAGATTTGTCGCTGGGCGACTAATCTTCCAGAATCTGAACGTGTGTCTCACCCCTTTAGTTTCTTGAGTGTTGACTATAACCAGCATGTGAGACATTTGTGAAAAAAGTCTGGGAACTGCTGATATAAATCACAGTAGTGGTGGGGGTTAAATTGTGTACAGGTATGGGATCTGTTATCCGGGAACCCATTATTCAGAAAGCTCCGAATTATGGAACAGCTGTCTCCCACAGACTCCATTTTATCCGAAAAATCCAAAAAGATTATTTTTTTTCTCTGTGATAATAAAACAGAACCTTGTATTTGATCCAAACTAAGATATAATTAATCCTTATTGGAAACAAAATTAGACGATTGGGTTTATTTAATGTTTACATGATTTTCTAGTAGACTTAAAGGGGTAATTTACCTTTAAGTTAACTTTTAGTATGTTATAGAATGGCTCATTCTAAGAACTGGCCTTCAATCTTTCTTTTTTATAGCTTTTTAAGTATTTGCCTTCTTTTTCTGACTGTTTGCAGCATTCAAATGGGGGGTCACTGGCCCCATCTAAAAACAAATGTAATGCTATAAATCTATAATTATTGCTCATGTTTCTATTCAGGCTCTCGCTTATTCATGTTCCAGTCGCTTATTTATAGCAATGCATGGTTGCTAGGGTCATATGGACCCTGGCAACCAGATTACTGAAATTGCAAACAGGAGAGCTGCTGAATAAAAAGTTAATTAACTCAAAAACCACAAATAATAAAAAAAATGACTCAATATCATATCAAAACTCAAAGATGAACAACCCCTTTTAAGGTATGAAAATCCAAATTACTGAAAGATCTGTTATGCGGAAAACCCTGGGTGCTGAGAATGGATAACAGGCCCCATACCTGTACTAGACTCAATAGAAACCACTTAGAAGAGGTATGTTTTCCCTTCCAAACTTGGATTCATTAAATATGTTAAAAGATATTTGCCCGTCATAGACACAATTTATAGTATATAGCATTATGCCTTCATTTCATTTAATTTCAATGTAAATCTGGAAGATTATTTGTTTATAAGTGAGGTATTTGCTAAGAACATATAAAAGTCTTCAACCTTTTTTTTTCCAGCATTTGTTGTGCTTGGGATAGAAATATTGCTTGGTTTCTCTGCGTTGCATGGTTGCCTTAGCAACAGTGACATAGAACAGAACAATATAGTCCAATAATGACATTACTGGGAAGGGAGGGCCCGAGGGACATTAAGCCGGGTGGTGGAAAGTTTATAAGGCCCCCAGCGACAATCCTTGTTGGAGGTAACGTGAATTAAAGAAAGAGGATTTCCCAAGGAACACTGGTTGTTTCTAACATAGTTAGACTTAAATACAATAAAATAATAAGATAGAGCTTTGCCGGAATTTGGAAATGACTTTTATCACCACTTTTAACATTTCAATTCGGATGACATATTTAACAATAAAATTCAAGAAACACAGCAAAGGTATCATCCAAATCCAATTTACTTATTACGGATTTTATTGCTTTTAGTAATGTGTTTAAGCAAGGTCATAGCAGCGCAGAAAAACTTTTGCAAATATGAACCATTAAGTTGGCGCATGAATAAGAAAGATGTTTAATAAAAATCTCTGTGTGCCCAAACTGCACAGTTTAGTTTCTTGATTACGGCATTCGATTGTTGTTGGGTTCTGATATGGCTGCAGGCAAGAGCCGCCTCTATCTGCAGGTTTTGTCTGATTCCTTGTCATAATGCAGAGAGAAAAGATATCAATATATTTCAGAAATAAATTCAATAATCACCTGATGTCGGTGCTCGGGGATACGCAGCAAAAATTCAGGGATTATTTGGAAAAAATGGAGTCTATGGGGGAAATTTACTAAATTTACTAATTCGCCAGCGTGATATCATTTCGGCACTTCGCCGATCTACTAACGGTAGCTGGCGTAATTTCGCTGTCATAATTTTGCCAAGGAGATAGACTCTGGCGCAACTTCTCACTCTAACGCCAGATGAATATTTGGTCTGGCGAAAGAGTGTTACTACGCAAATTCACTATGTTTTTGATTTTACTGACTGTTACCTCTATCGCCAGACTTGCCTTCGCCACCTCAGACCAGGCGAAGTGCAATAGAGTAGATAGGAGTTCCTTAAAAAAAAAGTTGAACAAGTCCCAAAAAACACTGGCGTTTTATCATATTTAAAGGTTGATAGACTGAAAAAGATCGTACATTTTTTTGGGGGTACCCTCCTTCCCCCCTACATTTGCTAACATATGGCACCTAAACTATCTGGCCACGATATCGATCGGGAAGGTTGGATTTTTACCCGACCGACCCGTCGGAGCCGCTTAGCGCATCGTAATTCGATCGTTCGGCCATACGGCCGAACGTTCGAATTACCCCCGATATAGCCATGCAGTTTAGTGGCATATCGGGGGGAGATCCGCTCGTTTGGCGATGTCGCCAAACGAGCGGATCTTGGGGTCTATGGCCACCTTTAGGCACCTCCAGGAAGGGCTAGAGGTTGCACTGCTCAAGCAGTATGGCATCTCCTTCCTTTCTTATGAGTCTGCTCTTAACAAGCAGTGTTCCGCCTGTCTGGATATTCCTGCTGACAAGCCTGAGCTATCTGGTAAGGTGCCTATGTTCCTCTGACTTCTTGTATTATCTGAAGTCTTATGTTGTGAGCTGGTGTTCTCTGTGCAAAATGCAGTATTGGCTACAGTATTGGCTCTTGTTACACTTTAAGTACTGGCTGGTGAATCCCTCTGCCTAAGCAGTGTGGTACCTGAATCCAGTGATTTTGATTTCTCAGTATCCATTGTGTATTCGAAACATTAATTTCACTGGGAAGTTTGCATGTTAATAAGCTTAAGATGTCCCTCAGCTGAAAGCTATCAGGGCTTTGACTGGAGTTTCCATCCAGCTAACTAGTCACTATCTGGTAAGGTGCAGGTGTTCCTTTGGCCCCTTTGCTATTGCTGTTTAATATTTTAAGTTTTGTATGGGTGAACCTGCATCCTCTTGGCTGACACAGTGGTTATATTGGCTCATGTGCCTAAGGCACTTCAAGGAGTGCCATACTGCTCAAGCAGTATGGCACCTCCTTCCTTTCTTATGAGTCTGCTCTTAACAAGCAGTGTTCCACTGGACTGGATATTCCTGCTGACAAGTCTGAGCTATCTGGTTAGCTGCCTGTGTTCCTTCTTATATTATATGAAGTTGTATGTTGTGAGCTGGAGTCCTCTGTGCAAAATGCAGTTGCACAAGGTACTTCAGTACTGGCTGGTGAATCTTTCTGCTGAAGCAGGGTGGTACCTGGATCCAGTAAGTATCAGTATTCACGGTGTGTTTGAAACATTCATTACACTGGGAAGTCTGCATGTTAATATGCTAATTATGTCCCTCAGCTGAAAGCTATCCGGGTTCTAGCTGAAGTTTCCATCCTGCGGACTTTTCATTGCTATCAGGTAAGGTGCAGATACTCCTCAGTTTGCTACTGTTGTTTCTATTGTCCTCTGTGCAGACACAGAGGTTATATTTGCCTTTTATTACACTGGGTGCTTGCAGGGTTGGCTGGAGGCTTGCACTGCTGAAGCAGGATGGTAGCCCCTTCCTTCCTTACATTTAGTCTGCTCAGTGCTGTAACCTCATTGGGTCATTGGGCCCCACAGCAAATTCATTACTAACCTAACAATTCATTATTAACCTAACATATCCAGAGGTTGTGCTTTTTTACCAATACATATTGAAATTGCTCTTTATTTGGGCCTCATGGGTCCCTATACCTTTTGCGCCCACCTGCAGCTGCAGGGTCTGCTTCCTCTGCAGTTACGCCCCTGAGTCTGCTCCTAAGAAGCAGTCTGCCACCAAGGATCTGCCTGGATTATTCCTACTGTCTAGCGCATATTATGTGGTTAGGTGCCTGTGTTCCTCCTACTTCTTGTATTGATGTCATCTGAGGTCTTAGGTTTGTGAGCCTGAGTTCTCTGTGCAGACACAGTAGGCAAGTGTGCTCTTATTACACCTGGTATTTCCAGGACCGGCTAGGGGTTTGTTCTGCTGTAGCAGCATTGTACCCCATTTTTTCCTATGATGTTTCTACACTTAACAGGCAGTGTTCCGATTTATATGGTGTCTTTTTGTGTGAAGTAGGCCTTCTCTTAGACATTCTATTCTCATCTGGTGGTTTTTGTAGTTTTGGCAGTTGTAGTTATACTACATCTACTGAGTTTTTGTGACTGTAGGTTTCCCTTCTTTAATTGTTGGTAGATTAAAGGGCACTTACTGTTATGTCTATTGGCACCTTAACATGCTTGTAGTCTATGGCCTTGTGTGGCCTCAGGCATCTCGCCAGGGAGCTGGGGTTGTGTGGCCTCTGGCTTTCATTATGGCCCTTGGCTTGGGTTAGAGCCCTTTTTTTTGTCCATGGCTTTTTACCATGGTCCTCGGCTCCTGGGTCTGCTGGCCTTTTACAAGGGCCCTTGTACTGCTGGCCTGTTGCATGAGCCTTTGGCTCATGTGGTCTTTTACCCTTGGCACATTTGTTTGGTTGTGCCTTTTAACAGGGTTCTTGGGCTGTTGGCCTTTTCTGTGGCCCTTGGCTAAGGTGGCCACTAGTTTTTATTATAGTCCTTGGGGGCTTGTGGCTGCCAGTCTTGGCTGTGACCTATGATGCATAGGTCACCAGCCAGGCTGTGGCGGTTGATAGGCATGGTTACTATTGCTGTGGCCCTTGATGGGCATGTCTGTTTGCCTTGCGGCAATCCTTGGCAGGACAACAGCCATTGGTTTAGTCTTGTCTACAATCCTTGCAGGCATGGTTCTGGTTATACCAGCAGTAGGCATGATTGACTATTTGGTTGGATCTAGCATGGGTTGTACCATCAGCTGGTGTTTGCTCTGAGTTTCACAGCCCATAGCTAATTTCGTTGTTGATTGGTATTCAGCATCTGATGTTGGTCATATGTTGTCGGCTTACAGCTAACCTTTGCTTTTGCCTTACATGCATTGTTTTTGGTCTTGTATGCCACTGCTTATTATCAATAAGGCTGGCTTGTGGACCAGGGTTTTGCAAGTTCAACAACTGACTTGTGCTCCGTTGTTGCATGTATGGAAATTGACTTTTGTGTCAGGTGCCAGTGCAGTTGGTGACCTTGTCCCCAAGGGTGGCATTCACAATAGCTGGCTTATGTACTATTGCTTGTGTATTAGAATTCCACACTGGTGTTTTGCATACACTTCAGCTGATGGGCATCTTGGCCTGCTAGTGTGACAATGGTCTTGCACATCTATGTTGGAATACATAATAGCTGGCTGGTCCACCACTGGTTTGCATGTATGGTGGCTGGCTCTCTGCCAGTGGATTGTGCATCATTGCTGGTTGGTACCAGTGTTTGTAGGCTATAAGCTTCTGGCATGCCTGATTTTGGATTGTGACCCCAGCTGTTGGCTGGTTCAGTAGCTTCTACGTATGGTCACAGATATGGTTCAGTTTTTGCATAAACTGTATCATTGTGCTGCTTGAGCTGTAGTGGCCTCGGCTTTTGTGGGTGTTTTCTAGAACTGTAATTGGCTTGGGTCCCATTGCTTGCTTGTGTAGAAGTTGGCTGGGGCAACAGCATAGCTTACTGGTAGATGGCTTTAAGTCACTTTGGTTGGTTCAGCAGCTTATCCTTGTGCTGTTGTATGCCCAGTTTAGATTTGGTGGTTGGTGGAGCTACTGGGCTGTACCAGCATGGCTCTACAAAGGTTACAATGATATGCTGATTTAGGATAACCCAGAGTTGGTGTTCATTTAGTTAACTGTCTTCATTAGGTATTATTAGCTTGGAGTTGGTGGATCTTGGACTGATCTCTGGTGTGGAGTTGACTCCGGTCAGCACTGGTTTGAGCTGCTTCCATTAAGCTGCAGGACAAAATAAAAGCGCAGATTCTGAACTCGTATTTTTCATCTGTCTACACAAATGAAGAACCAGTAAGTGAAGGTTTCCTTCTTAACACTCCCAATTCTAGTAATACAACTAATGATGCATGGTTCACACATGAAGAAATTCAAAAGAGACTTGAACATGTTAAGATTAACAAAGGTCCAGGGCCAGATGGTATTCACCCCAGGGTAATTAGCGAGCTTAGCTCTGTGATTGCCAAACCTCTTTACTTAATTTTTCAGGATTCATTGGGATCTGGCATTGTGCCGAGAGACTGGCGAATTGCTAATGTGGTGCCTCTATTCAAAAAAGGATCCCGTTCTCAGCCTCAAAACTATAGGCCAGTTAGTCTGACGTCAGTATTAGGAAAGCTTTTCGAAGGGTTAATAAAGGATAAGATACTGGACTTCATAGCAAATCATAATACTATGAGTTTGTGCCAGCATGGTTTTATGCGTAATAGATCTTGCCAGACTAACTTAATTTCTTTTTACGAGAATGTAAGTAGAGACCTCGATTCTGGGATGGCAGTGGATGTGATTTACTTAGACTTTGCTAAAGCATTTGATACAGTGCCACACAAAAGGTTACTGGTTAAATTAAGGAATGTTGGCCTGGAACATAGTATTTGTACCTGGATAGAGAACTGGCTAAAAGACTACAAAGAGTGGTGGTAAATGGAACATTTTCTAATTGGACCAGTGTTGTTAGTGGAGTACCGCAGGGCTCTGTACTAGGTCCCTTGCTTTTCAACTTGTTTATTAATGACCTGGAGGTGGGCATTGAAAGTACTGTTTCTATTTTTGCAGATGATACTAAATTGTGCAGAACTATTGGTTCCATGCAGGATGCTGCCACTTTGCAAAGTGATCTGTCTAAACTGGAAAACTGGGCAGCAAACTGGAAAATGAGGTTCAATGTTGATAAATGCAAGGTTATGCACTTTGGCAAAAATAATATAAAAGCAAGTTATACACTAAATGGCAGTGTGTTGGGAGTTTCCTTAAATGAAAAGGATCTTGGGGTCTTTGTAGATAACACGTTGTCTAATTCTGGGCAGTGTCATTCTGTGGCTACTAAAGCAAATAGAGTTCTGTCTTGCATAAAAAAGGGCATTAACTCAAGGGATGAAAACATAATTATGCCTCTTTATAGGTCCCTGGTAAGGCCTCATCTGGAGTATGCAGTTCAGTTTTGGACTCCAGTCCTTAAGAGGGATATAAATGAGCTGGAGAGAGTGCAGAGACTTGCAAACTAAATTGGTTAGAGGGGCGGAAGACTTAAATTATGAGGGTAGACTGTCAAGGTTGGGGTTGTTTTCTCTGGAAAAAAGGCGCTTGCGAGGGGACATGATTACACTTTACAAGTACATTAGAGGACATTATAGACAAATGGCAGGGGACCTTTTTACCCATAAAGTGGATCACCGTACCAGAGGCCACCCCTTTAGACTAGAAGAAAAGAACTTTCATTTGAAGCAACGTAGGGGGTTCTTCACAGTCAGGACAGTGAGGTTGTGGAATGCACTGCCGGGTGATGTTGTGATGGCTGATTCAGTTAATGCCTTTAAGAATGGCTTGGATGATTTTTTGGGCAGACATAATATTAAAAGCTATTGTGATACTAAACTCTATAGTTAGTACAGATATGGGTATATAGAATTTAATTAAAAGTAGAGAGTGGTGTATGTATGGTTGCTGGGTTTTCTTTTGGAGGGGTTGAACTTGATGGACTTTGTCTTTTTTCAACCCAATTTAACTATGTAACTATGTAACTAGGCTAATGTGGGCCAAGTCTTTTTAGGGCCACTTGCTATTGCTGAGGATCGTGTATTTCTCCAGCACTGGTGATAGATGCATCCAAGTTGTGTTTAGTTTCTGATCTGATTGATTTCCTGGTGGTTTCTAGGGTGTTTTAGTTCTGAGATGGCTATTGCCATCATTCTGGTTGTGTCCTAGGGCACCTTTTTGTTTTAACAGTTGCACGATTTTTGTTCTTCCCCAGGTGGGGTTTTGTCAGATAATCATTTTGCAGGTATCCCTCTAGTCACTGAGGGAACCTTTTTAAGCAGAATATGTTTAATCTGCAATGCTTGATCCTCAAGTGCCGGTCTCTGTACTTTAGTGGTTGGTTTTGTAGCTCTTGTTGTCAATCGTTTACCATGTCCTAGGACATGTTGTTCATGTTTTTGTGCCTTTTATCTACCCTTTTCAGGAGATATAGATTTTATCAGCTCCCCTGTTGGATGGATGTGATGCTGGCCTTTTCTCAGGGCCTCCTTAGCATCAGTTCGGTTTTTGCATTATGTTGGTTATTCCCACCCCTTTGTTTTCAGAGCATGGCTTGGTAGATCCCATGTGTACTGACATGGAGGGACGTAGAAGAAATAGAGAATTGACTTACCTACTTGACGTAAATTCCTTTTCTTCTAGTCAGTACAGGGTTTCCCATCCCAATTTATTTTGGTTACTGTACTGCTATGGCAAAAGTATAACTGTGGTGAGGAGGAAGTCATGTGGTCTTATAGGTCATGATTCATTTTGATTGGCTATGTTATAGGTCCTACCTCCAGGTCTGGGAGGGGCAATGCCCATGTGTACTGACATGTCGGGACTAGAAGAAAAGGAATTTACGTCAAGTAGGTAAGTAAAATTCTCTATTTCCATAATTTAGAGATTTCTGGATAATGGCTTCCCAGGTAATGGATGCTATACCTAGTTAGTAGTTGGGAGCGATTGTTATGTATTTCATCATATTGTATCGATATTCATGGAGAGCATGATCTTCCCGGAAAGCAGAATGAGTCAATATTGATATTTTCTATGTGGGTCAAAAGCCAGCATTGCAGATGGATTTGCCCCAGACAGACTTATATTGCCCCCTTCCTAGATGGCAAGCCAATCACATTCCTTTTCTGTATTTTTTTCCTTTCATTTGATAGCAATAGAAAAGTGAAAAGGAAATAAGGCACTAAAATAAGGCAATAAGTAGACTGTATATTGTACAGCAGGCTTTATCACTAGAAAAATACTTAGATGTGGTTTCATGGGCAGATTTATCATAATGTGAGATCAGTGTTTAAAACAGAAAAATTCACCCACTTCTATTCATTCCTATGAGATTTTTAGAAACATATTTATCAATGGGCGAAAGTGGGTGAATTTTTCTTTGGTAAGGTCTAATCGCACCCTTTGATAAATCTGCCCCCGTGAAGGCCTTTTATCAAAGGTCGGATTTTATTGGTTTTAGATAAACTATACTCACACGGGCCCATTTATTAAACCTCCATTTTTTTGTGGTCGAGATTTTTATGGGGAAAATTTTTTTGAGAATTATCATACCGCAAAGCTGCTAAAAATCTGAATCTGAAAATACGCCATCTCAAACCTGTCGAGATAATGTAGAAGTCAATGGCAGATGTCCTTGAAGTTGTTTCTTGACAACGGGAGAGTTTTTCGCAGCGGAAACTTGATAAAAGCTTGATAAAAGCTAATTTTGAGTCATCATTGAGTGTCAATCTTATGATTTGCTCGATTATGTTACGATGATTGATAAATGAGTTAAAATTATGGAAAATAGTTTTGTAGGATTTGTTTTCATAAAACAACGAGAATAATTTGAGTTTTAGTAAATGTGCCTAATAAAAAAGGTATGAACAGAAATAATGTCCTAAAAATACAAATACCATAAAAACCACAAAAAAATTTGTTTTTCGGACAATCTCTAGCAAAAGAAATATAAAAACCTCTAGAAGTCCGAAATGATATAAAACGGTCCAGTAGGATCAGCGCAGTTCCCTCGTCAACTTTTAACTGGCAAAGTTTTTTTAGGGGTTTTTGTATTTTTTACAATTAAATCTAAATTTTTTAGAGCTCTTTTCAAAGAATGGGAAAACCCCAAATTCATGGAAATTTTTTTAAATTCAATTGTAAGGTCCCAAAGAGGCCTATTTATGAAAATTTGAATTTGTGAAGTTTTCACATTTTTTTTCCTAATTAAACTTAACTTGAAATTTTACAAAACTCAAATGCATGTAATTTGTATTTCATTCATCATTTTCAATGGGGCTCATACAAATCATACAAATTTGAAAAACGAGAAAATCTCTAAACGTCTAATCGCTAAAATTTGGCTATTGACTTCTACATGAACTCACAAGCTTTTAGCTGTCAAAGTTTTACATTCAAGTTTTATTTAGCTTATTAAATATCTAAAATTGCACCCTCTGTATATGCCTTGCACATCATCCTGGCTTCAGAACTAATGCCTGCAAGGGTTTTTTTTTTTTTTTTCATTTTGCCACAAACTGTACCATTTCTGAACTAAATTGTATAGTTCTTTTGTCCTTGCTCTACTTTTTTCAAAGGATATTTCCTTGAACTACAGAAACACAATTTTTGTTAGAAACCCCCCCCCATATTTACTGCTGTTTCTATAAAGACATTTTGTCTTGAAAGTTCCTGTCCTTTAATCTCCAGAGATGAACTTGCGTCCCCTCAATTGAAGAGAACTCTCTTTTAAACCTCTGTTCCTTTAATCTCAAGAGATGACCTTGGGTTGTCTCAACAGTCCTCTGGATGGACGGCTCCCTAGAGACATGTTTGTATTGATTTTGAATAATACGTAAAGCAATCACATCTCTTTTTAGGCACTGATTACTCCAGTCATTCCTCAAATCTTAATTCATCCATTTCCTCTATTAATGCTGTGCTGCTGAACATTTTACATTTTATAATGTCTTACTTTAAAAGCTGGGTGACATAAATGTACTCTATTCTGTGTGAGAAATGGCAAAAATGTACCAAGCAAAATATACTTTATAGATGGTGCAATCAAAAAAAGCTTTATATGGGAATAATATATATTATTTCTGCCTCTTTTGATATTTTCCCTGCCTTGGTATTGTAGGATATATATATATATATATATATATATGTTTTTTGTGGCCGGGTCAGACTCTTTTTTTCATTGTTTTTCCTTTTTTTCTTTTTTTCTTTTTCTACGTATTTACTCATTTATTTTTCTGTACAAAAAATTTTTTTGTACAACACAGGGATAATCTGTAGTTGTTCTCCTTTTCATTTTTTTCCCCTAGGTTGGAACAATGATATGACTGGTGGTAATGATAGTAATAACACCACTATCCTATATTTGGTTTGAGACATAGAAATACCAGTATATGGACAAAGCAACAAAGAAACATGATTGTAAAATAGCAACTAAGTTGGTAACTTTGTGTCCAATTTTTTTGCTGTTCTTTAGGATGCTTCGGTGCCCCAGGGAAGAGGGGAGGGGCTGGAGGATGAGTACGTCCGAGGCCAGTGGAGTACACCGGTTAAGCTGGAAGACCTACACCTGCAGTTAAGATCCCATGGTAATGCTCACAAGACCCCCAGGAGAGCGTGACGGCCAGGTGAGTCCATTAGCTGTGTATTACTGCCACCCCAGTTGATGTACATGACTTCGCTCCCAAAGAGCAGGAGGTGGCCTCGGGTTTATGCCCAGGGTCTACCCCCTGTGGAGGTAGTAGCGATGTCAGGACAAGTGTCTATGGGAAGGAAAAGAGGGGTTGATTGGCAGCAGATTGGCGGACTACACATTTATTTTGGTGGAGCGCAGCGCAATGGCAGGACGCGCGCCGCTCACCATAGTAACAGGGGCGGAGCTGTTGTGTATTACCGGATGTAAGGGAAGAAGGCGCAACGGAAGGTTATTCCAGCTCTCCATACCGGTATGTGCACCCTGCGCTGACGGGACCAACAAGGGCCAGTACAGCCTCTCTCTTTCCCTCGGGTAAGTGTGCCCCGGATGATATCTGGGACGCCTATGTTTTTTGGCTGATGGTTTTAAGTCACGGCACTTAACTATTTGGACACAAATTGTCACATATCAAACGCAAGGTGATGTGTGTACACAAAATGAGGCACTGATTTACTAGTTTGTCACTGTTGATGATGCACTGCACTAAATGTTGTTTATAAGATCACAATCAACAATGTGAATACTATATGAGGGTAAATATGCTAATTAAGTGACGCACAGTGATGATGTCACATATGATGATTGGACACCATTTTGTTCACCTATAAAGTTTGGAGCACATGTATGGGGTTTTTCACTTCCTGAAGACGGCGCCAGTAGAGGAGACGAAACGTTGAAATAAAAGTTTTTTGATTTTTTCCACAAGAAATTCCTTGGAGTGCGGTTTGTTACTACTATATATATATATATATATATATATATATATATATATATATATATATATATATATATATATATATATATATATATATATTTACACAATTTACTTACCAAAATGTATCATTCCTAGCTGCCCATTTTTAATTATTTTCTTGGTGTTTTATAAATGCCCGAGTTATCCTGCTGCAAGTCTCTAAAATAAAGGAGTAGGGGTGCCATAAAACTGAGCAGACATGTGGAGTAGAGATGGCGCGAACTGTTCGCCGGCGAACTTGTTCGCGCGAACATCGGGTGTTCGCGCTCGCCGGAAGTTCGCGAACGTCGCGCGACGTTCGCCATTTTGGGTTCGCCATTGTTGGCGCTTTTTTTTGCCCTCTCACCCCAGACCAGCAGGTACATGGCAGCCAATCAGGAAGCTCTCCCCTGGACCACTCCCCTTCCCTATAAAAACCGAAGCCCTGCAGCTTTTTTTCACTCTGCCTGTGTGTGCTGAAGAGATAGTGTAGGGAGAGAGCTGCTGCCTGTTAGTGATTTCAGGGACAGTTGAAAGTTTGCTGGCTAGTAATCGTGTTGATACTGCTCTGTTATTGGAGGGACAGAAGTCTGCAGGGGTTTGAGGGACATTTAAGCTTAGGTAGCTTTGCTGGCTAGTAATCTACCTTCTACTGCAGTGCTCTGTATGTAGCTGCAGTGGGCAGCTGTCCTGCTTCTGATCTCATCTGCTGACTGCTGCAATAACAGTAGTCCTTGTAAGGACTGCTTTTATTTATTTTTTTGTTCCAATACAGAGCAGTATCAAGCAGATTACTAGCCAGCAAACTTACTATCATCTGTCCCTGAAATCACTAACAGCTCTCCCCCTACACTATCTCTTCCAAGCACACACAGGCAGATTTTTCAGATACATTTTTGCCCTTGATCCCCCTCTGGCATGCCACTGTCCAGGTCGTTGCACCCTTTAAACAACTTTAAAATCATTTTTCTGGCCAGAAATGTCTTTTTTAGATGTTAAAGTTCGCCTTCCCATTGAAGTCTATGGGGTTCGCGAACCGTTCGCGAACCGCTCGCATTTTTGCGCAAGTTCGCGAATATGTTCGCGAACTTTTTTTCCGACGTTCACTACATCCCTAATGTGGAGGCCTATTTATCAAATTTCAGATATTAGTGGTTTTAGAGGTTTTTGAATCCACAACTAAACTCACTTTCTCTAAAATTCAACCAATAGAGAAAAGCAGCACTCACTAGCACGAAGTTAGACCAAAAAAAGGGAAGAAAAATGATACCAATATAGTGCAGTATTTTGTAGATATATTAACACATCGCTTAATGCTTAAGCGAAGTATTGAACATAGGTGCCCTTATTATCATGCTTATTCAAACCGTGCACCCCTTATAACGCCACTCCAAAGCATGCAATGTGATGTATTCAGATGGTGGGGTATTTAACGTTTAAAAGGCAATATGCATTAAGGGAGTTATTAAGCTGAAGGTTCACCAGTCTGCTCCAAATCCTGCAGCTCTATAAAAATGCACGTCTTGCCGCTTTCCAGGTTTTCCAAGCAGTCTGTGCAGATGGTGCTTGCCTCATGTAACTCTGGGTGCCTGTGGATGACGTCACTGCCCGCCGCGTTTCGTCTTTGCGACTTTGAAAAGCCCTTGAGGAAGTTACAAAGACGAAACATGTCGGGCAGTGACGTCATCCACAGGCTGCAGGATTTGGAGCAGACTGGTGAACCGTCAGCTTAATAACTCCCTTAATGCATATTGCCTTTTAAACGTTTGTAAGTACCCCACCATCTGAATACATCACATTGCATGCTTTGGAGTGGCGTTATAAGGGGTGCACGGTTTGAATAAGCAGTATAATAAGGGCACCTATGTTCAATATTTCGCTTAAGCACTAAGCGGTGTGTTAATATAGCTACAAAATACTGCACTATATTGGTATCATTTTTCTTCCCTTTTTTTGTCTAATTTCGTGCTAGTGAGCGCTGGTTTTCTCTAAACTATTGGTTGAATTCTACTACAAGTCTGAGGGAGAACAGACACTATTTAAACCGACAGAGGAAGCAAACTACCGGAACCTTGACATAACTTTTTATTTTGTCACTTTCTCTAAAACCACGAATGTTATGACATTTATTAAAAGATTCAAATAAAAAAAAATGTAGTAACTGAAAATAACGATGAACGATGCATTAAAAAATACAAATACCTCTAAAACCTTTAACTCGAGATTTTCGGGCAATTCCTAGCAAAAGAAAAACTTTAGAACCTCTAAGTCCGAATTGATTTAAAATGGTCCAATAGGATCAGGGCAACTCCCATTGACTTCTATAGGACCTCGACAACTTTAACCTGGCAACGTTTTGTATTAGAGGTTTTTACACTGAATAAACCTCAAATTTTTAGTGCGTTTAAAAAAAATAGGAACACCACAAATTTTTAGAGATTCGTGGAAAAATAGAGATTTGATTCTTAGTAAGTGGGCCCCAGAGGCTACATCTGGCTATGACGTAAATCTAACTTATAAATCAAATATAATGGGTCCCTTAATTTACTCCTTATTTATGGTATGTGCTAGAATATGATAAAAATAACTTCCTACAAAGCCCATGTTTTAATAGTAGCTCATGGGGATGGTAACCTACTGTGCAGGATGAGTGCTTCCCTCAGATAAGGAGAGTGAGAGAGCTCCCATGTTGTGTAGTAGAACAGGTCATAAAAGAACGGTAGTGAGGTCAGTAGCCTGGTGGAACCCACAAGTATAGAGATGCTGAGATACTAGTGCCAGGGCTAGAGTGTGATTTCTCCTGAGACCAAGTATTATACTTCTGAGTTTACATCAGAAGGATTATTAGAGAGAAATCCTATAGTGAGACACAGACAAGAAGTGCAATGCATGTTATGATTATTATGCGTTTGATGATACTTACGTGTAACTCTTTGCTACTACTTGAAGGGACTTAAATGCACCTGGAGTGACCCATTGCAACCAATGAGAGATTAACCTTCTTCAGCCAGATATAGGTAGAACAATGCAAACTCTTCTTGTAAACAATGTGTATTTTATGGGGTTGCTAGAACATCCCTTTAAAACGATTCAACTATAAAATATGCATGTTGCATGTCTGATACAGTAAGTAATAAGCTCATCTCCTTCATTCCCTCTGTCTACTCAGAAGCATATTGTTATGAATGGTATCCCAAACACAGAGCAAACCCCAAGTTCCCAGCCTCAGCTTCGGGTGGAGCTCTCCGCTACTTAATGCCACCAGGTCTTAAAGTGAGAGGACCAGGGGTAGAGTTCTGGGCAGGCAAGTAAACCAAACATTTACAGGAAGAATGGGGAAACAAGGTGTGTGGTCAAGGGACAGCCTGAGTCAATGGCAATCGGCAGAGCAGTACAAAATCAGGAGAAAAGAGTGTAGTTGAGGTCACAGGCCAGGTCAATTACACCAATATCACAGTACAGGATCCAATAGAGTAGTAAACTCTAGGACAGGTCAGGACAGGCAGCAAACTAGGAATGATCAGGGACAGGCAAGGTCTGGAACAGGCAAGATAAACTGGGAAGAGCACCCAGGAACTATAGAAAACAGATCACCGTTGGGCAAGGAACAAATTGGTCATGGGCCCTTTAAATATTTAAACTTCCGCCAAATGCGATGACGTCAGACACAGAACTCACGTCAAAAACACAGACGAGGCTTGAGGGAGAAGAGGAAGCAGGAAGCAGTTGGCAGTTGGCCTCCTCGCCGCACTGCTGGACCACAAGGTTTCCTTACACATATTTAGTTATTAGCATAAATCAGAATGAATTGCTAATTATCCATCTATTGCAGCTCATATTAGTCAATATACAGGAAAGGCAGGCAAGTTGCTTCATGTTTTTAAATAAATACGTGCATAGACAAATGCTTTTTATGAGGCCTGTGGTGCTAAATCATTGGCAACAGCAGAACCAGGCTGTTTGCAACAATTATTCATTCACTCACATTAAAATACAGTAGCAAATTACTTTCATCAATCCCACCCTGAGTCTAAAAAATGTTATACAATTGATTTCTTATTTGGAAGCATTTATAAAGCAAAGTTTACATATACAATCTACTAAGGGGCCAATTTACAAATTTTTGTATTTTGTTGGTTTTCACAAATCATACTTTTTAATGGTAAAAATGATGGATTATACTAATTATTCTAAACCACAAAAAATTGTAATTTTATTAAATGAAAAATCCATGAAAAACACCAAGGGGCATATTTTGCAAGGGTCGAATTTCGAATTGAAAAAAACTTCGAAATTCGAATTCAAAAAGACCAACCTAAATTAGTCGAAGTTTTTTCGGGTCAAATAGGTCCATATTTGGCCGAATTCGAATAGTTTTGATCAAATTAAATAGCGCAATTGATCGAACTTGATTCAAAGTTTTTCCCCAAAAAAACCTTGATTTTTCAAAGTCCCCCAATTGACTCCAAATAGGTTCTAGGAGGTCCCCCATAGGCTAAAACAGCAATTCTGCAGGTTTTAGATGGGGAATGGTCGAAGTCGAATTTTTAAAGTACATGATAAATTTCAATATGCAAATTTTCGATTTTTTTTTTTTTTTTTTAGGAAAATGGAACGGAAAAGTCAGAATCTGAAAATCCAGCATCTGAGACCAGTTCGAGTTTACGTATAAGTCAATGGGAGAAGTCCTCAATGATTTTTTTGATGTGCGCTGGGTATCGTGCAATACCCCGAAGTTTTCAGAGGTGAAAATTACGAAAAGATCGTGAAAATTGGATGAAAAATTTGTGAAAATCTGATTTTTTTTTTCCGCAAAGAAAATTTTGGGGAAAATGTAATCATCAATAAGACTAAAAAAACCCAAGCGGATTTGATCAGAGTAAATATTGAGATAAATTCGGATTTTGATAAATAACCCCATATTTAAATTCAATAGGATTGTTTTTACGTCAATAAAGTTTAATTATATCTTAGTTGAAATCAAGTACAAGCTACTGTTGTATTATTACAGTGAAAATTTTAAAATTATTTGCTTGGCAGATCCTGTATAACAGGTTTCCGGATTAGGGAGCATATTCATTGAAATATAAAGTTTTCTCCTTTTTGTATATCCCTTAATTTGCTGCCATTGCATTTGATTCATGATACAATGTATAAGCTCTTATGGCTTATTAAGTTCATTTGCTAAACCTTCAGTTTGCTACTTCTATATTATAACAAACAAAGCAGTTATTTATGACACATAACCCATACCTACATTCCTTTTATAAAACAATTATTATTATTTATTTAGTGAATCACGGAGGCCTAATTAATTTCACTCCACTATTAACATTATAGAGGCATTATATTTCTATTTTTCAGCCTTATAAGATAATTTCAAAATGATTTTCAAATACTACTATAAATCAGTGGGTGCCAGGCTAGTCTTCTCATTATCTTTAATTTGTACATGATACAGCAGGTCTCAGTAATACATAATGAAGCATCTGAAGTAGTAATGAACTAGTGTCTAAAATCTTTTGTGTCAATAACCAACACCGTCACATAAAAAGAGGTCAGCAAAATCATTATCAGCTCCTCAGTAGATGTACTTACTTGATTCTGCCCATTGTTCCTCTGTTTTACATTATGCAGAGATAGTTATTTGCACATAGCTTGACCTTGTAAGTTATGCAGTATGTGGAAATTAGATGCGGAGATGATTTGGTCTGTTTTTTTTTTTTCTAAATTAGTAGGTTTACCGAATTTAACCAGTTGCAAAAACACAAAACAAAATATATTGTAATAAAATTACTTTCAAGGGTACAGCAAAAATGTATTCACATTAATATGAAGATTTATGATGTCCAAAGTTCAATACTTTTATGGGTGTTTCTAAAGGGAATTCGAGATGATGCACAGGTATGGGGCCTGTTATACAGAATGCTCGGGACCTGGATAATGGATTTTTCCTAGAAAATCATGTAAACATTAAATAAACCCAATAGGCTGATTTTGCTTCCAATAAGGAATAATTATATCTTAGTTTGGTTCAAGTACCAAGTACTGTTTTATTATTACAGAGAAAAAGCAAATCATTTTTAAGAATGTGGTTTATTTGGATTCTATGGGAGATGGACTTTCTGTAATTCTGAGCTTTCTGGATACCGGATCATAGTTATCATAGTTATGAGTTTTAGGAGAGTTTTAGCTTGAACTGTCTCATTTGTACCTTATGGCAACAATACTTTTTGCAAGGTTGGGAGTCCATGGGGGTTATTTATCAAAGGTTTTTTTATACCTCAAATGAACTCGCAACTCGAATGGTATCTTATTTAAGAATGGGAAAAACAAGATTCTGTAAATTTCCCGAAAACCAAAAACTAAAATGAATAGAGTTTTCTGTGGGAAAAAGCTTGAATTTGGCAAAGAAACTGGAACATCATACAGGCTGTCAACATCTTCAAATGGTTCAATGGCCATTCACTCCTACATGTTCTTTACAGGTTTTAGATGGTGTATTTTCAGATTCTAGCTATTTCAAGGGTTGGGTATAATATATCTTGAAAAATTCTATTTTTTTAATGTAAAAAATGTGAGTTTTTTTTACTCAAAAATGTGAGTTTTGACCAAACAAAACAACTCGAAAACTCGAATTTGCGTGGAAAACACAACTCGAATCTTGATAAATCTGCCCCTATGATTGCATATTTACAAACATGCGGAGTGACATATGGAATGATTAAAAAATACAAACTTGTTGACAAGTAATTTAGTCCAGTTTTAAAATGTGATTTATGTTTAAAGCAAAGCCAACCCTGATGAAATCAAAGCAATAAACACACCACAATTTGGGAGGAAATGAAATTTTTTTGTGTTGGTATATGTTTTTCTTTCAGGATGCATGTCAGGCTTCAATTTCAAATTTCATTTGAATGTAACTAAAACAACATTTATCAATGGTCAAATAAGAATTTGGCAATACAACAGCAAATAAGAAAGAAATGAATATATGCTGAAATGACAGATGCTGATTGATCAAACATTCCACATAAATAGCTGCTACAGCTAAGATAAGACCCTTACCTCACTTCTTAAAGGAATAGTTCAGTGTGAAAATAAAAACTGTGTAAATAGATAGGCTGTGCAAAATAAAAAAATGTTTCTAATATAGTTAGTTAGCCAAAAATGTAATATATAAAGGCTGGAGTGAACAGATGTCTAATAAAACAGCCAGAATCCAACTTCCTGCTTTTCAGCTCTATAACTCTGAGTTAGTCAGCGACTTGAAGGGGGGCCACATGGTACATTTCTGTTCAGTGAGTTTGCAATTGATCCTCAGCATTCAGCTCAGATTCAAAAGCAACAGAAATGACCCATGTGGCCCCCCCTCAAGTCTCTGATTGTTTACACTGACTGGTTGCCCTGGCTACCAGACAGTAACCAAAGAGAGTTGAAAAGCAGGAAGTAGTGATCTGACTGACTTGTTATACATGAAATCACTCCAGCCTTTATACATTACATTTTTGGCTAACTAACTATATTAGAAACATTTTTTATATTGCACAGCCTATCTATTTACCCAGTTTTTATTTTTACACTGAACAATTCCTTTAATACCCCCCAATGTGCTTGGTAAGCATATGGAATTCTCCCAACATACCCTCCAGGGTTCTCCTATGGCTTTTGTTGTTTATGTTGGTCTAACCATAAGTCTGGCAATCAGTTTGAGGACTAAGTATAATATGAAAAGATCTTTATCAGAAACTACACAATTACATATCTTAGGACTTTATTCTTTAACTATATGTGACTGTTATTTGTATGTAAATACACGTTGTCTAATTCTGGGCAGTGTCATTCTGTGGCTACTAAAGCAAATAAAGTTCTGTCTTGCATAAAAAAGGGCATTAACTCAAGGGATGAAAACATAATTATGCCTCTTTATAGGTCCCTGGTAAGGCCTCATCTGGAGTATGCAGTTCAATTTTGGACTCCAGTCCTTAAGAGGGATATAAATGAGCTGGAGAGAGTGCAGAGACGTGCAACTAAACTGGTTAGAGGGACGGAAGACTTAAATTATGAGGGGAGACTGTCAAGGTTGGGGTTGTTTTCTCTGGAAAAAAGGAGCTTGCGAGGGGACATGATTACACTTTACAAGTACATTAGAGGACATTATAGACAAATGGCAGGGGACCTTTTTACCCATAAAGTGGATCACCGTACCAGAGGCCACCCCTTTAGACTAGAAGAAAAGAACTTTCATTTGAAGCAACATAGGTGGTTCTTCACAGTCAGGACAGTGAGGTTGTGGAATGCACTGCCGGGTGATGTTGTGATGGCTGATTCAGTTAATGTCTTTAAGAATGGCTTGGATGATTTTTTGGACAGACATAATATCAAAGGCTATTATGATACTAAGCTCTATAGTTAGTATGGGTATATAGAATTTAATTAAAAGTAGGGATGGGTGTGTGTATGGATGCTGGGTTTTCATTTGGAGGGGTTGAACTTGATGGACTTTGTCTTTTTTCAACCCAATTTAACTATGTAACTATGTAAATGATAGGCCCTGTTTATTTCATATAGTAAAATATGTAGGATAAATGAAATGTGTCAGAACTGTTTTTGTCATTTTAGTTCAAGTGCAAATAACATGAAATAAATGAAAAATAAATAAATATATTCAAATTGTAGAACTGATGTAATTATATTAGAATATTTCAAAGAGGGGGTGCATTGGAAGTGAGCAATGTATTTCTTACTTTATTCTGCAAGTTCTCTGCAGCAGCAGTTGTGCTTCCTAAACATTACATAGATATAAGCACTAATTTGTTAGACTGGGTGGCAGTCAAGAGATTTGATGGATACAACAGTCGGTGATCATCCTTTAAGGAACACTGCGTCCTTAAGAAAAGACTGTTCCTGCCTACTGCTTAATCAAAGACTGTTCCTCAGAACCTCCTTCAAAGCAAAGATAAAGCAATACCATCTGTGAATTGAGGTACAGTATGAGGCTCACCAAGGTTTGTATGCGAGAAAAGTTAATGAGCCATAAGGTAGAAATAAGTAATAGAATTGATGGTAGAAATAAGTAATAGAATTGATAAAAATACCTGCATTTCTAATGACTGTGTTATTAAATGATATGACTGTTTATGTACCTTAAGTGGTGAGTAATTTATTTTAAAGGTAATATGAGTATCTACTGAACCTTGGAAGGTGAAGGCAAACTGATCTCAGCAGCACTGTAGTCTTTCCCAAACTGTAGCATGTAACAGTAGAAGAAGAGGGCCTCATAAATAAAGCATGTTGCCTGACTACAAATGTTCTACACATGGGCGAGAAGATAAAAAATGTTACAAAAAGAAGAAGCATAAAATTATTTAACATGAATATAACCCTATTGTTTCCAGGAAATACTATTGCATGCATCATTACGGGTTAAGTATTTGGTCCCTAGAATGGTGGATCTTGCTGATATGGATTCAACCAATATGTCATATTTATTACAAGACACCACTTAATATGAGGAAAATTGAGTTTCTGATTGTGATCAAGGGCCAGATAATAAAAAATGGCCATACTATACTCATGACCTATTTTAGTATAAATTACCTCATCAAGATCATCACTGAGTTAACCGATACGCCTCTAGTGCAGCACATGTCCAGGCAAAGCTTCTTTTTGCAGCTAGATTTGTCCATATTGCCCTATACCAAAGGGGCTCAAACTTTTAAAAAGAGAATTAAAACCTAAATGCATATGGCTAAAAATGTTGCATTGTTAACTTGCCATACAATACCAGAGGTTTAGCAACCCTATTACATTAAGGATTTATGGCTTAACGGAGCTGCTCATATCTTCTGATCTGTTTAAGGCCAGTGGCTGTAGCAGTGAACATGTTCAGCGTGCCCTAATCTGCAGTTTAGAAGCCAAATTTAAGGGTTGTACAAAATTGTCAAAACAGATCATGTGCACAGATCTTTACTACTGTGAGGCTATGATGGCCTTGGTTGGTACAGAAACCCAAACCATAAATTAAAGCCTTTTTAGCCTAATTGTTTCTTAATCTGTAGTTTATATTTAAGGAAAAGCCACCCTTTGTTACCAAAAATGTTGTCAAGTATTTGCATCATATATAGAACATACTGAGCATAATTACCATTCAGTTGTGAGAACTAACCCTGGCACAGTCTTCCTGAATGCACATACTTTTGGGTTCGCGCAGCTCGGCTATTTCCGGATTTATCCAGAAAGTGCCATATGTGATGTCATCGGTGGCGCGAAATTCAAATATTTAAAGGGCTCTCTGTGTAGTTTTCATTGCCCAACGTAAAGGTCTATTCATTAGTTGCTGGGTGTGATTTTCTGTGTTTCTACTCGTGTTTGAACCTGCCTGTTTCGTACTGCGCTGTCCATTTGGTAAAATGACCTGGCTTGTGACTTCAATTATGCTATTGTCTCCTATTATTGTTCTCCTCAACTCACCTGGTATATTGACCCAGGCCTGTGACCCTGACTACGTTCCTTTTTCTCCCATTCAGTTTAATGTGTGGTTCCCTTGCATGCCTGGAACTCTCCTTGGTCCTCTCATATTAAGACCTGGCAGCACCCGAGTAGCGGAGGGCTCCTCCCAAAGCTAAAGGTGGAAGAGTGAGCCGTGACCAAGACTTTGGTTTCGCTCTAGGTTGGGATACCAATGGTAACATCAGTCTGTAGGATTATTATATTTGAATGCAGAGTTTTCTCTCCACAATTAGGCATTGAACAGTGCATCTGAACTGTATATTCTAGTTGCTTGGCAAAGCAGTTACAGAAGCCCACAATTGCAATATCACAATAGATTTGGCATGGCACCCTATAGAAGCTACACTGGGCATTCTAGCTGGATGGCCATTTTTTTCCATTAGTAAATCACTAAATGGCTATAGAGAACTTGTTGTAGAAAGAAAGTTCGGTGTCATATGAATGGATCCAGGTGAACCTTGAGGTCTTAATGAAAAAAAAAACAGGAAGCAAACAGCATTATAGAACTACTTATAATCTAGAACAACAATTGCTAAAGGAAGGTGAAACGGGGAACTACCTGCTGCATAACAGTGAGTGTGGGGGGCAAATAAGAGAACCCACTCTTTTCTGCAATGGTCCTACAGACTTGCCTCTGGGCTGGGAAGGTTAGAAGCAATATATTCTAGTTCCTTAGAACATTATTGTAATGCAGTAAATAAATAAATAAACTCATAGAAAGTGAATGCCATAAAGTGAATGCAAAGGGTTGATGTTACGAATGCATTAATTATATCTGACAGTGTTGATCACAAGTTGCTCTAACCTTGCCCTGAAAATCTATAAATGTTTTGCTCTATTTTAAAGTGGTCTATATCAATGTTTGGAAGCAGTTGTCTGTATCCGTGTATGAAAGCTCAGCAAAGTACATCAGGCCATTTGTTAAATTTCATGTTGATATATTTATTGCGATAATGTTACAGAGCGAGTCGCAGTTGCAGCCACACAATCTGCCTACAGCCATTAGCCAGTCTTCATATTAGCACTTATATCTAATTTATTTTCCACATTTCAAAATGCACTTATTTGTAGAAAGGGAAAAAATTAATTGATATATGCTAGCTGTCGGTCATTTTCCCTAAGTGCTCCATAGCAATATCTCTCAAATAGGCATTGACAAAGTGAGATAGATGTAATGGCTTGCAGAACATAGGATGTTGTTTCCATAGAAACATTAACCACAAGATCACATAATGTTTTACCTTCTCTGTTTGATATGTGAATTTGTGATAGCAATTGCTTTATCTTCTTCACAATAAAGAATCCACCTCGTCCCACAGCATTAAATTAGTCATCTAAAATGTGACCATTATTTCAGCCCATTGCCGTTTCTTTTTTTCCCTTAGTTGTAGTGTCAGTCATATACTATGCTTAGTTCCCTATTAGTACCCGTTTAAATCTTATTAAATATGTTATTTAATGCATCCTCAACTTACCCCACAGAGATGGAAAATGTCATGATTATCCCACATGTTGTCTCCTCTCATGTCTTTTCACTTGGTATATTTTGTCAATGCATTTTTATACCGCTTTCTTGAAATTTCTGACAAGCAAGGTTATTTGATTCCCTTTAATTTTCATGACATGTGACAAATGCAATGGCAAGCAAGAAGCATTAAGATCTAGGCTGAATTCAGGATATTAATATGTAGGGTTCAGGAAAACGTAATTTAACACAACTGGTTGGATATTGTATTCTAAATAAATGCTACGTCTTCCTAGCATAAAAGATCCTTGATAAAGGTTATAATGAGGACTGAAACCTTGGACACAAATGGTATGTGAATTAAACATGTTTTTCTTATCTAGAGTGTGATGGTGCTATGTGCAAAACTATATATTCATACAGTATGTGTGTGTGTGTATATATATATATATATATATATATATATATATATATATATATATATAAAAAACAAAAATATATAAATATATAAAATATATATATATATATGGGAGTTGGTTAGTAAAATCGGCAAGTAATCTAATTCAGTTAAATTATTGCTAGAGAATGAGACTCTGAAAATAAGGGTTTATAATGGAATCCCAGGTTACACATGAAATAAGACTGATGGCTACTAGCATTTGTCTATCAAGTTTGTACATGACCTACATAAGCACAGCAATATCCTGGCATACTGTTACTATAGGCATTTTTACTCATAATCTGCTATTTCCATATAGAGACAGTATTATAGACAAGCGTGCCTCTTGCCAAAACATTTGTTTAACCCTCCCGTATACTGCATAACGCAATATTCAAATAAAAAAGGTAGTTTTGCTAGGTATGATATGTTATTGCTCTGTCCACCTTGGTGGTCCTTATTTTGTTTAGATAAATTATTTCATAGCATTACTGAAAACTGGACATAAGCCTCCCCACTCCCACCACTTTCCCATCCCTTAAGTTGTTAGGGAGTGTGCAAACACTGCAGGAGCATGGTTTTGCATTCCTTAATACACTCTAACTTGCATCCTGATTCAAAGTCATGTATATTAGTACAACCACGTGTGAGTGAATATGTGTATCTGCTCATTAGAGTTTAGAATGTTAGACACTCTTTGAATATAATACAATTAAGCTGGCCGTAGACACAAAGATCCGATCGTATGAATCCTCGAATGATCGGACTTTCCCATCTCCCATTAACCATTCAGATCAAATAAAGTAGTAAAAGAACAGATCAGCCGATGTTCTGCCCCTGACAGCAATCGTATGATAGTTATGTCCGACCAAAGCTAGTGACAGTCTCCCACTGAAAATCGTACAATCGCCAATACATACAGAGATATTATCAGCAGCCAACAGAAATTTTCTAACCTGTCCAATCGACCAAAAGACCAATCTCCGCCGGACTAAAAATGTCAGGACTCTCCACACACGGTCCGAAAATCGTACGAATCCTCTATTTGTACGATAGGAGCTTTGTGTCTATGGCCAGCTTAAGAGCTGTTGATATTATTGATTTTGTTCAAATCCACCAGGTTTCTGTTTTGTCATTTGGAATGCAGATTCTAATTTAGAAGCAATGCTTACAGTACTGAAGGCACGCCATGCTTTTTTTTTTAACATTTGGCCACAGTGTGATATCTTGCAATGCTATAATTCAGCTCAAGAGACCCATTAGGCCCCAAAATGTCACTGCATTTTTAGGCAGATGGTATTTTAATATATTTGCCTGTGTTTTGGATCAGTCTCCTGGATGGTCAGATTCATTGCTGGTCACACAATCCAAGAACTCTATAACACACACCACCTGTTAAAGCACTGAACCAGGTTACATTTAATATGAGATGTTTTTATTGTTTCTTGTGTAGGACAACTCACACAACTGAGGCTGTTGAACTATTTCCAGCCAACAACTTTTCAGCATCAGCACTGATGCAAGATTATATATCCTTCCTCACCTCGTTTCATATACTGTAGACTCTATATGCATATATATATGTGTATATACGTCTCCCTTGATTCCATCTGCTAGAATTTGGCAGTCCAATGAGACAACATATTTTATTCCCTTTTCAGTTCATCTTTTACAAACATTTTAATTCTCTTTTTCTGTTTAACCAGTTCCAGTTAGTAATCATACTCAAGGCTCTTTCTAACATATCTGAGATATTTCCTATATATTCCCTTAACTGTTGAGGCAGGTGTTTACTTTTATAGCTTAACAAATTCTCCCTTGCAAACCATTTCCAGCCGCTTACTGTACTTCAGTGCCTACACAATGAAAAAATAAAGAAAGGAGAGCTGCCTGTGCCTGTCTCATAAAGGGAACATTTATATGAACATAATTAAGAATAAATAAGATTTTTTTATAGGCAGAGGCTTTCATTCAGAGTCCGCTGGTTTTAAGTGAACTATATATGTATATATATGTTTTATTTAAAAGAAAGTCAATAAAAGGTTATATATACATAATGTAACCGTTCTTGATATTTACTAATCAGTAACATTTGTCCTGTTCTACTGGCAGGTGTTTGAACATAAGTACAGTATGTGCGGTATGACTTATGCTTAGGTGCCTGTTCATAGAACTGTCTCTCTCTGAGCACAGTTTTCCCATTTAAAAAATGACCTACATCAGTCCTGTCAGTAAGGAAACAAAGAGAAGTAATAAAAATGAGAATCTAAATAACAGAATTGCTATTCTTTTTTTATTAAAAAGAATATAAAATTATTCAGTGATCCCCAGCTTCATATTCTACTTTGGGATGATAATAAGACATTGGTGTAGAGGGTAATAAGGACCACATGACCCAAACTCAGCTACACCTGTCCAATGCACCCTCCAGTCCCATACACCCATCCCATTGTAAGAAGGATATGTAAAGAGTTTGCAACACTGCTTAGCTCACATTTTAGGTCCCTGACCTAGTGCTGCTAGGTCAGGGACCTAAGGAACACTACAAATTGTCCTTTAGTTAGGAGACTAACTAATAGGTATCAGCTAAGACAGGAATAAGTGTGGGAGTAAAAAGCACCGCTATATCCATTCATTGGTTTGTTTGTGAATACACTGCCACGTATGAGCTAGATATACAAACATTAGTACTTAAAATAACAGTGATTCATAATAAAATTGTCCATTTATGGATAATATGTGCTATTTTATGCAATAAGTAATTATAGTTGTATAGTTTCCTTTTAAGTGGGCCACATGTTATGATTTTATGGCCATTGGGATTTGTGCTGCAGGCTTCCTGAAAAAGACTTTGAACTGTATCCCTGGAAGAAAGTGATGGGTTGGGGATCTGCTGTGAAACTATTACATACAAAAGAATGGCTGGCATTCAGTACATCAATATCTAGCCTCATGCACAACCACCAACTATGATAAAATGTGCATCAGATCACATGACTTATAAACGTGTGTTACTGGGACTTTGTTAAAGGTGTGGTTCCCCTTTAAGTTGGCTTTTAGTATGTTATAGAATGGCTAATTCTAAGTAACTTTTCAATTGGGCTTCATAATTTTTTTTTGTTTTTTAATTATTAGCCTTTTTCTTCTAACTTCACTAAACTAACTCAAAAATGCTCTGCAAGGGTACAAATGTATTGTTATTGCTACTTTTTAGTACTCATATTTCTATTCAGACCCTCTCCTATTCATATCCTTGTCTCTTATTCAAATAAATACATGGTTGCTAGGGTAATTTGGACCCTAGCACCCAGATTGCTAAAATTGCAAACTGGAGAACTGCTAAATAAAAAGCTAAATTACTCAAAAACCACAAATAATAAAAATGAAAACCAAAACTATTATTCCTCCTCTCCTCACTCAACCTCTTTATTCTCCTAGTCTTTTATATCTACTTATTATATTCTTCAATGATTAAGCATTTTTCTCGCATGACCATGAAATAGGCTAAATGGTTAGAAGCAAAAGGGCCCACTGACTCCTGGGCCCACCGGGAGTTTTCCTGGTATCCCATTGGGCCAGTCCAACACTGGGTATTAGAAGGCACAAGGGCATCAGCAACAGTCAGTAAAATGTAGCTGTGTAAAGTTACCAGGCTCTCAGTATATGGGTTAGTTGTTGATCACATAACACTGAGGGTGTGCAGACCTTTGACAGCTTTGCTTGCTCTTCTATTTGGTTGAACTTGCCATTTTGCAGCGTCTCAGATAAAGTAAACACATTTTCTGTCTATACTTCTCTTTTTAATATCATTTTGACCGTTTATGAACAGTGGCCACAAATACAATCTTTTTTTATTTTTGGTATTTGCTGTGCTCATATTTTTGAAATTGTATAAGGATACATTCAGAATTGGGGTGCAATCGAAATTCCTGGTATAGCTGCATCAATTTAAAGAGATCTGATATCCCCTTGCAGCCAATTAATGGGTAGGATATGCTTAGCATGTTCTTAACTGTACAGACAAAACTGGATCAATGCAAGGAAAGTGCCACTGCTCCATATTTTTCATCAGAAAACACTGCTCAGAAAGCTACAAAACATTAATTGTTAATAAATAGGAAGCCAATACTAATTTGCTTAGAACCTCTTCAATTGCATCGACAATTAAAAGGACCTCTGTGGTATAATTTTCTTGTATATTGTATTTACTTAGTGGACTCAGTTACTCTACTTAAAGGAACAGTAACACCAAAAAACAAAAGTGTTTTGAAGTAATGAAAATATCATGTAGTGTTGCCCTGCACTGGTAAAACAGATGTGTTTGCTTCAGAAACACTACTATAGTTCATATAAAGAAGTTGTTGTGTAGCAATGATGGAAATTGAAAAAAGGCTATATGGTACAGGTTAAATAGTGGATAACAGATAACACTATTATGTTCTACAGAGCTTATCTGCTGTGTAACCTGAGCCTTTTCTCCTTTGAATGGCTGCCCCAATTGCTACATAGCTGCTTATTTATATGAACTTTTGTAGTGTTTCTGAAGCAAACACACCAGTTTTACCAGTTCAAGGCAACACTGTATTATATTTTTATTACTTTAAAACCCTTTCTTTTATTTTTTAATGTTACTGAATTGCTGTTTTTTTTGTTTGTTTTTTTTTAATAATGTGACAAATAATTTGGGCTTGGTGTTAAAAAAGAACTAAAGGCTCCACTTAATACTTCTGAACTAAAATGTACACAGCTGGTTCTTCCTTACAGTCAAAGTCTTTTTTCCACTGCTCTTCTTTCTGAGGGTTGTCCTAGATCACAACCCCACTCCATTCTTCTACTGCTGATCAGCTTCCTGAATGCAGAATGGGAAAGTCATGTACATGGGCATCATGCAATCTAGTGGCAAAAAGGGAAGCGCATAACATATTCCAGATTAAATCAGGAAATAAACTTCCTACAGTTGGGAGCCCACAATGTCAAAGGGGATGTGTTGCCTTTAATTATCCAGAAATGTTACAGCATTTGTGGGAAAAGGTGGGTTACTTAATATTGACACCAGTAGACGAGGGGTATTTTCATTAGTTCTTTCAAGAACTTTGCCCATATTTCCCCACCCCTAAAATACATGAGATATGAAGGTCCTGCAGAAGATCCCTACACTTGAACTTTGCTGCTATCTGAGGTTCTAGGAAAAGGTGAACAAAATTCTTTAGTTTTATTTAATGATCTGCTCCTGCAAACACATGCCACTGTTAAGGGCATCTGAAGTATTCAAGGGGTGCACATTTAATTGAAATATCCATAGGTTAGGGCCCCAAAGGAGGAGTTCTTTAGTGGAATAAGTACAAAATAGGGAAACGTTTAGAGAGGGGTAAATTTTACATGTTTTTTTTTTTTTATCACTTGCAGGCATTCAAATGTTTGTTTAGGCAATGCTGTTGCTTGAGTAAATTATGTTTTAAACTCACCATTGAAAGATATAAACTGTATCACAGATCAAATCTTTATATTTCTGAACATCTAGCCATTTTGCCTCAGTTAGTTGGATTTATATTCCCAATTTACTTAACAAAATGTTGTAGTGTGAAGCATTATCTACTGATAAGGGTTCAGCAGGGGGAAAACCTTCTTAGCAAGTCCTCTTAATCCTTTCAATCAGCAGGTTCATAATAACAAAAACCGGCATGAAGTAAAATGATATTTCTACACTGAAGACAAAAAATAGCGAAGCAGCAATTATATGTATAGTCTCTTATACGGTAAAATGCATAAAAACTGTAAAGCCAAGAAACATAACAATGAAATAACTACATAAATAATGAACTGATATGAAGTCATTAAGCCTTGGTGGCAAATAGGGTACAAAAAAGGATATTTTTTTGTATTTGCAACTCCTCCAGTTATGCTGTCATTTTTACCAAAGTTATTGGAGGGGTCTTTTTGGCACAGCAGGGGTAAGGGGAGCATCACCTTCATTTTAACAGGGAAGAAGAGTTAAACTGTTAATACAGGAAATTATAGCAGCCATAAAGAAGAGGGGGGTTGTACTGAAAGAGAGAAGGTGGGAGGAGATCTATCTCTCTCCATTTGCCATCTGTGTAGGACGTTTGAATTAAAGAACTGAATGAGCGGCTGCAAAAAGTGATGGAAGTTTCAAGTCCTAGTTCAGAGGGATGTAGCGAGGTTTCTGATATATATTGACAAATTTTCCACACTTCAGCTAAAGCGGTTTATTTAACACGTAAACAGCTATTTTACTTTTGTAATTTTGGAAAATGTTGATCTGTTACTTCCTAGTTTTTAAATCATTACCGTCATTTATTTATAACCTTTGCATTATTATATGGTCTGTGACTCAGTCTGATAATGAGCATTTTATGCATTATCAGTCGTTGGTTCTCTGTTAAGGCCTTGGGAATGATAGCTATTAGCATATAATCTGGCAAAGGATTATTTCTGCAGCCTTTTCAAGAACACAGATCATTTTTACAAGAATGGCAGCGATATCTAGAAATGTAATGCTCTGTAAGTTTATCAAGAATAAGGGGGGTGATTTATCAACGCTCAAATTTGTGTTTGTACTGCGATTCGAGATTTTATTGAGCTAAAGATAACTTTATGTTTTTCTCAAACTCTAAGGGGCAGATTTATTAAGGATCGAATAGTAAATTTGAATTTGAAATTTCAAATCGTTTTTTGGTGTCAAAGATGACACATTCGAATTTTAATCCTCCAATTTGAATGTAAATTTGAATGTGAGATTTATCACACCTCAACCATGGAAACAGTTCTAATTCGAACATTCGCCATCTAAAATCTGCTTCATTTACAAGTCAATCGTGATTGATCTATTTCAATATGTTAATTGCCTTCCTGACATTCGAGTTTTTTTCGGGGGGAAATCTTCGAATTTTAGGGTCGGGACTATTCAATCGTATATTAGACGTTATATTTTTTTTTTTTAAACAACCTCCCATTCGAGATGTGAGTATATTTGAATATATTAGAGTAAAAAATATTCACATAAATTCAAAATTCAACCTTTGATAAATCTGCCCATAAGTTTTCTTATTTATTAAGCACAAAAAGCATGAAAAAGTTAAAACTTCAGCATCTGACTTTGATTTTTCAAAGTCCACCAATTGACTCTAAATAGGTTCTAGGAGGTCCCCCATAGGCTAAAACAGCAATTCGGCAGGTTTTAGATGGCGAATGGTCGAAGTAGAATTTTCAAAGAGACAGTACATGATAAATTCCGATTTTCACATTTTTTTCATTAGAAAATTCATCTCAACCTTTGATAAATCTGCCCCTAAAATGACGAGTAAAACACATTTTAAGGTATTCAAGTTTTTTTCCATTATTTTATTTGGTCATGGTTTTTGATGAGATTTTTTAATAAATTAGCAGACTTTCAAGTTTTTTACAATTTATGAGTTTATTCTAAGTAGAAAAAAACTCTAAAATTATGTAATTATTTTATTCCATGGATCAAGTCCATTGATCCATGGAACAGTTTGATATATCTATGATTTATGATTGATGTTTGTGTAGAAACTCTTGCATTTGTGTGTTATCATGAAGTCCTGCACTGAATTTGTGTCTAATAAAGTGCAGCTTTATGGTCAGGTTTGTTGCAAGGCTACAGTACAGGCATGACTTGCTTACTTCTCTTTCCAATAACCACAGTATTGGTCACTAAGAAATATCTGAATGATTTGTTACTTTACACCTAGGATTCAAATTCCAAATAGTGTATTTTTAGCAAACACAGCAATGAGTTAGATTTTCCATAAATTATTGAGAGCGGAATCCAATTTGAGATGAGCAGAATCACAGAGGGACTCCGGGAGTTGCTCACATTCTGAAATTCTTTATGCAGTTTGTTCCAGTGAGCCCATTACAAGCCAAGTCAATTCAGACTTTATTGATATTTGTGACATGTATCATAGTGTATTAGAAATCTTATGCAGCTTGAGGGATGCAGTAAAAATAGTATATTATAAATAATATACAATAAAATGATAAAAAAAAACATGAAAGCAATAAGACAATTGTTTAGTGGAAATAGTCAGCACAGGATAGTTGTATTACAGTGGCAAATATATGCAATTCCATTGTTAATGTTATATACACAGGTGTAGTGCCGTAGTAAAGCAGCAAGTGATCATGATTTTACTGCAGTGATGGTGTGTACATTACAGTGTCAGGACAAGGATTGTTAGTCCCGGTTGGTATTTCTTTCTGCTAGCAACCTAACTGCCTTAGGGAAGAAACTATGCTTCAGTTTGTTGCTTCTGGACTTTATACTTTCCAGCTTTCTGTGTCTGAGGTTATAATTAGGGTTATTCCACAGGAGAAGGTTGTGATCTAGATGGGTAGGTACATTGGCAATGGCTATTCGTCTTTTGCATAGTCTTTTACATCATGCATGGTCTAAATTGTCTAGCAACTGTAGGTCAGTATTTATATTTTTCTTCTGCAATGCATTTGACCCTTTAAATAGGATGCTTCTCTTGTTGTGTTGACTTACTGAACCCAATTGCCAGGTTTCCTGTAAGTTTCCTAGATCTTTATTGTCAACATGAATGTTTTAGTGTGCACACATTTGGGCTCGTGTAAAATCCCAAGTGCAATGCAGAAATACATGCAACTTGCCATCTTTTACCTACAATCAATGTTCCCTCTAAGCTGTGTGGTTGTGCACCTGCACACAAATTTTGAGGCCAGCACACACAAAAAATTTTGGTCTGCATAAAGAATTTTGTGTGAAAACACAAAATTGTATTCATTCTGACGTGTGCACACTGTTTTTAAAAATGTGCACACAAGTTTAAAATCTGCAGGCAAAATAATTTTTTGTGCACATAGTCAAGAAGGAATTAGAGGGAACACTGCCAACAATGCGGTTCTTTTGCAGAATTCCAGCATAAATTCATGAGCCTGTTAAGCTTCTTGCATCATTTGACCAGTGCATAGTGCTGATTAGTGTCCTCATTATTAAATTGAGCTCTACATTCTGTTCTCATTATTTAGTGATGAGTAAAATTTTTCTCCAAATTACGTCAAATTTTAACCTTTTCACAAATTTTTGGTGAAGCAAAACGGGTCAGATTCACCCATCACAAATTATGTTGTCATCAGTGAGCATTTGTGTTTGCGGGGCTAGAAATGGCGCTAGCGTGCAATTCTTTAGATGCAGCTGCCCGTATAGGTACAACACATAAAAACATCTTTGAAAATAACACCTCCGCAAGGCAGGTGATTATATCAAGATTTCTTTGCCTCCACGTTGCCCTGTACTTGACACCTTATTTAGAAATGTGGAAGCAGTCAGTGTATTGACTGACAAAGCAACAGAATAAAATCGTGAATAGAATGTACAGATTCAAGCACTTTTGTGGATAGCATTTAAATACACGCAATTTTGCAAATACATTTTGTAATTGTGCTTGCATTTGTAAATGAGCCTTATTGCCTTTAAGACAGCAATGGTGTGACGTGTTTTTATAGAATAATGTATAATACAATGTAATTTTATATTCATACATTGGCCCAAACTCAATTAGATGTGAAAAACGTATTGTCAAGGATAGGTAGGGTGCGCTAAGAAGATGAAGGAAGTAGGAAGGCAAGTCATTCAGGCAGGAGCTGATACAGTGCGGACAGGAGCAGAATAAAGCGGGCGAAGACCAGTATTGGACAGAGCAGAATAGGACGGAGCAGGACTGCAGCAGTCAGGAACAGGGTGAAGAAACAGGTCAGGGAGGGAAATGTGCAGGAGGGACTAGAGCAGATCAAGGAGAGACTAGAAGCAGGAACCAGAAGAGTGGAGAACAGAATACAAACTAGATGAGGCAAGGTAAGACTAGACAAGACAAGGTAAGGAGCAGACAGGGGCAAGAGCTGGGAATGAAAGCCAGGGACAGTGCCTCAGTGCCCAAGGCCAATGCTTAGGCACAGGACTAGCCTTATATAGGGCAGGGTCAGCCATGATTGTCTGACCCCGATCCACCAATAAGGCTGCTGCTGGGAATAGGATGGAAAGGCCAGGTGATAGGTAAGAAGCAAGTCTGCTAGCTGCTCACCTTGGCCAGTGGTTAAAGCATGGAACCAGAAACACAAATGGTCCCTGTCTCGAATCCCAGCAGAGCGTTACATTATCCCCCACCTCACCAGGCGACTTTCAGGTGCCTAAAGACTTTAAGATTTTAAATGCCTGGGGTACTGGCAGCAGTGCATGCAGAGCCACCCTCGTGGGTGGCCGGGATACTGGCAGCAGTGTGGGCAGAGCCACACTTGTGGGTGCCTAGTACTTAAAGTGATACTGACACTAAACATTTACTTTCCAAAATATTAATCTACATTAAAAGTTACATATAGGTCACATTGATTTTTTTTTTGCTGATAGTTCTGCTTTGTAAGTAATTATTACTTAAAAGGAGAACTAAACCTAAAAGTTAAAAAACACTTAACCCCCTACCCCCTCCCTTCCCCCCCCCCAGCCTAGCTGCTACCCTGAGCAAAAGCCCCTTACTCTTTACCCCTCCAAAGATTCTGTCCAGCGGAGTTCACAGGCGCCATCTTCAGCCGCTTTGGTAATCTTCGGAATGAGACCGGCACGTCAGCAATTTTGGTGAGTTTTGGTGCATGCACAGTTGTTGCAAAGCAGAAAATTGCTCAAACTGCGCATGCACCACTACGCTAGTCTCATTCCGAAGATTACAGATGAGAAGACGATGGCGCCCGTGAACTCCGCTGGACAGAACTGATCAGTATCGTAGATCACTGCCCAGGATCAAGCTTTCCCCTCCAGCAGGAAGAAAGTGATTTCAGATACTTGAACAATTGCGGCAGAATTTAAAAAGTGTTGCTCCTTGGAAAGGAATTGAACTTCCTCTAGGAAAACTGGAACTTTCCAAAAAATCTGCGAGTGACCAGAGAAAACCAGAGTCTTCTTGGGATCAGAGGGCACAATAACAGCCCTTGCAGACTCTTTGGGCCTGAGCATTCTGTTAAAGATAGGTAGGGGACACCCAATAAAGCTGCTGCTAGGAATCGGATGGAAAGGCCAGGTGATAGGTAATAAGCAAGCCTGCTAGCTGCTCACCTGGCACAAAGGTTAAAGCATGGAGCCAGAGATTAAAGCTTCCTACCTCCAATCGCAGCAGAGCCTTACACTTATCACATCATTCAATTCCACATTTTTCCATTAAAGCAGCTGCAAATCAATGAGAAAAACATATCTCACTGTTTATCACAGAAAAAAACTATATTGAAGTCTATGGTAAAAAACTAGAACTGAAAAGAAAACTTTTTTACTTCTCCAATTAAATATCATTTTTATTTGTCACATGATAAACCATAAACTAAAGTTTTCTCATTGATAATCACAAAGTGTTCCTCATCCATAAAGAGATATCTGTTGTAGAGGTTGGTTGCTATATCTATGGTCTTGTAGTGGCTCCAATATACCCTTTTTTTTTTTACAGTAATTAATTTTGATATTTAAGAAAAGCAATGTTAATTTCCCCGCTGTACATATTTGCTGCACTTTTTCCATTTATTTATAATACTGCAATATAAATCAAATGTTTCACACAAAATAAAAAGCAAAGTACATGATGAATACATTTAAAGACATAAAATCAGCCATTATTACTGAAGCTATTCTGAACCCACCCCCTACTTTTCTCATCTCAGTGGTCATATATTAATAGGCCCACAAGTACTGGTTCATAAAGAAGAGGTCAGGCCACACTGGTAAGTTTAAGCTGCTTTTAATATTACTGCCCTTCTAAGCTCTGCACTAAAATTAATGGAGTCTAGAGTGAATCTGATTAGGCAGATTTCTTACATTTTAAACAAAAGATAATTCAATGCATGACTATTAGTGAGTGTAGGGAAGAAAAGGGAAACAATCCAGCATTTCAAAGAGCACATTAATTCTGTAAATAGAACCTTTATATGAACCTTTACTAGAAAACAGCAGCTAAACTGCTCCCTTCTTTTTGTCTCCTTGAACTGCCTTCCCGTCGGCTAGAATGTAAATCTTCAGCGGGGTGGCACTTGGAGTCAGGGCCGCCATCAGAAATCGCAGGGCCACATAAAAAAATAAATCCTGGGCCCCTTGGACTGCGCCCACCACAAGCCCCGCCTACAGGTCCGCCCTCCCCACCCCACAGGTCCAACCCCCACCAAACACTAAAAAAAAAAAAAAAAATATTGGTGGCTATGGATCCCACATGTTAATAAAAAAAATAGTGGTGGCTAGGACCCCACATGGGAAAAAAAATTGGTGGCCAGGGCCCCCATTAAATGGCCATGTAAAAAAACTTGCCCCCCCAGGGACCACAAAGGGTTACCTTTAGGGGGGCCCTGCCATGTTACTTCATTAGTGTGGCCCACCTGCTGTCAGTGAGCTGCCAACTACAGAAGGGAGGAGGGGAGCACAGGTGGCTGCATCTGCTTCCAGTGACAGAATTTTCTTCCCTTATTGGTTACAGAATTTCAAGTCCTGGTAAAGCTGCATGGTGATTGGATGAGCTGGAGGAGAAGTTCAAATCTCAGCTATCCAATACCTGAGCAGCTCAACCGGGACTTAAACTCAGTGACCAATAATAGGGAAGTAATGGACAGAAGATAGCTCCCCTTGTGCTCCTGCCCTGCCTTCCCGAAGTCAGCAGCTCTCAGAAAGCAGGGGGGCCCAGCTAATCAAGAAAGGGTGGCGTGGCCGGGCCCCCTTACCCTCAGGGCCCCCTACAACTCTCCCCCCTGTCCCTCCCTGATGGCGGCCCTGCTTGGAATGCTTCATTTTTTGAATTGCCCGAAGTTGCCTTTGGGGACTTCGGAAACCGAAGCACTCCAAATGTGCCATCCCGCCGGCGATTTACATTCTGGCCGGCGGGAAGGCAGGGGAAGGCAGTTCAGGGAGATTAGACGCAGAAGAACAGGCGATTAATCGCAGGGCGATCTTCTCCCCGAATCTGAGCTTGTGTCTCTGCCCTAAAAGGCCTTTTACCAACTTTTATTTGTTTGTTAGGGAAGAACACAAGTCGAAAGTACATGTATATTTTGTATACTGCATGAATACACAAAATAGGCGGCACTCTGGATAATAATGCAGCTAAATATTTTGTATACTTGTTTTGCACTTGGTGGAAAGTTTAAGGGTGCTTTGTAGGAACAAAGGTAAGTAGCAGACAGATAAACACACAGAACCCACTGGATTTTGAAAGACATAATATTTTACTTACTGTTGCTGAAGAGAGTTCAATGAAACAGCTTTTAGCGTGTGAGGTGCCTACCTGTCTCCTTGTATCAGTATATATTTATTTTTGTTCCAAATAGAAATCTCAGATGTGCAGTTTAATCCTACCACAAAGCTTACTGTTCAGCCCCAAGAGATCAGACTTTATTCCAGAGTCGTTTAATGTGATGCAGAGGGACCAATTCCTTGTGCTTACTCTTGTCACCTTCCCAACCATAGGGAGATTCAATACTTGACAAGATTCATGTTTCCAAATCACTTAACAAATGCTCCCTGGGGATCACCTTTTTTAAACTGTACGGCAGTTCTTTTGCTGCAATGTCTAGAATTTGATTTCAGAAACAAAAAGCGACTATAGCATAACTGTCTATCCTTGTCTGGAAACAAATGTCACTCCACTACTCTTACTATAAGAAAACAAACTCTTTGGCACTCCTGCAAATCATAACATATTTTGTTATAATGAAAGAATACGCGGGCCAAGATATTTTAATACTATTATAGTATTTTATATATATCTATTATATATATCTATGTATAGGAGTCGTTATCCAGAAACCCATTATCCAGAAGCTCAGAATTACAGGAAAGCCATCTCCCATACACTGTATTTTAATCAAATAAATTCAATTATTAAAAATGATTTTGATTTTCCCTGTATTAATAAAACAGTACCTTGTACTTGAGCTCAACTAAGATATTATCAATCCTTATTGGAGGCTAATCAATCATACAGGGTATAATTAATATTTCAATGATTTTTAGCAGTCAAGGGGGCAGATTCATTAACTGGTGAATTTTCACCAGTGTCCGTTCCGCACCCATCGCAAAACTTCGACAGGCACAAATGCGCTCAGACTATGCCAATGCACGAATATGCAGAGTTTCGTCCTGGGCGTCGAACGCTGGTGACTTTTCATATCGTTACTTGGTGCGAGCATTTCAAAGCGAAGATGTGCTAGAATTCATTTCTGCCTAGTGAAAATTCACTAGTGATCTTGCGCTCAGGTCAATTTGCATAGGGCGGGTAATTTAAAGTTGTATCGATGTCTTTATGTTAAATGTTGTTGCAAACACTTTCCACTTTTTAAAACACATGTCCAGGGAACCTTAATAAAGACAATAGAGTTATTATAAGCCCTACACATGAGCCCACTGTAAAATGAATGCTCCATATGTTAGGAAATGTCTGGAAAAAAATGGTTCCCCAAAAAAATTTTGTTTGGACTTTTGCAGGCAATAACGCTGAAAAAAAGACATTTTCTTTTTAACTTTAAAGGGGTTGTTCACTTTCAAACAATTAGTTGTTTTCAGATAGATCACCAGAAATAAAAACTTTTCCAATAACTTTCTATTTTCTATGTGTCATCGTTTTTCTAATATTGAAGTGTAAAGTGTCATTTTTTCACCTTCTAAAGCAGCTCTGGGAGGGGGGTCGCCGACCCTGTAAATTGTTCTAAATTGATACATTTAATTGATGAATTTCTTATCTTTGTCCCTGCTGAGCAAAATCTCTGGATTTCATTACAGGCAGTTGTTAGAATTGATACAATAGTTGCTAATACTCCAGAGATGCTGCTGAGAAATGTATCAACTCAATGTTGCAAAATTATAACAGTTTAGAGTCTGCACCTGAATTACTGAGCTGCCAGACTCAAACACCAGAGACACGAATATCCAACTTTAAACTTAGATTTTGGGAAAACAGTATAAAATAAATAATGGAAAGTAAGTGAAAAACGTCTTTATTTCTGGGGAGCAATCTGAAAACAATGGAACTGAAAAAAGTGTTTGGAAAGTGAACAACCCCTTAATGCATATTTGGCTCACAGGATATGATGTAAGTGACAGAAGATTGGGGAGGTTTTAGCTGCTTTATAGCACTTTGCCTGGTCTGAGGTGGCAAAGGCAATTCTGGCGAAAGAGGTAACGTTCAGTAAAATCCACATTTTAGTGAATTTGCAGAGTAATGTCCGTTCACCAGAGCGAAAAGTCGTCAGGCGATAGAGTGTGAATGACCGCTAGTGACGGTCCTGTTCACTAGTGAATTGGCACCTGTGTCTAATAGTAAACTGATGATGTCCCTGCAGATGGCAACGCTGGTGAAAAGTCGTTAGAGTTAGTCACTAATTAGTAGAGACACAATATAAAACAATGTAATTTAACAAAGATTTACTGAAATACAAAGGGTTGCTAATAAAGGGTAAATTACTGTACATAATTAAAACAGGACACAGTAGAACCCCCATTTTACGTTTTTCAGGGAACCATAGTTACATAGTTCAGTTGGGTTAAAAATAGACCAAAGTCCATCAAGTTTAACCCCTCCAAATGAATCCCAGCATCCACACATACACACACTCACACCGACCCCTCCATGTACTCACATAAACTATATACTGTATACCAATATCTATACTAATTGTAGAGTTTAGTATCACAATAGCCTTTGATATTATGTCTGTCCAAAAAATCATCCAAGCCATTCTTAAAGGCATTAACTGAATCAGCATCACAACATCACCCGGCAGTGCATTCCACAACCTCACTGTCCTGACTGTGAAGAACCCCCTACGTTGCTTCAAATGAAAGTTCTGTTCCTCTTGTCTAAAGGGGTGGCCTCTGGTGTGTTGATCATTTTTTTGGGGACAATAGGCCGCCACCATTTGTCTATAATGCCCTCTAATAATCATGATGACTCACAAGCACCTTTTTTCCAGAGAAAACACCACCAGTCTTGACAGTCTACCATCCATGGTCTCCCATCCCTCTAACCAGTTTAGTTGCACTTAGTCTCTGCACTCTCTCCAGCTCATTTATATCCCTCTTAAGGACTGGAGTCCAAAACTGCACTAGAAAGACTAAATATGTAAAATCTGTGTAAAATCAGGGAAATGTATTATGCATTATATATTAACGGGACCACAAAAAAAGGTGAAAAATGAAGGAAAACGTAAAATAAAGTTTAAAGTAAAATTAAGGTTTCACTTTATATTGATGTAACAAGAAATGATTCCATCTACAGTATAATAAAATACTAAATCTGAACATCACAACACCACACTGATCTAATCTGACTATGGAAGACTGTTTCATAACATAATGGTGACCTTTGAATAATGCAATAAATTTCACAGTGTTATGTACACACGAATATCAATTTATGTTATTACTAATGCTTTATATGTATCCAGCAGCGGGACAGCATAGGACCCTATGTACACATGCTTGGTACCAGGGATTTATCATAACAAAACATGCAGGGTATGATAAAAACAATGCAAGTCTATGGGGTGACTTTACAAATTAAGCTGGCCATAGATGTGCAGATTTTATTCTTAGAGTGACAGTCGTTCGTTTCAGTCTAATGATCTACTATTAACCATTCAGTTTAAAATAAATAAATAACAAATCAGACAATGTTGTGGCCATTAATTGACAGACAGCAATTGTACAAAAGTTATGTCCAACAGTCTCCCATTGATAACGTCAGTAGTGATGGGCGAATTTATTCGCCAGGCGCAAACTCCCCCAATAACTTTGCGAAACCGCAGTCAAAATTCACCAACGAATGTGCGCCGGCGTCAAAAACGAGACACCTGCGCCATTTCGCTAATTTTTCACCGTTTTGCGAATTTTTGGCCGAAGCGCAACGCCCCAAATTCACCCATCACTAATCGTCAGGTAGGCAATATATGCAGAAATATTATCTGTATCTGATATAAATCTTTCAACCTGTCCGATTGACTAAACGACCGACTGCCATGGAACAATAAATTTAGGGACCGAAAATCGCACAAGTCTTCATTTTGTACGACGGTATTTTGCGTTTATAGCTATTATTAGTTTGAGTTTTTACACTATTTCATTTGCTAAATACAGTTTCGATTTATTTATTTCCAACTAACCAATACTCCATAACTGGAGAATAAAGAATCTGCAGCTAATTCACTAACATAGGTGCTAAATTGAACTTGTGTAGTGAACAATAGCGACCAATTAGCAATTAGTAGCGTTCAGTCTACTACACATTTTTAAAGTAGAAAATATTTCCAGGGAACAGAGTGAAACAAAGAAGCAAAGTGAAAGTGGGAGCAGTAGAAGTGGTTATTAAATGGAGAGTGTTGGAAGTTCACTGTGTTTAAATATACAAAAACATTCTCTTTTTCCGCTTTCCGCTGCTGGATATCATTTAGTTACTATAATACAGGGTTGCAGCTAGAGAACTATGGACTCCAATGAGAAATTTCCTTGTAGACAGCCCTCCTTATCACGTTCAAACATTTGTGTCCCCCATGTTCTCAATCCCATCCCTTCCATTTATCCTTATAGATTACTCTCATTATTTTATATAACTGATGACTCATTTTAGAACACATAAAAATGCATTTTATCTACTAGCAAGTATTATAGATGTCTATCCATATATAGAAACTGAAATGTTATTTATTATGATCTCATACCACTTGGCCTATCTTTGTTTAAGGTTGTCACTTGGTCACTTAAGGGCATCTGTTTTCATCTTCAGATGGACAATGTTTTAGATCTTTGTCTTACTAAATGGCAGGGTTTTCTCCAGGATTTGCCTGTAATTTTGTATTGTGTCCTATTCATGTTACCATTGATTCTGACAAAAGTCACTGGCGTTGACCAGCTGCCATTAACATCATTGTGCCAGCGCTCGGTGTAACCCACATTCTGGAGTTGACCAACTGTTATAAACGATAAAAGGCCAATATTGGTACACAAAGAGAAAATTTGCCAGCGCACAGTTTGCCTTTAAAAATTATTGTTACAAAAAAATAAATAAATGAGGTGTTAGTGACACACTTGTAGTGCATTTAAAAATCAAGTCCCCCAGCAACCAATGTGACTGAGTAGTCACATAGTCGACTGGGGGACTTGATTTTAAATGCAGTACAAATTTAAAATGCTAATAGTGTAGGAAGGTAATTATTCACAGGTGTATGTTTGTTGGCTGGGGCTTAAAAGCTTCTTTCTCACTAGAGCTCCTGAGCTAAGGGTAAGTGCACAATGGTCTTACTACACTGGTTGCTGGGGGAAACTACCACAGTCGTTTGACTTTCTGTAACGTTTCTCTAGCTACTTGTAGATGGTGGTTTGCTGATTTATTAAGCTGCCACTTTCTTGGATCTGGTTTTTTGACACCAAAAATCCAAAAAAGTAGAGGAACTTTTTGTGGGATTTATTATGCGATAAACTGCAACAATTTCCGAAAACGAAAATACTCAAGCTCAAACCTGTTGTAATGTAAAAGTCAATGTACCTTTTATACCTGGAAGATCTCTCTTTGATTCATGGTTTTAGAGGTTTAAATAATGTTATGTCATTTTTAAAGGAGAAGGAAAGGTTAAAACTAAGTAAGCCTTATCAGAAAGGTCCATCTAAATATACCAGTAAACCCCCAAAGAAGTGCTGCTCTGAGTCCCCTGTCATAAGAAACACTGCATTTCTTTCCTTCTATTGTGTACACATGGGCTTCTGTATAAGACTTCCTGCCTTCAGCTTAAACCTCATTGCCCTGGGCAAGAGCATGCTCAGTTTGCTCCTCTTTCCCCCCCCCCCCTTCTCTGCTGTAATCTGAGCCCAGAGCAGGGAGAGACTCAGGCAGGAAGTGATGTCACACCAAGTTAATACTGTAGCTCCTATCCTCAACAAACAGAGAGTTTCTAGAGCTTTTTACTCAGATATGGTAAAACATTCTACAGAATAAATATAGCATTCTAGCTTGGGCTATTGCAGCTAATCTATTGGCAATAAAACACCTCTGTAGCTTTCCTTCTCCTTTAAAGAACGGTCTCGGCTTCTCCTAAAACTAAAATTCTCTGGAGAGCACTGCATTACAATGTATCTGAAGGTACATAAACGTGATTCATATTAATTAGAATTTATTCTAATGACATTAAATAATTTTTATACTTATTCTATATTTAAGTTAAAGATTGATGTTAGTATAGAGAATTAAGTAGAAATATATATATATTGTTTTTATCCAGATTCAAATCCATGCTTTTCAGTCATGTTTAAATGTGATGTTGAAATTTGTCCTCTTGTATCCTTTCCTTAGGGAGCAGCGATGCCTTTTCTATACATGTACTGAAAGGTATCTTGCTGTGTACAAATCTCACTATGGAGTTGCTTTTATCTTCTTTGTGACCTGATTTCCATTTGCAATCCTCAAGATTCAGCTCCTCTACCCGAATAATGGAGGTATTTGCCTTTGTTGGATTTTTTACATGCTCTTGGCCTCTTCTGATTCTTTTATGTCTAGTCCATTTCATAAAACGTTGCAAAGTGACATATCTACAAATTTGTGTACACGCACTAGCACTGAGCTATCAGACATAGTGCTGTCTTAGCAAAATAGTAAAACAGTGCACTGTATTATTTATTCAGTATAATTTAAATACATTTAATGGCAGTACCTAATAAATCAATTATTTATTTGTGTTTGTATACAAAACATTTGTGGGGAAATATTCTTTACAAAAGACTGTCCTGGTAGAGAACATAATATTGCAAGTAAGATGTTGCTCTTAGGAATTACAAATGGGTCTAAAAATAAAGACATTTTTCAACCTGGCCCCCTAGGAATGCTGCCTCATATGGTATATTTTCCTATTCTTTTTAGAATGTTTTATTTTAGTCATTAAAAATATACCACTTACTGTGTTATCCCCCTGGGTTTATTTATAAATGTGCCAAAACAACACACTGTATGGTGCATATCATTTGCAGAATAACAATATCACAGAAAGTCACTTTTTGTGTTTCACATGAGAGAAATAAAACCCTTTGATAAGCAAACAAAGGTGGCTCATACGTGCAGACAAGCGCTGGAGACAAGAATGGCCATGAATCAAAAAGTGAGACAGATAATGGAAAAACGCCATAACGAGAAGCAGGGTGTGAGTTCCATTATAGATACAGATATACTAAACACAGATAGAAGTAGAAGTGTGCATGCATGGTAGCTCACTTGAATTAATCTAAAATACAAATCTGCTGTCTGCTGTTTCTACCTCAATAACATATTCATATTTATTGGTACCGATGCACTATAACTACGGTAATATCCTTTCAAATATATTTATGAAATTAGGTGCACCGTAGATTTGTCACATAAGAGAATTCAGATTTAAAAAGGTAATCATGCAGTGCATGTCCTACTTTTGAATCCTCGTCTCCTGCTGGACTCCACCTCAAAGTCATTTTCAAAGTAATGCAGCCGGCTGGGCCACTAACCATTGTGCTTCGGCAAAGATGCATTTAAAAAGGATGTAAAGGCTACAGAGGTTTTAAATCTGTTGCAAGTGCTACTGTTTGCCCTCTTCTTATCAATTTCTAATATTTTGATTGTATTTGGTGCAGATATTTATATGTTTAATGCAACTCCACATAAAAGCAAAGTCTTGTAATCTGGATCAAATTCTGGTTGCTCTTTAGTTACATCCCTAATAATGAGATAAAGGGTAAAATACCTCCATAACTTGCTTGTTGGCAAAAAACGTTGTGATGGGAGAACACGGTATAAATAACTTTAATGACGCATCTCTTTACAGTACAAATTGCAGGATAATAAACCAACAGATACAGAGAAAGGAACTGGACAGAAAAAAGAACTCAGTGCAAAGGCAGGAGCAGAACACTAAGCAAACCCTATCTGTAATATGAACAGACTATAATGAGCTGGGTAAGGAGCAATACAGGCACACAGAATCAGACAGAGACACATGCTCAAGTAACACATATAAAAGCTTATACTAAGGTGCTAATTTAAGAATGCTTGAGCCTTTGGTACTAAAACCATGCAAAAGTTCCCAAACTCTCTCATGGGGGCAAATTAACAAAAGGGCGAATTTTCACCAGCGAACTATCCACCATACTTCACGCCACTTTGACAGGCACAAATTCGCTACCACTATACTAATTCACTAAAACGCAAGTGAAGTTTCATTAGTGTTAATTCATCAGCACGACCATATCACAATGAACTTTCACTAGCATTAAATTCTGCCTAGTAAATTTTTGTAAGTACTCTTACATTTAGGTCAATTTGAATAGGGCAGGTACATACTGTATAGGTCATATGGACGTCTTTATTAGAGATGGTGCAAATGCTTGAAGTGGCCAATTTTTATTATAAATGTCCAAGAAAACAAAATAAAGACAAAAGAGATCATCTAATGCCCTAGACATGAGCCCACCCTAAAACAAATGTGGTATGCCCCTCAAATGTTTGGGAAAGGACTATAAACACAAAAATCTTTAATTTTTTTTTTTTTTTTAAAGCAATCCCACGTTAAAAATTTTTTTTTTTAAACTTTTATGACTTTCCGGCATACAGGATATGATGTCACTGACATCAGATTGAGGAGGATGTAGCTTCATCTTCAGGTCTAAGGTGGCAAAGGAAACTCTGGCAAGAGAGGGAACGTTCTGTAAAATTAGCACTTGAATGAATTTGCAGAGTAACGATCTGGCGATAGGGTGCGAAACTGCACTAGCTACGTTTTTAACTGCACCTAGTACCTAATGGTAACAAGTTAGGGACCACCGTATGGGGTTTACCTTGACGTGGTATGGTGGCTTAACTTTATGATCATAACTTTGTAACAAATATACCCTGTTTTGTAAACATATGCACTTGCATTGATACTGAATTATATGTGAAACGGGACCAGGTAATGTGCATTAAAAAATAGCACTTCCCTTATACTTTAATATATATTATACTTTAACTTACTCTTTTGAGTGCTCCCACAACCCCCTATTATTGTATATTGCACTAGCTACAGTCTCTTTCGCTAGCCTCTGCTTACTGCCTGAGACTGTTATTCAAAGAACTTAAAACTTGCTGAGCTTTTTATTTTTTGGTCGGGGAAAAAAAAAAAACAAATTGTCAGGAAGCTGAAGTATTCGAAGCAAGAAACCATGCAAGAGTTTAGGAATTCTCATGTGGTTTTAGTACCCGAATGCTTCAGCCCGAAGGCTTGAGCATAGTTACTGTGGTGTTTATACAAATGACCTGTAGATGTCACTGTGCCCAGACTTATACTGTGCATACTTCCTGACAGCTTAAAAGTGAAAGTTACTGTTGTGTAATGGCTGCATGAGAGTCTGCTAATAAAGCACTGTTATACTCTACTCATCCTCGGCTACCCAAAACATAACAGTTACATCTTTAAATCGGGTTGAAAAAAGACAAAGTCCATCAAGTTCAACCCCTCCAAATGAAAACCCAATATCCATATACACACCCCTTGATAATTTCACATAAATTCTATATACCCATACCTATACTAACTATAGAGCTTAGTATCACAATAGCCTTTGATATTATGTCTGTCCAAAAAATCATCCAAACCATTCTTAAAGGCATTAACTGAATCAGCCATCACAACATCACCCGGCAGTGCATTCCACAACCTCACTGTCCTGACTGTGAAGAACCCCCTACATTGCTTTAAATGAAAGTTCTTTTCTTCTAGTCTAAAGGGGCGGCGTCTGGTACGGTGATCCACTTTATGGGCAAAAAGGTCCCCTGCTATTTGTCTATAATGTCCTATAAAGCATTCTTAATTTGTCCCCTCAATGGGACCTATTATATCCCATTGAGCCCATGAGCCAGCATGGTATATCTGTAGTCTAGTGCAAATCATAAGGCAACCACAACACAAGTCCTGATTTTTATTCCTGCTAGAGACATGTACCATAAATTTACAGCTGATTACATTTTATATATACACATCGGACTTTCAATATGTAAACTCTATAGCAGCTTAAATACTGTTTAATCTAACCACCGCAGTTGCTGGCCCAGTCAGTCAGTTGCAAGTAAAACTCCATTCATTAAAGGTGATTGGGTCACCATGAACTGCTCGCATCTCTGTAGAGAAGTGCTCGGTGCCTCTCCATTCCTTCTGTTCCAAATGAATGCTACTGTGCCTATTAATGCAGGGGAATTCTTCTGTTGCTGCCTAATAAAATCAGCTGGTAGTTCCAGGGTTCTCACAGAGCCCCAAACCAAATGCTAAAAATTATGCAAATTGCATTAAGAAAACTTTCATCACATTCATTTGCATCAGTTGCCACTCCCCCTTGCAGCCAACAATGCTGGAATTCTTGGGAAAAATGCATCATTGTGTAAAAAACATGGCAATATTTTTTCAAAAATGCACTTTACACACTGGGCCTGTGGTAAGTAAACTACCCCTAATAAGCCAATTTTAAACAACTTCAGTCAGGTATATTCTTATTGCAAGAAAAGCAAAGGAAACTGCTAGCTAGGCGTTAGCTATGTCAAACATAGGGAGACTTGCCATAGTGGACGGTGCCCTTATTTGCTGGAAGGAAGCGTTACCTCAGTCCCAGAATCCATCGCTTCACTATGGAGCAAGGTGAATTAGGGATTGAATGCCTCTGCCACCCTAAGGTGGGTTGGGAAATATGTGACTCCACCTTACAGAAGTTTTTGTTGGTCCCACATCCTACATTCTCTACAGAAATCCACCAGTTCCACATTCTCTACAGCAGTGATCCCCAACCAGTGGCTCGCGAGCAACATGTTGCTCTCCAACCCCTTGGATGTTGCTGCCAGTGGCCTCAAAGCAGGTGCATTTTTTAATTCCGGGCTTGGAAGCAAGTTTTGGTTGTATAACCTATAGGCGTACTGCCAAACAAAGCCTCCTGTAGGCTTCCAGTCCACATAGTGCTACCAAATAGCCAACCACAGCACTTATTTTGCACCACCCAGGAATATTTTTTCGTGTCTGCATTGCTCCCCAACTCTTTAACATCTGAATGTTGCTCATGGGTAAAAAAGGTGGAGACCACTGCTCTACAGCCATCCACAGTGCCCATATTTTATGTAAGGATTTGTTCCACTGTGCATATACAAATCAAGATGCAGAGTGCTGCAGTAGGCAAAAGCAATAGGGCAGGTGGTAAGTCCAGTGCTCTTACTATGATCTATGACCTAATTTTTGCATCTCAATGATGAGCAAGTTAGGGAGTGGAAGGGGGATGCCTATATGCTCCAAGCTGCAATTATTATGCTTAATAAAAACTCTCATGTTACCAGATGCCAAAAGCTGTTTCTGAAGTCCATCTACTTGCAAAAATAGGTCTTCCCTATCAGTCTGGACCCATCTGTTCCCCTATTTGTACATTCACAAATGGGGAAACAGATGGGGCAGAATCACTCCTACATAGCATCAGGGTTGGACTGTTGCATTTGGGGACTGCAAGCAAAGGGCCCTCCTGGCAGCCACCGAGGAACCCTCTCGACCTCCAATCTCCCTGCCCCGAAAGACTCTCTGCGAGTTAGCATGAACGACGCATGTGCGAACAAGCTGAAGACGTGGTGCGCAGATGTGCTGAAGCCGATGGGCCAGCTGATTGGGGAGCAAGTCTGGGTTGGCGGGGGCTCACAGGGTTTTCTCCCAGTATCCTGCTGGCCCAGTCCAACCCCGGATACCATTATAATACAAAGTAAATGCAGACTCAACCAAATAGAGAGCTACATGAGAAGATTTCACAAATAGCATACACAAGCATACAGTAGATAGTAGTATACTGTGTATGCCATTTTACCTTTGGTGTTATCACCCCTGCATCTAAAGATTTTGCATGCCAAAACAGCCAAAAACTATTTCAAAGACCAGAGTAAAATAAAGTGTTAAACCTGCAAAAAAGAAAAACAAATCCTATTAGTGATCTTAAGTAGCAACATGCTATTTTCCAGTGCTTTGCCATCAAGCTTCACATATTTGGGGGAGGTTTACAGTGATGACCATTAATTTCCTATGGCCGAGAATCTATATTCGAGAAAATGACATAATGGAAAACAATTTTTATATTGCAAGACATAACCATGGAAGAAAAAAAATCATCGACATCTACAGGGTGGAAGTTAACAACGGGTTTGAAATGCTATTAACATACCAGAAGGAAAAACTGATGAAATGAACTGTGGAATGAAGCAAGAGATATCATCCTGAAAACAGCATGATGCACCGGGGACTGGGAAATAGCACAAAAAGCAGGAATTATGACAAATAAGCTGTTGGACTTTATGAAAAAGGGCTGGAACGCTGTTCAACTGCTGCAGAAATACAATAACCTTGATTGAGGTACATAACCGTTGGTGAGATAAGACAAAACATTATGCAGATTGTGCTTTATAGACAGCCACAGAATAAAAATGTAAGTTTGAATAACTTGTTTGTTATTGAATTTGTTATTGAGTACTCTGCCAACACTACAGAGTTTTCATAGAAACTAAAATGGAAATAGAAATTGGGGCTAAACTACATAGGTAAATTTAGCTGGACTGAAAGCCCAAGTAATGTTGCCTCAGAAGTAATAGAGAATTGCATCTGAGAAATATTATTTCAATGGCATTTCAATGCATGCAAGTAGTGGATCTAAATCCATTTGGATCCCAGATTAAGCTTTCATTCTGTTTGCTCTCTTTATGTACAGTACATGCAAGTCAGTACCCACAGCCGACTATCATAATAAATGCGCCTCTATAATCTGTCCAAGCTGAGGGGGAAACTTTGCATTTAACTCTTCCTGTTATCTGCTGAAGGTATCCAAGAACATGAAGAATGTTTTTAAAAAGGTTTTGAACTTTCTTCTACCTAATCAGGTAATTGTGTCTGGCACATTTGTCAGTCCATTAAAATGTTTACGCTATGAAATATTTTGTCAAGTGGGATTTGTCTCTTAATGACTGCGTTGAAAGGGGTATGTTCAAGCAGCAAATGCTAAAGCTAATTTTAGTAACCACTTGTTTTAATCGGCACTGCAAACTAATATTTCATAAAACCTTGTGTATATGTAAAACCATTTTTCTTATAATTATATCCTTTGGGTACAAAGTGAAGTGACAATACTGAAGTCAACATAAATAAATGTTCACAGTTTTTGCTTGTACGCAAGATGCCCCAGTGACCAAGTCATCTGCTAGATGACCAGCTCTCCAGTGCAGAGCAAAGCAGAAGGTCTACCAAGAGCAGGGATCCCCAACCCTTTGAACCTGTGAGCAACATTCAGATGTTATAGGAGTTGGGGAGCAACACAAGCATGAATAATGTTCTTGGGGTGTATAATAAGTGCTGTTATTCGCAATTTGGTAACCCCTAGGTGGACTGTTTTAATATACCGGAGGCTCTGTTTAACAGAATATGTGGTTTTTATGCAATTAAATGCATTATGCCTCCAAGTCAGTAATTCAAAAAATAAGTGCTTGGTTTGCAGAAACTGAGAGCAACATCGAAGGGGTTGGAGGGCAACATGTTCCTAAATCACATATTTGTAGATGCTGTTGGGCTACATATTTTGCCCCTTTATCACACATCCTTTTCTTTATTTCATTATCAACTGTATATTTAAAGGGGTTGTTCACCTTTGAGTTGAATTTTAATAAGATATAGAGAGTGATATTCTGATACAATTTGCAATTGATTTTCATTTTTTATTTGTGGTTTTTGAGTTATTTAGCTTTTTATTCAGCAGCTCTCCAGTTTCCAATTTCAGCTATCTTGTGGCTAGGGTCCAAATTACCCTAGCAACCATGCGTTGATTTGAATAAGAGACTGGAATATGAATAGCAGAGGACCTGAATAGAGAAATTAGTAATAACAATACATTTGTAGCTTTACCGAGTATTTGTTTTTTAGATGGAGTCAGTGACCCCTATTTCAATGCTAGAAGAAGAAGTCAAACAAGTCAAAAACTATAGAAAAGTGTGCAGGCAGTCAGTGATATTCAGTTTCATAGTAAACATCACCGGTCCTGGCTTATATAATTGCTTGATATTCAATTCAATAAAAATAAGACATCCATTGCTGTCCAACAATAATATAATTCCAATTCCAGGGCAAGAAAATAATGTTCTATTCACACTTCTCCTCCAATATTGGCTAATATTTCCATGACAAAGTATTTCTCTACATACTCTAGAAACACACCCAATGATCATTAGGACCCCAGCAGCAGTCAAGAGACAACAATCTGGGTTCACCTAATCAAAGAACTCCCTCTTGAGTGTTAGGTATGTCAGTGCTATCTATGATTAAAAAAGATTCTGCAAGTAAAGACAGTACAAGTATTTTGCTTTAGTCAGGGCCGGGCCAAGCTGACTGGGCGCCCTAGGCAACCTGGCAAGCAACCTCGCTCCCCCGTGCGTGTTCACCCCGACGTTGGGGAGGCAGTGACAGAGGGGAAGCGGCAGAGGGCAGAGCTGGAGTAGGGACTGCTCTACAATCCTGGGGTTTTCCAGAGTACAAACAGTACAAGGTACAGTTTTATTATTACAGAGGTAAAGGAAATCCACTTTAAAAATTTGGATTATTTAGATAAAATGGAGTCGGAGTTTTCTAGAGAACGGGTTTCCAGATAATGAACCCCATACCTGAACAACATTTCCGAATGAGGAATAGCACACAGCACCACTCTAAAATGTAAGGACTGAGAACTTCCAAGCATGCCAGTGCAGTAGGAATAAGCACAAAGAAAGAAAGCATGTGCCGCAATGTGACACAAGCTTACAGACTGCCCACACACTGCAAACCCTCAGTCATCAAACATAACTGAACAGTCATGAGAGCTACTGGTAAGCAGAAATGGGAAGGTTCAACAAAAATGTTTTTATTCAGTAGTAATTGTATCATCGAATAAAATATCATATGTTCCAGAGACAGGCCATTCTGCATTACTGCATGTAACGTCTTGTTGCTACAGACCCTTTAGTACAAAACGCTACTTGATTTTCATTTAATTGTTGTTTAATTAATATTAATACAAACATACAGTGCATCTTCCTCTGACAACCGATAAAGTGTTATTCAGCTAGAGGCATTTTTTTATGAGCGCATCACTTTTTTATCCACGTGTTAATAACAGATCTCTCTGGCATCACTACTCTTCACCTTAATTCAACTGGTAGTTTATCTTTATTGTTAAGACTGAAAATGTACACACATTTAAGGCATCATGTATGATCACTGTATGGTGCGTTGACACAAACTTATTTCTTTCATCTTTGATAGTTTATAAATGCTGCAAAACTGAAAATCACCTATAGATTATTATTGCTGTTATTATTAGTAGTGGTATTAATATTAATTTATATCTAAAACTGGTAAATGCAAACACATACAAGTCTCATCAGAGCATTCTACATGTAATCTTTTCTAACGTGCATATTAAAGAGGTGGTTCACCTTTTAAAATGTTGAAGAATAGCCAATTCTAAACAACTTTTCCGTTGGTTTTCATTATTTACTTTGTATAGTTTTTTTTAATTATTCACCTTCTTCATCTGACTCTTTCCAGCTTCCAAATGGGGGTCACTGACCACATCTAAAAAAAAAAACTACACATTTATTGTTCTTGCTACTTTTGATTACTCTTTTCTTTCTTACTATTTCTTTTCAGGTCCTCTGCTATTCATAGTCCTGTCTCTTATTCAAATCAGTGCATGGTTGCTAGGGAAATCTGAACAATTTGAACCCTAGCTACCAGATTGCTGAACGTGCAAACTGGAGAGCTGCTGAATAAAAAGCCAAATAACTCAAAAACTACAAATAATAAAAAATTAAAACCAATTGCAAATTGTCTCAGAATATCACTTCCTATATCATACTAAAATTTAACTCAAATTTGAACAACCGCTTTAACTAAGAACCATACTCCTAACAGAGAATGTACTATTGACAACAACCTTTAGCCAGTTTAATATCGATGTACAAACATTACCCAACAGACCTTAGTTTAGAAAACAGTCATTTATGAAACACTGTATAAAGACAGAATCTAAATAGATTACATCTACTGCAACCCCACTATCCAAGGTCCTACTTTGACAAAATCTCTCCTTCATAAAGCAATGCTGATTACTACTTATAACACGATTTTGCCCACTACAGATGTCACATGTATGGGCCTATAATTGCCAGGTTAAAATCATAGTTCAGTTTGTTCCGTTTCATCCAGGTAACTTTTTCTAAATACTTGAATGTGTATTCAGTCTGGGGCCTTCTAAGTTAAACATTTGAGTACTGTATTCTGTGTCAGTCACTGGCTTGTTTGAGCTGAGCAATCTGTACCACTACAGAATTGGTCCTGAAACTCTGGCTCTGACTTTATTGCATATATGGAAACGTACTGATTAATTGCAATTTTTTCTTGTAAGTAAAATGTTTCCATATTTTAATGGAGCCACATTCTCAACACATATCTTTTTATTATTGATAATTATTCTTTGCATGTAAAGCAATCAGTTCCTCATTTGTTATTATTATTTAAGTGTTCATATGCTCAAGCTGCATTAATTCAGCTCTCCCACTTAGTAGCATTCTAGCTATTTTTATAATGCACTGAGACATGAATCATGGGCTGCAGCCCCTGAAACTTTGTGCACGCCAGTACAATTTGTTTAATATGTAGTTATTTTTATTATAAAGTAGGGTAATACCTGGGCCCAAGGCTTGCCTTGGTTGGTCAGAGACATGGATCCTCATTCTAAATGAACAGTTTTACAGTCCAGAGAGGCAAGAAATATACAGCTTTTTAAGATTGAAAATAAAATAATTTATACTTTTGGAATATGCTAAATGAGAAATCATTTTTAAAATATCTAATTTTAGGAAAACTGTAAATAATCGTGAACTCTATAGAACTCATTAAGCTTTTCCCAATCCCCTGTTGTAATAGATCACAGTTTCTCCCCAAACACAATTGCACTGGATTGCACAAAATAACCCAAGCACCCTTCTACTACATCACATAGCTTCACCTCTCCAGTGGCTCATATATTGTCTCTCCCCCACCACTGTAATGGATGAGTACAGCATCTCACCTAATTATCTCCTGTGATGCAACAGAACAGCATCTAACTCTCACAAAGCTTCTTTTGCCAGCTGCACCTGTAACAGATCAGCACAGTTAGCTACACAGTTAAAGGTTTCAGTGTAGGAAGCTTAAATGCTATGTAGAGTATAATGGAAACCTGAAGATGTAACAATATCATTTGGGAAGAGATAGCGTTCTTTACTTTGACAGCATATACAATTTACATTGAGCTTATTCCCAAACATATGTCAAACTTGCGGTTTATCTGTCTTTCAAGACAGTGGTCACTGGACCTTATTGGTCCATTTTGGGCAACTGGGTTAATAAACACTTGTTTATTAAACTTTCCCTTAAGCCATGGGAACGTTATATTGATTTACACATAAATATAATTATTTTACATTCAAGAAATATTATTTGTTAAATGCAGTCATAAAGGATTTAGCCAAATCAAAATGCCTGGCTGAACTTAATTTGAAAAAAACGCATACATTTTTGTCATACAAACCATGGATTCAAAAATGTCAACCTATTTGGCAACTTAGGCGCAAATTCACTAAGCGCCGAACGCTAGCGTTAATTCGCTAGCGTTTGGCATTTTTCGCTAGTGGGCAAATTTACTAACGAACGCTGGCGTAATTTCGCTAGTGTTACTTCGCACCCTTACGCCAGGCAAATTTTCGCTAGCGACATAACTACGCAAATTCACTATCTTGCGCAGTGTACTGAACGCTACCTTTTACGCTAGACTTCCTTCGCCACCTCAGACCTGGCGAAGCGCAATAGAGTAGATAGGGATTGTTTAAAAAAAAGTCAAAATTTTTTCTAAGTCCCAAAAAATGCTGGCGTGTTTTCTACATGATGGGTGATAGGCTGAAAAAGATCGAAAATATTTTTGGGGCTCCCCTCCTTCCCCCCTACATTTCCTGACTCATGGCAACTTACCTAGACAGTGGGCACATGTTTAGGGTAAAACAACATTTTTATTTGCTGATTTGAAGGTTTTCTAGGCATTTGAAGTGGTGATACGTGTTCCTCCATTGAAATTTGAATTTCGCGCCGTATGTAAATGAACCATCGCTAGCGAAACTTCGCTTGGCGAATTAACGCTAGCGCAACTTCGAAAACTTACGCTACCCCTGTGCGCAACTTCGGATTTTAGTGAATTTGCGGAGCGCTGGCGAAAATACGCCTGGCGAAGTGTGGCGAAGTGCGGCGAAGTTGTGCCTGGCGCAACTTCGCATCTTAGTGAATTTGCCCCTTAGTATCTAGATTTAAAAAAACAGTCCACTTCAAGTTGAAGAAGAAGAGCCAGGCAATGGCCATCCTGTAGTCAAAATACTTACGTAAGGCATCCCCCCACAAAAACCTGAAAAATCTTTTTCTTTATTCATTAATTTTAATTTTATTTCTAACAACAACGTTTATGCATTTTTTAACTTAAATTTAAATTTCTGATAACCAAAGTCTCTCCAAATTGTATTCTTAAGTGTACAAGTGGTACACCCCACATATTGTCCTTTATACGTCAAGAAATAGACTATACAGTCAAAGACAATAAAGGCAATAAATCCTCTGCACCCACCCATTATCAATATATTTATGGCATTAAGAAGTTTTGTGCAAAGTAAGTTAAAGCAAGATTATACTAACTAATCTATCTATCTATCTATCTATCTATCTATCTATCTATCTATCTATCTATCTATCTATCTATCTATCTATCTATCTATCTATCTATCTATAGTGGTGAGGCCTTTTAGAAATGCGCTGTGGACTAATGAAATCAGAATTGAACTCTTTGGCCACAATCACCAAAGTTTTGCTTAGAGGTAAAAGGAGCAGCATTTGACAAAAGAACACATTGCCAACTGTTAAACATCATCATCATCATCATTTATTTATATAGCGCCGACAAGATATGCAGTGCTTTACCTTAGTTATAACAAACAGGGAATAAATGGTGGATAACAAACAAGGGTTACAGAGTACAATAGGATTAGAGGGCCCTACAAATTAAAGTTTACAAACTAAAGGTTAGGGTACAATTGAGACATTAGGATTTTAGAAACAATTTTGTGATTTATGATACAGCAATGATTGATTAATTAAGGTACATTGAATAAGCTTTTTTAAAACAGGTGGGTCTCTAAGGAGCGTTTGAAAGTTTGTAAAGAAGGAGAAAGTCCGACAGCTTGAGGCAGAGAGTTCCAGAGAAAAGCAGAAGCCCAAGAGAAGTCTTGTAGACGAGAATGGGCAGAAGTGATGAGAGAAGTGAGGCGAAGATCAGAAGCAGAGCGAAGGTTCCGTGAAGGAGTGTATTTGGAGATCATACATGAAATATAGGGAGGGGTTTCATTATTAAGGAAAGATTGTTAATATGAGAGACGGGTTGTGCTGGTAATTGTTGTCGATAAAAGGCATAAGGTTTCTGTATGTGTGGGTAGAGAGAGAAGGTTGATGAAAGTATTATCTGAAAGGAGAGTAGGTGATGGACAGATAGGGGGTAAGGAGAGTTAGTAAGGTTGGATGGGCGGCACAAGTGGCAGAATATAAGATCAAGAGCATGACCCTCAATGTGGGTAGGTGAGTCGGTCCACTGAGAGAGACCAAATGAAGTTGTTAGAGAGAGGAGTTTAGAGGTGGCAGGAGAAGCAGAGTTGTCAATGGGGATGTTGAAGTCCCCTAAAATGAGAGCAGGTGTCTCGCTGGAGAGAAAGTATGGAAGCCAACCACAAAGTGATCCAAGAAAGTAGAGTAGGGACCAGGGGTGCGATATATGACAGCAACACGCTGAGAGATTGGAGAGAACAAACGTATGCTGTGGATTTCAAAAGAAGTGATGGTGGTAGATCCATTGTACTTTGGAGTTGTGTGGCAGTCCGTGGCACAGGAAACATTGTTCATAGTGTAGAGGGTAGAATGGATTCCACTAAATACCAGCAAATTCTGGATGTCAAAATGAAACAGTCAGCCAAGAAACTGAAAAGGAGATCAGTCTCCTACTACAAGACAATGATCCTAAACGTACTTCTGAAACCAACATGAGCTACTTGAAGAAAAGCCAGCTGAAGGTTTTGGAGTGGCCCTCATAGTCCCGATTTAAACATCACTGAAAATCCGTGGGATCTTAAACATGCAAAACAACCCAAGAAGATTATAAAATTAGAAATGATGTGTGTTAAAATCATTTAAAATAAATTTTCACCTTTAAAATACTTCCTTCTCATGATGGTATTGTATAGGACATAGGCCCTTTAGGTGTGCTAAATCTTATGTGGAGACATTTGACAGTTCAAATATAATGAACTTTCTTGATTTGTTACAAACACTAATTGTTGCCCCCCCCTCCCAACAGATGGTTAATGCATTGTGATATATATTTATAGAAACCATACTGCATTGGGTTAAGATTTTCTCCAAACTAACCACCACAGGAAAAAAAGGTAATTTTTGTCACCACCAATTAAAAACTTTTATGAATTAGGACTGTTATAAAACAATTAAGCCTCACAACTGCAAGTATCTCAGGAACGGAACTCCTAAAGGAAATTCTTCTTATTAAAACTGTAATTTTCATTTCCATTAAATGGAGAGTAAGACTTTAAAGTAAGAAAGGTTGACAAATTATTCCTTAATGTCAGGTGAGCTTATCTGAAATGAGATAATAAATCTGCATTGTGCAAGTATCAGTACATGCACATCTCTTCGTACTAATTAATCTAATTCAGTCATCTTGATTACCACCTCATGGACTTCATTTTTCAAGAGAAGTATTTTGTAGCAGCCTACACTCTGCTTATTACTGTGCAGTAAAGGCTAATTAGACGTTATATTAAAAGAACACAGAAGAATATACAAATTACTGTGTTGTATACTTTGAAGATTATGGGAGTTTATTGGGGAGGAAATGTCCCAGTAAATTATGATGATCATTATAATAGCAAACTGGTCATAAACGCTTACATTTTTCTCTATTTTTATTCTTCAGTTTCGTAGCACGATTGAAAACCCATAAATTATCCAGTTCAAGTAACGGGATTTTAAAGCTGTATTTGAAACTGGCAGACAAGAAATTCTGCTCTAAATGCTGTTGAACATTTGGTGAAACATTATTCTCTGCAAAAATACGGATGCCTGTCGTCTGTTGTGATGCAGAAATTTAGAGAATTTCATGGCAAAATAAAACATTGTGTAGGACTTTTTAAAGAGAAAATGAGTGAGAAGATCTGTGATTTTATTACAAAAAAATGTACCTAATAAGCACTTGGGGGCAGATTTATCAAAGGTTCAATGTTATAGTTTGTTTTTTTTTTAATTCGAATGAACCTTGAAATTTGAATAGTATCTTATTTAAGAAAAAAACGTGAAAATCTAAAACTCTTAACGGATATTACGGACCTGAAAACCCGAATTGAATTCGACTAAACTCGAATCAAGTTTTTTTCTACGTCGGGAAGGCTATTAAAGTGGACCGGTCATCCAGACACAAACAGCTGTATAATTAAAGTCATTTTCAATTAAACATGAAATCCAATTTTAATTTTTTATTAAAGCGTTCATAGCTGTTGTAAGCTTATTTAAAAATCTCAGCTGTCAATAAAATATTGTCTGCCATTCCTCTACAGACAATTACTTGCACTTTCCATTCAGCACTTCCTAAATGTCACTGCTCTCCCCACATTCCCCAGTTCTCTTTATCATTTAACTGTGTAGCCAGTGCATGGGGATGGACATCATTTCCCCCATTTTGGTGCACAAACAAGATTCTGAGATGATGCAAGACTTGCCTTAATAACAGTGCCCACAAAATGGCTCCTGCCTGCTTGCTATAATTATGAATTCCCAGATGGAAGGAAACAAGATTCAAATAATTTATATAGCGTAATTATAGTTCATTTCGCTTGACCAATGCTTAATTGACTAGTGATAAATTGGATTTTGAATACTTTTTATTGGGCGACAGGTCTCCTTTAACATCTTCATATGGGTCAGTGGACTTCTAATGGGCCATTGACTTCTACATGAACTCGGCAGGTTTTAGATGGCGAATAGTCAAATTTGAGTGGTTCCCAGGGTCCAGGTATGATTAATCTCAAATTTGAATTATTCCCAACTTAAATTTATGAGTTTTGACCAAAAATCCAAAATTTGAATTTACAATTCAAACTTTAATAAATCTGCCCCTTAGCATTTTAGTGCACTGAATAAAAAAAAAACACATCCTATAAACTGTTACAGATGACCTAACAGGCGGAAAAACTGTCCATTCTCCATAAGATTCTTTCAGGGAAAGAAAACACCACGTCACAAAGTACACAAAACTGTACTGCAGTTACCTGACCACTTCAGTTTTTAAAAAAGGGGAAGGATAAAAATGGAGTACACAATGACAGCACAGTGATGACCACCAATATTTTACCTGTTAACCTGTAGGGCCTTGAGAATGGCAGAAGTATCGAGACAAACAATGGTATGAAGCAATGTACTGTTTTTAGTCCTTGAAAATTGGAATGAGAATTACTTTAGTGATATTACGGTAATAATATAACAATTTCACATAAAGCATAAAGAGACTTGGTCATTTCAACTGCATTATGCAGCAGGGACAAAAATCTGCACTCTCAGGACTATTAATAATTCAGTACAAAGTTTCTTTGTGTACAGTCTGTATTATGAAATTGGGTTGTATTTATTCCATTCACACTTACTTAAGAAAGTGTTGTTACAAGGACTTCGTAGCTTAACAGCACAAACCACTGAAATAGTTTAAAGCCATTTCAATATCTTGCACTGATGATCTCTACAAAAATGGAAACTAGTTTGCAAAATTAAATTTATTGCTCTGAATTATTAGGCTTTATTTATACAGGTATGGGACCGGTTATCCAGAATGCTCGGGACCTGGAGTTTTCCGGATAATGGATCTTTCTGTAATTTGGGTCTTTATGCCTTATGTCTATTAGATATAAATTTAAACATTAAATAAACCCAACAGGCTGGTTTTGCTTCCAATATGGATTAATTATATATTAGTTGTGATCAAGTACAAGCTATGGTTTTATTATTAGAGAAAAAGGAAATCATTTTTAAAAATCTGGATTATTTGGATAAAATGGAGTCTATGGAGTCCATACATTTCGTAATTCGGAGCTTTCTGGATATGGGGTTTCCGGATAAGGGATCCTATACCTGTACTATTAAACCAGTGTTTCTGGGTGGATAGTTGGCTGCAGGGACAGAAAAGAGTAAAGTTTCTGCCCATACCCCCATATTTAAGCCAATATTGAGCAGGTGTAGTAACCCACAGCCTTTCCAATAAGCCACAGCACAAATGAGTCAGAGTTAGACTTGATCCTTATAGGTGCAAAAAGAATTAATTGCTTGCAGCTTGTGTTTTCAGATCCCTCCGATCCCACCGTCATAAGGAAGGAAAGGAAGCACATCTATAAAGACAATTTTGTGTAGTATTGTAGCACAAAAAGGTCACCACATAGGTAGGTGTATACTGTATGTGCAAAAAAACACAGTGCTCAAAAAAGTGCACTGTGCAAAACCAGTTAAAAAATCCTGCACTGGTCACACAGTCAGTGTGCTTTCTCACCAGACCAAGTGGTAGTGAAATGGCAAACTGAGCTAAAAGATGAAATTTGAACGATGTCCATTCTCTCTGAATGAAGGCTCCTGGGTGGAGCCGAAACGTTGGATCTCAATAAAACCTCCACTATTTTTGACTATTCAGGTATCGTGTATTTTCCTTGGAGTGCTGTCGCCCATTGCATTTTTTATCTCTGACAGATAGACAGACATATACAGGATACTCACAATGTTCCAAAGGATCTCAGCACGTTATCACAATATATACAGAAATCGCCCACGAGCTTTGACGTCTTTTGTGTGATTACCGTCACACTGTGAGGAAATTACCTGGTGGTCTAGTGGGGGGGGACGCCTGCCGCCCCCTCGGCGAGGACGCTCGCCGCACTGAACAGGCTCTGTTAGGGCGCGCGCGCCTCTTCCTGGTTTATGCGCATGCGCGCTGACGTGATGACGTCAGCGCGCAGTGGCGCGAAATTCAAATGCTATTTAAAGGCACAGTTTTTCTTTTTGCATTGCCCGTGATAGGATTTGTTCCTGGTGCTTCTGAGCTTTGTGCTAAATTCTGTAACCTGTTTGATTCCTGTTTTTGACCCCTGCCTGGCTATTTGACTACTCTGATTTCTGGATTCTGACCCTTGCCTGCCTGATAACGTTTACTCTCTGCCTGCCTCGACCCGGCCTGTTCTGACTACTCCTTTGCCTAATGCCTTGTACTGCGATCTTCTGTCCAAAGACTTTGTTTTACTACAGTCGTGCCCCTTTGCTTGCCAGAACTCCTCGCCTTGCTCCTCTCGAAAAGTCCAGGTGGCATCTGAGTACGCTGAGGGCTCCTCCCGAAGCCAAAGGCGGTCACACTAACTGGTGAAGCCGAGCAGAGACCAGGGAGCTTGGCATTTGTTCTGGTTTAGGGTGCCGACTGTGACACACACTTCATCAAGAGAAAAAGAATGCAAATAAATTGGATGGGGGCAGTTGGTTGTCTATGTAGTCTGAAATAAGCAAACTGTATTTTTGTGGAAAGGCTCCTTTTATTATTACTTTGGAGATGAGCAGAGTTTTCACAAGTCAGATGTGAAATGATTTGTTGACAGAAGTAAAATAAATTTGAGATCTTGCTTCATTTGGCTGCTTAATTCAACTTTCTTTGCCTAGACTGGGATTCTTCTGAATAACTATGGCTAAGGAAGATATTTCAGTTATAGTAAAGGAGAAGTAAACCCTGTAGAAAAAAACCCTGTAGCCCCCACCCCATGTAGACTCCCCAGGCTAACTGCCCCCCCCCCAAGGGAAATGCCCCATACTTTATACTTGCCCCTCGTCAAAGTTTCTTGCAGCGGACTTCACGGCATCCATCTTCCGGGTCTTCGGTAAGCTGACTGGGAGATCAGCAATCTCCGTCAATTTCGGCGCAGTTGTCGCAAACTGGCAAATTGCTCCAACTGCGCACGCGCCAACATGCCAATCTCCCAGTCAGCTTACCGAGGACCCTGAAGATGGATGCCATGAAGTCTGCTGCCAGAATCTGCGACAAGGGGCGAGTATAAAGTATGGGGCATTTCCTCGTGGGGCACTGGGTTTTTTTCTACAGGGTTTCCTTCTCCTTTAAAGGGCTGTGTATAACCTCTTAATTCATTAACACAAATGGTCTGTCATTTCTAGGAAATACTTTTTTTTTTTAAATCAGGTTACAAGATAGTATGCATAGATGTGCCATTTTGTTTTAGTTGTATTTCCACATCTTACTAGTCGTGTCAGAAGCTAATACTGACTATGGTTAGTGCTACCTTTACAAATTAAAAATAGGTGCAGGAGTTAAAAACAGTTGTAAAATTTTTCATATTGGCCTTTTAAATAACTCTGTCTAACCAAATTGTCATACATTCATAACAAAACTTTAGGTTTCATTTACACTGAAACCATTCATTACAATTGTTACAAACAGTACTTTTAGAAGGTACCCAGGCAGAAGAGCTGGTGTGGAGAAGTTCAAAAATACTTTGAAATCTATAGCTTTTATGGATAAACATAAAAAAAACATTTGTATATCACTGTATTACTGTGCTTAAAGCCCTTTAACCATCCAATATAGATTCAGATCCAACAGCAAAACAAAGTGACAACACTTTCAAAAAGCTAAGTATATGATTGTTCAGTTTTTAAATTTTTATTTTAACTCCTAAAGAGAAAAGGCCAATATACACTAATTGTTATTGAGCAGTAACTGTTAATGTTCTGGCATGTCACAGCAGCACAAACAATGCACCCAAAGAAGTCAACCTTCCTGAAGATCATGCCCCTGTTCTGCCCACACCACAAAACTCTTGCTCTGTCCCCACTAAGGCTATGTTTGTACAGCTGTGTCTGGAAATATATAGGATATTTTAACAGGTCTGTCTAGATTGGGCAAAAAATATTTTGGAAATTGGCTTTAATTTAAAAAAAAAAAATTATATATATATATATATATATATATATATATATACACATATACTCATACCGCCTTATGTAATAAAATGGCACGTATAATACATAACCCCCATACTGTTTAACTGAACAATGTAAATATCCTGCATGTGAAAATATATATTTGGCCACTCCCCTTACGACAGAGAGGCCATAAGGTAAAGAGCCTTAAAAAAAAAAAAAGTATATGGTTTGATGGAAAAATTACTGCGTTTTGGCTTAGCATTTATCAAGCATCACCACCATCTCTTTTCCTCCCAAAATAACGCTTAATAAAACACCCCATAAACATTTTAGAACAAAATGAGAAGTCTGAAATAATTTATTTAAGTACATTTTAAATAGCAATGTAAGTACACTATTGTAAGTTTGGCACAGAACCCTCAAAAAAAAAAAAAAAGGAATAATACTGCCCATAATGTTTAGACGGGAAAAAAATATTCATCTGCTATAAAACATACAAAGTCTCATTAAATCCTTACTTTCCATATCATTGATTTGTTTGGTCGAATAGATTAGTTTTGGTTGAAATTTTGAGGTTTTTTTATACCTCGAATGAACTCACAACTTGAATGGTTTCTTATTTCATAAAAAATCAATTCAGTTTGGGGTTAACAACCCAAAAATTAGAATTAATAAAGTTTTTTCGGGCAAAACTCTCCGAAAAAATCTTGAACATCATGAAGGCTATTAACATCTTCAAATGGTTCAAGGGACCTCTGCCATTGACTCCTACAGGCCCTTGACAGGTTTTAGATGGTATATTTTCAGATTCTATTTCCAGGGTCGGAGTATAATAAATTCTAAAAAAATTCAACCAGAAAAATGGATTTCGACCATAAAACTGCTCAAAAGTTGGAATTTTTGTGGAAAACACAACTCAATGCTTAATACATCTGCCACTAAAAATGGGATATGAAAAAAATAAAAGGGTAAAATTCAGCTCACTTCCATAATTTAAATGGTATTGCATAATGACCCAAAAAGGCATTTATAGTAGCCCGTGCTTCAACAAAAAGAAAAAAAAGCAACATACAAAAAGACAAGCAGATTTGTGTCTTCTGTAAGTGCACCTGATTTTTGTACGTTGTGAGGGTTACTCAAATGTATGTATAAATACAAATGAGTTTCCTCATGACATTTTTCTGTTTTTCTTAATGAAATACATTGAAAAAAGTATTTATAAAAACTTTTCATTGTTGTAAGACGAATAATGGCAACTAATGTTTCATGCAACCAAACAGCAGGCAATGTTGTGATGACTTTACAATAAATTTCTTTTATCAATAGAGGAACACTGCATCAACTTCAAAATATTACAATAGTATGGTACATAGTAAAAGACTGAATTATTATAAGTTTTTTTGGCTAAATTGTCCTTCATCCAAGGTTAGGCAAACAGGTCCTTCTTGGAGTACTAGTTTGCATATAACCCAGGATAGAATGCTTTTGTCCGATACTACACAGTCCCAACAAATAGAAACCAATATCCTGTAATCCAAATCCAAGTTTTATGCTTTAAAATCTGTCATTGACAGCAGTGGTGCCTTGCCGTTTTTTTTAATGCAACAATGCCATCTAGAGTACAGGAATTGTATAAGCCTTGGTAAAATAATAACCGTATCAGTTTAAATATAAACCCACATTTACTGAAATGCATACAATGAATTCATATGGATTTCCCAAATGTATAGTAAAGAAAATTAATAGGCAAAATGTCCACAGTTCGGAGGAAGCAATACAACATCTACAAGGACAGACTACAGGGATACATAATCTCTTCATTGTTGGTAGTTTCCATATTGAGCCTGAAATGAGAGAAAATACAGAATAAATATTACTAACAAGTCTCTAACAAGCGCCCAAATAACACAGTGGCACTACACAATAGAAGGGTGTACACAAACATACAAATTACACACATACTGACTGACACAAGAGGTAAGATCTGCCATATTCATTTAAAGTGGACCTTTCAACCAGACATAAAAAGCTGTATATTAAAAGTCCTTTTGAAATTAAACATGAAATCCAAATTCTCTTTTTTATTAAAGCATTCATAGCTATTGTAAGCCCATTCAAAAATCTCAGCTGTCAATCAAATATTGTCTGCCCCTCCTCTATGCCTTAGGCGGGGCAAGCAATTACTTTCACTTTCCATTCAGCACTTTCTAGTTGTCACTGCTCTCCCCACATCCCCCCAGTTCACCATTTAATTGTGTAACCAGTGCATGGGGATGAAATTATAAAGAAAAAAAAGGTACCCCGTGGGTAACAATCTAATCAATAACCAGCATACATTAAATCTCTTAGGATTAAATAAGTTAATTAAATAAATAAATTAAAGTGCAAGAAATGCCTAATCAATTAATTAATTAATTAATTGTACAACTACTTGATTTTAGGATAATTCATAAATTCTAAAAAGTGCCAATTAGTGCATAATGTCCATAGGGTAGTTTAGTCAGTTATCATTCTCAACTTAAATAACAATTCATGGTTAAACTAAACCAAAAAAAGATAAAAAGATAAAATGACAAAGTTCCTCAAAGGAGTGCAATTAATTGTGAAAAAAACTTAAATTATGTGAGAATTATTAGGACCAAAGGAAGGTATATTAAATTAATCAAGTACTAGTATTTGTATGATAAGTGCTGGAAATTAAATTACAAAGATCTCGTTAAATTAAAATATGACCACATTTGGGTGAAAATAAAACCAACGCTACGGTCAGCAGAAAAGAGAGAGGATATAATGAAACATGAGAAGGTGGAGCTGTCCCAAAACTAACTGCCTGTTGTTTTCTAAGTCTGGGACACCACAAAGAGGAAGGCAGGACAGGGTAACCGAGACTGTGGCCTTGGTATATTAACTTGCCCTGATCTTAAGGAGACTAAGTTGACCCTAATAAGCCACAAATCACCGGCCCCTTGGAAAGGAAGGAAGATTGGTTGAGATAAAATAGACCGTAGCAATAAGAATTAGATCCAACCCAATAAAGCACCAGGAAACGAATCTTAAAAAAAAACAGGAATTGAGCGACTCGCCAACGCGCGTTTCGCTTACAAGCTTTCTCAAGGCGAAAGTTCCTGTTGAGCTGAGTGGCACTAATGGACATTCTTCTTCACTAGAATCAACTGAAACAGCTACAGGAGGCTATCATATCTCATGTGTTTTGGGCTATGCCCTTAGTCATGAGTACATTAAATATAACCAAGGCCAAAGAATGGCAGTAGAATAATATGCAAAATACAGCAGAAAGCAGCAATGTGAAAATGAAACGTCACTCCACGTGTTGCCCAAATTAACTGCAGTCACACCCTGTTGCAGCCAACTTCCTCTAGGACATCAGGAAACCCTAAAAACTTGCTATGCATTTCACAGGGGGGGCGCAGAGTTCTGGGCATGTGCATGGGAGGTAGATATTGTACATGCTGGTTACATAGTTAAATCGGGTTGAAAAAAAGACAGTCCATCAAGTCCAACCCCTCCAAATGAAAACCCAGCATCCATACACACACACACCCCTCCCTACTTCCACATAAATTCTATATACCCATACCTATACTAACTATAGAGTTTAGTATCACAATAGCCTTTGATATTATGTCTGTCCAAAAAATCATCCAAGCCATTCTTAAAGGCATTAACTGAATCAGCCATCACAACATCACCCGGCAGTGCATTCCACAACCTCACTGTCCTGACTGTGAAGAGCCCCCTACCTTGCTTCAAATGAAAGTTCTTTTCTTCTAGTCTAAAGGGGTGGCCTCTGGTACGGTGATCCTCTTAATGGGTAAAAAGGTCCCCTGCTATTTGTCTATAATGTCCTCTAATGTACTTGTAAAGTGTAATCATGTCCCCTCGCAAGCACCTTTTTTCCAGAGAAAACAACCCCAACTTTGACCCTCATAATGTAAGTCTTCCACACCTAAAGAGGCATAATTATGTTTTCATCCCTTGAGTGAATGCCCTTTTTTATGCAAGACAGAACTTTATTTGCTTTAGTAGCCACATAATGACACTGCCCAGAATTAGACAACTTGTTATCTACAAAAAACCCTAAATCCTTCTCATTTAAGGAAACTCCCAACACAAGTGCATAACCTTGCATTTATCAACATTGAACCTCATTTTCCAGTTTGCTGCCCAGTTTTCCAACTTAGACAAATTACTCTGCAAAGTGGCAGCATCCTGCATGGAACCTATAGTTCTGCACAATTTAGTATCATCTGCAAAAACAGAAACAGTACTTTCAATGCCCACCTCCAGGTCATTAATAAACAAGTTGAAAAGCAAAGGACTTAGTACAGAGCCCTGTGGTAGTGAAAATTATGAACATGGGAGAGTTTGCAGGGCTTTAGTGAGCAGCATTCACCTCAGTAGCCCTTGAAAAATATCTCTGCCAGGACTTTATTTAACCTTTAAAGGAGAAATCAACCTGCGGGGAAAAAAACCCGTACCCCCCACCCCAGATAGACCTCCCTCCCTCCAGGCTAACTACCCCCCACCCCAGGAAGGGCCCCATACTCCATACTTACCCCACGGCACAGATTCTTCAAGCTAAGTTCCACTCGTCCATCTTCCAGCTCCTCGGTAAGCTGACAGAGATCGGCAATCTCCGTAAAATTTTGCGCATGTGCAGTTGTCGCAAACCGGCAAACTGCTTCAACTGCGCATGCACAGAAATACCGATCTCCAAGTCAGCTCAAAGAGGAGCCAGAAGAAGGACACATGGAACTATCTGTGCCGAGGGGTAAGTATGGAGTATGGGGTACTTCCTCAGAGGGGTATTAAGCCTGGGGGGAGGAGTGAGGTCTACCTGGGGTGGGGGGGGGGGAGTACAGGGTTTTTTCCTCAACAGGTTGATTTCTCCTTTAAGATTTACAGTCACATGCTGAAAAAAAACTACCACAAAACAGTTACAGCTCCAAGAACAAAATGACACAGAGGCTCATTTATCAAAGGTCGTATTTCGAATTTGTGTGAATTTTTCTTTAAATTTGAAAATACTCAATTCGACTGGGAGGTTATTTAAGAAAAAAATTCAAATGTCTAATAATTGATTAAATGGTTCCCACCTGAAAATTCAAAAACAGATCCGTACGTATCAAATAATTTTTCTCCAATAAAAAACTTGAATGTCAGGAAGGCTATTAACATCTCCAACTGGCTCAACTGAGCTCTGCCATTGACTTGTACATGAACTCGGCAGGTGTTAGGTGGTGAACATTCGAATAAGGACTGTTTCCATAGTCGAGGTGTGATAAATCTCAAATTCAAATTTACATTCAAATAGGGGGGATTAAAATTCAAATGTGTGAATTTCTCAAAAATTTTAATTTACTATTTGATCCTTGATAAATCTGCCCCATAAGCTTTTCCTGCCTTTATTTCACATCACTCTATGTTATGCTTTTCCTTGCTTAGAAAAAATGTATAATAAAATCACATCAACAGTTAACAGAGTATGCTTTACCTGATCATATGCATATGGCCTCTGCTGTTGGGGCTGGGGAGGGCCTGGCTGTGTAGGCCTGTATTGCACATACTGCTGGTTTTGTCCTTGCGGGTAGTTGGGGTACTGAGGTCCAGGAGCACTTTGTGAAGGGGCTAAACAGATGAAGTGGAGATAAAAACTGTAACATACTGTAAAGCAGTATTATGCAGAGACAGAGCTAAACAAGTGTTTCCTCTTCTTTTAAACATCATAGCATTAATGCATCCATATTATAAACATTTAATACAAAATACTTTATTACGCATGAGTTAGCAGCCAGGGAGGAATGGGTCTCATTAAAGTAGGATCTTCAAAACAATGGCAAGAAGGCAAAAGGGATTTTTACAAAAAATGTAATTGTTTTAAAGTAATAAATATAATATATAATGAAGTGTTGCCCTGCACTAGTAAAACTGTTGTGTTTGCTTCAGAAATACTACTGTTTATATAAATAAGCTGCTGTGTAGCAATTGGGCAGACATTCGAAGGAGAAAAGGCTCAGGTTACACAGCAGGTAGCAGATAAACTCTGTAGAACATAATGGTGTTATCTGTTATCCACTATGTAACCTGTGCAATATAGCCTTTTTTCATTTCCTCCATTGCTACTCAGCAGCTTATATGAACTATAGTAGTGTTTCTGAAGCAAACACATCAGTTTTACCAGTGCAGGGCAACACTACGGGGCACATTTACTTAGGGTCGAATATTGAGGGTTAATTAACCCTTTGATATTCCACCGTCGAAGTTAAATCCTTCGACTTCGAATATCGAAGTCAAAGGATTTAGCGCTATTCGTTCTATCGAACTATTTTCCTTCAATCAGAAATTGCCTAGAAAGCCTATGGGGAATGTGCTTAGAAGTTATTTATTTTAGACTGTGCTTAAAAAGTTTTCTTTTTTGTAAACACACAATGCGTTTTCTCTTTTTTTTTATGGTCACATTAAATAGGTAGAGTAGAATGATGGATTACTATTACGCAAAGCTTTGACAAACATTTGCAGATTTGGACTGTTTTCAGAATCTTGGGACACCCTGCTACATAAGTCCTTGAAGACTGTGTAAATGTGGGTCACGCTTGGAATAAGCTGTGTGCTTATTTTGCCTACAACACATGGTACAATCATACTGGATGTTAGTTATGCGAGGGTCTAACTCAGGGGTGTCCAAACTTTTGGCTTCCCTGGGCCACATTGGAAGAAGAAAAGTTTTCTGGGGCCACACTCGAAATACACAAACACTAATGCTAGCCTTTGATTTATTTTATTGTAAAAATAAAAGAAAAGAGGGTATCATAAACCTAGTGAGATTTTTGACATTGCGTTTGAGAAACGAATGTATCAATATCTGGAAGTAGTTGCCATTCTCAAGGTGCTCATCAGATAATTTGGTTCTAATTTTACTCTTAGTGTGTTCATTCTTGAAAAAAGTTGCTCACAAATGAAGGCGCTGCATATATCCCTATCATAGTGAGTGATGCCGTTGAAGAATGCTTACCTGCCTTTGTAAGTAACCGAACGCTGACTTGTTAACTGTTTTTTCTGCTCTAGGATGCCACACACTGCACACCCCATGTAAAATTTAAATCACACATGCACGCAATTATCAACCTCGTACATACGCTCTCTGTGCATGACATTTCCTGGATTGGTGAAGTTCAAGCTGGGCTGCATTCATATCCATCCTGGGCCGCAGGTTGGACACCCCTGGTCTTACCCGTCCACTCTCAAAAAGGACCCTACTAGAATCTGCCTGCCACTTCTATTTATAGGCCCTTGCCAGCCTGAAGGAAGAGTTCAACCCAAACCTGCACTGACCCGACCCTCCGACACTGTTGAAAAGCCTTCGGTGCCGTTTCAGTGACGCTGGGCTGGGGGTGGAGCAATCCTTCCATAGGCTGAAGTCCAGTTTTGATTCGTAATTAGCCTATGAAAGACCAGCATCACTGAAACTGCACCGAAGGTCTTTTAACAGTGTCGGAGGGTCGGGTCAGTGCAGGTTTGCGGGGCGGCTTTGAGGGAAAATATTCCTGGTGCAGCACATGCTTGGACACGTTCCTATGATTTTTATAGGAATGTGTCGGTATCGCTTTAAAGGGTTAAAATGAGGGAAATGATCACCATAAGTCAATAAACAAAGCACCAAACAGCAATACATTAGATATGTTGGGGAAATAATATCCAGCACTGTATCTTCTCCTTCACATCCATTTTGATCAATTGCCTACTGATTTATTATGCCTACTGCATGAAAGAACCAGCTGATTGCGGGATGCAAAAAAACGAGTCCGCTTTTGAGAAAATGTAGGAATATAAAGCTCCAGGTTGGAATGATATGCATGTAAATGGACTAAATAGTGAATTTCAGCACAGAAATGCACATAGGAAGAAGGCTGGAAAAGCAGGCCTGATATACATACATTGTCAAAATTTCTTGCCATCGAGGGTATTGAAAATATTAAATACTCAAATCAAGCAAAAATACGTACATACACATTTTTTGCATACTTAAGTAATTGAACTATTTTATCTGCAGGCATTTTCTGGCTTTTTGTCGCTAAAATGCGATATTGGTCGGGCGAGTCCTACTGAGTGCTTCCGAGAGTTTTCATATCTTTAGGAAATGTCATGGTTTATCCAACAATATACTTTTTCCTTTACCATTTTTTTTTTTCCAATTTAGTTTTTCATTTACCATCACGAAGTTTAATTTATTTTTGGCCAGGCTAAAATATGTAATGTTTACATTGAGAAAAACTTTGGAGATGAATGAAAAACATCTTATGTATGTTAACTTTTGGTGACTAAATGATACTTACGGTAACCTTGCTGCTGACCAGGATAAGCTTGCTGCCCAGCATATTGCTGTTGCTGAGGTGGGTAGCTTTGCTGCTGCTGTGGTCCTTGATAGGTTTCTTGCTGTTGACTGTATTGCGCATTTCCTGAAGCAAATGGGGAAAAACAAAACTTTTTTTTTTTTTTGAGTTTCCATTCCATATTTTTACTGCCAACACCAAACAAGAAAAAATTACACAATCAATAAAACAAACACCAAAACAAAAGAAATAAAAAAAAAATACAGTCCAGTTCACAAATCTAATAAAATAAAGTTCTGCAAAACTGGACTAAGACATTTTTACAGCATCCCTAACAAAGAATTGTCTACTCTTAAAGGAGAAACAAACCCGTAAAATAAAAAACCCTTACCCCCCTACCATTTGTAGACCCCCCTCCCTCCTCCCCCCAGCCTAGGTGGTACCCGGGACAAATGCCTCTAACTTTTCACTTACCCGTCGGTGCAGATTCCGATATTTTTTGGATATTTTCGTGACTTTCGGCGCATGCGCAGTTGTTCGGGGCCGGAAAATTACTCGAACTGCACATGCTCCGAAAACGAAGGTCTCTGAAGTTTAGCGAAGAGATTAAGATGGCTGCCGTGAACTGCGGGGAACAGAATCTGAATGTAGGGGGGTATGTAAAAACTTATGGGCATTTGCCCCGGGTACCACCTAGGATGGGGGGAGGAGGGAGGGGGGTCTACAAAGGGTAGGGGTTTTTTTATGTTACGGGTTTGTTTCTCCTTTAAGTATTAAGAGTAAAAAAAAAAAAAAAAGACAAAACAAAAATTTAAAAACATTGAACAATTAAGGACAACTGAAAGCACAGACTAGCTACATAAGATCAGCAAGCTGGTACCTAACAACAATGTGTGCATGTAAACATGGCTTTTAGTGCAGGCGTCTTTCAGTTTTAATTTATTTTGTGTAGAAACTTCTTGAAGCAGCCTGCAGGAAGGATAATGTGAGTGCTTTTCTAAACACTATGAGAACAATATATTTTCAAGGGTGATACTTTTAACAACAAAGCTCCTGATTAATAAGGAGTTTACGTGGACATCTGATTACCATTCTTAGTGTTGTAAGGCGATGTAGACTGAGATGTGCATATATGTGTTTGTGTGAGTATGTGTGTGAAGGTATATAGATACCTCCTTCGTAGTAATGTTGTGAGGAATCCTCGTAAGGCCTATCGTAGCCTTGTTCAGGATACGACGGTTGCTGATAACCGTAATCATTATGACCTACATCAATTCGACAAGAAACAGGAAGAAACGTTAATGGCCTTTTGATGGAGATGCATAAAAGTAACTGAAGTTCTTGTAGCTCATGACTCAAGAAATATTTTCACATCTAACAGATTTAAGCACAGAGCACCAGAAACACAAATGGTGGTTGTTGTGTCTTAGATATGCTTTCATAATAATTCACTAGGAAAGTATAATTCTAGTATACAATGGTGGCAGTCCTTTCATGAACTCAGTTGAAGAAATGATGCCTTGGTATAGTGCTGATCTTGATTATTTCACACATTCAAGTAAAGCCTTGAAGTGCAAGCAGTAAAAATAAATAAATCATTAGGATCCATTATAATGTTCTACTTTGGTGGAGCAACTAATTATTCATAGAAATGAAGAGGCTGTATGCTTCAAAAACTGTGTTGGCCTGCATTGTTTATTCCCCTTCTGGACAGGGAAATCTCTGCCACAGAACTGGAGAATACTTCCCCTGCCGATGTCCAACAGATTGTTATGAGTTCTATTAATCTACCAAAAGGTTTTACTCTGGCACAGAGTTCTACCACTGACCACAACATGGAGGGGATACACTTGCCACTTGGAGATGCTGACCTTTTCTAACCATGTCATGGCAAATGTAAAAGCATTTTTTTTACACTGAAAGCAAATATACTTAATTATTCCCAAAGTAAATACTTTGAAAGGAACACACACCACATTTATACACGTTTTTTTTTTAACACAAGCGAAATACAGCCATATGAAAAAGTTTAGGAACCCTTCTCAGCCTACATATTAATTGAGTTAAAAAAAAAAAGATAACAGTGGGCATATCTTTCATTTCCCAGGAACATCTGAGTTCTGGGATATTTTCTGAACAAAGATTTTTAGTGAAGCAGTATTGTTGTATGAAATTAAATCAAATGTGAAAAACTGTCTTGTGCAAAAATGTGGGCAACTTTGTAATTTTGCTAATTTGAAAGCATGTTATGCTAAATACTGATTACTGGCAACACCAAATTGGTTGATTAGCTCGTTAAGCCTTGAACTTCATAGGCAGGTGTGTCCAATCATGGCAAAAGGTATTTAAGGTGGCCAATTGTTGTGCTTCTGTTTGACTCTCCTCCTCAAAGCAACTCTCAAAAGATCTGAAAACAATGGATTTTTCAGTATCATGGTTTAGGGGAAGGCTACAAAAAGCTATCTTTTTTTTGCGTGGCGGAAGAACAACACTGCATTCCAAGAAAAACACCTGATACCTACTGTCAAATTCGGTGGAGGTTCCATCATGCTGTAGGGCTGTGTGGCTAGTTCAGGGACTGGGGCCCTTGTTAATGTCGAGGGTCAGATGAATTCAACCCAATATCAAAATATTCTTTAGGATAATGTTCAAGCATCAGTCACAAAGTTTAAGTTACGCAGGGGTTGGATAATCCAACAAGACAAACACCCTAAACACTCTTCGAAATCTACAAAAGCATTTATGCAGAGGGAGAATTACAATATTCTGGAATGGCCGTCACAGTCCCACTACTTGAACATCATAGAAAATCTATGGGATGATTTGAAACAGACTGTCCATGTTGGGCAGGCATCAAATTTAACTGAACTAGAGAGATTTATTAGGCGTCTAGAGGCTGTTACATTTGCAAAAGGAGGCTAAGTATTGATGTGATATCTCTGTTGGGGTGCCCAAATTTATGCACCTGTCTAATTTTGTTATGATGCATATTTTCTGTTAATCCAATAAACTTTATGTCACTACTGAAATACTTTTCCATAAGGCATGATATATATTTAAAGGAAGTTGTTACTTTAAAAGCTCAGCCAATGATAAACAAAACTCCAAAGAATTAAGAGGGGTTCCCAAACTTTTTCATATGACTGTAAGCCGAAAAGAATTTATGCTGGTAGTGTATTTAGTAGGACAGTGACACAAAAATGCCAATGTCATATAGTCTGTTTCAAGGGTTACATAGAGATCAGTTCAGCATCAACAATACCCCAATGCCTACAGTATTTTAGATCATTGCACAAACAGTATTAAGTCAGGACATTATTGAGAATTCCCAGAATTCTTTATATGCTTTAAACTCTACGTAAACAGTAGAGCTACTACAAGCTACTGTCCTTTGTAGAATTAAGAAATCCTGATCATTATGCATAAACTCTTAACATAAAAAACAAGGCAATACTAATAGAAAAGTATCAGCCATATCAATTTTGAGAGTGTTGTTTGTAGTGCACTACAAGAGCATTTATGGTCTGCCTGAGTTTTGTAATTAACTACAATACTTTTGTTTTTTGTTATTTGTGATTACACTTTCATGTATACTTCCTGTGAATTTATAATACACACGCATATCTAAATGTGTACTGGCATATGTTTTACGGTGTAGTATTTATCTGACAAAGAAAGGTCAAAACTGTGCTAGCAGTAATTAGACTAAGCTTGAATGGAGTTATACAACAGGCTAAAAGAAAAACATGTTAGTGAAATTACCTTCTGGGTAGTATTGCTGATTCATGCTTTCTGGGGGACCTTGAGCACCATGGCTATATTGTTCTCCATAATACTCTTCCTGACCAGAGAATTGTTGGGGTGGACCTAAAAAAGCAATAATATAAAAATAGCATATTTTATTCAAAATCACATACTATTTGAAAAAAAAAAAAAAAAAAAAGTATATGCATTGAGTTAAGCGATTTAGTACTTCAACACCTGCCTAGAAAACCAGTTTTGATGGTAACAAACCAACAGCAGTTTGTGTCCGCATATTATTGCACTGTCAAGTGAACAACAGGCCCAGGGCAGGAGTTTTCATAAGCCTGAGCCCAAATATATCAGTTATAACACAAGGAGTGTGCATTGCATTGTTAAAAGGGTCTCTGACTCTTACATCTTCAGAGATTAACATCTCATTAAAGGGCACCAACCATAACTATAATCATTTACTAAATAAATACACTATGTGAAAGTTCAAGAAATCTGATTTTTAAAACAGTTAGAATAGTTTGTATAATGTAAATTATCAGCTCACTATACCTTCGGTAAAATCTCCCTGCCACTGCAGTTCTAGTTGAGGCAGGCATCTTGGATTTCGCTGGCTCCTCCTGCCTATATCTTCCCAGCCAACTATAGCTCTGAAATCTCGCACGTGCTCAGTTGAAATTCTTGGTTGCCTAGGAACCCTTCTAAGCTATTTTAAAATCAGCCCAACCTCTGTGTTAGCTGCTGTTCAGTAGTACTGCCACCTTCTGGAAGTTAGTGTGTGCCCTTCATTTGCATAATGACATCACCAGAAGGAGACAAGATAAGGAAATCTCGTGATACTTCTAGTGAAGGAGTTAACTAAAACAAGGCATTCTGGGTAGAATATTCAGGGCAGTGCTACAATCTGAGCATGCACATGAACTCATTTGCATGTTACTGTCACAGTATGGACTCCAAAGTGAAAGAACCCATTTGACAAAGGGACTTTAAAAACTTTTTTTTCCCAAAAAACTGGATATGTAGTTTTATTAAACATGTTTAGGTTGTACTGGTCAGATTGTTAAAGGAAAACTATACCCCCCCCCCCAAACAATGTAGGTCTCTATTAAAAGATACTGAGTAAAACAGCTCATGTGTAAAACCCTGCTTCATGTAAATGAACCATTATCATAATAATATACTTTTTTAGTAGTATGTGTCATTGGATAATCATAAATAGAAAATTGCCATTTTAAAAAATAAGTGCCACCCCCTGAGATCGTACGATTCACTGTGCACACATACAAACCACATGTAAGGTCACATGAGCCAATTAACAGAGAGTTCTGCCTTTTGCTTCCTCACTTCTTCCTCTTACAGTGAGTGTTGTAGTATTTCTGGTCAGGTGATCTCTGAGGCAGCACAGATAGAGTCACGAAATGGTGGTTCAAGGCAAGAGATGTAAAAGGGCAATATTTATGTAAATATATATTCCAGTTTGGTAAGATTCTTTAATATGTCATCCAATTTGATATAAACTATCTGTTGCTTAAGTATTCATTTTGGGGGTATAGTTTTCCTTTAATGTGTTTGATTTTGGCTGTAATAGGTGCCCTTTAAGGTTCTTTTTTGAAAATGATGTGCTAATCAAAAACTGTTCATCATGTTACCTTGCTGAGAAGGTCTGTATGGTGGAATTTGCCTTTGCCCCATCATATGATTTCCTTGGTTAACTTGGCTCATCATGCCTATTGGTGGCTGTTGTCCCTGATAATGTTGTCCTCCCTGAGGTATAGTATACTGCTGTGAAGGAGGCTGTTGGTGCATCATAGCAGCTAAATAAAAAGAAAAAATAGAAAATTAATGTTTCAGTAACAAAGAATTCAGGTAATGATTTCTCTTAACGTAATAATGAGAACAGGATACAGGATGTTCAACTGGTATCCTAGTAATCAATTTTAGTCTTTGTCTTTACCAAGTATTGCAGAAAATGTTTTGATCTACACAACCTGTAACATTAAAGGGATTGTTCAAAATAAAAATAAAAACTTGGTAAATAAATAGGCTATGCAAAATAGAAAAAATGTCAATATAGTTAGTCAACAAAAAATGTAATGTATAAAGGCTGGAGTGACCGGATGTCTAACATAATAGCCAGAACACTACTTCCTGCTTTGCAGCACTTTTGGTTTGGTTAACAGACAGTAACCAATCAGTGACTTGAGGGGGGCACATGGGTCATAACTGTTGCTTTTGAATCTGAGCTGCATGCGGAGGATCAATTGCAAACTCACTGAACAGTTATGTCCCATTGGCCGCCCTTAAAGTCGCTGACTAACTCAGAGTTAGAGAACTGCAAAGCAGGAAGTTATGTTCCGGCTATTATGTTAGACATCCATTCACTCCATCCTTTACAGATGACATTTTTGGCTAACTAACTATATTAGAAACACAAAGGGGGTTAAGGGAACACTTCAATGTTAATTAAACTGAAACTATCTAAAAAAAATTCAAGTTTCATGTCATGGAAATATAATTTTTAAATATGATCAATTAAAGATTATGATTTCTGAAATCATCAAGTTATATTCAATAGCAATGATCTTTCTACATGCAGCTTTATGTTGGAATTGATTATTTTGAAAGACGGTTATACATTGGCTTGCAAAACACAAATATACTTGTCATAACAGTCAATCAAAATCTGACTCGCTGAAGAGAAATACTGAGTATTTTTACATTGATTATATTTGAAAGGTTCCTTATTTCCTTGAGATGAAGCTCATTCAATTTTAATTTTCAAGAGAGAAAAACTAGACCCTATTATTATTGTAAACTCCATTGGGACATGGACTCAATACCTCTGTAAAGTGTAGAATATGTTGGTACTATATTAAGAATAACAGTGTTAATTTTACGTGGTCTAACAAACGCCATTGGAATCTAATGGAAATTGATGTGCTTTGAGCTCCCAACTAACCTGTTTATGTAAATATATACCCAAAAGTAAGTACAGGTATAAGAAGATGCCTAACTGGTAGGGTCATATTTATAAAGCAGAGCAAAAAGTAGCTATCGAAAATAAATTGACACCACCGCTGACACCATAATACATTGTGTAAAATTGTACATATTTATACCAATATCTACAAATAAGTAGATTCACAGATGAATGTGAATATGAATATTTAATCCTTTTTTTGGATGAAACTATTCATACACCATTATAAATATGCCCTTCACTATAAATGAGAATACCTTGATTTGGTTGCATGTTTATATTCGGCCGAGGACCATAATTGCCCATGGATTGGCCTTGGTTCATGGTCATCTGATTCTGGGCTGGAATATTTTGTGAGGATGGCACAGAATGGTTATAGCCTCCCATGGAACCATGGTTGTTCGAAGGCATGTTCATGGAACTATTTGGCATATTATGTTGTCCAGGGGCTGGACCTTGCATAGCGATATGGTTTGGTCCTAAGAGAAGAGTGGAGTAAAATCATTGTAGATTTCAAAAACAAAATCGAACAACACATTTTACATAAATTTCAATTCCATTTAAGTTTCGGTTGAAGAGCAGCATGTATTACCTATAAACAGACTGTACCATTCAAATGATGGAGATAATTTGGATCAGTAGCTACCCTTACCCCATGGTAAGCTACATTACACATAGTTGTAACTGTTTTTCTGGATTATAATGAAACCTGACAAACATTCACCCCAAATCTCACACTAAGGCTAATGACACAAATGCCATTTTCTTCATCGGAGAAAAAAAAAAAAAAACCTTCAGCTTGTATTCAGTCCCCCACTGCCCCCTATATGTATGCACTGACAGTTGTAGAATCTGTCTGTCACTGCACACAAATTACAGCCACAATATTCACATGTGCCATTAGCTTAAACAACCCACAGGCCAGTTCTGCAACTTACTGCCACAGTCTGTAGAGCTCTTTCCTGAGAAGTGCAGTGTGCAAAATAAATTTCTAGCACAAACTGACCCCTAAATCGCAGCAGAATAACAGCTGTGAGATGATGATGCCTTTGACCCTAATGCAGCCAATGTGCATCAGACTCAATTGTGTAAAAAATTTTGAGCACAAATCCCCAGGGGCCAACTTTATCCACATGGCCTGGTCCTGTCACCCCAACCCCCCATACAAGAATTCTGGTCTAAAATAATGGAGACTCTAGCAAACGAACTGGACACACCACAGATAGTGGACCCAGCAGTCTGTATGTTAGGAGTAATAGACGGGGTACTACCCACCAATGCAGCCAGAGTTCGGTTCCAAACACATTCTATGCTAAAAAACCGGTAAGCATGCACTGGATGGGAGGAACTCTTCCCTCCTTAACCCTTTGGAGACGTCTGGTATATGAGCTCTCCCCCTTATAAAGCTAACTTACGAGGAGAGCACATGACAAGTTCAACAAAACTTGGGGGGAATGGTGTGATCAGTATAGTCACACGCAGAATGTCAAGTGCTCTAACCAGTGATAAAATTCTCTTACCTGTACAAACCTGTGCTAAACTTGACACCGATTACATGTCGTACTGCATTATATTGGAATTGTTTGTTTTGTGGTTTTAAAACTTTACCTTTTAAAAAAAAAACATTGAGCACTGAAAACTACGTCATTCAATTCAAACACCAGTGTCAAAATTGCTTCTGTGCCGGGTTCTTTAGACAGGAAAAGGCAGCGTCAATCAATGCCAGTTAATGTGGGAACCCTGCAGCTCCAGGCTCCCCTGCATCAATATGCATGCTGTGCAAAATTCATCCAAAAACAATGGTGGGGCACCGAAACACATTTACTGAATGGTGCAGATTCACGCATGTCTGTGGCAAAAGTTGTGTGATCTCAACTGTGCTTGCTCCTAATAAACAAGCCCTAGTAAAACAAATCTATCTTGAAAGGTAAAAAATGCAAACCTTAACACTTGACTAGTTTACACTACATCCTATGCTAAAGATGTCTGTTCTGCAGCTAAACGTTGATGGATTTTAAAAAATGAAAATATTACTTACAAATACGCCAAGACAAAGTCCTTAAACTGCTTGAAGGACAAAAATAAGTCAAAAATAATTATTGGGAAGAGCCCAGCAGAAGCAAACACCAGCTACTAATTAACCATTTTCTCTTAAGTTAGTGAAATGGACTGGAGAATAGCTTCACCTATCAAAAGAAGTCCCCATGTAATGGGTATTGTAGTTGTCTGCCTTTCAAGAAAAAAAAAAAAAAAAAAAAAAAAAAAAAACAAATGTTATCATTACCATGCTGTTTTAAATTGATCAAAAAAAAAAAAAATCTATATTCAGAACATGATGGATCTGAACCCAATAAAAATTAAAAAAATTGTGCTCTAGCACCAAAAGGTTAAAAAAACAACTACAAAGAGGAGAAAGAGGCTGTGCATCTCTGCCATTTTGAAAGCATTTGTTTTTGTTAAGCCGAGGGCCAGTTTCCCTACACAGATCTTTTGAAAGCCAGCTGTACTATGTGGTTTCACGCAGACTAAATTTAGACAGTTCTGTTCATCACAGCAATGCTGTGTGTCAGCCGCATCAAAGCCCAAGGGCAGAAAGATAAAGCAGTGCATACAGGTCACGTAGCACGGTAGCTAACAAACTGTAAGAGAGCTTGCACTCCAGGGTATTCAAGGCAGTTTTGTCATCAGCAATCTAGTATCCCTTGAGCCTTCACAACGTTCAGTTGCTAAGCAACCTTGGTGTTAATACCTTAGAGAAGGAAATCTTACCAGGCATCTGGCCGTTCATCTGGTTCTGTATGTGCGGTGCAGACGGACCCCCTCCTACCATCCCTTCTGAAGGCATGTTGTGAGAGCGAGGTGGTTGTGGAGGGCCGCTCTGATTCATCCCTGCTGGACCCATAGGCATATTTTGTGTAGGTAGCTAAAGCAAAGATTAAAAAAATAATGAATACTAATATATGAATTACTCTATCATTTCCCTGCCTCCATTGTGTCATATATTTATCCCAGGAGGTCTCATTCGAAGGCAAATGCCTGATCATACCCACATTTGTTTGCTAGTAGAATGCATGCAAATAGCTACTGAAATCCTCCACTTTAACCTTATTCTAATTCAAGGCACATTAACTGGCCCATGCTACTCTATAACTATCCTAACAAACTTAACAATAAAACATCTTTCGTCAAAAAAAGCCTTGTAAACTTTTAGGGGCCGATTCACTAAATTTGAGTGAAGGATTCGAAGTAAAAAAACTTCGAATTTCGAAGTGTTTTTGGGCTACTTCGACCATCGAATGGGCTACTTCGACCTTCGACTACGACTATCGAAGGATTCGAACTAAAAATCGTTTGACTATTCGACCATTCGATAGTCGAAGTACTGTCTCTTTAAAAAAAACTTCGACCCCCTAGTTCGGCAGATAAAAGCTACCGAAGTCAATGTTAGCCTATGGGGAAGGTCCCCATAGGCTTGCCTAAGTTTTTTTGATCGAAGGATATTCCTTCGATCGTTGGATTAAAATCCTTTGAATCGTTCGATTCGAAGGATTTTAATCGTTCGATCGAATGAATAATCCTTTGATCGAATTTTCTGCGCTAAATCCTTCGACTTCGATATTCGAAGTCGAAGGATTTCAATTCCTAGTCGAATATCGAGGGTTAATTAACCCTCGATATTCGACCCATAGTAAATCTGCCCCTTAGTCTTTTCTCAGCAATCAGTACTTATTGGATGAGAGCATGCCCTTTACACGTCTGTACTTAGCAGTGTTTTGAAAATGCATTGTATTTTTTCTAAGTTATTTATTATAGGTCGTATGTTTTTTATACCTCGACTCAAATGGTTTCTTATTTAAGAAAAAACTCGAATGGAAAAAACTTGATTCTGAGTTTGAGTTGCGAAACCCAAAAACTCGAATTAAAAAAAAAAAAACTTAAAATCCCATGAGCTTTCAGGCTATTAGCGATCTTCAAATGGTTCAAGGGACCTCTGCCATTGACTCCGACATGACCTCGACAGGTTTTAGATGGTGTATTTTCGGATTTGAGCTATTTCCAGGGTCGGGGTATAATAAATCTCAAAAAATTCAAATTATATTGTGAGTTTTGACCAAAAAGAAAATCCCTGTGAAAATTCTAATTTTTGTGGAACACAACTCGAACCTTAATAAATAACCCATATTTATTTTATGAGTTTTACTGGATTTGGAACAAAACATTAATCTATGTGTGGAGCTGATGTAGGATTTGTATGTAGGTGGTGCCCTCTTTGGTACACCCCCACTAATGAAGGGAATATGTACATATACCCTAGTATTTCCAAATATAATTCACATGACTCTGCAACATGTAATCAATGTGTAGTTTTATTCAAGATCCCAGCAAACGTTTCAGGCCAACCCCTTTTTCAAGTGCACTTACTCTTACAGAGTAAGAGCACTAAATGGCCAAAATGTTTGCTGGGATCTTGAATAAAACTGCATCTGGTAATTTTGAAAAATTTGGAAATATTAGGAATATTTCACTCGATGGCCTAAAAACAAAATACTTACTGCTGACAATAAAGGCTGGGTATTCTGGTTTGAGTCTGCTATTGTAGCCAAGTATACTAAGTTTGTATGCAGCATCTGTTGATATCTATTAAAAAAAAATAGAAAAAAAAATAGAAAAAAAAGAGATCAATTATAAATGTACAAAATACAATAACATTTAGCGTAATAAAAAATACCCAAAAGATAACATTTCATATTCAAGAACTATAAAACATGCACATTATCCAGAATTCTGTGGACATGGGTTTTTCAGCAATCATAATGTAGCTTAGTTAAAATCAAGTATGTTTTGTTACAGAGAAAAAGGAAATCATTTTTAAAAATAAGATTTGCTTAAAATGTACACTATGAGAGATGGCATTCCCATAATTGAGCTTGTTGGATATCGGGATTCCAGATTAGAGATCCTATACCTGTTTATCTAAGGAATTATGTCATTTTTTTACTAATATGAAGAGGAGGACCACTTTGTCATTACCACTGATAGCTATAGCACTTTTCTTAAGTAGAAATAAAGGATAAAAAAGGCCAACTAAAATATTACTTAGTGGCTGCAAGGTCTACATTAAAAAGTTTATCCTCAGCAATATATTGGAGTTGCTTTACATTTTATTTTATATGAATCTTGTGCAAACTTGATAAATACATAAGAACAAAACTTTGAGACACACTCTGGGACTCATGTCGGAGCTGTGGCTCCTCCTAAAGGGAATGTAAAGGCAAAAAAATAAAATCTAAATTTTACTTTCTTTAATGAAAAATAAAAATCTCCAATTTACTTCAATTAAAAAATGAGTACAGTTTTTGTAAGAAACCTGATTGTATGCAGTGAAATTCCCCCTTCGTTTTAGTTGATCTGACTGCTGCAGATAGAAACTTCCCTAACGGTCCCTAACTGCTCTGAAGGGAAACAATCATACTTTCAAACAGCAGGAAGGAGGTTCCCCCCCCCCCCCACCTTACTTCCCAGAACTTGAGCAGCTTTGTTTGTTTCCTTGTAAAGCAGCCGGTAACTGTGTAGAGATTTGTATCCATAGACCCAGTGCAGTCTGCATATTCCAATTATTAATCAGACCTGCTGCATCAGCTTCTATGGCAGAAATGCTGTTTGGATAATTCATGTCGATCCCTAAGCTTAACCTACCAACTGAAGCTCAGACCACACTGAGCATGTGTGTAGTCTTTCAAAAATGTTTAACATAGTTACAAGATGGTGACCCCTGCGGCCAAATTTGAAAGCATAAATCATTTGTTTTATTAGGCTTCTGGTGCAGTAAGTTCATGTTTATATTTAGTATACAAAATACAGCATTTCTAGCATTAGACTTTAGTTCCCCTTTAACTTCCTTTTGGCTGACAAAAGGAAATTTTCTGTCAAGACGGATAATCTTTTCTCCACTAAAATGTCAGCATTATTGTTCTAAACTCTTTCACTAGCCAGACATGTATGAATGAAATGGTCTAAACCACCCAACCAAATTTGGGCATGTAGGACAGCTTTACTTTTTACAATCCCACTGCTCAGCTATTGGATTCTTTACATGCAGGCTTTGTGCTGACCGTCTCCTGCATGTATTGTAGAACACACTGCTGAGTGGATTGAAAAAATGAACACAGAATTTTTAATTTGAGGATATTTATTATGTTCCTCCTTTCCAAGAGATGCAGATTATATTAAATTGTTAAAGTTGTTTTCATGATAACTTCTCTTTAGTTGTATGAAGAGCATGAGTTAGTAAGAAATAATTGCCAGTTTCCTTAAATATACAAACATACATGAGAGAGCAAGAGAAGTATAAACACAGTAAACCATTAAAACTAGAAACTGCCTAGGAAATCAGATGACAAATTGAAAGACAACTTTGTTCTTAGGCACAAAGCCTAAAAAATTAACTTATGATACAGTTGTTTTATCAAGAAAAGCAAAAATTTATTAGACGATTCTGTCCTGCTAAAAATCTTTTGAAACATACTTGAGAAAGGTCATTTAGTAGGACGAAAACATTGTAGCAGGGTCGCGACCCGCAAATGCATGACTGAGGTCGGCCCAAACCTGCGGTACTGGCCCGACCCCACAACACTACGGCACAGGGACATTACTATACAAGACAATTCTGTGACAGTATTGGCAAAACCCATGCACTGGCTGCTACAAAAATATCTGAGTTAATATTAGAAGGACTGCATTTTCTGAAGTTACCTTTTCTGCAGCGGGGAAGAAATGCTCTAAATAGAACTCTCTTTATATAGTATTCCTCAATCCTTTAAAATAGACAGCTATATAAACAATATAGCGCCTCACAGAGAGAGAGAGTTTAACATTACAGCAATAATACGTACTGGGAACATTCTGAGGTTTTTCCTTTGTTCTGATAATCCATTATGCATTGTATTAGATGGTTGTTTTCATCCAGCATCTAAAAAGTAAAAAAAAAATTTAATTAACATTAAAATAATAGGTTGATCAGTTGAAAAGCATTTAGACTACAAGAGATAATGAGTTCATGTCAAAATTTTTAATTAAAATACAACTTTGTCGGGTGACAACATGTATTGGCACATTTTAATTTATTAATGGTTTTCGCTCTGCTAACTCCTAACAAAAACAAATAAATGTACTTAGTTCACCTTCGGGCTGCCAATGACATTCCATATCTAGTAATGAAAGGCAAAGGACAGGCACAGTGTGGCTCCTAGAGTTAGCGCAGGACTACATGGCCGATTTAGCTGCGTCACGTCGGATGTGACGGATACAAGGTAAGTAATTCAATTGTCGCATCGTATAGCAGCATTGATGCGAAACGACTGTCGAATGCAGACGCTGCGTCTGCATCCAACAGTCGTGTTGTGTCGCATCAACAATGCAACACAATCCGACACTGCCATTACTTACCTTGTTTCCGTTGCATCCAACGTGACGCCTGCGATTTTGCGCAGCACGCCGGATCGCGGCTGAATCGGCCATGTAGTCCTGCCCTTAGAGGTACTTAGAATGTATGCAGCAACCCAGGTGAACGAGACATTACCTGGGTGAGTGGAACAGGTCAATCTCTTATTCTATACAATGGAGGCCTACCTGCAAAAAGCTGCTTCTCAGTTGGTTGGAAGACTCTATTGGAGAAAACATTCCATGTGCCATAGAGTCATCATTTATCTACGATCTGCCAGGGTCTTTGGCAGCATTCCAACAATGACAACAATTAAAAGGGACATTGCTATGACCATATCAACATGGTCTGAAACACACACCAGCTGTATATTTTGTATATCACTTATGATTCCCATATATGTATGGGCAAGGGGGAAAAGCAGGTATGGGACCTGTTATCCAGAATGCCCGGGACCTGGGTATACCTTAAGTCTACTAGAAAATCATGTAAACATTAAATAAATCCAATAGGCTGGTTTGGCCTCCAATAAGGATTAATCATATCTTAGTTTGGATCAAGTACTTACTGTTGTTATTACAGAGAAAAACGAAATCACTTTTTAATTATTTTTAAAAAATTTAATTATTTCGATAAAATTGAGTTATGGGAGATGTCCTTTCTGTAATTCGGGAACTTTCTGGATAATGGGCTTCCGGATAACGGATCCCATACCTGTATGCTCTTGTTACCTGTACTGCAGATTATTGTTTTTATAGCACCAGTAAATAATATGTTTTAAAATAATTATAAAACAGGGGGTTCTCATGACAAATTAACAGGGAAATCATAGGAATCACTTCCTAAAATGGTACTCTGGGATGCAAATTGGAAGATTGTACTGTTGTATTTTAAAAGCCATCCAAAATCTTCATAGCTATTTAGATTTCATAATCTTCTGAAATACCTATGTAGTTTTGAAAAATAATAAAATTAACCTTTACACAAATTAACACAAAGCAGCTAAAAAGTAACAGTATCATACAAAATGGCAAGTGTCCAAAGAATCTGCATATATTTATTGCACAAATTACTATAGCTAACTCATAAAATATCTATAATAATATGGGGAACTGGGGCTCTGGATAACAGATCTTTCCGTAATTTGGATCTCTATACCTTAAGTCTACTAGACAATCATGGAAAAGATGAAATAAACCCAATAGGCTGGTTTAGCTTCTAGTAAGAATTCATTATATCTTAGTTGGTATCAAGTACAAAATATTGTTTTATTATTACAGAAAAAATTAAACAATTTTTAAAATATTTGGATAAAATGGAGTGTATGGGAGATGTCCTTTCTGTAATTCTGGGTTTTCCAGATAACGGATCCCATACCTGTACGTTGCAAAAATGCTAAAGAGACTGTACTGACAGATATACTGAAAGAAAGGTGAGGCGTATGGTCCTTTTAAGGTCTGGTCCTAAAGCTATAAGACATCATGACTGCTCGTTCAGAAACAAATATACAATGTATAAAAATTCCTGTACAGGTGACATTTTACAATATTCAAGTAAGCTTTTGTAAATAGAGACAATGCAACAAAACTACACGTGAAAATACAGTTTATATCCTGCAGAAGTAACCAAGGGGTCCAAAAAATAAAAATGACATTTTCAACATTTAAATAAAACATTTTAGGCAAGTTTCCAATACAAATCTCAACTTTTATAGTGCTTTTCTTAATGCAATTGCAACTGAAAGCAGGAACAGCCTGTCCTTTGCACTTACAGGACCAGTAACAGCAAAAAAATGTTTTAAAAAATTTGTATGCTAAAAAAAAAAACCTTTAAACTTGAAGTCTTTATTAAGAAATAACTTACGGAAACTCCACTTGTGCTCCTCTTAAGAAAAGGCGATTGTGCGGCGCTCCATTCCTCCTCCCTGCCTTCCTTATAGGAGATAGCCAGGGAGGATAAATCGAGCGCCGCATGATGGATGGTCGCCTTGTCGCCATTTCTGAAGAGGAGCGAAAGCGGAGTTTCGGTAAGTTACTTCTTAATAAAGACTTAGCGATTTTAAAGTTTAATATGCGTTGGCGTTTTTTTTAAGAGCATACTAACTAATTTTTTTTATAAAATGTTTGCCATTACTAGCTTTAAAGTTCACCTATGAGTTAACTATTACTATGATGTTGCGTGTGATATTCAGAGAGAACTTGCAATTGGTTCTCATTTTTTATTATTTGTGGTTTTAGAGTTAATTAGCTTTGTATACAACAGTTCACCAGTTTGCAATTTCCGCAATCTGGTTGCTAGGATTCAAATTACACTAGCAACCATGAACTGATTTGAATAATAGCCTGGAATATAAATGAGGGCCTGCATATAAAGATTAATAATAAAAACAATACATTTATAGCCAGTCAGTGACCCCCATTTGAAAGCTGGAAAGTCAGAAGGCAAATAATTCAAAAACCAAAAAAAAAAAAAAAAATTATGAAGACCAATTGAAATGTTTCTTAGAGGCGGCTATTCTATAACATACTAAAAATTAACTTAAAGGGATACTATCATGAGAAAAAATTTTTTTTTTCAAAATGAATCAGTTAATACTGCTGGGAAATTGACAATATGTCTAGCCCCATGTCAGATTTCAAAATTGAATATAAAAAAATCTGTTTGCTCTTTTGAGAAATGGATTTCAGTGCAGAATTCTGCTGGAGCAGCACTATTAACTGATTCATTTTGAATTTTTTTTTCCCATGACAGTATCCCTTTAAGGGGGAACCACCCCTTTAAGCAGCCACACATGGTCCAAATCAACATGGTATCCTGCTGATGAGGCTGAACAGAGATTTTAAACGATAGACCACCGACAGTGGGGGTCATTTATCAACACTGGGCAAATTTGACCATGGGCAGTAACCAATGGCAACCAATCAGATTGCTGCATTCACTGTTCTTTCATTGCATACTTGCAGCTGGCTTTAAAAAGCTAATTCGCCAATTGGTTGCTATAGGTAACTGCCCATGGGCAAATTTGCCCAGTGTTGATAAATGAGTACCAGTATGGCAGCCTTTCTGTTGTTCTGTCCAGACAAGAACAGCCCTGCATCAAGCACTTGCTGTATTTGCAGATACATTTTCAAACGTTTCTGAGGCAAACGGACCAATATCTACAGTAAGTAACAAGTACAGAACATCACTTCTCTTCATGTATGGACAATTTTACTCCTGGTTCTGAAACAATCTAGCAGAAGCCAGATATCCTCTAGCGGAGAGCTTAATGGGAAACGATCGCAAAAATGAAAATTTTATATAAGCTTCAGCATACTAAAATACGTTTTCTAAATAGAATCAGAGCTCACTTTATTTAAATCGACAGAAATCCTGTCTCTCTACATGCCGAATTTGTTCAAAAGGCAGTTATTCTGCTAGTAAAGGAAGTCTCCCCCCCCCCTATAAGATATAATGGATCTGTCAATGACTCTCTAACACCCAACTGCTGCATGAAGACAAAATGAAGAGAAACAGATGCGGAGTGAGGGACAGTGAAGATAAACTTGATTATTTCAGAAATGATGCAGAATATTTGATTGTATTTAGAAAGTTTCTTGTTTCAGTATGATGAAGCTTATATTACATTTTCAAGATAGTTCCCCTTTCATTCCCACAAAACCTTGCAGGCTTCTTTATAGGTCAGTTAATTAGCTGTTGCTTCTACATTACATCAATAATCAGAACAAGCAGTACAGAGACTAGAAAAACTGTATTCAGTAACAATTACATTCACTAATATCATTCTAGAACATATCTTGAAAAGTAGCTTTCATTATTTATAATCCCTTAAAGGTTACTGTACATTTCCACTGGCCAGGAATGGTACAGCAATATGCTATCACATTTATATTTGTACACATAGGGGCAGATTTATCAAAGGTCAAGGTGAATTTTTTAATGAAAATTAGAATTTCGAGCTATTTTTGGTTTACTACGACTAGGGAATTGTCCAAATGCGATTTGAATTTGAAGAAAATTCAGCTTTGACCATTTGAATTTGAAGAAAATTCAGCTTTGACCATTCGCCATCTAAAACCTGCGAATTGCTGTTTTAGCCTATCGGGGACCTCCTAGAACGTATTTGGAGTCAACTGGTGAACTTTGAAAAATCTAAGTTTTTTTTGGAAAAGAAAGAACCCCACACGAATCGGCAGATAGGTGAGAGCAATGGAGGGGACGCAGGTGAGGAGAACAACGGAGGGGGGGAGAAGAGCGACAGAGGGGAGGGGGGGAGAAGAGCGACAGAGGGGAGGGGGGAGAAGAGCGACAGAGGGGAGGGGGGAGAAGAGCGACAGAGGAGAGGGGGGAGAAGAGCGACAGAGGAGAGGGGGGAGAAGAGCGACAGAGGAGAGGGGGGAGAAGAGCGACAGAGGAGAGGGGGGAGAAGAGCGACAGAGGAGAGGGGGGAGAAGAGCGACAGAGGAGAGGGGGGAGAAGAGCGACAGAGGAGAGGGGGGAGAAGAGCGACAGAGGAGAGGGGGGAGAAGAGCGACAGAGGAGAGGGGGGAGAAGAGCGACAGAGGAGAGGGGGGAGAAGAGCGACAGAGGAGAGGGGGGAGAAGAGCGACAGAGGGGAGGGGGGGCGAAGAGCGACAGAGGGGAGGGGGGGCGAAGAGCGACAGAGGGGAGGGGGGGCGAAGAGCGACAGAGGGGAGGGGGGGGCGAAGAGCGTCAGAGGGGAGGGGGGCGAAGAGCGCGACAGAGGGGAGGGGGGCGAAGAGCGCGACAGAGGGGAGGGGGGGCGAAGAGCGCGACAGAGGGGAGGGGGGGCGAAGAGCGCGACAGAGGGGAGGGGGGGCGAAGAGCGCGACAGAGGGGAGGGGGGGCGAAGAGCGCGACAGAGGGGAGGGGGGGCGAAGAGCGCGACAGAGGGGAGGGGGGCGAAGAGCGACAGAGGGGAGGGGGGGCGAAGAGCGACAGAGGGGAGGGGGGGAGACGAGCGACAGAGGGGAGGGGGGGAGAAGAGCGACAGAGGGGAGGGGGGGAGAAGAGCGACAGAGGGGAGGGGGGGAGAAGAGCGACAGAGGGGAGGGGGGGTGAAGAGCGACAGAGGGGAGGGGGGGTGAAGAGCGACAGAGGGGAGGGGGGGTGAAGAGCGACAGAGGGGAGGGGGGGAAAAGAGCGACAGAGGGAAGGGGGGGAAAAGAGCGCCAGAGGGAAGGGGGGGAAAAGAGCGCCAGAGGGAAGGGGGGGAGAAGAGCGCCAGAGGGAAGGGGGGGAAAAGAGCGACAGAGGGAAGGGGGGGAAAAGAGCGACAGAGGGAAGGGGGGGAAAAGAGCGACAGAGGGAAGGGGGGGAAAAGAGCGACAGAGGGAAGGGGGGGGAAAAGAGCGACAGAGGGAAGGGGGGGAGAAGAGCGACAGAGGGAAGGGGGGAGAAGAGCGACAGAGGGAAGGGGGGAGAAGAGCGACAGAGGGAAGGGGGGAGAAGAGCGACAGAGGGAAGGGGGGAGAAGAGCGACAGAGGGGAGGGGGGGAGAAGAGCGACAGAGGGGAGAGGGGGAGAAGAGCGACAGAGGGGAGGGGGGGAGAAGAGCGACAGAGGGGAGGGGGGAGAAGAGCGACAGAGGGGAGGGGGGAGAAGAGCGACAGAGGGGAGGGGGGAGAAGAGCGACAGAGCGACAGAGGGGAGAAGAGCGACAGAGGGGAGGGGGGGCGAAGAGCGACAGAGGGGAGGGGGGGGCGAAGAGCGTCAGAGGGGAGGGGGGGGCGAAGAGCGTCAGAGGGGAGGGGGGCGAAGAGCGCGACAGAGGGGAGGGGGGCGAAGAGCGCGACAGAGGGGAGGGGGGGCGAAGAGCGCGACAGAGGGGAGGGGGGGCGAAGAGCGCGACAGAGGGGAGGGGGGGCGAAGAGCGCGACAGAGGGGAGGGGGGGCGAAGAGCGCGACAGAGGGGAGGGGGGGCGAAGAGCGCGACAGAGGGGAGGGGGGCGAAGAGCGCGACAGAGGGGAGGGGGGGCGAAGAGCGACAGAGGGGAGGGGGGGAGACGAGCGACAGAGGGGAGGGGGGGAAAAGAGCGACAGAGGGGAGGGGGGGAAAAGAGCGCCAGAGGGAAGGGGGGGAAAAGAGCGCCAGAGGGAAGGGGGGGAAAAGAGCGCCAGAGGGAAGGGGGGGAGAAGAGCGCCAGAGGGAAGGGGGGGAAAAGAGCGACAGAGGGAAGGGGGGGAAAAGAGCGACAGAGGGAAGGGGGGGAAAAGAGCGACAGAGGGAAGGGGGGGAAAAGAGCGACAGAGGGAAGGGGGGGGGAAAGAGCGACAGAGGGAAGGGGGGGAGAAGAGCGACAGAGGGAAGGGGGGAGAAGAGCGACAGAGGGAAGGGGGGAGAAGAGCGACAGAGGGAAGGGGGGAGAAGAGCGACAGAGGGAAGGGGGGAGAAGAGCGACAGAGGGGAGGGGGGGAGAAGAGCGACAGAGGGGAGGGGGGGAGAAGAGCGACAGAGGGGAGGGGGGAGAAGAGCGACAGAGGGGAGGGGGGAGAAGAGCGACAGAGGGGAGGGGGGAGAAGAGCGACAGAGGGGAGGGGGGGAGAAGAGCGACAGAGGGGAGGGGGGGAGAAGAGCGACAGAGGGGAGGGGGGGAGAAGAGCGACAGAGGGGAGGGGGGGAGAAGAGCGACAGAGGGGAGGGGGGGAGAAGAGCGACAGAGGGGAGGGGGGAACCAAAGAGGACTGCAAAAATGGACTAGGGCTAGGCAGAAGACAATTTATAGCTGCCCAGCACCCCCTATCATTGCAACCTAGGCACGTGCCTCTTTTGCCTTGCCATAGTTCCGGACCTGGTGGCACTTTGCCATTTATTAACCAATAGCATTTTAGAACAATAGTTGTTGTAAAACACCATTGTATTGGACAGAGCGTATCTGATATGTAACCTGTGCCTTTTCTCAATTTTTCCAGCCCCAATGGCTGCCCCCCATGGCTACACAGCAGCTTATATAAACTACAGTAGTCTTTTGAAAGCAAACACAATGCTTTTCCCAGTGCAGGGCATCAGTCAATTATTTTTTATTACTTTGAAACGCTTTCATTTTTGTGTGTTAATGTTCCTTTAAAGGCCTGATTACAGTACAGTGGCTCGCACCCCCCAACTTCCCACCCAGAAAAGGCTATGCCTGCCCAGTTATGGGAATTCCCTCCCGGGAGATAGTGCCTTTCGAACGTGCCCCTTAATATCGAAGCGATTACCTTTTGAATGGCCGCAGGAGTGATGTCCCCCTTCCCCCGCTGCCTGGGAGCCGCGAAAGCTACAGACATAACACGAGCTAAAAGCAAACAAAGAGCGCGAACACTAGTCACGGACCGTCTCTAAATAAAAAGACTGGCGAAATCTGGAAACGGAGTTCTCACTCCTGAGCTCACAAACCGCGAGACTCCAGAAGGGAATTGAACAAGATCCTGGCGGAAGGGGGGTTGCGGGAACAAAGAATCAAACATTTACTGAACACAGACGCTGAATCCAAGAGACCCTTTAGGGCAGCTCGACTTTTATACCGTTTTACTAAATTACGGGAAAATTAAACTCCGCAAAAAAATAGAAATATAATCTATGATTTTCCAGTGTGACTATACACCCCTATAAATAAAGAAAGGTCTCGCCCTAAAGTTAATCCCACAATCCTTTGCGCAAAGAAAACCAGGAAATAGGCTGGTCCTTCTAAATCGTACATGGTTTAAAACACGAGATATGATATGGATGCATTGTTACAGTCGGTGAATTCTATTATGCCCATGTTACCCCTGATGAATGCGTATCGCTATTTTAAATACCAACAATACAACTATTCAATGCCCACCCCCCTTAGTTTGTAATAATAGTACAATCCATCGGTCAATTCGATATGACCTATTGGCGCGTAAGGACTGCAACAAACAATTGAGGGGGGGCATTCGTTTTCTTTTTATAACAACGCAGACACTGTTCGGCAGTACTATATTTAATAACTTGTCAATTGAGACAACCCAGCCCACACCACATAGATTCAGCGGGTTCGCCCTCCTCGAAGTGATGAAATATGAACTTCCCTGATAGGTATTGACAAGTGACGACATAAACACGTGTCCTGTAATGTTTGGGACGTTTAGAACTTGTGATTGGCTGACTTTCGCAAGCGCCCGGAAACGCGGCTGCTGTGCGTTCGATTTGAGGCAACAGGGAGCGAGTTGTATCCCACAGAAATTGAGATTTGTTTTTAAAGGAACAGTAACACCAAAAAACTGAAAGTGTTTTAAAGTAATGAAAATATCATGTACAGTGGCCCTGCATTAGTAAAACTGATCTGTTTGCTTCAGAAACACTACTATAGTTCATATAAACAAGCTGCTGAGTAGCAATGGTGGAAATTGAAAAATGGCTTTATGGCCCAGGATAGATAACGGATAACAGATAACAGCATTATGTTCTACAGAGCTTATTTGCTATCTGCTGTGTAACTTGAGCCTTTTCTCCTTTGAATGGCTGCCCCCATTGCTACACAGCAGCACATTTATATAAACAATCAGGACCGCCATCAGAAATTGTGGGTCACAGACGACAAAATTTTCTGGGCCCCATGGGCTATGCCCACCGCAAGCCCCACCTACAGGTCCGTCCTCCCCACCAAACAGTAAAAAAACAAAGAAATATTGGTGGCTAGGGTTCCCATATGTTAATAAAAAAAAAAGATATTGGTGGCCAGGGCCACTCCATTAAAAAATATTGGTGGCTAGGACCCCACATGAGAAAAAAAAATTGGTGATCAAAATTGGTGGCCAGCCCCCCCCCACATTATAAGAAAATGAGTGGCCAGGGCCCCTTAAACGTCCATGCCTTCCCGAAGTCAGCAGCTCTCAGAAAGATGGGGGGCCCGGCTAATCAAGTAAGTGTGGCGTGGCCGGGCCCCCCTTACCCTCGGGGCCCCCTACAACTTTCCCCCCTGTCCCCCTCTGATGGCTGCCCTGTAAACAATAGTAGTGTTTCTGAAGCAAACAGTAGTTTTACTAGTGCAGGGCAACACTGCATTATATTTTATTATTTTAAAACAATTTCATTTTGTGATGTTACTGATCCTTTAAATAGTCTCTATTCAATTTATGTTAAAGGAATAATTGACATTACCGTTTTTCTTTAGCAATGTCAGGAGGCCGTGTATAAAGGACACAGTCGGGAAGGAAAATGACGCTTTTTTTTAACATTATTACTTTGGATTACCACTTATCTAAAGCAAACCCATGCTAGTACACTTTATACTGATGCCTCTTACTTTCTATATTTATGTTTCTGTATATAGCCTTATAAAATATGGGTATCGTGTCACTGTAGAAGTGCACTGCAGCATGATTTGGGGCACATAGGCCATGGCCATGCACCTTCATGGTGTCTAAAATGATTAACCCCCAGGGCCGGATTTACATAGTGGGTGCCCCTAGGCCCACTGTCTTTTGTCATCCCTGTCCCCTCCCCTTTATTCGTGCAGATTTTCATCATCTGAAATGGAGCAATGGGGATTGGTGCACGGGAAATTAAAAAAATAGTGGATCTCCAGCAGTGTTTTTTGAACCAATGTGGGTGTGGTTGGGAAGCAAGCCACCCCCTAAAATCCTGCAGCCCTAGGCCCGGTCCTAGGTGGCCTTTCCACAAATCCAGGCCTGTTAACCCCCACATAAAGCCCCTTGCTCTGCACTATTTAGTGCTCCCTGCTGTAGCCCAAATAAAATAAAGCCATGGTCCTAAGTTGGCTTCCCAATTTTATTGGCCAGAGACACTGACAGCTGACAAAATGATAGGCTGATCTTGGTTTGCAACAGATACTTAAATGAAACAATACCCCACACAATGTAGATCTCTATAAAAAGATATTGCATAAAACAGCTCATGTGTAAAACCCTGCTTCATGTAAATAAACCATGTTCATAACAATATACTTTTTTAGTAGTATGTATTATAAATAGCAAACTGCCATTTTAAAAAATAAGGGCCACCCCCTGGGATCGTAGGATTCACTGTGCACTCAAACATACCATTAGTTAGGTCACATGAGCCAATTAACAGACAGAGTTGTGTCTTTTGCTCTTCTTCCTGTTACAGTTAGAGCTGTAGTATTTCTGGTCAGGTGATCTCTGAGGCAGCACACAGACCATCACTAAATGGTGATTCAAGACAAGAGATGTAAAAGGGCAATAATTACTTAAATATATATACCAGTTTGGTAAGATCCTTTAATATGCCACTTAATATGATATAAACTATCTGTTGCTTATGTATTCATTTTGGGGCTAAAGTTTTCCTTAGAGTGCATGCCTCAACCCACAACCCTGCACCCACTAATACTCAGTCCAACCCAGGCCCAATGCTTGCAATTATACTTTTGTGCAACCTTACCATGCTGGCCATGCTATGTCTGAGTGCAACTCTCAACGAGTACTTGCTGGTTCTCCAACCACTTGTCTCTCATCAGACTAGTAATCATACATCCAAGTGATGGTACCTGGAACAGATCAGCCAGTTGAATAGCCCCGTGGTTGGCTGGTACCTGATGACTGAAAAACCACAGATCCCTGATATAAATAAGACCAAGTCACTGCAGGGAATGCTATGAATGAGGAATAGCCAGACTAAGCGTGAGTTGCCTGGATAAGTTAGCAGCATTAGATAGATAGGGCTAGGGAGTTTAGCATCCATGCTCCATTATTAATGAGATATTATGAGATTAGAATTAGAATTGGTACCCAGGTGCTGAGGATAGGGGTATAGCAATGCACCCCCTGCCAAGAGAAGCCCAAAGGTGCCTTAGCAGTGACAATGAACTATATTTAGTATGAATAGTTCATTTTCACTGCTAAGGCACCTCTTAGTATGCCAAATTGATCCTGTAACTATTGACTTTCCCTAGTGCATCTGGAACCCCAACTACCAGAACAAGAAACCTAAGTGAGAAGTATAACATAGAGCCAAGAACCCCCTCTTAGTAGAGAATGAAGGTAGTTTAGCAGCAAAGAGGAATTACCTTATTTATGACTGTTCACTTGCAGTTACACATTCTTTATTACATGGATGTTCAATAAAGAACCACTGGTTGTTATCTTCTTGTCCTCAGCACCACATATACAGATGTTTCACATTGGTCTTCCACCTGAGTGTTACTAATGCCTATTGCATAGACAGACAGATTGGATTTCAAGAGTGTTCTGTTCGTGATAGCAACTACTGGATGTAACAGAATCAGGTCCTGACTGAGAATTAAAATAGGCCCTGGCATTTCAGGTGCACCGAGGCCCAATCAGCCCACATAGAGGCCCAAACAGCCCCACCAGCCCACTAAATACTGACTTTCTATGGGACCTTATAGCAGCCCCTTTGGCATTTGCCAGAACCCACAGATTGCCAGTCCGGGCCTGAACAGAATTTATAAAGAAATTATAATCACTGGTGGTGCCTAACATTTGGTAGACTGCCCCTATGTTTGGGATTTGGGCTAAAGATACTTGATATTTATACTTGATACTAGATATTTAGAAGAGCTGTGCACAGATAAGCAGAAGTGCATTATGAAGGGGGATTATATTTAACCTGGTAAACTAATTATCTACCTCACAAGGGCCAAACACAGAGTAGCTTCAATTGCAGTTTTGCTCAAGGAATAAGAGAAACCATTTTGGTGATTAAAAGAATAGCCAAAATGTATCTTAAGCACAAGGGTGTGGGAGTGTTACACAAGGTAGAGACCAATGAACATTTGCTAACAGACTGTAACTGTAGTGGCGGTCACTTTCCTCTATCCCAAGTCACATTATTGTACATTACTTGTGCCTGTGGTGGTTGTTGAGGCGATAGAAACTCGCTAATATGCTGACAAGCGTGTAGAGGGTGATGCACACTAAGTAAGACACCTCAGCAGCTCCCGCCCTTCCCTGCAATGGGTTTCCAGGACTTCCATCCCTGCTCACCCAGACATTCCCGGCTGCTCCCCCTCCTGAACTCCCCACCAAAAATGTCCAGACAGCAGTGAGCATCGCCCTTGCCACGGCTGCGGTGCTCTCTGCCCCCGTCTCCTCCTCCTCCGTGCTCAACAAAGTGGCACCAGTTCTTGTCACTAGCCAAGACAACAAAGTAAGAGGTGGCTTCAATATCACTTTTATTTTTATGTGGTAAATACACAAATGTATCCTCTTTTCCTCATATGCCTTAAATATGTGAACCTACTCCCTGCCTAGCAGCCTCCATTTACTAATAAATAACTGGGTGGGCATGACACCTCACACATGGTTTCTATCAAAATATAGCAGACACTTGCATATGGCGAAAATACCCTCATTTTTAATCAGGCATTACTAGCCATCTTACTGGTAATAATAACTAGTGACTGCTTAAAGGGGTTGTTCACCTTTAAATTAACTTTTAGTATGATATAGAGCCTGATATTCTGAGACAATTTGCAATTGGTTTTCATTTTTTATTATTTGTGGTTTTTTAGTTATTTAGATTTTTATTATGCAGCTCTCCAGTAATTTCTCACCCCTCCGTACGCCCGGAATTCCACCAGAGTCAGTGGCGCGCAAGCTGCCGGGGGGCTCTGAGGGGGTGCAGGCCCTGGCCCAATTGCACCCCCTGCTCCCCCGGTAGTTACGCCACTGCAAATTACCCCAGAAACGATGCACTCATCTGAATAAGAGACTGGAATATGAATAGTAAAAGACCCGAAGAGAAGGATAAGTGATAGAAAGTAGCAATAACAATACAGTTGTAGCCTTATAGAGCATTTGTGTTTTAGATGGAGTCAGTGACCCATTTTGAAAGCTGGAAAGAGTCAGAAGAAGAAGGCAAATAATTAAAAAACTGTAATAAATAATAATAAAGACCAATGTAAAAGTTGCTTAGAACTGGCCATTCTCTAATATAATAAAAGATAACTAAAAGGTGAATCATCCCTTTAAAGGTCTAGTTCTGAAATTTGAAAACTGAGAAATGCCCCCCATGAGATGCCATTACTTAGTGTATGGGGGGGTTGTTATGCTTTGGCATTCCTGTGTACAGTCTGAACCTCAATGACTATGTTAGGCTAATGTCAACTGGCAAAAAAGACCCAAAATAGCACATGTAGGTAGCTATGGTGCACTGAGGTTGGATCCAGCTTTTACTACAGTCTAGGGGCATCTTTTGGGGGCTGCCTTTAATTGTATATATATATATATATATATATATATATATATATATATATATATATATATATATATATATACAGTATATAATAAAGTGAAAATGGATTTGTCAATGTCAAATGTGCATCTATATACCATAATGCTCTCTATAATTTGTAATATTGAGTGTTTTTCTAATGGCTGAGTTCCATGATCAAGATGTACAACACTATTTTACAACAATTTTTACACTTTCTTTGCTGTAAAATATTTCGACACTACTTTATTAGGCCCCGTATCCCTATATTAAAGGCACAAAGTCTGATCAGGTGCAGTGACCTATAGCAACCAATAGGATGTTCTGCTTTTAAACAGGTGACTAGTAAATGTTACCTACCTAGTAATGATATAGAAGGCTAGAACTTCAGAACCACCTTATAGTGCAGAAAGATGGGCCAACCATAATCAAACCAAATCAGCAGTGGGAAATAAACTTTATTGCTCAAATGTAGAGTGATATGATGTAACAAAGTTCAAAACACCCCTTTTTTGGAGTTATTTGGGTTATTTAGATCCAACTCATTACATAAACCTTCTTGATACACAGAAGAGTACAACTTATCTGCATGTTCTTCCTACTTCCTATGAAAAGCATCGTGGGAAAAGGATTCTTGGCTGAAGGAACACTGACTTCTATGTCGTTTCCATAGTCAGAAACAGCAGTGAGGGACTGACAAATACTGGTTTCAGTTACAATCACATTTACTTTAATCATTTTACATTGGAAAATAGCTTAGAATTCTTGCATTAGGGGAAAATGTATATTTTCCAGTGTACATCCCCTTTAGTCAATAGATAAAATTATTACTATACAATGCAGATAATGTCAAAGTGCTTGCAGCTATTATGGTGCATGAACCTCCAATTCCCCCAGCAAGCAAGCAGGTAGGCTTGAGGAAGACTCATGGCATGAATTTCTGTGCATGTTACATGTTGAAGGAAGAAGCAGTCTAGGTATGATAAATATTCTAAACGCATCTTGCGGATTAAGCAGTTCAGCCAAGAAATTCAAACTTTTGTTCAAAGTAGTTGTCTATGAACCATTGCAAGTAGGCCTTTGCTTTTACAATTGGGTATGTATTGAATTCTTTAATTCCAGGTTTAGTGATGAATGAAGCAACCATTCAGTAACGTCAATGTTACAGACTCCTCTCACGATGGGACCACTGCTGACTTTTAGAGCTGAATACACAAGGAAGCACTGGCATGCTGTTGTAGCATTGTCTGAAGGTGCAACAACTGATAACGAGAGCCATAGGGAGCAGAAAAAGTGGGGCTAACTAGAGGGAGAACAGTGAGGCATGCACAGCCTTTTTAACCATGCCCATGCCCACTTTTAAACCATGCCTACATTAAAGTGTGTGCTTTAATCACAAAGTGCATCAAACACCGTCACCCATTGCAGATTCCAACTTGTCTTGTTAGGAGTCTCAAGAGACATGTATGTAGTGTGAAACAACAAATTTTAATCCACTTAATTCATCTTTTGTTGATAGGAACAGTTCTTATTAGGAGCAGCACAGGACAACTCATGCTGGTTTCTCAACAAACCTTGGCCCGGGCCCAAGCACAGGTACAAAATGCATATTCAACGCCCCCGATATGTATATATGTGACAATAATGTAGATGTGCAGCCCATGTTGTATCTCCCTTTAATTTTTTAATATTCTCTGCAAAAACATGCACAAATCGAGGCTTCACTATATTTTTTTAATGTAACTTTTTTTCTCCACTATAATCCAGGGGCCCAGGTACTTCCAAATCTCACAAATTCAGCTGTGAAACAACACCGTTAACAACAGTTTCCATTGCACCAAACGTCCAGAGAGGCCCCACTCCACTACAGGTATGTGTGCTTTATATTTGCAATGTCAACTAGGGTTCATCTTGTTTAGGAAACCAAGCCATTTCGAAGCATTGATTTGCCTTTTTATAACTATAAGTCCAGTAAACTGGGCAGGAGTAATCCCTATGGCCTAATTGTCTCTCAAAATGCTGAGTCAGTGGGGTTGTTATAGGCTTCTTTTGTCTCCTCTAGCACCCATCTAACTGATTCTCTCAGTAGAGTACAGTTTTTAAACTACAAGGCTGAAGGCATTTATGTATATGAAGCACAGCCACACCATTTTTTACATCAAAATGAATGATTTGTGTACCTGATCAGCACAAATCACATTTGGGTATGGGCATATTTCACATAGAACTGTATGTGTAGATTGCAGATCATTTTGCCATTATAAGTAATGATCTTGATGCTTACTTTTGTGTTCATTAGGCTTCATCTGTGACGAGCAGTGTGGTTAAAGTCACTTCATCGTTGGACGCTAGACAGAGTGCTGCAGTTTCTTTTACTAAAGTTGTTTGGATTTGTACACCATCTACAACTTAGACAACATCTGTCTCCTCAACACTAGGAGCTTCTACTGTAGTGATTAAAGCTCCTAGCCCAGCAGTCAGTGCTCTAACAAATATTTCTTCCACTTCTGCCTCATCAGTGTTGGCTACAGGCTCTGTGGTTATTCCTGCTACTTCAATTATGGGACCTGGTACATCATCTATAACTGTGTTACCCATTCATTCTACCCCAGTAATTACCCCTATTACAATCAATACTTGCACTTCTGCTGTGATCCCATCAGCTAGTGTAACACATTCAGTGTCGCACTGTAGCAACAGCAACCTGTGGCTCAGCCATCAAGCTAAAAGCAACAAAACTTTACATAACAACTACTGCTGCTGGAACTTGCAGCTCTGTTACTACATCTAATAAATAAAAGCATCTTCTGTAATAACACCTGTGTTGTCTGGAAACTGTGTACCCCAAGTAAGGCCAGCTCAGGGTCTGACAAAGGCTATTTCAGGAGTTCCCAATGGTGTGCCTTCCAAACCTGGACCTCTAAAAATGACTCAAACTGCACCAACTCAAAATTCCCCAGTAAGTATGCACGTATATGTTTAAGCAGCACTGTACATTATTAGTACAGACAGAGGAACAAGCATCCTTATAAATAGAAATATATAAGATAGTGCCATATATTAGGAGTAAGGAGGATCTGACCTTTAGACTAGGGATGCACCGAATCCACTACTTTGGATTCGGCCGAATCCTCCGTAAAAGATTCAGCCGAATACCGAACCGAATCCTAATTTGCAAATTAGGGGTGGGAAGGTGAAAACATTTTTTACTTCCTTGTTTTGTGACAAAAAGTCACGAGATTTCCCTCCCCGGTTTGGCCGGGCAGAAGGATTAGGCCAAATCCTGCTGAAAAAGGCTGAATCCTGAACCGAATTCGGTGCATCCCTACATTAGACCTTATGATCCTAAGGTATGGGTAAGTCCTGCTATTCAAAGTGCTTGAGGCATATCCCATAAATACCAAGATTAAATCAAATACTGATCCAGTGCTACAAAAGATGGGATTTGAGATTAGAATTGAAGAGGGAGAATTATTTCTGCATCTATTCAGAGATGGGATTCCAGGTAATGAGAACAGTTTAAAGGGATTCTATCAAACTATTATAGACCTAAGATTTATAAATAAATTCATAGAAAAAAAAGGATCAAGATAGAAACAATCCAATCGACAGTAACTGGTTATTTCATGATTACTCTGGAATTATAAATTGCCTATCTTCAAGTTACGATAAGGCCATGTCATCAAAAATATATAGCATTAGCATTAGGATAGCATTAGAGGGAGAGCAGGCAGTAGATCATCTTCAATTTACAGTGCTCCCATTTGGCATTTTAAATCCTCCTTCAGTTTTCACCAAAATCATGGTGGTAGTTGCAGCCTTTTAAGGGAAAAGTCGACGTTGATTAATCTTGACGATTGCTTAATAAAGGCTGGGTCCCCTTCTCTTCTAAGAGATCATCTGTCATTTGTTATAGAGACCCTACAGTCCCTAGGCTGTTTCATAAACTGAGAAAAGTCTGCCCTTCTTCCAACTCAAAGAATAAAGTTCTTAGGAATGTGGTTGGAGAATGCAAAAAGTGTCCAATGCTACAGAGATGCTCAACATTGGCACCTTTAGCTGCGTCACCTCTGTTTGCAGCATCCATCTTCATCAGTGAGCAGGCACATACACACTGGAAGCTAAACTGGGATCTTGGGCTTCTTTACAGGGTTAGTGGAGATCAATTATGGGAAGTCACATGGTCAAAGATGATGCTATGGCTCTGCAGTTCTGGATGTGCTGTGAGTCACCCTTTAACAGGAGACAACACCTAATAGATATAGCTCAAGAGGTGCTATATTTATTAACTGAGAGTAAAGCAGTTATTCCCAAATTGGCCTTTAAAAAACGCCGGAATCTTTTCTCTGAAAGGCACAATCATTAGTACAAGGCATATGTACAGCTCAGAATCGCCTGATGGCTGACTGACAGGTTTAAGACGAGCTAAAGACAAATTCAAGAAAAATGTCCGTAAAATGTTGTTTGAAATGCAAAATCTGGAAACTGTCTGTTTAAATGAAAATTTAAAAGAAATGTATATAGAGATTTGTGGATATCTCCACTTTTATTTTGGGGGTTATTTATTAAATTTAAACAAACTCGAATGTTTGCTTATTTATGAAAATATCTGAATGTAAAAAAACTCAATTCAATGCAATCGTGCAAAAAAACTCATTACCTCAAATTTATCGAGTTTATAGGCTTCAACACCTTGAATACCTCGAATTTATTGATTTTGTTTCTTAGCAAAAACCAGTGTTAAACACCCGAAAATCATGAAGGCAAAAAACATCTTCAAATGGTTAAAGGGACCTCTTCCATTGACCTTTACATGAATTTGACAGGTTATACCTGGAGTATTTAAAAATACAAATCAATGGAGGGCACTCCAAATGAAGCGAAGAGGAAAAAATCTTTTGCACAAAAGTTTTTTTTTAGAAGATATATATAGAATATATGAGGTTCAAATAACCCAGGGGTACCCCCACAATTAGTGACCCAAAACCATATACAGCATATATTGGGTATACACATGTGCAAACAAAGGTGGTATTAAAAAATTCTCTTTTACATAGATTACAGCAATAAAATGTACATCAAATAAACTGATATTGCATACAGAACAGTTTATACACAGCAATATTGACAAACATATACATACCACCTAGTTATACGTTCAAGGCAAAAAAAAGAGACAAACCACAAGGGACAAATGCACTTGCCAGTGATGAGTGCCCCAATGTTTTGGCACTATAGCCTTTGTCAAGGGGAATTCTGGGTCAGATTTCAGAAAGAAGGGATGAAAGCAGATAATGAGACGCATTTTGCAGATAGAATACAAAAGTTATCAAGGTATGTAGCTAACTTTGGAAGTTACCATTTTACCCTTTTTTTTTTAATATGGACTTCAGGAAATATTAGACAACGTGAAGAAATGCAAAAACTTCCTGGCAACATTAATAAAACTGGCATCTAGTGGACCGCAGTTTCCAACCATGGGGCAAAATGTGAAGAACCTTGTCAACAGTCTGCTAGTAAGTGTTCCTGTCCTTCAATAGAGTACATTTTATTTAATTAAATATCATAATATCTTGCTTTGGGTAATGTATACTGTCAGGCAGTGTTTTAATGTACATGATAATCTCTTCTGTAATTTTCTATTTCTCTACACTACTGTTCAGATAAGCAAATTGTTTATATATTTGTTATCTAGTTTCTAGCGCATATGTGTGGGGGAGATAATATTTACATGAAGTATCATTTTCTGTTTGATGTCAGGACTCTGACATTGAGCCTGAAGAGTTTACTGCAAAACTGTCTTCTCCTCAACCATACCTAGTGCCATTTTTAAAGGTATTTATGTTTTCTATTATCTGTGGTGTTTATGTGTGTGTGTGTGTACTGTATATGTTTTCCGCATGTTGGCAATCATTTTCAGATAAGCTTTTTTAGGTTTCAAGATTTGTTGTTATATGGGAAAATTACACCATTTATAAATAGTCCGTGAACAGGAAGTATCCATAATTACTATAGAGTGGTAACTACATCCCAAATTCTAATTTAACAGTATTAAACATGATGAAATGAGATTTATATATTTGTTGATATTTTTATATTTCTCTTTATTTGATGGCTCAGTTCTGTAGTTTTCACTGCAATTTGAAACTGACATTAGAAAAACAGGAAATTTATCAGTAATATTAATATATGAATATATTGGTGATTTTAATGTAGATGACCTGTTTATCTCACAGTACGACTCTTATGCTGTCGATTTATTCCATCCAAATTTTTTTTTCCATTGTAAATTATTAGAAAATCTTACCTGCACTACGCCAACTGATGCCTGATTCACAAGAATTCATTATGCAATGTGGGCAGCAGACACCTCAAACTCAAGCAACTAACTCTGCCTCTCTTGTGAAGATTACCCCACCATCCACTTTGCAGGCTGGGAAGCAAGTTGGTAGCACAAATATCAATGCTAAATTTCAACAAACAACATCAGCTACTACTAAACCAATCAGCACATTGAAGACAGTGAATATAAAACACGTGGTAATTGACTTTTACTATATATAAATGTATGTCTATAAAATGTGTGCAGTTCACATTCCTCTACATCAAGTCTCCTAAAATATTTATTAATACATTATCAAAACATCATACAAACTTTATGGCAACATTTCTGAGTTCCATGCTCCTTTTTCAAGCCAGAAATAGAACCCCATCCCTTCACCCTTTGCTGTAACAGTTTCGTTAGCAGAATCCTTAATGTAGGGAGATTGTCACTGCTCTGGTAATCTATTTATCTACCCAGCAAGCTTCAGTTTCCCAGTATGCTTTGTTTAGCTTAAGAAATAGCAAAAAACATAGCTTGTTTGTGATTAAAACAATAAACAAACAGTGTGTTCATCACAAACCTTATTCATTACTATACTACTCATGTTGTTACTTACTACTCATATTGAACAAGGGGTTATATCAGCACTCACTACTCTGCTAATCAGTGGCCAGGTGCTCACCATCAATAATCCATCTCCATAGTAGAAAGCACTCATGGTACGCAATTCCTGTTGGAAATGTGGTTAAAAGTTTATTTTGTCAAAATCACATCAACGCGTTTGGATCCTGTGTCATCCTGATGACAATCCCTTGTGGATCAAAACGCGTTGATGGCAAAATAAACTTTTAACTACATTTCCGACAGGAATTGCGTGCCGTGAGTGCTTGTATATATATATATATATATATATATATATATATATATATATATATATATATAATATCAAAACAGGGGGGTTGTGGGAGCACTCTAAAGGCTTTAAAGTATATATATATGTATAATAAATGCTATTGCATATGTACCCAAATAGGGGTTATTTTGTTACAAAGTTATGATCATAAAATTGATAAGCCACCATACCACGTCAAGGTAAACCCCGAATGGCGGTCCCTAACTTGTTTTATTTTTTATGTGCATTCTAGCATTACCTGTAATCAATGTCCATTGAACGCTGTTTTTTCACTGAGGGCTAAATCCTCCCCAGCCAGCAATCAGGCTTTTAAAGGAGAGATATTCCCAAAACAAACGCCCAATTTTAAAAGCATAGGATCACCACTAGTTTAAAGGGGGGGTATGGGGTGCTACAACCACTGAAGCTATGCCACAGCTTCTGGCTAAATCTACAAGTTAGGGACCGCCATTCGGGGTTTACCTTGACGTAGTATGGTGGCTTATCAATTTTATGATCATAACTTTGTAACAAAATAACCCCTATTTGGGTACATATGCAATAGCATTTATTATACTTATATATACTTTAAAGCCTTTAGAGTGCTCCCACAACCCCCCTGTTTTGATATTATATATATATATATATATATATATATATATATATATATATATATATATATATATATATATATACTGTATGGATGTCACTTTAATTCTATTTTCTGTTATTTTATTAGGGAAGTTGATTGCAGAAAGCCTTTTTGTTGCTCTGAAAGCTTTATGTGACGAGGGGCTTTCAATTGGTGTAAATGTTTTGGTCTCAAATAAGTTTGTAAGGGACAGAAGGTAGACTGGGAAAGACCTATTTAAAGGACAATGAAAGGGAAATTTGCTGTGGGTGCTAGTGTGTAAGACCCCTCCCCCCTCTGAACATCATTGCTAACCTTAGGGCCTCTGTCTGCTGAAAAGTGCACCAGTCTGAGGTGTTGCTCCCTGCCTTGTGCCCCACAGAGTAAAATTTGGCCTTTAAAGTTCAAGTCTGATATTTACTCTACTGTGCATGTGCGGTGTGCAGGACACATGAAGAGTGTTGCTGGGGCATTGGCTGCGATGTGCAGCAGGAATACCTCCTGGCTGATCTATGGTAAGCCATTATTTTCGGTGGGGGTGTCTAAAGCATTGGCACTCCAAGTGAATTTTTCATTTACTTGTCCTTTAAATGTAAGTTTGCTATGTGTCATTTAGATTCACAGATTATATAATTGGGTGAGTTTAGGCCTAGAAGCAGGCAAGCTGTGTAGTCAGAGGTTGACCATGGTCGGCAGCAAGAGACAAGGGAGGGCGTTGTGTTGGGTGGCATATGATCGACATATGTAGAAAGCAAGAAAACTAATTGGGAACAGATTACAGATTACAGTAGGCAAAACGTTCAGGTTATGTCTAGCAACAGTTCTCACAGGCTGCAATCTTAAATATCATCATATATTCCAAATGGCCTAGCACTAGCTTTATGTTTGAATATCGTATAACAGTGACAAATCTGTATGAGAAATGCTGCGTGCAGCGTCAATGATAATATCATTATGCGTTTACTGTGCCTGCTGTCCGAACTTTCACCATTGTTCAGTTAGGACCCAGTTGTAACTGGGAATAAACTATGGTTGGGGGGGGACAGACATAGCAAGAACATAAGTTACCTATAGGAAAAGGCTTGTAATTAAGGCTAACATCCTATTAAGTATAAACCATTCTGACACATGCAACCAATCCTACCATTATAAGATACCATAGAAGCCAGTGTTTAAATTTCAATAGCAATGGTCTTTAGCTCAGATTAAGAACTTGGTTTGGCAAGAGTCTCTTCCATCATGTCTCTATGCAGTAGGATCCAGATATTGTATCCAAAGACGCCAGGTGTCCCAGTGTTTTCATATTTCATATTTCCTTGTGTGAGTCAGCATGGGTTTCTTCAAATTTGCAGACCTCTTCCATTTCTTGTATCCATTCAGCTTGTGTAGGGGAAACGTTACTTTGCCATTTGCGAGGAATCAATGTTTTGGCTGCATTTAATTCAAATTTTGTTAAAGATTTCTTATAGTTGTATTGTGGTGAAGAAGTATTGTAGCCGGATTATTGGGTATGTCTAACTGTAGTTGGCTGTTGCACACTCCCACGATTTGTGTCCAAAAGCGCTGAATGTTTGGGCAATCCCAGAAAATGTATAGCATGGTACCTGGTTGTTGTGTACATCTCCAGCATTTGTTGGTTGTGCTAGTAAATATTTTGTGGAGTCTCGAAGGAGCATTGTACCAGCGAGAGAGAATTTTATAATTATTTTCCAGTATCCTACAGCTTCTAGGGCCAGTGAATGTTTTAGCAATGATATTCTCCCAGTCTTGGTCAGTGAAGATTGGACCCTGGTTCTTTAAAATGTAGAAAATTGCATAAAACCAAAATAGGAAAAAAAAACGACAGGAAATGCAGATGCAGATTTATACCATGCAGCTTTGGCATGAACAAGCTTTACAAACTACCGATGTACCTTAGGTTGCCAGCAAAAGGCATACAGCAGGGTACGATTATTTTTCATGGTGTCCAGCATTATCACAATAATGATCAAATCATAACTAAGGTTAAACAGTCAGCATGAGAGACATTAAAAAAATGCATGATCTTATCTGGTTAAGACCAATCCTGATTGGGAATCCCAGGCGCTGTTAAAGCATGTTCTGAAGTTGTAACCATGTAGGTAATTTGGATGGATCCATATTATTTCAGGCTACAGCTGCGCATATTAAATTACACAGGTTATGTTTGACAGAAATTACGTATATTTTTATGCATGTTTATTGCGGTTTGTGTTCTGCCATTACTGAAAACCCTTCAGCTGAATCTTCAGTCGTTTGGTTTGAAATACACAAGTAGCCTGGCTTCCTAAAATCTGAGTGATTAAAAGAACATTCACAAAGCCACATCTGTTCTCTTAGATATAATGCTTTATGAAATAAAACGGCAGAGATAACCCTTGCAGATTTTACTTCATGACATTTGACAAAACTGCAGTAATGATGAATCGCCAAATGTACATGTCTTGCGGTAGGTTAGGCCTGTGTGTCTCAAAGGATTAGAACCATCTGGACAAGTTTATGTTCTTAGATATCAATGTAAACAACTGGTGAATTTTCTTGTTGTCATATCAAGTCAATAATATGCTTGAGTTTTTATGAGTGTGTATGTGGAAACTCTTCACTAGACATGGATGCCTGCAGCACTATTGGATTGATGGAGCAAGTTGTTAGACCTGCATTTTCAAAGGAAGGCATAAGGACCTGCTTCCACCTAACTTTTATTTTGGCTCTTTAGGTGCTTCAGCAGCCACCCAGAGGCACTGTCAAGCAAGTTTCTCTTTCCCAAAACACTGGTCTTACGATTCAGAAACCTGAAGAAAAGAGAGTTTCACTCAATGCCCAAATTCAAGCTAGTCACTTGCCACCAGGTATGGATTGTACATTTGTGAAGGATTATCACCTGACAACCAAGTTCACAAAAACAACCACAGTCACAGTTTGTGAGGTTTTGTTTCTCTGGAAAAGTAGCAGCAACACATGAAAATGCCATCACCAGTCAAGTTATCCATGTAGAACTATGGTTGAATACATTTTCATGTGAGGCTCATTACAAATGGCTGCTTGAAACAGAATGACGCTGCCTGGAATTAGACAACTTGTTATCTAGTGTATAACTTGCATTTATATTATTTCTGCCAAAGTGCATAACCTCAAGACAATAACCAGAGAAACAGGGAAAGTAAAAGACTTTTTTAGACCCTGTTAACTCCAAGCTAACCAGTTCAGATATAATTCTGATTAAAGTGTGTGGGAAATAAAACGTAACTTTTAATCTAGGTTGGTTAAAAACACACACACCCCCACATAGACAACACCAGAACAGACTCCATTATAATATATAGAAGTCTGGGACCGTGTCCCTAAAAAACACACATTTAAAAACCAGGCATACGATGGATCAGTGGGCTATTCGTGTAGTCAGCGTTGTCATTACACCCTGACCACCATAATCTTTGAATATCAACCGTGCTTAAGTAGCCATTCCAGAACCCTACCTTCCAGCCATTCCCCAGACCAAGTTCCTACCTAGCTACGTGGGGAACCAGTAGGAGCTAACCGCCCACCGTCCACCTATGCCACCCACATAACCTTGCATTTATCAACATTGAGCTTAATTTTCCAGCTTCCTGCCCAGTTTTCTAATTTAGTCAAATCACTCTGCAAAGTGGCAGCATCCTTCATGGAACTGATAATTCTGCACAATTTAGTATTATCAGCAAAAATAGAAACAGTACTTTCAATGCCCAATTCCAGGTCATTAATAAACAAGTTGAAAAGCAAGGGACCCAGTTAGAGACCTGCGGTACACTGGTCCAATTAAAAATGTTCCATTTACCACCACTCTCGATATTCTATCTTTAAGCCAGTTCTCCATCATTCTGAGCTTTCTGGATAATGGGTTCTCAGATAGCTGATCCTATACATGTATGTCTCTGCAGTCTAAATATAGTTTCCCATAAAGTAAACACAGATTATATTTTAGATGTACCGTGTGACTTGTAATATCCTTCTTTCCCTTTCAAGCTTCTGTTGTGAAACAAATCGCCATCCCTGGAAACAAAGTTATTTCTATTCAAGCAGCCCTTCTACCCATAAAAGAAAGTGGCATCTCAAGTTTCAGGTAACACAAATATGAATCACTTTATATTGTAATGCTGTAAGAGAAAGATGAAACATTAAAGATTGGGATTATTACTTTTGGGTTTCTTTTTGGGTTTGGGACCAATCTGACACATAACCAGAGGCACAGTATAGCACTGTTAGCAGGTTTAGGGTGTTATCCTTACATTAATTGCCATGAAATAAATGTAAGGGCCTTGCAGATATCTTGCTCCAATGGCAATTGTAGCAACAGTTATTCATCCCCTTTCAGGGTTAAAGTAGTAAATGTTTAGCACCAGGTCTAGAAACCCGCAACAACCAATGAAATATTTGCTTTCAAACAGATCAGCACTAAATACAGTTTTCTGATTCTTTTTCTGATTCTTATGAGCTGGTAAATATGATGAGAGCCTTTCAACATATATTTTATTACCCTGTAGAAATGCAGCTTGTAGAATTCTTCTAAGAGTCTGACTGACATAACAGATGATTATATGCAGGAACATTCTATATGCAAATTAAGAAAGGAGTGGTTTTTTTTTTTATATGGTACCACCTTTTAATCCCCCAGTTGCTTTCTTCTATTTTGCAACCTGTGACTGCCAAAACAAATTGCCTCTCCATATAGCCATCATGCTAGACACAGGTTCTGCTGAGATTTCCTGGACTGCAGGCATGTACATCATTGGCCTGAAGGACAGCAGGGTGCTTATGGGCATTTGTCCATTAGGATCTACTATACGTATGTACGTTGTCCAGAAGGAAATTGTAATAAAGCTCACTGACAAATAGTTTTTCTTTAGAATGCCTGGTTTGGCATTACAGGATCTTTGTCACATGCAGGGACAATAAATGAGAATTAAGCAAAATTAGGTTGGTGCTACATATGTCAGCCAGTATTTCTAAATAAACCCTGTACTGTTTTTATTTATGTGTTATCCCTCTCTCTATTTAATTTTCATCCTGTGTTGTTCAGATTAGTAGACATAAATGGTCGTTACCTCTGTACACACGCATGCACATAGGGTTGCCACTTTTTCCAGAAAAAAATACCGGCCTTCCTATATATTTATTATTTTTCTCTATTAATAACATTGGGATCAGCCATCATTTTTACCGGGCAGGCCAGTAAAATACAAGCCAGGTGGTAACCCTACATGCACGCCACTAGCTTTACGGGCATTATACAGACAGGGTACATATCAATAGTCTGTTAACAGCAAACATATTACAGATTATACAGACATGTCTTTTTCACTTCTTTCTTTTCGGCTTTTCTCTTGTATGTTCGGATTGCTCAATGTATTGGATAACCGCCCCCCCCACACACACACTTATCTTAAACTGACCTGGCAATCTAAGGCAACCAGTGCTGTACAAAATGTTTAGGGGCATGACCATACCCTAATTTTTACATTCCCAATTGTTGTAATTTCAACATTAAGGGACACATTTACTTAGCTCGAGTGAAGGAGTAGAATAAAAAATACTTTGAATTTCAAAGTATTTTTTTGGCTACTTCGACCTTCGACTACGACTTCAACTTAGAATCAAACGATTCGAACTAAAAATCGTTCGACTATTCGACCATTCAATAGTCAAAGTACTGTCTCTTTAAAAAAAACTTCGACCACCTACTTCGCCACCTAAAACCTACCGAGGTACAATGTTAGCCTATGGGGAAAGGTCCCCATAAGCTTTCTAAGTATTTTTTTATCGAAGGAAAATCGTTCAATCGATGAATTAACATCCTTTCGATCGAACGATTTTTCCTACGTTCGTCGAACAAACGAATTGCGGTAAATCCTTCGACTTCGATATTCGAAGTCCAAGGATTTTACTTCGACGGTCGAATATCGAGGGTTAATTAACCCTCGATATTCGACCCTTAGTAAATGTGCCCCTAAAAGTATAAAACGCCTGGTGAAGAATTTCATTATCTATGTTTCGAAAATACTGTAGTTCAGTGTTATACAGAGGAATCTGGCACAAAATAAAACAGAGAAACTAGTTTGATCACATAAATCCATGGTTTCAAGTGCGAATTTGACTTTCTAGGTTCACTGTCCTATTACACCCAAAAAAAGGTCTCAGTAAGCTCTAGAATCCCTGTGCCCTCCAATCACTGACCATTTATAATCATTTTGGGAATATTGGTGTGGACCTCTGTTTTCTGTGTATGCAGAAAACTCACAAGGCAAGTATATGGCAGTATATGGTTTCAATTAAGAAATATTTGAAATTCAAGTCTCTGTAAGCGAGACTCATAAGATCACCCCTCACAAGAACACAGGGTTGAAGAGGCGTATAGTTATCTAGAATGGTGCAAATGTATTGTATGTGCCTCAGTTAAATGGCTTGTTTGGTCAGCCTACTGCAAGTCTATGCATCACAATATCCATATTCAAAGACAGTAGCCACAAAGTTTTAGATCACCCAGAGTGAATTAAGGGAGAGGCATTGACAGTTTTTGTTCCCCCTGAGCATATATTACTCGCTTTTGTGATAACATTTTAAGATATATTATCAGATATCTTAATTTACTTTTCCAGATTGCATTGGTTTTCAAGAACCACTAGGGGGTGCTAGAGGTACATTGGACTATCCAACACTTGACTGGGCATCTTATTCATTTTAAATCCCCATCAGGGTGGCTTCAATTAGGTGTACTGCCTAATTTGAAATCCTCTCCCAGGGGGCTCGGTTCAGCAAAGGAACATTAAAATAAGACAATAATACCTGCATCTTATTATACTCATTTAAATTTAGAGGCTACTTTGGGGAATATATGTTTTCTCCCTTTATTCATAGATGTTTTATGGCACAAATATGCGATAAAGTATGATTACAAATTTACTGCTCTTTGGCAGCCTCAAGGGAAAGCCAAGAAACTTTGTTTTGTTTGCAGACTAAGACAAGGGTTAAAATCCTTCCGTCCACGTTTAATCGTTTTGCTACAATGCTTTCAGTCACCCTTGGGGCTGTTCATTAACATGGTATGGCAAAAAAAAAAATCAACTTTTTGTTATCCAAAGTGCACCTTATCCATACATTTTATGGAGATGCATATATTAACAGGGCTACTAAAAAGGCGAGTCTGAAGACAAGCCCGGGGTAGTGTTTACAACTAGAAATGCCACACTTAGACAGAACAATCATTTCCAGGCTGCAGATGTAATTGCTACGGCCTATTAATTCTGTAACTGAAAATGATTTCTCCGCCTTAAAAAAAAAAGGGGGTCCTTCAATTAAATAAAAGATTGGAAACTTCAAATATATTGTTCTTCTGGAAAAGCTGCATCGCTATTCATTAATGGGATTAGTGCTATGAAAATACATTTAGCACCTTCAGTTTCAGCACAGGCTGCTTGCTGGGATTCTCTAGGAAATAATGTCTGCAGTGCAAACTTTGCCTGAAGCCAGCAGATGATGTTTTTTTTTTTCGTCAGTGCAGACCTTGCCAATAATATTCTTTGTTAACCAATACACAATTTAGATTCTTCAGCCAAGTATTCAGAAACAGTGTAGGAAGATTTATAGTCCTGATTGCTTTCCATATAATCTTACTTTGTTACAGTACTTGGTACTGGCAAGTGTTTCTGTTACTGATGATACCCAGGTGTTTTCAAATTACATGTCTTAAATCTGACGTTCTATATAAGACTTCTATGGAGCTGGCTCATTTGCCTTGCAAAAAGTTCATATTTTAAAGGGGACCAGTCACCCAAAAAAAATATTCAAAATCCTATTTTATCATATTAGTCAAGCAAAATGAACTTTAATTACACAATATAAATTATTTGAATCTTGCTTCCTTCAGTCTGGGAATTTATAATTATAGCAAGCAGGCAGGAGCCATTTTGTGGACACTGTTATTAAGACAAGCCTTGCATCATCTCAGAATCATGTTTGTGCACCAGAATGGGGGGCCCGATGTCCATCCCCATGCCCTTGCTTCACAAATAAATGATTAAGAGACCCGGGGAATATGTGGAGAGCAGTGACATCTAGGAAGTGCTGAATGGAATGTGAAAGTAATTGTCTTCCCTGCCTCTATGCCCAGGGCATAGAGGAGTGGCAGACAATATTTGATTGACAGCTGAGATTTTTAAATGAGCAGCAGCTATGAATGCTTTAATAAAAAATAGAAATTTGATTTCATTTTTAATTTGAAAAGGACTTTTATTATACAGATTTTTGTGTCTGGGTGACAGGTCCACTTTAATGACTGCTGATTCATTGTATAAATTCAAAAAGGAGGACAAAAGGATAATATGCCGGATAACTGACAATGTGCAATTTTATTGCTATCCACACAACATGTTTCGGGCATCACAGGCCGTTTCTCAAGTGTTATCAACTGCTGATTCAATAAAGGAAACAGTCCGTGGTAAACTGGGGTGTTTGAGGCCCACTGGAGCTGTCATATCCAGAACCCCTTATCACAAAGTCATTCACGTGCACCCAGCCAACACCTAACCCTACAACCCAACCCCTCCCCACTCGCCCCATTGCTTCACATTCCTTTTACTTGCAGCCATGATTGGGGTGGGAGAGCACCTAAAGTTTCTGATGGAGAGCGGGGGCTGAGCTGGCAGGGCCCACTGGGTTTTCCCTGTGTCCCACTGGCCCAGTCTGACCCTGGCAACAATGGATTACGGTTATCAGATTGATTGGCTAACTTCATGTATTTAACCTTATACGTGTGTTTCCTATTTTAAATAAAGCACCCTTTTCCAATGGCCCACTTATTGGAGCTTCCCAAAGATCTGCTATGGTCCCTGTCCATGGCCAGGCCACACTTAATTTAAGACATATATCAGATCTATAGGAAGCTCCATTAAGCTCTAACAGTCAAGAGATCTATAGGAAGCTCCATTAAGCTCTAACAGTCCCTGCCAGAAGGACAGAAGGAAGGTGATAGCCAATCACAGCTCTTCAGTCTTACAAGACAGGATTTCCCTATCAGGTTAGCCTAGCTGCTGATTGGTTCCTGTCTTACAGTGCAGTATGCTGAGTGTCGTAGGCTCCTCTGCAAAGCCTGGGAAAGAAGTCAGCAGGAAGTGGAACTGGTCAGGTTTTTGAGGAAAGTTTAAAAAAAATTAGCCTCCAGCAGAAATTTTTAAAGCACGTTCCTTCTATATTGCAATGAATATAATGCACAGACACATAATGGTTGTCTTCTTAAGATGTTTGCAGTTTAATTTTATCTGAGCATTTCAGAAATATGTAAATTAAAAAACTGGGTATTCCTTTATCACCCAGTTGCTAAGGCCAATCCAAATGCAATGATGAGTGTTTGAGCAGTAATGTTACTATGGTTTGCAATCCACTACTGGTAGCTGGCACTGTGGCAACTGGGTTTATTTAAAAAACAGGAAGTTTGCTTTAGATATAAATTCATACATTTTTGGTGGTTTTTGAATACTTTAGCTTTTAGAAAATCATACGTTTGGTTAGCTCTAGTATACCATATCAACTAACCAGACTTTAAGGTTACCTTTACTGCTAACACCACACCACAATAAAAAGGCTACATATTATTCCTTCTAAATAGTCAGCATTAGTCAACACTTAGGGGGTCATTTATCAACACTGGGCAAATTTACCCATGGGCAGTAACCAATCAAATTGCTGCATTCATTGTTCTACTGATTTGTTGCTATAGGTAACTGCCCATGGGAAAATTTGCCCAGTGTTGATAAATGAGTCCCTTAGTGGCAGATTTTTCAAAATGTGAGATAAGAACTCACCACAGAAAAATGTACCCACTTTGTATTCATTCCATTTGGGACTTTTAGAAGCATATTAATCAAATGGTAAACGCCAAAATCCTCCCTTTGATAAATACAATTCTAAAAATCCCATAGGAATGAATAGATAGTGGGTGAAACTTTCTGTGGTAAACTCTAATATCGAATAAATATATGCCCCTTAGTCAGGAAGCATTCTAGGCTTGGATCCACCAAACCTAAAACTAGAGATGGCGCGAACTGTTCGCCGGCGAACTTGTTCGCGCGAACATCGGGTGTTCGCGCTCGCCGGAAGTTCGCGAACGTCGCGCGACGTTCGCCATTTTGGGTTCGCCATTGTTGGCGCTTTTTTTTGCCCTCTCACCCCAGACCAGCAGGTACATGGCAGCCAATCAGGAAGCTCTCCCCTGGACCACTCCCCTTCCCTATAAAAACCGAAGCCCTGCAGCGTTTTTTCACTCTGCCTGTGTGTGCTGAAGAGATAGTGTAGGGAGAGAGCTGCTGCCTGTTAGTGATTTCAGGGACAGTTGAAAGTTTGCTGGCTAGTAATCGTTTTGATACTGCTCTGTTATTGGAGGGACAGAAGTCTGCAGGGGTTTGAGGGACATTTAAGCTTAGGTAGCTTTGCTGGCTAGTAATCTACCTTCTACTGCAGTGCTCTGTATGTAGCTGCAGTGGGCAGCTGTCCTGCTTCTGATCTCATCTGCTGACTGCTGCAATAACAGTAGTCCTTGTAAGGACTGCTTTTATTTATTTTTTTGTTCCAATACAGAGCAGTATCAAGCAGATTACTAGCCAGCAAACTTACTATCATCTGTCCCTGAAATCACTAACAGCTCTCCCCCTAAACTATCTCTTCCAAGCACACACAGGCAGATTTTTCAGATACATTTTTGCCCTTGATCCCCCTCTGGCATGCCACTGTCCAGGTCGTTGCACCCTTTAAACAACTTTAAAATCATTTTTCTGGCCAGAAATGTCTTTTTTAGATGTTAAAGTTCGCCTTCCCATTGAAGTCTATGGGGTTCGCGAACCGTTCGCGAACCGCTCGCATTTTTGCGCAAGTTCGCGAACTTTTTTTCCGACGTTCGCTACATCCCTACCTAAAACCATCTCAAACTGTCAGATGGTAATCACTCCACAGAATGCATGTGCACTGCACTAGAGTACAATGGTAGAGACTTTTGCTCAACTCCAGCCAATGTTTGGATTTGCTTATGAGTGAAGTAAGGGTTGTGTGCGGGTGTTTGTCTTTAGAAGAAAACATACTTTGTGCATTATAGTTTTTATGTTGACATTGCTTTCAGAGGCAGCTTGGAACCCTGCAGTGTGTGTTCCAGCGGAGTGGATGCATCGATGGAAGTGGTGTTTGGATTATTTTGGCCAAATAATGTTTCCAGATACTTTTAGCAATATAGCAAAATGTGAGATCTGAATTTCAGGCTCAACAGTTTACAGAAAGGGTCTGAAATGTGGAATAACATGTGGAACTGCAGTTATGAAATAAAGTGGTCCACTATTCCACTAGCACATTTTAAAAAAAATATGTTTTTTTTAACATTAACAATTTCACAATAAGCTGCTTGGAGTAGTGTGTAACTGCACTCTTAATATGCCTTAAAAACGCAACTGATTTTTCAAAGCCCTTACAGCTTCAGCACGCCAATTCCAAATACACATTGTTTTATGGAGATTTCTGATTTGAATAGTTCAAAAAACCCACAGAAATAGAAAAGAAAACATTCAAAAGTCTGCGCCAGAATCAGCATACTTTAGATTTCAAGGCCAAACCCTGTGCTGGATTCCAAAATATGTGTCCACAGCCTATTTTGTAGTAGGCACCTCACTGAATTCCTCACTTTTACAGATTACAAATTATCTTTGTAGAAATCAAAAAGTATAAATATATATGTCTACTGCAGTCCAAGAAACCTTCTATCTTTGCTGCAGAATTTCTGAAAATCAACTTATTTTCCACTCCAATGTAACACCACTTTATAAATATGTATGCAATAGGACTTCTGAATAGCCTATGAGTACCTAATGATGTGGCATATAGCGACCCCAAAATATAAGTAACCCCTGCAAAAAAAGTAGTAGCATAAGGCACTCTGTTTTTGCGATTTTTTCATGAATGATAATATAGGCATCAGACTCCTGCTGCATGCCTCAATAGGATGGCACTTAGGCTGCATAGCTACCTTGAATGTCTGCCCAGTGTGGAGGATGATACTGCTATTGGGTAGCAGATGTTGTATCCTTCTGTGCACAGTAATGGCGCTAAAACTGAACAAACTAGTTTAAACATTAAATTATATTTTTGAATATATTTGGCACATCTGCTGTATGTTTGCCACCCTTACAGTGAGCCCACCATCCATCCTCAATAAGTAAAATGCCTGCAGTGAGTGCATCCACCCAATAAATTGTAGTGCTTACACGTATAGAGAAAATACACTTTCAGGTTCAGATTCCCAGGCAGTGTGGGCTTCTCCATTTAAAACAGCTGTTTCTACTTTTCTAAATTTAGGGTACCCTGCTCAGTGTAGTGCATGTGTTCCAAATACCTGGCCCGTGACCAAATTGCCTTTTCTGTTTCTAATTGAACCGATAGGAGATCTAAGGTATCTGGGCTGTGGCCAGTCAATTCTTAAAGGGCCAGATGGCAATAATGGAGAATCTATGTTGTTTGAGCCTTTTTTTGCCACTTACAAGGATAAATAAGAGATTTTAAGTAAAATTACAAAGAGAACAGGCACAAGAACCCTATATTGCGTTATACTGTATATAAGCTGACACAACCTGTGGTGGATTAAATAATAACAGGGCTAATTACCAAATCCAGTATGGGTAGCAACAACATGTGTGTTGCTAGACAAAACTAGTTAGTGGGGTAATACAATAAAAGTCACAAAGTTTGCACAAGGTCTACTAGCCCATAGCAGGCAATCAAGGGTTATCTGTTTGAAAGCAAACCTCTTGATTGGGTGCTATGGGTTACTAGAATTAGGGCAACTTTTATTACAAAGTACACAGGTGCATCAAATTTGTTTATTGTACTTGTACTAGATTCTGCATTCAATTTGACTTCCTGCTTGTGCCCTGAGAGAATGTAAAATATGTGCAAATCTCTTTGGTAACAGTGCCTAAATCTATGTTCATATTATTATAAATATTGTGTAGCAAAAAGGCAAGTATTTTTAGTACAATTTCCTCACAGTATTTGTTTTTATTTTTTGGTTGTAGGGAAGAAGATGATATAAATGATGTTACTTCTATGGCTGGTGTTAATCTCAGTGAGGAGAGTGCCTGCATCTTGGCTACCAACTCAGAACTGGTTGGTGCAGTCATTCGGTCATGTAAAGACGAGCCCTTTCTTTTTACAGCTGCACTGCAAAAAAGAATTTTAGAAATCGGTAAGATGGAGAAGTAATGTGCTCACGCAGTCACTAAAAAATGTCACAGAGGGCAGAATTGGCAGGGTGATTATATAACATCCAAACTGGGAGACATTCTGGCATGGTTTTGTCTAGTCTGTTGGTGTGGGTTCAGTTTCCTAAATAGCCAGAGGTATCTAAGATTGTGAGCTGCCACAATTGAAGAATAAGGGGCACATTTACTAAGCTCGAGTGAAGGATTCAAAGTTTTTTTTTGGGTACTTCGACCATCGAATAGGCTACTACGACCTTGGACTACAACTTCGATTCAAACTAAAAATTATTCAACTATTCGACCATTCGATAGTCAAAGTACTGTCTTTTTAAAAATAACTTTGACTACATACTTCGGTAGTTTAAACCTACCGATGTACAATGTTAGCCTACGGGGACCTTTACCATTACTTTGCTAAGGTTTTTTTGATCGAAGGAAAATCCTTTTTTGATCGAAGGAAAATCCTTCGATCAATGGATTGAAATCCTTCGAATCGTTCGATTCGAAGGATTTCATCGTTTGATCTAATGATTTTTCATTTGATCGCTCGATCGTAGGATTTGCCGTAAATCCGGTCAAATTCGATCCTCGAGATAAAATCCTACGAATTCGATATTTGAATTCGTAGGATTTTACCTCGAGGGTCGAATTTGAGGGTTTATTAACCCTCGATATTCGACCCTTAGTAAATGTGCCCCTAAGTGTAGATAAGCTCCAGCTAATGTCTACTAAGGGTGATGACACACACTAAGATTCCGGGGAGATTAATCGACCAGCGACAAATCTCCTCTTCAGGTGACTAATCTCCCCGAAAAGCGATTTATATTCTAGCCAGCGGGATGGCACTTGGAGTGCTTTGTTTTCCAAAGTCACCCGAAGTTGCTTCACGAGGAATCTTCGGACGACTTTGGAAAACGAAGCGATCCGTGTGCCATCCCGCTGGCGGGAAGGCTTTTTCGGGGAAATTAGTCGCCCAAAGAAGAGGAAATTTGTCGCTGGGCGACTAATCTCCCAGGGAATCTTAGCATGTGTCACCACCCTTATAAGTGCTTTCACATAGATTATGAGCTAATGAAGTTTCCACCTCATTGTTCATAGTTCATTGGTGTGAGGTGCCTTAGCCAGGCCCCACAAAAACATTTTGCTGCCCTGTGTGTGCATCTGGCGGTACTTTGGAAGGAGGACTTTTACCTGTGCCAAAAGTTCTCCTTTAACAATTATATATAAAGTCAGCATTTGTAATATATTGGAGTTAGGGATGCACCGAATCCAAGATTCGGTTCGGGATTCTGCCTTTTTCAGCAGGATTCGGATTCGGCCGAATCCTTCTGCCTGGCCGAACGGAATCCGAATCCTAATTTGCATATAGAAAATAGGGACGGGGAGGGAAATTGCATAACTTTTTGTCACAAAACAAGGAAGTAAAAAATGGTTTCCCCTTCCCACCCCTAATTTGCATATGCAAATTAGGATTCGGATTCGGTTCTGTATTTGGCCGAATCTTTCAAGATGGATTTGGGGGTTCCGCCAAAATCCAAAATGGTGGATTCAGTGCATCCCTAATTGGAGTATACATTAAACCACACAAATATAGAGCATAAAGAATCTTTTAAACATGAAGCAACCCTATATATATATATATATATATATATATTTCACATCTATGAAACATAGATATTTCTATTAATAAACCTTGCTTGGGATCATGCTTAATCTATATTTTTTTTTATATTTCTAATCTTGCTTGTTTTTACTGACAATGTTTACTTCTTTATAAGTTGGAAACAAGCCTATTACACTTAAATATAACGGGCAACCAAGTGAGATGGGGTACTCCCTTTCATGTGCTCATGATTTTCTGATAAAATTTGAAATTTGGAAAAATGTAAATGTTTCTCTATCCATTATGGCTATATTTGGATATATATGTATAATAATCCTTATTTTTATGGTATCTTAATTTCTGTTGTGTTGTGATACTTATGTATACAAAAAACTTTTCAATAAAAGATTTTTTTTATTTAAAAAAAAAAGATGAGGCAACCCAGTGTCACTACATGAATCTATCATTATTATGGTGTCCACTTATTGCAGTGGATTTTAAGAAAAGAAAACAGCAAGTAGACCCCTGTGGGTTATTATAGAAGCTGGTTTTGCACGCTGTAATATAGCTGAGTGAGTTTGTAATTCTTTTCCATTTAGCACAGATATTTTTTTTTATATTACAATTAACATACTGTTTTTGTCTTTGTAACATTTATTTTTTAAAGTTGTATATAGTTTTTTAATATATATATATATATATATATATATATATATATATATATATATATATATCGTAATATATAATGTTTATATTATATTACATAATATATCAGAAATACAGTATCAGTATAAAGTATCATATTAGATTATTCGAAATAAATATTCTAGTATTACAGAAAAAATACAGAAATTCTAATATAATTACAAATAGCAGAGGATTTGATTGTTAAAGCTTGCAATCTATCTGAAAACCATGACATTTTTTTTCTCCTAAAACTGACCTTGGAAAGGAAATATATTCTGATGGTTTAGTAAAAAAAATTGCCTTGGCTTTATAAAGCTGCAGGCTAAGTTTTATTAACACAATGTCTTGTATCTTTGAAGTTGTTACTTTAGCAGGCAAATCATAATCTGCAAGCCTCTATTCTTAATGGATATGTCTTCTAGAGGGAGCAGAAAACCGCTGTGCTAATTATTTCAATTATCAGCTTTCACTAAAATATGTAATGGATTTTCTCTGCTTGCACAGGTAAAAGGCATGACATTAAGGAACTTAACTCTGATGTTATGAACTTGGTCTCCCATGCGACACAGGAACGATTACGGGGCCTTATTGAAAAGCTGACTTTGGCAGCACAGCACAGATCTACCAACTACAAGGTAACTGAAATTGTACTTTGGAATACTAAATTGTACTTTGGAATACTAAATGTGATGGTTTCATTGGTTACTGTGAATGTTAAAGATACTGACATCACATCTGATATTTACTATGTTAAATATCATTTAAACAAGAAATGCAGCAACAACTTCTAGTTTAAAGTTAATCCTGTGGCTGTTGTCAAAATAGTCAGAGAAAGTCAAGAAATCTGGTACATACTGTAGGTTTTGCTTTGTGCTCAAGAGCTGTGATTTTAAAGCAGACATGGGCTGGCCATTTATTATAACTTCATACATATATTTATATATAATGTTTTTACCCTCTGTTGGAGATTTAATGAAGATTCTATAACGGTAATCAGTGCATCTACTTCTGTGTGGTATATGGGTGCTGGGACCCCTTCTTACTATTTTACTGAGCTTCGCTGACATAGCATAGCATTGGGGAAAATAGGAGCTGAAATCCTGAGAGAAGCTTACTGACTTTTAAGTTGGAAACAGTCTTGTGTTCTTTGTGAGGCCAAGGCCCCATGAGTGAGAGGAAAAACACGTTTTTTATTAGGTAATGCAGGAAAGGTTTAGTATTTTATCTTCTGTGTATTTCAATGAGTGGACTTTGACTTTATTTTGGGTCTTCAAGAGTGACTCCAAGAGACCACAATCCAGCTACCTAACCTGATCTTGATAAGCTTAAAATAACATGCTCTTTAAAAAAGAGATTTCCATAACGCCTTATAGAATGCCACGCTGGCACGTGTGTAAGCTAGTAAGGCGATCAGGGACCCCTTACAAATGAAATGAAAGCTACAGTATGCAGTAGATTTACATCTGTAACATTATACTCGAGATTGACGTTGCATCAGGGTAAAATGTTTTAAGCCAAAGACATCATATGTCTCTAAAAATTCAGAAAAACATTAAAACATGAGACAAAAACTGAAAGGTCTGACATGGGATTCCTAGAAGCTATTTTTTTAAGTATTTTTGTTCCTGAAAAACTAGAAGATGGCGGCAACTCGGTTTGAGAATAGGTTGTACAGGTTGTAATTATAACAGATTTTTAATGGTTGGAATATATACAATTGTACTCAAAGAAACCACATTATGAACCTATATATGTTTTGACACAGTTTGTCATACTTTATGGATCTCATTTTTCTTTTTATCGGTTTGTGTTTCTATGATGTAGTGTGGTTAAATTAATCTGCAGTAGGTAAAGATATAAGAGAACAAAAATTCCTGGGCGATAAGAACATCCATGGCATTCGTCCACATTATAATTAAAATCAGTCCTATGATATCCAATAGATAACATAATTTATAACTGAGATTACTTGTCAGTGTAGCCCATGGGGTATATTTATCAAAGAGTGAAGTTAATAGTGAAGTTCCGCCACTAGAGTGAAATTCCGCCACTCTCCATTCATTTCTATGGGATTTTTATAGGCGTATTTATCAAACGGTGAACTTTCACTTCACCCGTTGATAAATACGCCTTTCAAAAGCCCATAGAAATGAATTGAGAGCTGCGGAATTTCTCTCTAGTGTGGAACTTCACTCTTTGATAAATTTACCCCCATGTGTCTATAGCTCTGCCACTTTCCTAAACCCTATAACTAAACCTTTATGCTTGACCCTGATCTATACCAAATTTATGTTCCACTCTTCTAAACAAATGTCACAGTCCAATTGGATAAGATGTGAATGTTAGGAATATCTCCTAGAAAAGTATAAGGAAGTAATCACAGAGAGAGTTTACATTACACCTTTTTGTTCCCTCCATAGCCTGTCAATGGAGGTTTCCCTTAAAATAAAGCAAGTGACGTTAAAATGTATAATTTACCATCATTATTGAGCACCATCACAAAGGTCAAAAAGCATGCACAATATGAAAATATCCCTGTATAACCCACAGCAAATTGGTTACTGGCCTCAGGTCTCAGTGAAAAGTTTTATTACATTGTACACTGATGGAAACTATAACATTTGTAATCTTTATTCCACTGGCAGGTGGTGTTGCTAAATACTTACGGGTTAGCAAAAGCTATATTAAATCTGTGCAATGGAAACCTTTATGCACAAATTTAAATCTTCTCCAGGTACTAGTATGATTGATACTATGATCTTCAAACTAGAAGATGAGCAAGATTCACTTGAACAAAAGACTGAACCTTTTACGTTTAAGTATATAAACATTAAAAGCAGGGCAAATTGTACTGGAAAGTGTGTAAAGGAGGAGAGATGTGATGCAGTAAAGCGACCAGGCTGTGGTAGTAGATGATAAACTAGGGTAGATGTATCTGTGCAGCTAGTTTATACCGCATTTCTTGCTGTGTAACGGAATGGAGTCTAATGCAGGTCTTGAGTGGTGAAGTTGTGATTGGCGGTGGTGCTACAGGGCAAAGGAGGGAGCTGAATGGAGGAATTAAGAGCTATGCCTTCAACTGTGTTTGGTTAAATTGGAAGCTTCTTTGCAGGTAGTAAATTGAGACAGTGTGCTAAGATCAGGTTTGAATAGGCAATGTATAAATGTGATGGACAGTGGAAGAAGCAAGACTCTCAAGGGTTAAAGACAGGGTATATGAGGAAAGCTGCTATATATAACCTTTAGGGCATATGCCACATAATGCATATTGATGACTACTGTTGAGTTTGGATTGACTTCTGCTTTCATTCAGCTCTTGATTCTCATCAGAAAATGGTAAATGTAAACAAGCTCATCTGGGGCTACAAGCTACTCACATATCTGCCCCACATCCCCAGTATATTCAGTTCTATATTTGCAATAGTTCTAGTTTTTAAGGTAAGAAAATGAAACACAAACCTCCATATAGGCCAGTATCTGCACCAAAGTATAATATATTATAAACTTACACTGTGCAAGTGCCATTTACATCCTCCATTTTTTCATTGTAATAAACTATATCTACCAATCACAGAACAGCTTGGGGCTCATTTATCAACACTGGGCAAATTTGCCCATGGGCAGTTACCCATAGCAACCTATCAGTGATTAGCTTTTTAAAGCCAGCTGCAAGTAAAACAATGAATGTAGCAATTTGATTGGTTGCCATGGGTTACTGACCATGGGCAAATTTGCCCAGTGTTGATAAATGACCCCCAGTATCTAAAGGGGGTAGCATTGCAAATGATTAGCAACACTTGTGATGCCTCTCAGTAAATGGCCACAGCTTATGCTCAAAATGGACATTATCATTAATGCAATGGTAACTTGCTGCTGCTCTGAGGAGCCAGCAGTACTCAAACGTGTCTGTGCATTTTTCAATTTAGCATGCAGGAATAGTAGAATAACTTGCTGATAAAGCCAGCATTTTGGGATTATTGTATACGTGAAGCGAAGTCTGGAAGTTAGGTATGTGGAGTGTAATGAGTGAGGTGTTGAAGAGCAGATTGATAGAAGAGTGGTTTGGTGAATGCCTGGAGCAATGTTCTGAGATGTAGCATGAAGCAGAGTTGTGAACTGTTTTGAATGTCATGGTATGATTTTCATTCTGAAATGTAGAATGGTATGGCAGAGTATGTTTGATATGGTGTATGAGCCTGGCAGCAGCATTTCTTATGGACTGGAGCTGTGACATTCTGTGGAGGAGAAGACTTACAGTTGTCAGTATATGTGATATACTTGTGAATCAAAATTATAGTGACATCTTGCATTATAAATGATCATACTTTGGAAATATTGCTTAGGTAAAAGTGACATGATTTAGGTAGATTGGATATGAGACGTGAGGGACACTAAGGCACTTCACTTGGTGAGATGGGATGAGAACTGTGCTAAACAGATGTTATAGGTGTTGGATGGGAGGAAGAGAACCATTTCTGTTGTAGAGAGATTTTGCCAGTTAGAAATGGCTGGCAAACCCTGAAGATACTTGAGTTAAAGGACCTGGGTTGAGATTGGGAGAGGAGGAATTTGAGTTATATCAGCATGCCCTTTATAGTGTACATTTAAATACAACCCCCCACCAAGGGTTACCAATAATATTGGGGTGACTACAAAAACGCTTTTCTGTTCTAACCTAAAACCAGACAAAAAATGTCATGCAGACTTTTCATCTGTCAGCAAGTAAATATTTTGTCCTTTTGATAAAATGTAGTTACACCATTCTACTTTTAATATCAATATTTTTTTCTTTCAGCAAAGTGATCGTTATCTCAAGTATTCGAATATAAGAGCACAACTCAAATTTCTTGAACAGCTGGAACACTTGGAGAAGCAACATAGACATGAAGAGGAAAGGGAAATGCTGCTTAGAGTCGCCAAGGTAGGTCCATATCTTTAACCCAAGATTTTTAAGGTCACCAGGTAGTTTGTAGGAGGACAAGATAAATGCTTGAAACTGACCCTCGAGTGTACCTTTAGGAGCTACACTTGAGGGTTAGATATTTACATTATCAATCTGAAACGCACCTTTCGTTATTTATGAGCAACAATTGCCTTACATGAGTTTAAATGTGCAGGTCCAAGCCAAGGTCCAACCATCAGGCCCAGATTTGTGGAAAGGCAACCTAGGCCCGGGCCTAGGGCTGCAGGATTTTAGGGGGGCGGCATGCTGCCCAACCACACCCACATTGGTTCAAAAACACTGGGATTGCTCCGGTCCAAATGATTAAAATTTGCACGAATAAAGGGATAAAGGGGAGGGGACAGGGGCGACGAACAGCAGTGGGCCTAGGGGCGTCTGCCAACCATTAAGTAAATGGCTGGGTAATTTTGAGTGGCACTATCTTGGTTGGCATCAAGCCCATAATCACATACTTATGATTGACACAATGGACTGCACACATTTGTAAAGAATCTCTCTCTCTCTCTCCCCCTCTTGCCTGTAAAGAGATTAAAAAAACAATAATCTGAAAAATAAAATCCATGATTTTCTCACTGTTCAAAGATGCCCATGAATAACTCATTGGCTAGTGACTGTTGACTGAGTTGGGAGCTTATTCACCTGTGCATGGGGCAAGAACTGACATCTGTTAAAGTTGCACTCATTTGGTGACCTCTCCAAATAAGTGAGGACTTGAAAATTATATTTATCATTCATCTTGGCTTTGCGTATCCATTTTGTAGGTAACTCTTTTAAGTTAAAAGAAAAGGACACATACAAGTGTATATATACATAGTGTATGGATTTAAAAGAAATCCATATTCCATATTCTTTGTTTGATCCTGCAGCTTAACATTGCCATATATCTGGATACAAGTTCAAAAAGTTCTTTTGTTAAAGTTTATCCTTTAGTGCATTCAGTTTCTCTCGTTTTCAGAACTGATGACTGAACTGTGTTGTTTCTGTGGCAGACTAGCAGAGTGCAGATTGCAGTGCAGGCAAGGTCATGCCATGACTTAACCTGAGTGACAGCATAGGCATCTCTTTCAGCTTGCTTTTTCCTTCAGGCTTCAGCTCCGGCACCCAGCCTATATGGAAAACATGAATATAAAAAAAATGCATGAACAGAGTCTTACAAATCCTGGACTGAGGCACACTCTGCCCTCAGTAAAACATTTGAATCTCTTGAGAAAATTGTCATGCTTCAAATATTTTATGGCTGATGCAGGCTGAAGAATGTGGCATTTATTTGTACATTCATTTAGATTGCCAAGTGTTTTATTGTGTATTATTTAACTGTTCTACAGATTATCCTGTAGTGTAGCTATTGCTGAACTATGGCCCCCAGAATCCATACTATGAAGTTCAGCATCAGCTTTTGTGTCCATGGTTGTCTAGTATCCCCTGTTCTAGGGTAGCAGAGATTATTTATGAAATATATTTATTTTTGTTTGCCTTTGCAGAGTCGTTCAAATAGGGAGGATCCTGAGCAGCTGAGATTAAAACAAAGGGCCAAAGAGGTAAGGCAATTAGGTCTGACATCTCATATTTAAATGTATTGTTATATATTTAATGCATCCAGGGCTGGGGCTAGGCATAGACATATTGTACCAAAGCCTTCTGGAAGTGAATGGGTTATTCTAAAGTTGGAGGCTTTTTTCCTGGCAATTAGGTCAGAGTTTGTTTTGCTGTTGCGTGCCATTTATACAGGCCTCGGGGAAGGACATGAACAGCCAAAGGCAAGGGCAGCATTTCAAATTAGGCTTTGCAGCCATAGACCGAAAAGCATTGAGCGCTGTATGTGCATATATATAACATATAACAGGTACACACGCACATACTTTGTTTGTAGGGTTACTTAGACATGTGCTGTGCCTATGTAAAGAATCTTTAGATTAATTGAGAAAGAGGAAAGCACTTTAGATTTAGCATCTGGGACTGTACAATAGGCTACATTTTTCCAGGGTAATTGTTCGTTTTGTAAATCTGATACTGCTTATAATTCTTGGCTGGGAGGCGGTTCTGGGATTTCGTTTTAAATGGAAAATGCCTGAGGCTTTTAATTTTCTGAGCCCAGCAGTTTTGAGCTCTGAGATGGAGCCCTTGTTTTCTCTCAGTTCATGTTTAGCTGCAGGGGATTTAGTTTATAGCTTAGGCTGGTTAAGCTTTTACTCCCAGAGGCCTCTGCATAGCAACTGTACAAACTAACAAATACGTTCATTTATGTCTGCAGTCTTTCACTCGGTAGCTGTTTTCTTTCTTCCTTTACCCCCCCCCCCTCTCTATTTCCCAATATCCATTTCCTGACTTCTCTAGCCGGAGAGGAAAAAAAAGCTGCACTAATTAGAGCTTATTTTAATTGAGCCTTAATATTGAAGCTTGCTAGAATTGGCCCCGAGCTGCTTGGAACAGAATGAAATGAAAGCACCTAGGGCAAGAGAAGGGAGAGAGAGAGGGAGAGGTGTGTGATATTTTTTCACTTGACCTACAGTTTCATTCCCCTGCTGAATAAATCATCAAGCCTGTTCACATTTCTGATTAAGGATCTGACAGCAGACGATAATAAAGACAATTGAGGTGTGAGACGTGTGATATGGAGCTGAAGAAATTGGTTTCTATAGTTACTAGTGATTTCATGCAATTTTGGAGGATCTGTGCTCTAAATGAGTCAAGATACTTTCAGAGCAACCCTTTATTTTTTCTTTTTTGTGAATCTCCTCCCTAACTGTGCCTCTTGAACTGTGAAATGTGTTGTTGTTGAACACTACTGCACTTTGCTCCAAGGTGCCAGCAGCAGGTTGTTTATGAATGTTTTAAATAACATCATTATTGCTATTAATGTACAATCTAAAACAAAACAAATAGATCTCCCAGCGAGCCATTGCTTTCCTGCAAGTAGCAACCTGGCTTTTTTTTTCTTCAGGATTATGTAGTGAAAGAGACATAATTGCAGCTTTGTGTTTACTGCAAGGTTCCTGGCATTTGGCATGGCAAACATCAAAAAATGCATTTAGTGGTTTTCCCCAAAATTAGAAACACCATTATTATTATTACATATTTCTAAAGCACCAACATATTCTGCAGCACTGTACAATAAATGGCTATATACTTTAAACATAAAGATCTACATACAAAGTAGCCAATAACTGATATAAGAGGTAAAGAGGACCCTGCCCAAAAACACTTACAATCTAAATGGAGAATAGACTTCCCAGATGCTATATGGATATTGTCCTGTTCCAGCCACGAATAATAATAAACAGTTGCCTAGGGAGGCATTGTTCAGTCTAAATTACAAGGTAGAGGGTCTGCTTAAAGGTATAAGAACTATTATTTGCACCAGCCATTTGGTTTTTGGTGAGCTACCACCATTAAAGTGAACATGGCCTTAAAAGTTCTTGCGGTAACGTGTGTGGTTTAACGTGAGTGTGGTTTAAAGTGGGCTTGGTTAAAGGAAAACTTTACCCCCAAAATGAATACTTAAGCAACAGATAGTTTATATCAAATTGAATGACATATTAAAGAATCTTACCAAACTGGAATATATATTTACATAAATATTGCCCTTTTACATCTCTTGCCTTGAACCACCATTTCGTGACTCTATCTGTGCTGCCTCAGAGATCACCTGACCAGAAATACTACAACACTAACTGTAACAGGAAGAAGTGAGGAAGCAAAAGGCAGAACTCTGTCTGTTAATTGGCTCATGCGACCTTACATGTGGTTTGTATGTGTGCACAGTGAATCTTACGATCTCAGGGGGCGGCCCTTATTTTTTAAAATGGCAATTTTCTATTACCCAATGGCACATACTACTAAAATGTATATTATTATGATAATGGTTCATTTACATGAAGCAGGGTTTTACACATGAGCTGTTTTACTCAGTATCTTTTAATAGAGACCGACATTGTTTGGGGGGTATAGTTTTCCTTTAAAGCGTACATGGTTTAAAAACACGGCGTGGTCAACTCTGGCTTCCATTATCGGCCCTCCACCACGTAGGCCAGAAAACTTCCAGCCCTTGGTACCACAGAAGTTGGATAGCACTGGTCTATGTTATACTAAAAGTTCAATGTAGGCCTTATAAAATGTCCTATATATTGTCAGTAGTGGTAAATTAAGAAACTCTGCACGGATGTTTGACAATACACTACAGGTTCCAAATTAAGACTTGCTTACTAGCCTTCTAATGTTATAACATACTTTTATTCTTTACACAGATTTCTTTCCTGAGGTGTTTGGTTATGTATACTGATTTAATAATCCACCAGCATAGGGACTGAAATGCTTCAGTGTTGGGTCTGTTTCCCTGAAGGTCCACCGAGGAGGAGTTTTATACAACTATCGTTGGAACGCCTATTTCTGGGGAATTATATATTTAAAGCAATTAATACCATGAAGATAAGTAGTGGTATACCTTATTTGTCTTAAAATATCCTTGTATCTGTTTCTCAGGTGCAGCAAATGGAGTTAGAACAAATACAGTATCGGGAAGCCAACCTTACTGCTTTAGCTGCAATCGGGCCAAGGAAAAAGAGACCATTGGATTCACTGTGCCTTCATAATAGATGGGATGTATGTATTGTGTGTGGATAGTTAACTATCACTTGTTATGTAGAGTAACTGGTAATACATATATACAGTCTGTTATAAGATAGGCAGGTATGGGAAAAGATATTGCATATATGCATAACCTGCCTGGAGTTAAATTCTTCACTAGGCCTTGTCTCCCTAATGGGTATTCCACTGAAAATTATTAAATTCCCAATGGGTTACTGAACTGGGTTACTGAACTTCTCTAGGATAAAAACCTATTTTCTAAGTTTTTTTGTGGGAATTCATCAGCCCTCTGCTGCTCTGTGTCACATCTCTTCTCTGCTTAATGCCAGACAGCAGGATACTAACAAGTCACATATGCCTAGTTGGAATTAAACCTCAGCCCTGCTGTACATTAGGGATTAAGAACCGGAATGGGGCAAACAACATCTTGCTTCAAGGAAATGCCCAGTTACTGGTTCATACAGTCTAATACAGTATTTAAAAGTATACCATGAAAGGTGCTAAAATAAAAATTACTGACCAAAGATAACTGGTTACCGTACATTAGAGGGTGTAACTATTTAAATTACCATAATATAAGACAAAAACACAATAGGACTTCATCCCCCAAAACCCAGATAATAAGATACTTAATTGGTAATATTGAATATAATATATGGAATGTAAAAACACATTGGAACATTGCGAAAGGTATACCAGTGTGAAATCAAGGGAAAATTCCACCTCCTATTTGGGATGAAGAGTGAGTGTCTCAAAACACACAGGCACATAAATATTTCTCTTGTCTTACAACTCTGTGAAAACAAGATGCAATACCGTAGTAGAATAAAATAAAAAAACTAATTTGCATGGTATACTATAGAGAGCTATATATCAGTAATATTTCTTCAATACAGGCATTGTATCCGTTATCTGGAGACCCATTATCCAGAAAGCTCGAATTACAGAAAGGCCATCTCCCATAGATTGCATTTTAATCAAATAATTAACATTTTAAAAAATTATTTCATTTTTCTCTGTGATAATAAAACAGTACCTTGTTCTAAGATATAATTAATCTTAATTGAAGGCAAAACATTCCTATTGGGTTTATTTAATGTTTAAATGATTTTTTTGCATTCTAACGGTGGAGATTCAAATTATAGAAAGATCCCTTATCTGGAAAACCCCAGGTCCTGAGCATTCTGAATAACAGGTCCCATACCTGTACAATCTTGCCTCTTTGTAGCACCTCATTTGAGATAAGGTCATTTGCATCCATAGTTGGTTCCTATTAGGTTAAGTGCGACATCAGGTTATACAGCCTTAATATACATTGGTATTCATTTAGTTATAGTGTCAATATCACATACCAGGATGTGCATGCTTATTCTTGTGGTGTAATTAAAATGTATTAAGTAAGCTATGTTTTTGTATTTTGTTTCCTGATAGTATTGGACATGTAGATTTTTCCGTATATGCAGGGCCATCATTAGTGGGGGTACTGCAGTCAGGAGCCTAATGGTAAAGGGGTCCTCAAAAGACATAGGGGCATGTTTACTAACATTGGAGATGTTGCCCATGGCCCATGGCAACCAATCAGCAATTCGATCTAAACAGCCACCTATAACTTAGAAAACAAAAGCAAAGATCTGATTGGTTGCTATGGCAACATCTCCAGAAATATCTCCAGATATCTATCTCCAGTGTTATTAAACATGCCTCATTGTAACATAGTAAGTTAGGTTGAAAAAAGACACACGTCCAAAAAAGACACACATCTATCAAGTTCATCCTTTTATCTTTTTTTAACCTGCCAGTTGATCCAGAGGAAGGCAAAAAAACCCATCTGAAGCCTCTACAATTTGCATCAGAGTGGGAAAAAATTCCTTCCTGACTCCAAAATGGACCAGTCCCTGTACTTGTACTATGAGCTATCTTCCATAACCATTAGGGATGTAGCGAACTGCCGAGTATGTGTTCGGGAACGCCGTTCGCGAACACCGGCAAAAAATGCGAACAGTTCGCGAACAGTTCGCGAACTTCGAACATCCGAAAATCGTTCGATTCGAACGATCGAAGGATTTTAATCGTTCGATCGAACGATTTCCGTTCGAATCGAACGATCGAAGCCATTGGATCGAATGATTTCATTCAATCCAATGGCTTCGATCGTTCGATTCGAACGAAAATCGTTCGATTTTAGCGATCGAATGGTCGAATGGTCGAACGATTTTGACGCGAACGCCTATTGGCGAACGTCGCGCGAGGTTCGCGAACTTGCGGCGGACGCGAACAGTCGAAGTTCGCGCGAACTAGTTCGCCGGCGAACAGTTCGCTACATCCCTAATAACCATGTATTCCCTCACTTGCTAAAAAGCCATCCAACTCCTTCTTAAAGCTATCTTATGTATCAGCCTGTACAACTGATTCAGGGAGAGAATTCCACATCTTCACAGCTCTCACTGTAAAAAACCCATTCCGAATATTTAGGTGGAACCTCTTTTCTTCTAAACGGAATGGCACATGCCGAATCCTAGCACCAGGCAAGTAGCAGACTGTTCGGCATGTAGGGTCCTTACGGCAGATTAACCTATACACCATTCTAATAATTGCAATTTGTGGGCTTTTTTTGGAAGTGGGTGGCATTTGGGATTTTTGATTGTGGGAGGATCTTGGTATAATCCAAAAAATAGAGAATTAATGTAGCTCACCGATTACAATTAGTGGCTTGTCCCACGCGATATCCTGTGCTCAGTCCATAAATAAATTCTTTGTGTAGGACAAATCCAAGGGAAGTAAACTTTGACTTCAATTTAGTTTATTCAAGGAGTAATTACACACTACATGTTTCTGGCTAGGCCCTTTATTGAGACACTTGATAAAGGGCCTAGCCCGAAACATGTAGTGTGTATTCACTCCTTGAATAAACTAAATTGCAGTCAAAGTTTACTTCCCTTGGATTGGGCCTACAAAAATAATTTATTTATGGATGGATCTTGGTATAATAGGCGTGACCTTGGCCTGTATGCACTGGCCATTTTCTATTTCCAATGGGGTCCTACTCTACCCAGGTGACTTAATAATTGGTGGGCACTGTTAACTTAGTAGTACGAGGCCCCATATTTATTCATGGAGTGTTTGGGACATAAATGACCACCTTTTATAATATTTAGTATTTGGTTCTTCAGAGCAAATAATGCTTTAATGGTCAGCTTTATGCCATGAACATCTACTGTCAGAGTGATACAAGCTTTCTTGGGGTTTCTTCATTACAAGGCCTTATGCTCCTGAATGTCCCATCATTTACCAGGCAACACTACCCAGGCTGAAAGATAATGAAATCACCAATTTTCATCTTTTCCATTCGCCCCACTAAAAACCCCTTCATTTAAGGCCTTTTACCATTATAAAAGATACAGTTGTAAAGCTGTCCTCCCTCTGATTACTGTACAGCACACAGAGGTAAATATATTTCTTGCAGATATAGCATAATACTTCTTTTTGGTCCCCATAGGTTCTTTAAATGGGAGGATGTGAGTTTTTCCTTGCCTCGTACATGAATACTGTCTGTTTTGCAAAATGTCAGCCATTATTATGTGACAATATTATTTTCACCTTTCTCTAATTGAGAAGTTTGAAGGACATTACTGCAGCTCCCCTGGGGGTGTTTCATTTAGAATTTTGCCTTCGGCTTTCGGCTGCTTCCTGCAGATTTGACCTTCTTTTCAACCCTGTGTTGTAGCTGTGCTGCATTACTATCATTTCATCCACAGCACACTTGCTTCTCTTTTAAATGCTTCCTGCCATTGGATCCAGCAGGGCACTCGTGCGCCTCTATTCTTTCACCTGTAGTCTAACTGCACTGCATTAACCAGTAGGCAAAAGTGTTTTGTCCCATTGCCTTTGTTTGCCTTTTTCTTTGCAAAACAGTCTGTTCTTGCTGTTTAGAATATTGGCAAAACTTGTAATTGTTGTAGTTTTATTAAACTGCCCTTTCATATTGCCCATTATTTATGGTAATCTGCTATATGTTGTATTCTTGTGCATCAGTAAATATTACAGCAGAATTATCATTTCATTGTAAAATGTGTTTCTTGTCTCGACTCAGTGTTCTGTGTGCAACATAATTAATTACCCTCCTTAATTATAAAACATTTTATTTTATGCAGTAAATATTTTTCTTACACTAGTTCAGCTATAATCCAAGCCACTCTTAAAGACATTAACAGAATCTGCCATCACTGCATTCCACAGCCTCATGGCCCTCACCAATAAGACCCACCTATACGCATACCATACCTCCCAACTGTCCCTTTTTCGGAGGGACAGTCCCTCTTTTGACAGCTCAACCCGCAGTCCCTCATTTGTACTGGAAAGTCCCTCTTTTCTCTGCACTGAACAGCCAGAAAAAGAAACAACGTTTCTCACTTAATTGGCTTTTAGCAGAGAGCCCAGAACAGCTAACAGGTGCAAATAAGATACTTTGTAACAATTTTGAGACACAAAAACACAGTTTAGATAAGGAGAAATATTTTCAAACTTTCATAACCTGCCAAATTTTGTAAAACAAACATGGTAATTAGGGGGTGTGGTCACAGAAAGGGGTGTGGTCAAAAAATTGCTGCGCTACGTGTGGGAAAAAAAAATTTGTCCCTCTTTTTACTTCCAAAATGTTGGGAGGTATGGCATACCCCCTCCCCTACGTAGACCCCCCCTCTCCTACCCCCCAGCCTAGCTGCTACCCTGGGAAAAATGCCCCTAATTTTTTACTTACCTGTTGGTGCAGATTCAGGGATCACAGTTCACCACAGCCATCTTCCAGGTAGTTTCAACCTGCTCAGACCTTGCGGTCTTATGTCTGTTAAATATAGACTGGTGTCAGCATCAGTTATCTTAAAGGAGAAGGAAAATCCCCCCCTCCCCTGTGTTGCCCCCCCCCTTCCTCCTCCACCTTGGCCTACCTGTCCCCCCGGGCAAATGCCCCTAACTTGTTACTCACCTCTGCCCAAGGAGTTCACAGACGCCATCTTCTCCCAAGCGGTCTTATTCCTGGATTAATCGGCATCTTCTTGCGCATGCGCAGTAGGAGCCTTTACCGGTACGGATCTACTGTGCATACGCCGAATGTCACGAAGTGAATTCGGAAAACTTTGTGACTTTTGGCGCATGCGCAGTAGATCCGTACTGGTAAATGCTCCTACTGCGCATGCGCCAAAAACGCCGGTCAAAGCAGGAATAAGACCACTCGTGAACTCCGTGGACAGGAACTGCGCAGAGGGGTGAGTAACAAGTTAGGGGCATTTGCCTGGGGGGACAGGTAGGCCAGGGGGGGAGGAGGGGCAACACAGGGGAGGGGGGAGGGTTTTTTGCACCCAGGGGGTTTCCTTCTCCTTTAAGCAATCATTTCTGTACTGCAGCCTAACGAAATAATTGAGCCCCTTGACATCTGTCTACAGGGCTATCTAGATCTTTAGTTATCATGTAATTATATCATTTACCTTGAAACGTACTGACATATACATTTTTACTCTCCTGCAAGATGTATAATATTGCAACATAAGACAGTTCTGTGGTCCCAACTGCACACGACCTCAAGGGTGGCGAAATCAATTATTGAGCAACATTTCTGCACAGGGCTCTAAGAGACAATGCTGACACTCTGGTTTCTAATAGCAAAATGAAGATTATTTATTACAACGGCCTTGTATCATTTATATGACTGACCACCGTCCACATTTGACTATTTTCCCTAAACCTACCCTGGCTTGGGCCCTTGGCATTGCAGTGTCAGAGTGACTGGGGGACTCGGATATTATTACACTCTGACACTAACCATTCGCCCGTCAAAGGAATAGGCCGTTCCCATATATCAACATTGGGTCAGTGGCCCCATTCTAAAACTATAAAGAGTCTGAAGAAGAAGGCAAATCATTTTTAAAAAAAAAAACAAAACTATAACAACCAAGTGAAAACTTATTAAAAATAAATTTGATTTTCCTTTGATTTTTAGGTTGTCTCACCTCATTGTGTGCTCTCCTAATGCTTTACAGAATAAGTAAAATCAAAATCTCTAAAAAGATTATAAGCAGCTCCCAAATTGACATACCTCTCTCCCAACACTGAGTTTGATGTTCTTTCTATTGCCAGTAACCAATAATACCCCCCAAACTAAAGTCTCTTTACAGTGCCTTACTCATGAAAATACATGTCAAATTCTGTCATTTTAAATAACAATACTGCCACTGTTTCAGTGGTAAAATATATATTATATTGATTTTTAAATTTATAATGAAATAGCCTGACATTACTTACCAAGATTATTACTCTGTTTTAGGTGACATATATGTATATGCACAAGGGGTACACCATACTTTACTGTGTATAGGTTTCAAGGTTTGTGGTTGTGTTGTGTTTAGGTCAGCAATGCACTTGTCTGTGTACAGTATGTCTAATCTGTGTACAGCAGTGATCCCCAACCAGTAGCTCGTGAGCAACATGTTGCTCTCCAAACCCTTGGATGTTGCTCCCAGTGTCCTCAAAGCAGGTGCTTAATTTTGAATTTCTGGCTTGGAGGCAAGTTTTAATTGCATATATACTAAGTATAGTGCCAAGTAGAGCCTCCTGCAAGCTGCCAGTCCACATAGGGGCTAACAAATAGCCAATCACAGCCCTTTTTGGCACTCCAAGGGACTATTTCATGCTTGTGTTGCTCCCCAAATCTTTTTACATTTGAATGTGGCTCACGGGTAAAACCGGTTGAGGATCCCTGCTGTACAGTATCATACTTTAGTAAGCCTTATTTGGAACCATTAGCACAGTCCCCAGTCATATGCACTAAATATGCCTGGAATGAACTTGCATGAACGGTAGCTACCTCATAACACTAATTCCTCATACACTTTCTTTGTTTCTAGGAGACAAATGCACCTGGATCCACAATTTTTGGCCTGTCAACATCTTCACTTGTTCCAAGGATAACTCATGTTAGTCTCAGGGATTTAATATTCTGCATGGAACAAGAAAGGGAAAGTAAACATTCATTATCATTATATCGTGCTCTCCTCAAGTGAAATTTAGTTAAGCACATTGCCAAAAACTCTCAGTAAGTATTGTTGCACTGTCCCGGATAAGGTTTCAGGGAGTATGATTCAAAGAAAGCTCTTTTGTTTGCAGCATTTTGTTTTAATTAAACCTACTACATAGCAATAGTGGCCTGTTTTGTGTTTGTAAAAATTCTGTACCGTCACCCGGTGGGATACATTTTGTCTAATTTTTGACTGGCACCCAGGCATCGACCTGCTTTTGGTTGTGCGCTCCAGTATTGCTTTATATATATATATATATATATATATATATGTAGGGACCTATAGGATATCCTATCCCTATAGAGTTAATCCCCTACCTTTTTGTATGAAGTTCTCTTTTCCCCTGTTATTGGGCCAAGCCCTTGTAACTGGCAAAGTGTAACACCCACACCTATTGGACAAAGAGTGTAATGACACTCCCCTGCCACACTGCTATATAGTGTTGTGCAGGGAGTGTCCTCTTCCTCTTTGGCTCCTGGTGCTGCTGCTAGGTGAATCTCCATTGAGCCTGGGATCACCATAGGCCCCAGTAAGCCTTTACCCTAAAGGGACCTGACACCTTTAGTGCTAAGTCGGGGACCAGGTAACCCCGTGAACGAGGACCAGCTAAGATAGTAAGATCTTGTTATAGTCTCTCTAGGAGAGAAAGACAGAGAGGTGTAGCAGAAAGAGCAGCTGTCGCTCCAACAAGGATTGTAGGAGGAAGTAGCTTCCCACAAGGCCTGTTTGCCTTTAGAGCAGGGACCTCAGTTGTTAGGGCAGTAGGTGAGCAAAGGACTACCTGAACCCTACCTGATTGATCCCGTTTCAAGAGGACCGCTTCTTCAGCTTGTCGTCCACTCTGCCTAATGGAGGGAAGGTAGAGAAGCCTCACCCTTCCTACTATTTGTCCTATGAACATACCCTGGAAAAGTATGGTATGATCTCTTGAGCTGTCCACAGTGGATCCGGCTGGACCCTGTGTGTTGTAACATTTTCAGTATGCCTCTATGAGTGAGTATTCCTCTTAGAGATGTCTTGTTTACACTTGAGGACATCGTTTGATTTGCCCCAAGATTTGGGCCTTCTTCATTGTTCTTCAAGATTGATGCCCCAAGATTTGGGCCTTCTTCATTGTTCTTCAAGATTGATGCCCCAAGTGTTGGGCCTTCTTCATTTTGTTTGTTCACTCATTGTTCCATTTCTGGACTTCTGAACATTGTCTGGAACTGTAAATAGTTGGGTTCATGAGACAAAGACTGCTGAGCCCCCACCAAAACTCTTCTACCTCTAACTACTCATTGAGTAGCACCTTTATTCTTCGCCTTACTACTCCCCAAGTGGCTCTCAGGGACTTGGTACACTTGGGTAGGGGGGGTGTGCTATGGAATAAAGCTTTTGGTTATGGTGGGGTCATGTAACTCAACTGCACTGAAAATGAGTGTTCAATTGTGAAAAGAAATGTATGCTAAAATTTTCTTTTCAGCCAAGCCTGTGCCTGGACCTCCTGATACACTATGGAGGGTTCAAGTTTCGTAAGTCAAGTGCCTGAGTGTTCCTTTAAGGACCTCATGAATGTAATAAAGTTATGCAACTGATGTTATTTGCACTGAAACTTATCCAATACAGTATTGCACTTTTGCTCTTTACTGTTCTTTTCTCCACAGTACCCATTGTTACCAGGTATTCCTCAGGAGAGGGTACCAGAAGAGTGATGTTCAGTGGTATTGTTGGTTTGCACTTATATATTCACTTTGTTGCTATTGTGTTTATATCATTTCACCATTGTCGGGACGAAATGGATTTTTCCCCCGGGTGTATGTAGGGACCTATAGGATATCCTATCCCTATAGAGTTAATCCCCTACCTTTTTGTATGAAGTTCTCTTTTCCCCTGTTATTGGGCCAAGCCCTTGTAACTGGCAAAGTGTAACACCCACACCTATTGGACAAAGAGTGTAATGACACTCCCCTGCCACACTGCTATATAGTGTTGTGCAGGGAGTGTCCTCTTCCTCTTTGGCTCCTGGTGCTGCTGCTAGGTGAATCTCCATTGAGCCTGGGATCACCATAGGCCCCAGTAAGCCTTTACCCTAAAGGGACCTGACACCTTTAGTGCTAAGTCGGGGACCAGGTAACCCCGTGAACGAGGACCAGCTAAGATAGTAAGATCTTGTTATAGTCTCTCTAGGAGAGAAAGACAGAGAGGTGTAGCAGAAAGAGCAGCTGTCGCTCCAACAAGGATTGTAGGAGGAAGTAGCTTCCCACAAGGCCTGTTTGCCTTTAGAGCAGGGACCTCAGTTGTTAGGGCAGTAGGTGAGCAAAGGACTACCTGAACCCTACCTGATTGATCCCGATCCCCTCACTGTGCAACGTCGGTTGAATTGGGATTTGATGTACACCTATCTGCAATATCTTTTGGGAGTCGCATCTGTTTGACTGTGAACCTTTACTGTCCAAAGTGATTCCACCATGCTGTGTCCTCAGAACTATTGTACGTAAACCTGTGGTCATTTGCCTTTGGCATAATAAATCTTGCTCCTGTTTTACCTTTTTAAAGAACCTCCTGGCGTCCATTATTCTATTTTTGTACTTATATGCCTGTGAGTTGTAGTTCAACTACAGTTTAAAGGGGAAGCTTCCATTTGGCGAAGGCTCTGCCCTGGGTGAGGATTCGCAATGTAACCCATGCTCACTACCTAGCTGGTCACCCTTAACTCCTAATTGGCAGAATAGGCCAAGAAAGCGTTACATATATATATATATATATATATATATATATATATATATATATATATATATATATAAAGCCATTGGTTGCCGGCACTCACCTCCGCCATTCGATCATTTCGCCGCGTGCTAACCCAATTCAATATAGTTTCGGTACATATATATATATATATATATATATATATATATATATATATATGTGATAAATATATGGCTTTACAAGATTGCAACACTGTGTTTGCATTCAACATTTTTTCACCTGTTAGGAACCAATCAAACAACAGATCAACAAACGCTACCTGCTTATTGGAAGCTATGATTACTAGAACTGGAGCAAAGGCTGCACCCCATATCACTTCATCAATATTCCCTATATGCTTTAGTATTGGTTGACACTGTACTTCAGTGCTAATGGCAGTTATAATATTATTCTGTCAAATGGCTTACAATAAAAATCAATAGAGTTATTTTTGCTACAAATGTATATTAGTCCAACTAAATGTATAATTGTTACTCTGTTGTTCTTGGGGTCTGCATGGTAGATTTAACCCATTGTCAACAAAAATTGAATATCTAACATTAAGGGGCAGATTTATAAATGGTAGAAATTGAAAATTCAAATGTTCGAATTTTTTTTTATGGTCAACTTTCACATTCGAATTGTGAATAATTCAAACTGATTTATCAAACCGTGCCCCTTTAAAAAATTTAAATTTGACTATTCGCCAACTAAAACCTGCAGAGTTCATGTAAAAGTCAATGGGAGAGGTCCAGTGACCCATTTGAAGATGTTAAAAAACTTGATTTGATTCTAGTTTTCAGGTCAGAACTATCTATTCAAGTTTTAGTTATTCAATTTTTTTTATTAAATAACCCCCCCAATCGAATTTCGAGTATATTAGAGTTAAAACATTTTTTACATGAATTTCTAAATTCGACCTTTGATAAATGTGCCTCTAATAGTAGGAAAGTCCAGGGGTAAAATAGGGCTCATTCTTCCTACAACTTGTGTTTGTTTGCAAAATGATTTTCTAATTAATAAGATTAGCGTAAGAGGACTGCCACAGCAGACTTCGATGTTCTATATCACTTGTCCTGCTCTGCTCAAAAGGTGGAAAAGTGACTACTCCAAACTTGCACCACTACTGTTATAATAAGTAAAGAGCTATAATATAGCTCTTTCCTTCGATCAAAAAAAGCTAGGAAAGCCTATGGGGACCTTCCCCATAGGCTAACATTGGTGCTCGGTAGGTTTTAGGTGGCAAAGTAGGTGGTCAAAGTTTTTTTTAAAGAGACAGTACTTCGACTATCGAATGGTCGAATAGTCTAACGATTTTTAGTTCAAATCGTTCGATTCGAAGTCGAAGTCATAGTCGAAGGTCGAAGTAGCCAATTCGATGGTCGAAGTAGCCAAAAAAATACTTCAAAATTCAAAGTATTTTTCCTTCTAATCCTTCACTCGAGCTAAGTAAATGTGCCCCTATGTGTACTGTATATTGTGAGATGGTCCCTAAGCTCAGTAAGTGACAGCAGCACAGAGTATGTGCAGGGAATCAGCAGAAATGAAGATGGGGAGCTACTGGGGCATCTTCAAAGGCACATACCTTAACTGCTAAAGGGCTGTGGTTGACTTGGGTTGGTACAGAAGCCCAAAACATAATGTAGAACATTTCTAGCCTACATTTTTAGTTAAGCTTTAGTTTTTCTTTAATGCACGCTACACCATTGCCTGCCATGTCCTATAGGCGGCCAGACCTTGGTGCAGATATACCCCAGTACTTTGTAGTTCTGCCACTGCATAAATGGTCAGTTAAGAGTTTTAAAAAAATACACACTAGGTTCAAAAGTATGCGGACATCTGCCTGTCCTACATCCTGTTCCAAAACCAAGGGTATTCATCTGAAGTCGCTTGTTTCTTTGCTGCTAAAACAGCCTTTAGCATCTACACTTTTGGGAAGGCATTACATTAGTAGCTGGGATATTCTTTTTGCAATTTGTTTCCATTCATATCCAAGAGGTCAGGTAATGAGGCCTGGCAAACTGTTGATATCCATTGCATCCTGCAGCTGTTCATTTGGGTTGAGGTGAAGGCTCTATGCAAGCCAATCAAGTTCTTCTGCTCCCATCTCAGCAAACTAATTCTGTATAGACCTTACTGAGTGCACGAGGTTATATCCTCCCAAAATACTGCTGCTGTTAATAATGTCATTGTATGAGGCAGTTTCACACCTCGGTGCTGGTAATGATGTGTGTGGAATAAATAGCCAATTCCAATAATTAGAAGGGGGTACTGTTCACATACTTCTGCCCATATAGTGTAGGTTTGTTTGGCTTTCATGGCCAGTAAAATATGGATTTACGGGAAGTTCCATAACTGAGAGTTTAATTTAGAAGTTATTGAGAAAACAAGCAACTCAACACAACAAGCAACTCAACACAACAAGCTCTATAAATCTGACATATATTTAAACATGTGAAAATTAATTTGTCCTGTCATTATACTTAGCCTTTTAAGTTAGTTACCCAGGCTTACTCCAACATGCTCCTATACATTCCACTACTTACATATTATGCAGCAACACATTTTTTCTTGGGCTATGAATACTTATCACATGCACCCCCCACTTATTTCTAGGGCAAATTATCCAGAAACAAGACTTGTTGAATTAAAATAATTTTGCAGCAGTCGTTGAACAGAAAGAAAGTTATTGGGGCATTGATGGATGACATCTATTCATTATTTTGGTGAAGAATATTCTAAACATGTGTTGTGTTATTTCATGATTGTTATCCAGTTGAGCCTGGTGAAATATAGTTTACAAGGATAACAAAACAGGAAACTGGTATATCTCTAGTGAATGTATAATGACTTGGCTTTTAAAGGTCAAAAACAGGGGGTTTTAGTTCCAAAGTTGATGATCATAACTTTGTAACTCAGAAGCCCTGCTTTTGAATCTACATGCACTCACATACATACTAAATTTCTTATGGAAAAGGAGACCAGGGAATGTGCATTGATCAATCCCTTCTATTTTTTATTTGTATGCAAGCAACTCAGTATGTTGGCTGCAGCCAGAAAAAAATTAGGTTGAGGAAGTTACAAACTGTTAATTATAAAAACAACTTTAAAGGATCAGTAAACCTTTAAAATAAGTGAATATAAAATTGATGAGAGTGCTATTCTAACAACTTTTGCAATTTACATTCATTATTTATTTATTTTAAATTCCAAAATATTATGGGATACATGTACTGTTAATATGAATGAATCTTGTTACAACAGCGCCACCAAGTAGTCAAGGAAGTTGTCGGGAAAATAAAAGAAGGCTTTGCCTTTCTCAATTGAAGAAAAAAGGGAGCTGGTCTGATGTTCTTCTGGTTAGGAAAAAAAATCAGAAACCTTTCTCAAATCTTTCCTTACCAGAACATCAGAGCAGCCTCTTTCCTTCTCCTGACAACTTCCTTGACTACTTGGTGGTCAGAATGGTCGGAAAATGACCAGCAGATGGTGCTCTTGTACCAAAAATTCATTCATATTAACATTATATGAACCCCTAATATCTTGGAATTAAAAAAAATAATAAAATAATGAATGTGCATTGCAAAAGTGCTTAGATTAGCAATCTCATCAATTTTACATTCACTTATTTTAAGAGTTTACTTCTCCTTTAAGGAAAATATGATATACTAGTTGTGAAATTGACCAATTATACATTTTATTTTATTACAGGTGTGGGATCTGTTATCCAGCATGCTCAGGACCTGAGGATTTCTGGATAACAGATCTTTCCATAGTTTGTATATCCTAAGTGCTTGTTTACATATTAAATAAAACCAAATAGGATTGTTTTGCCTTCAATAAGGCTTATTAATGTTTTAATTTGGATTGAGTACAAGGAACTGTTTTATTATTATTTCAGAGAAAAAGCATTTTAAAATGGAATCTACGGGAGATGGCCTTCCTGTAATTCTGGTCTTTCTGGTTTCCGGATAATGGATCCACGACATTTTAGTCATTTTTAGTGATGGTTCACTTCTAGCAACAGTGTGGCCTTGGTTGTCCTATGGTGTTTGCCCATCATACACCAACAGAATTATAGTAAACATTTTCCTGGTTTTCTATAATATTTGAATCAGTGATATTAAATACAATGTCAAAGGGGAACTATTGTTTCTGAAGTTGGTGTTAGGAGAGCAGTTCTTATCCCTGTGCTGTGACCATAAGAAATTGTTTGAGCAGTACTTCCAGTGAAAAGGCTTATTAGAAACAAATCACAACAGCTGCAACTTTTTTTTCTCCTTTTTAACTCCTCTCATACCGTGTTCAGTTTATTAAGAGATCAGAGGTTTTCTTGTTTCAGAGACTTTGTAATTTCCTGTTTCTAGTGAAACCAAAGCTGTACTGTTTTGCCAAGCCGCTATTGTGTTGAAATATACAGTGAATTATTATCTGACTTGAAGAAACATTATTACAAGAATCTCCCAGCAGTAAATAGTACCAAATAGTGGATTCTGTAAAAAAAATATTTAGTCCATCAAGTATAACCAGATTGTATTTATATTGATCCAAAGAAAAGCAAAGCAAACCACATCTTAGCCTCAATGGAGGAAAAACCATTTGCTTACTCAGTCCAACAGATTTACCCCTACAGCCGAACGTTCATACAGTCATATGAAAAAGTTTGGGAACCCCTCTCAGCCCGCATAATAATTTACTCCACTTTCAACAAAAAAGATAATGTCTTTCATTTCCCATTAGTACTGGGGTGTTTTCTGAACAAAGATCTTTATTGAAGCAGTATTCAGTTGTATGAAATTAAATCAAATGTGAAAAACTGGCTGTGCAAAAATTTGGGCACCCTTGTAATTTTGCTAATTTGAATGCATGTAACTGCTCAATACTGATTACTGGCAACACCAAATTGGTTGGATTAGCTCGTTAAGCCTTGAACTTCATAGGCTGGTGTGTCCAATCATCAGCAAAGGTATTTAAGTTGCCAATTGTAGTTGTGCTTCTGTTTGCCTCTTCTCTGAAGAATGGGATCCTCAAAGCAACTTTCAAAATATCTGAAAACAAAGATTGTTTTGTATGATGATTACTGGCCATAGACGCACTGGCCCAGGGCAGCCATCAGAAATTGCAGGGCCCCATATGAAAAAATGTCCTGGGCCCCCTGCGCTGCGCCCACCCCAAGCCCCCCCTACAGGTCCACCCTCCCCACCCCACAGGTCCACCTCCACCACACACAAAAAATAAATAACATTGGTGGCTATGGTTCCCACGTTAATAAAAAAAAAAAAATATTGGTGGTCAGGGCCCCCCCATCAAAAAAAGATTTGTGGTCAGGGCCCCCCATTAAAACAACATTTGTGGTCAGGGCCCCCCATTAAAAAATATTGGTGGCTAGGACCCCACATGGGGAAAAAAATTGGTGGCCAGGCCCCCCCACATTATAAGAAAATTGGTGGCCAGGGCACCCCTTAAACGTCCATGTAAAAAAACTTGCCCCCACCTCAGAAGTTTAAAAAAAATTGGTGCCCAGGGCCCCACCACACAACAGGGACCACAAAGGGTTACCTTTAGGGGGCCCTGCCATGTTACACTTACTTCATTAGTGTGGCCCACTTGCTGTCAGTGAGCTGCCAACTACAGAAGGGCGGAGGGGAGCACAGGTGGCTGCATCTTCTTCCAGTGACAGCATTTTTTTCCCTTATTGGTCACAGAATTTCAAGTCCTGATAAAGCTGCATGGTGATTGGATGAGCTGGAGGAGAAGTTCAGGCCTCAGCTATCCAATCCCTGAGCAGCTCTACCGGGACTTAAACTCAGTGACCAATAAGGGGAAGTAATGGACAGAATATACCTCCCCCTGTGCTCCCGCCCTGCCTTTCCGAAAGTCAAGAGCTCTCAGAAAGCAGGGGGGACGGCTAATCCAGAAAGTGCGGCGTGGCCGGGCCCCCCTTACCCTCGGGCCCCCTACAACTCTCCCCCCCTGATGGCTGCCCTGCACTGGCCGACCTGTCATTAACCATTCAGATCAAATAAAGTAGTAAAAGAACAGATCAGCCAATGTATATTCCAACAAGACAATGGCCCTAAACACACTGGAAATCTACAAAGGCATATTTGCAAAGGGAGAAGTACAATATTCTGGAATGACTGTCACAGTCTCCCGACTTGAATATCATGGAAAATCTATGGGATGATTTGAAGCAGACTGTCCATGCTCGGCAGTCATCACATTTAACTGAACTAGAGAGATTTTGTATGGACGCATGGTCAAAAATACCGCCAACCAGAATCCAGACACTCATCAAAGCCTATAGGAGGCGTCTAGAGGCTGTTATGGCCATCTGTTGGGGTGCCCACATTTATGCACCTGTCTAATTTTGTTTTGTTGCATATTGCATATTTTCTGTTAATCCAATAAACATTGTCACTCTTATCTCTCAAGAAACTCATTAAACTGGAGGGTAGAGTTTAGTCCTTTAGGAGCCACACCCCCCAATTCAAATGTCCAGAATGTTTCTTTTTGTAATTGAATCCGGTCAACATCCCCACCTCTACGTGGATTATTAACCAAATCAATAGGCATGCATTTGAATGAAGAAATTGGGTGCTTTGCTTTCAGCCAATGTTGGGCAATTGGCTGCTTAGATACAGTATATCCTGTTTTACCTTTTTACAATCATAATTGGTATCTAATGCTGCCCGTATCGTTGACCTGCGCATACTGATTCTGTCTCTCAGTCTCCTTGTGGTCTAGCCGCAATACAGCCGCCCAAATGGGCATTTGATGATGTATACGACATAAAGAATTTGAGTCTGATGACAGTGAAACAATGTGACCAATTTTATGATACATCTAAATATCTAATTGATTTTGAAACAAATGGTATTTTGTAACAAGTTATATACTTTGCTAAATAAGTTAAATGTTAGGTGTGCATAGGGCCTATACAAGGGATCCCCAACCTTTTGAACCCGTGAGCAACATTCAGATGTTAAAGGAGTTGGAGAGCAACACTAGCATGTAAAATGTTCTTGGGGTGCCAAATAAGGGCTGTGATTGGCCATTCAGTAGCCCCTTTGTGGATTATCAACCTACATTGAGACTGTGTTTGGCAGTGCACCTGGTTTTTATACAAACAAAACTTGCCTCCAAGCCTGGAATTGAAAAATAAGCACCTGCTTTGAGAACACTAAGAGCAACATCCAAGGGGGTTGGAGAGCAACATGTTGCTCACGAGCTACTGGTTGGGGATCACTGGTACAGTATCCTCAAGGTGATATAATTAGTATGGCTAAAGTGGTTTTAAGGTCTTTTAAACCTGTTCACTAATTTAAGCACATAGCACTTTATTACACGGGGTACTCATCCAAATATCTTTATCAGTAAGTTTTAAATACAAGTGATATCGTATTTATGTTTTTACTATTGCTGGTTAACGGCCAAAGAGTTAAATGTGCACATGACGACACAGGCACAGTCGAGATTCTACTGTATGTACACACACACAGTAGAACCTCGATTTCATGTCCCCAGATTTTATGGGTTCCTGGAATCGGCTTCGTTTTGACGCTGTCAGGTATTGCTGGGATTCGAGCCGGGGACCTTTGGGTTTCTGGCTCGATGCCTTAACCATTTGGCCAGGTGAGCAGCCTGTAGGGTTGCTTGCTATGTATAACCTGGCCTCTGCAGTCCCAGCCCAGCTTCCGCCTGATTGGCCTCTCCAGCCCCAGCTCAGCTGCAGCCTGTTTGGCATCTACAGCCCCAACCCAGCTGCTACCTAGTTTCATCAGCCAATCAGGGCTGACTCTTCCCTATTTAAGGGTAGCTCTTAGACCACTCCTTGCCAGAGCATTGCATGGTTTTCCTAGTACTGCGGCAGCGCCCCTAACTAGGTAGTTCTAGCTCTTGCCCCGTTCCCTTATTATTCTGCCTTGCCTTGTCTGCCTTGCCTTGTCTTGTCCTGCTTATCTTGCACCTTCCCAGCCTTGACCTTGATCCTACCCTGCCTTGTACCTTGTTCTCCTCTCTTGCTATCCTCGGCTCCAGTCCTCTCTTGCTATCTTGCTCCAGTCCTCTCTTGCTATCTTGCTCCAGTCCTCTCTTGCTATCTTGCTCCAGTCCTCTCTTGCTATCTTGCTCCAGTCCTCTCTTGCTATCTTGCTCCAGTCCTCTCTTGCTATCTTGCTCCAGTCCTCTCTTGCTATCTTGCTCCTCTCCTCTCTTGCTATCTTGCTCCTCTCCTCTCTTGCTATCTTGCTCCTCTCCTCTCTTGCTATCCTGCTCTAATCTCCTTCCGCTCCAGTCCTGTTATCCGCTCTAGTCCCCCTCTGCACTCTATCCCCAGTTTGATCTGTTCTACGCCCGCACCGTCCTGTCCCATCCAGTCTGTTGCTGTTCCACTCCTGCCCCGTTCAGTCTGTTCCTGTTGAGTCGTCGCCCTCTTCTTCCTGCCTAGTCTTGTCCAGTCCTGATCTTCGCCCTCTCCGTCCTGTTCTGCACCTGTTCCAGTCTGACTCTTCGCCCTCATCAACCTGTTCATGCTTCCCTTCAAGTTTCCCCTAGGCACATACAGCTCCTGCCTCAAGTACTCGCCCTTTCCCTTCAGTCTCCACAGCTCCCCCTACCTAATCCTTGACAGACGCGGTCCCATTGAGTCAAGCATGTGTTTTTTCTTTCCTGGATTTAAGTTTCCCAGAATTTACAGCAGTTTGGCATGGTCCCCTGGGGGACTCTCCTGTGGTGGCAAACTCCACACGATTCTGCTGCCCACTGATGGCCTAGTACACCTACTAAAGCATACTCAAGTATAGGTGGCAACACAGCAGAAATTAAAGATATTTTTTCACTGCAGCTCTTTAGGCTTAATCATTTTTTTCCTGTTGCATTAAACATGGGATCCAGCATTCCAGATTTTTGGTTTGAAATAAATAGTTATGACTTTTATCCTAGTATGGCCACATTAGCTGAGACTTGTACACATTAAAATACTAACCAACATTGTTGGTTGGTTAATGTCTCTTATCAAGGTAATATGAAGAAATGTTCTTCTAAAAACGACTGGATATAAGCAATGATGCCTCAAAAGGGGGCAAGCAAATTATAAGAACCTCAAAAAAACATACAGTATTGGATACTGGTTGGAAATACATGTTGTACTTGTATAACTATGCATGTGACGAATAAAGAATCTTATCTTATCTTAAACAAATCCCACGAATCCTAAATAAACAAGGAGTACGGTATATCCTTAATGCATTTGACTAATGGACCATAGGAACATTAAAAATGCCCCTGAAATAGAAAATAGATACTTCAAAGCCCTAAACCTGGAAAAGCACCGACTGCACAAAGTGTTAAGTTGTACATTAAAGGGTTTGTTCACCTTTGAATTAACTTGTAGTATGATGTAGAGTAGGACAGTCTGAGAAAATTAAAATTGATTTTAATTTTTTATTATTTGATGCTCTTTCATTTAGGGTTTTATTCAGCAGCTCTCCAGGATGCAATTTCAGCATTCTGGTTGCTAGGGTCCACATTATACTAGCAACCATGCATTTATTTTTATTAGGAGCCTGGAATATGAATTGGAGATGACCTGAATAGTAAGATTAATTATAAAAAGTAGCAATAACAAGAAATGTGGAGCTTTACATAGCATTTGTTTTTAGATGGGGTCAGGATAAAAAGGCAAATATAATTAAAAAACTAACAAATAATGAATACCAATTGAAAAGTTGCTTAGAATTAGTCATTATATAACATACTAAAAAGTTAACTTAAAAGCGACCCACCCCTTTAATATTTAAATTAAAAATCTTTTATCTGTATTATTCAAGGCCTCACTGAAAACCACATGCATCTCAATCAGTTGCTATGTACCAGGTGGTGACTTCAAATACTAGTCGAATAAAGTATCGTATAAAGTATCATATCGGACCTGTTATCCAGAATTCTCATGGACCTGGGGTTTTCCAATAGGCTGGTTTTGCTTCTAATAAGGATTAATTATATCTTAGTTGGGATCAAGTACAAGGTACTGTTTTATTATTACAGAGAAAAAGGAAAGCATTTTTAAAAATTTTGATTTGGACAAAATGGAGTCTATGGGGGATGGCCTTTCTGTAAAATAAAGTGCTTTCTGGATAGCAGATCCCATACCTGTATAAGGATATTATAATTTACCGGGTTCCATGACCATACAAAAACACGAAGCCGTAGGCTGAGTTTTTTTATACAGGTCATGGAACTCTGATGTGACTTCTAATATCCTCATATTTTGCAACAGGGGGTACTTTATTTATTATAATACAGAAGTTTCAGTGAGTCATGTGACAGAAATGACCACTAAGCTCCGATTATAACCGATAACATCACAAAGCACCATTTATAAGGATCTAATTTACAGGATATACATGGCTCTTTTGTATTATATGTATAATACCAGGCTTGATAACACCCCAGGCTTGGTTCATTACAAGTTGTCAAGTCACAGGGTTAAGAAACTATGTGGCTTTTAGCTAATGTTGATTCTATTAAATTATGCTTAGGTGATTATGTTGTTTTGGGTGTTTTTAGGTGCATTAAAGCCTTATCTGAGAGTTGCTATTATAACATTTTACTTTAGGTGGCCATACAAGCACAGATATTATTGGACCAAACAAAGAGGGTTATTTGTGAACACTGGGCAAATTTGCACCTGGGCAGTAACCCATGGCAACCAATCAGATTCTTGCTTTCAATGTTCAATTACAGCTGGCTGAAAAAAAGCTTATCACTGATTGGTTGGTATGGTTTACTGTCCAGGTGCAAATTTGCCCAGTGTTTATAAATGAGCCACAAATTTTGTATAATATTCAATGCGCGGGAGATGAGGTGACCAATATCAGTAAATACTTTATCGGCTGTCTCATCGATCAGCCAAGACTGAAAGTTTGGAGCACCCAAACATCGGCAAAGGGATACTGCTGAATTATCGGATAGAGGTCTTAATGTTTGTAATGAATACGGACAACCAAATGGTCGAAGGAATGATCGTAATTGATATGTCTATGGCTACCTTTACACTGTGTGGACCTGGGTTGGGGAACCTGCAGCCCCCAGCTGTGTGCAACTACAGCCCTCTGTGTTTCTGTTCTGTATATTATTAACATGTATTTATATAGCGCCAACATATTACGTAGCACTGTATATTGTGTCGTATCTAGATCCTAGAAAGGGCTTTTTTGTCGTGTGCCTATTTAGCAATGCCATTACAGTTGAAAAGGATTGGAGGGTTCCATGCTGTTAGACAATTATTTATGGCAATGGTTTAGAACTAGGAATGCACCGAATCCAGGATTCGGTTCGGCATTCAGCCTTTTTCAGCAGGATTCAGCCAAATCCTTCTACCAGGCGAACCAAATTCTAATTTGCATATGCAAATTAGGGGCGGGGAGGGAGATTGCGTGACTTTTTGTCACAAAACAAGGAAGTAAAAAATGTTTTCCCCTTTCTTATCCCTGATTTGCCAATGCAAATTAGGATTCAGTTAGGTATTCGGCCAAATCTAGTGGATATAATATATATATATAGTGGATTCGGTGCATCCCTACTTAGAACAACCATTTGATGAGTATGCCACTCAAAATAGACTGATGTATGATTTCTATTTTCTTACCCAAGAAATGTATATGGACTTTACTTTTCTAGAGTTCAATGTAACTTTCATTTTAATCTGCAAAGGCTGCATAAAGCAATGCATGTAACGAAGTACAAAGGTGCTACGATATCGAGGAGCAATGGCATATTATTACAAGCACAGGGGTTATAATTCTCAGAATAATTGTACAGGATTTTATTTTGAGCTCTAGTGAAGTAGGTGACAGCTTGGGCCCATAGTGTGTCCTTTTTTTTTTTTGTTTCCCCAGTTGTTTTGCAATATAGAAAAAAAAAAGACCAAAACACCTATCTACTGGCTGGCAGTAAGGATTTTTTAATGTATACAAAAGTCAAGTAAAGAATTGCACTTTCTGCAATAACAATTAAGTCAGGAAGAAGGTTTCTGAAATGGAAGAATCGACAATTTAGCAGAACCTAACCAGATAAGAAAACAAGTTATTATTCAATGCAAACCAATCAGTGACATTTTACATTTGTATTTTCCTTTTATCCAGGGTCTTTGCATTGTGTGAAACAGGAAAAGCGCTAATTTGCCGTCAGTTGCTGTAAAAGCAGCAGACCGGGTTGGTCCAGAAACCAGTTTCAACTACTGCGAACCTTCCCATAGCCAGATACCTAAAGCTTGCAGTCAGCTAGAAAGTAGCCATCACTAAATTGTGTTGAACATAAACATTCCATATTTCTGGCAAAACACATTTTGAAATTGCTTGTGTTGTTTTTGACTGGTGGAATATAAATAAATGAAATTGCCTTAGTGAGGTGTGAGCAAACATGGATGATCACTGCAAGGGCAAACTGTTCTGTATAGTTAAGCAAATGTACAAGGAAGAAAACAAAAACCTGCCAGTCTATATATTTCAATAATCTCAAAGTACAGTTGGAGTGGCTGCAGCAGAGTAGTTTTAGTTCTACGTACACTATTTTTCCCTTAACCAGTTGATTTCATGTGAGCTTACTTGATTGAATCAAAAACTGGTGGATAAAGTCATATACAGATGTGCCATAACAATCGACCTCGAGGCAAGTTGCCCTGTGCAATGCAGAGTGCTCTGTACACTTCCCTAGTGACCATAGCCACTTTTGATTTGAACTAGAGGGGCCTCTGAGTGGCCACCTACCGATGGCATCGACCAATATGTATATACAGCTGACTAAGCCAAGGGTTCTGACCGTTTTGGGATATTTGGCTTCTGCATATTTCTTTCAGCAGAGTTTTTGAACGTTTATTGCTGCTTCCACACAAAAATGATCATTCCTGATTGAAAACGACTCCTGTGTTGAGTGGTGGTAAGTGCCAAATTACTTTCCTAATTACATACTTTTCTATTGTATTAATAGGTGACAATTACCTTACCACAAGCCTACTGCAAAAGGGATGTTTGTTGGATATTTATTGCAGCCCATGGGTGTCTCGTATGCATCACAACATAAGGGGTCATTTACTAATCCCCCAGGCAGAAGTACAAGAGAGCACCCCTTAAGTACTCATTTAGGTAGCAATTCTGCCAAGGCAAATGGTAATGTGGGGTGCACAACATCGGAGGGTGCAGGCCAGCCCTGTCCTTAAAGGGATACTGTCATGGGAAAAAAACATTTTTTCAAAACGAATCAGTTAATAGTGCTGCTCCAGCAGAATTCTGCACTGAAATCCATTTATCAAAAGAGCAAACAGATTTTTTTATATTCAATTTTGAAATCTGACATGGGGCTAGACATATTGTCAATTTCCCAGCTGCCCCAGTCATGTGACTTGTGCTCTGATAAACTTCAATCACTCTTTATTGCTGTACTGCAAGTTAGAGTGATATCACCCCCTCCCTCCCCCCCCCCCAGCAGCCAAACAAAAGAACAATGGGAAGGTAACCAGATAGCAGCTCCCTAACACAAGATAACAGCTGCCTGGTAGATCTAAGAACAACACTCAATAGTAAAAACCCATGTCTCACTGAGACACATCCAGTTACATTGAGAAGGAAAAACAGCAGCCTGCCAGAAAGCATTTTCTTTCCTAAAGTGCAGGCACAAGTCACATGACTGGGGGCAGCTGGGAAATTTACAAAATGTCTAGCCCCATGTCAGATTTCAAAACTGAATATAAAAAAAATCTGTTTGCTCTTTTGAGAAATGGATTTCAGTGCAGAATTCTGCTGGAGTAGCACTATTAACGTTTTGAAAAAAAACATGTTTTCCAATGACAGGATCCCTTTAATGTCTGTAACTCAGGATTAGCTCCATTTTGCAGCCTATGTCCTCTCCCACTCCTAAACCACAATGAAACACAAGTTGGCTTCTATTGCAGACCTGAAGGCTCATGGGTACAACTAGGTAGAAGAAAACATGATCAATTAAATATTTAAGTTGTATCTCAGATGCATAAAATTGTTGTGGATACAAGCCCTTGAAAGATGGGAGACTACTCCCAAATAATTGAAGCCTATTAAAAGATAACAAACATGTGCTTTCTAAAAGGGCAACTACACTTCTTTTGCTTTGTTGCCTTAGGCCACTGTGAAAAGTAGAAAGTTATGTTAGCCTCCATTTTTCACTAGGTACAAGGCTTCAAACTCTGATATCACATACAATAGCCATGGTGTCATTATCATGTAGCCCCCAAAAAGTGCATAGCCTAATATCACCAGGGACATTACTAATTATAAAAGGCCAACAATGAAATTATGCAGGTATCACTGCAGTAAGGGAGATCATCTGAGTTTGTTCATAGCTTTTACTTAGAATTGCTGAGCCAGCCCAGGCATTCTCCAATGCTAAGTATTCTGCATCAGTAACTTTAATGTATCATAGCCCTTTAACTATACAACACATCTGTAAGTGCCAATGTCACATGATGGCTCAAGTGCTAGACATGCAAAGTTACTGGTGATCACAGGCCCAGTGGGAAGGCCCAGGCCTAGGACGGCAAAAATTGTATGGGCAGTATGCTGGTCTCATCACCACTGGGGACTGGGCAGGAGATTTTGACAGCGGTTTTAATTTCCCGCCCACCCTGTGCCCTATGGAAGAGATCAAACTGGGCCAGAAGAAGCGGAGGCAGCAGGGGAATCTATAAGCAAAAGGGTGGTGAGAGTATTGTGAGCGGTGGGAAGAAGGGGTGAGTGGTGGTGGGGGGGGTGTCAAAATGAGCATTTGGGAGGGGCATCTTTAAAATCCACCCCTGGGTGCTCACCCTGCCTACAATGAAGGAATCCAAGAGGGCAGCTCTACTAGACCTAGATTAACTCTTAGAGAAAGTTTAAAGTCAGGCTTAATCCTAAACTGGATCCAGAGAGCGGTTTCATTTGCAAAAGGCATGACATAAAATGTTACAGGTGAGCGCCGCTGTGCATATTCTCCTGCAAGCCTTATACAGTATTATAACATGTTTAGCAGCAAGTCATCCAGTACTTTAATGCCAACAATACAAGCAATTTCTGTTGGTGAGGGGGGATTTACTAAAGGTCAATATAAAAGCGAATTTGTGACATAAATTGATACTTTAAGCTCACACTTTATAGTAGCATTTTGTATAATTAATTTAGCCCTGTAACTGATTTGCTGAAAGCTTAGTCATTGCATTAAACAGGAAAATGCATTGTTCCAAGGACTAGGGATCTTTTCAAGATGTTGGACGCTTGAGTAATCTGCGTGCCATATGGACACTGCCAATACGTTAGCGTGCCTCATGCTAACACAGCCGACTGCTGGCAGCAAAAAAGTAGGGTTAGAAGAGCTAAAGGTCTTGGACAAGACACATAAGCGCTACATTTGCATTTTTGATTTCAACCACCAACAGAACTAAATCCATATACTGGGCTTAAATCCCTTCCCATAAATATATGCTGATAATATTGAGACTCAGCAAATCACAAGGATTTCCACAGAAACCACGTCTTGGAAATGTCGGTTTCAATGTATTCAGGAATCAAGTGACATCTTTTTTATTGAAGAACCAAATGCTGTATTATCTTATCTGAGCGAGGAAGGGCAATGGAAGGAGACATTTTAAAAAAGGAGGTTTCACAACCCTATCACCAAAAGACCTATAGATACTATTAGTCCTCCAAAGCAATTTTGAGAGGGTGAACAGAAATATACAGGTATAAAATAACATGTACAAATTCTCATCCTAATGTGATATGTGTCCTCTAATACTCCCTCACTATCTGAAGGAGAGCAGCGCTCTGGTGACCCTACTGGCATCAAAAGGTATTACACCCTTTGGCTCTGAGAATAAGTGCTAGCCAAGAAGTGCGCCTCTCAGCCTCTGGGTTACGTTGCTGTAGGACTGCCATTTTCAGTGTTCATTTTACAAAAAAGCACATAGAAAATGTAGTGGTTGTCTTAAGCCCTTCAGACTTGGAAGGATTTCCCAGCGGCTAAGAGGATAGAATGTATGGAATAAAAACTATGAACATATATATCTTATTATGGTATATTTTGATGTATTCTGTTATGTATTTAGCTAATGTTTAGTCATCTCCACAGTACCCTTCTGTAATTTACACATTACTTTCTACAATTCAGTGGTGAGGTTGCCATCTTGACAGGTTCTCCTGATGCAGCTGCTTTGTAGTTGCAGCTAAATCTCTTGAGATGATGGAAATGTCTTTATCGGTTTGGATTCCAGACCTCTGCCTTACACTGACTGTCCTATTTAGAATAAGAAAAGTGTCTAATCAGTCTAGCGGCTCCTGCTTTATTCTTATTACGGAAGGTGCACGAGATGTCCTTTTCAGTTCTCGCCTTAGTACATATTCACTAAACTGAGAAGAGTCAACTCCTCCGCCACAGGAGCCTACGATCTCAAAGCCACGTTGCTGCAACCTTTCCAGGACCTAGGTGGGGAAAAAAGGAGAAGAAGAGAAATTACTTGTTGTAAAAGGGTCTATAATGGTGGGAAATTAGAACATACTTATAACATTGGATTCACTTCCTATGGGTTCAATCTGAAACATTACTGATACAAACGGGCAAATTAACTAAAGAGCAAAGCAGGTTTTTTCAGCAAAATTTGCAGGGACATAGCCAATTTAGACATCGCCAATTCTAGAGAAGTTTTGCGCTGTTTCGCCAGGTGAATTTTAGCTCAGGCAAACGATCATTAATCTGCAAATTTATCAAAGTGTGAACTTTCCAATACGTGTTAGCTTTTTCGCCAAAGTCTATTTGACTTTAATAAGAATTGATAAGATGAAGCTATATCCTCAACATTATGTTAATGACATCATATCCTGTATTCCAAAAAAATCATAAAAAGACAAAACGCTAATATTTTTTCATGTTTTTAATGTGGGATTATGTTTACAAGTTGTAACTGTTAAATATGTGTTATTTACACTTTTTTAACCATTTGAAGCTCATGCCACATTTTAGGGTGGGCTCATGTCTAGGACAATTGTGGATCTCTTTGGTTGTTATTTTGCTTCCTTGGACATTTTTAACAATAAGTGGCCACTTCCAGCAATTTTCACCAACATCACTAATAAATACACACGTATGAAATGTACTGTATGTACCCGTCACATTTAAATTGACGTAAGAGTAAGTATGTTAACGAAGTTTCACTGGGAAGAAAGTAATGCTAGAGAAAATCACTACAACACTTTCGTGCTCATTTGCAGAGAAAAAGTTTAGGATTTTGCTACATATGCGTATTCACTACAAAATAATGTCTGACATAGTTGAACGAAGTACAGCCTTCTGAAGCGAAAATTTGCACGTTAGTAAATTTGCCCCAAAGTGTCCAAGTAAAAATTATGTATATGTTTTGTTTTCAACAATGAGCAAACTTGCACTAGTGCAGTAACCTGCGTCCCTCAATCACATTTGCTAATGACAGATTTATGGGTTGCTGCCTACCTGCAAAATGGCCTGAGGTTAGTGATCTAGTAAGTAAAGTTGAAAAAAAGACACATCAAGTTCAACCCTTTATGTCTATATATAACGTGCCTAACTGCCAGTTGATCCAGAGGAAGGCAAAAAACCCTTCTGAAGCCTCTCCAATTTGCCTCAGAGGGCGAAAAAATTCCTTCCTGACTCCAAGTCCCTGGATCAACTTGTACTATGAGCTATCTTCCAACTCCTTCTTAAAGCTATCTAATGTATCAGCCAGTACAACTCAGGGAGAGAATTCCACATCTCAGCAATTCATTTTCATCAGTCTACAAGTCAGAAAATGAAAGCAAATATTGGTTGCTATGGGTAACATAATAGTGTGATTTATGTTTGTAAATTAGCCCTGCAAAGTGCAAATGTAACTAGGCAAAAGTGTTACATCTGTATCAATGAGATCCAAATAAAGTAAGCGTGAATACAAGTAATGAAGTGATGTAGAAACATATCAAGGCAAAGCAGAAAACAGAGAGAAAGAGAGAACACAACATCCAGATGCAAGTCGAGGGCTGAACTACAAAGCTTGATTCATGTTCCCTCAATCAGGTTCTATTGAATCCCAGCAGGAGGGAAAAAATGCATCAAAAGTAACAATGTGCTTTGTACTTTACTAGGAGAGAGACCTGAAATATGGAGAGTTATCTGATTCCATTCACCCGCTCGCTGCGGCTCCTGCAAGCACACAATGCACATAAATTGACTCTATTCTAAGTAGGGGATTTGGGATCTCTTTATACTTTCACTGTTGCTTTGAGAGTGTTTTGACCCCAGCAACAATACACTCTAATACCAATTAATCTTTTTGCTATTGTAGCTGTTCTTCCTTGTGAACATGCACTTTATATTTATATCTGCATTTGTAGATAAATATGTACCTAGCTCAACCCCTTAAAACACACATTAAAGCCTCGTATTGCAGGACTAACTAGCCATTGAGCAGGCAATCCATCTAAAGAAATTGCAACCATGTTTGTACCATTTTTTTCTCTAGTTCCTTCCCCAGTTTTGCGCTCTTTGGTAGAGTCCTTTACAGCATGTCAGGTACCTGAGGAATACCTCCAAATCTCTCACTGGTACCCAGTGGAGGCAATCGGGACAGCTATAAAACTTTTAAAAAAAGAATACTAAAACTCCTCAGCGATCTTCCTAATTTGTGATGTCACTTCTGGTTCCTGCATCAGTCCCATCCTGAAATACTGACATCACTTCCGTTTTGCAGAGACGTTCAACTAAGTACGGGGTGGGTTCGGGAAGGCACTTCTTCAAGTAGGTTTGGATAGGGGAAGACATCATAGCTAATGCTGGTCAGAGCACAGATATGGAGGTCTGGAACGGGTTGCGGCTCTACAAAAAGAGACCAGTGCAGGAGTCTACTCTTTGGTACTGGATTACTCCTCTGGTTTGGTGGTGGGGTTATGGAACCACAAACAACTTCTGTGGGTGACATCTATGTGCTTTTTTGCTGGGCAGATTGTTTCAAAAACAGAAATGTTTGCTGTTAGGTTTCTGAGTCGTTTCTGGTTAAGGTGATTATCATTCAAGTGAATGAAAGGACAACTGTGTGCCAGTGCCTGAGGACTCAAAATCATTTGGTGCTGTAATCAGCAAGTTTCTCAGCCCACTGTGTAGTGAATGCTCTGGTATACAAGATAGATTGGCTCTGAACTATTAACCACAAGAAAACTCATGTGAGAGAATGGAAGGATATTTAAAGGGCTTCTATAATGGGAAAACATGCTTTTTACAAAATGCATCAGTTAATAGTGCTGCTCCAGCAGAATTCTGCATTGAAATCCATTTTTTGAAAGCGCCAACAGATTTTTTTCCATTTAATAGGGATGCACCGAATCCAGGATTCGGTTCGGGATTTGGCCTTTTTAAGCAGGATTCGGCTGAATCCTTCTGGCCGGCCAAACCAAATCCAAATCCTAATTTGCATATGTAAATTAGGGTCAGGGAGAGAAATCACGTGTTTTTTTCACAAAACAAGGAAGTAAAAATTGTTTCCCCTTCCCACCCCTAATTTGTATATGCAAATTAGGGTTCGGATTCGGTTTGGTATTTAGCCAAATCTTTCACAAAGAATTCGGGGGTTCGGCTGAATCCAAAAAAGTTGTGCATCCCTAATATTTAATTTTAAATTCTGATGTTAGACGTCAGTTTCCCAGGTGGCCTCAGTCATGTGGCTTGTGCATTGCACTCTTTACTGCTGTGCTGCAAATTGGAGTGATATCACCCCCTCCCTTCCTCACCCAGCAGTCTATAGGCATAACAATGGGAAGGTAACCAGATAGCAGCTCCCTGACATCTGCATTGCTAAAAATGTTCCCATTTGCAATTGGTTTTCATTTTTTATTATTTTGTGGTTTATGTGTTATTTTGCTTTTTATACAGCAGCTCTCCAGTTTGCAATTTTAGCAATTTGGTTGCCAGGGTCCAAATTACCCTAGCAACCATGCACTGTTTTGAATGAGAGACTGGAATATGAATAGGAGAGGGCTTGAAAGTAAAGAAAGATGAGTAATAAAAATTAGCTATACCAATAATATATACTGTGTAGCCTTACAGAGCACTTGTTTTTTTAGAAGGGGTCATTTGAAAGCTGGAAAGAGTCAGAAGGCAAATAATTAAAAAACGCTAAATATAAAAAAATGAAGGCCACTTGAAAGATTTCTTACAATTTGCCATTCTATAATATGCTAAAAGTTAACTTAAAGGTAAACCACCCCTTTAAGTAAATCATTTGTGTACGTAGTTGTCATGGCAAATATTGTATTCAAAGTATAAATCACAGAACTGTTCCTTAGGAAAGATGTACTGTAGATATGGGTAGATGCATGGGGAAAATATACATAAAAGTCATACTCGATGTTTGAACAAAATCATCCTTACAACATGCACAGATTCCTTTCATTGTGAGGGCTTGCTTACCTGAACTGAGTTAAGGTGACAGTAGCCATTTAGAGGAAATCTAATGACATGTGTAGAGTCGTGGTTCCAGCCCGCATTGACAGAATTACACATTACATCTCCAATTTCTGGGAAAACTTCCTCAATCAGTGACTTGTCTCCGCTTAACGTGATCCTCTCACCGAGGTCTGGTGCGACTCTGACTACCAAGCATTCGCAAGGCCTCGAGAAGCGGCCAGCCTCCTTATCTTGCTTCCATCTTTCCAGTTCCAGGAGCATGGGCTGCAGCTGGAAGTACTTGGCCTCTTCGTACAGTAAAGAATAATCCTAACAAAGTTAAAGCAGAGGAAAATTGCACACTATGAATATAATAGGGATGCATTCATTTACATGCCTTTAGTGTTTATGGGAGTACTGGGTAAGAAATCCATGTAAAGACAGGGCATAGCTTTATATTGTGAGGAACATGGATAGCTATAAAAAGGTTCTAGTATGTAAAAAGTCAGAAATAATGTAGTAATGTTCTGTTAGATAATATATTTGTTGTCAGGAACTAAATAAAAGGATGGCATTATTCAAGCCAATAGCTACAAACACTTGGACTTCCATATTGACATCCCTGTGTTACTATATTCTAATGATTCTACTGATTGTGCAGTGATGCACTTGATGGATCAAGTGGGCATACAATAAAAGCACATTAATACACTAGCTCAAGATCAGGTAGGACTTTTGATGACCAGCCATCACTTGCTGCATGTCCCTTTTCATATCTATATCAATGGGAATTGGTGCGGGTCAAACCAAAGCAAGCAGGTTATTTTAATGCCCACGAGTCCTGCAGTGGGTCGGGTACCTGCGGGCTACCAGCAAAAAAAAGCGGGTACCCTGCGAAATGAAGGTAGAATTTTCAGGTGCTGGTATAGATGCGGGTCGGGTTGCGGGTCTCATCTCAACTAAATCTTGTGTTATATGTCTATATTTTAGTTCTTTTAAAATTTTACAAAACTTGTTTCTGTGCCCGCCCACTTTTGATGATGTCACTTCAGGTTTGCAGCAACATCATTTCCTGTTTGATGGTGGTCAACGGTTCCGGGTCAGGTAGCAGATCACAGTGGGTAAATATTCGGATTGCCATTCAGGTTGCGGGGCTGCGGGTTCGGGACTTAGAAATTGCTTCTGCACAGGTCTTTAGCCCAAGTGACTTGGCCTTCATGGCAGAGAAGAACACAACTGGTTCCTATCTGCAAAGAAATCTGAAGTTTTTATCTTCTTCCATGGTTGCAAACCAAGACTACAGAGGTATTCCCGACTTTCATGCAAGTTCCCCAGGACCTTCTGCACTTGTGATTTCCATGTGTTGCCTCGTCTCATTCTGGAAGCTTTAATCATCAAATTTTTCAACCAAAAACATTCTTCTTATTATCCAACATTTAGCCAAAATATGCACAATGAGTCTAGGGATGCTCAAAATAATAAAAATACACCCATAGACTTCAATGCATTTGGCAACTTATTTTGCTGTTTTGCCAAAACTACCAGTATATCAGCTAGGAAATATAGAAAACTAAATAATCAATGGGGGGGGGGAGGGGTTATACAAATCCAAGGTGTACTTACTTTGAAATCGTCTGAAATGAGAAGTTTTGATGTTCTCAGAAAGTTCAAAATATAACGAAACATTTGGCCATCTCTGTCGATAAAATAGTGCTGTTTCAAACTGTCCAAAACAATAGGCTCTGTGCCGTCGAACAGTCTCCCGATTCTGTAAGTAGACAGACATGTTTTGTTTGCACTGGAGCATTTGTGCCGAGGATAAAAAGAGATGCAGACAAGTCTAAAGATAAAAGTAGCTGTCACATTTACCAACAAGGACTACCAGCATCCCGGTCTGTTACCGAGGCCATGGCTTTTAACATGTATGTGTAACTCCCATTCAGTGCATACAGAGCACTTGTTTTTAGAAGGGGTCAGTGACCCCCATTTGAAAAACTATAAATAAGAAAAAATGAAGGCCAATTGAAAAGTTTAGAGATAAGCTGTCACAGTTATGATCAAAGACTACCAGCATCCCGGGCTGTTACCAAGGCCATAGCTTTTAACATGTGTGCCTAACTCCCATTCCGTGAAGCTTTATTGAGCCGGGTCCACTTTATTTATGTTTTCGGATGTGTTATTTTATGTAATCTTTGTGTTCCATGTATACACCCTTCTTTTGTACAGTGTTGAGGAATAGATTGGTGCTTTATAAGTAGTTTATAATAAGTTCTTCATTGAGAGATGTGTTTCCTACTGACCTCATGCACAACAACATTACAGGGCCCTTCGCACCTCCTCTTGTTATTTGGAACACCAATAGAGTGTTCTCTGTTGATCCCCATACACTATTGCCAGCACCGTCATATAAGAAGCATATTTTCTTTTTATTTGAATGGAAAGCAACTGCAGGTGAGGTGATTGTTTTGACTGAATGGTTTTCCATGGTGGTCAAAATGTCCAGTATGCCAAGAGACCATAATATGGAACTACAAAGCATAACATTGGCACTACAGTACAATTAGAGATGGGGAGATTCCTCTTTGGTTATTGTGTCATAATACAATGTTTTGATCCTACAGGTCAATAAACAATAAATGCAGGGGGAGTTCCCCACATTAAACTGCCCTGTGGTGCTGGTTTTATGCTTTGAAATTGCAATTTTTACAGCAAAATACATACATGTATATCTATTACCTGTGCGTGTTAATGTACCAGAGAGATGCTAAACCTTTTGCAATCTTTGAGGCAACACAATAGTCTACAAAGCCCTTGGGCACACTGTGGCAGAACTGGACCTCAAGCTGTACCTCCCCAGCTAGAACAAAACATCTATGTGTTAACCTTTGTAGAGCTATAAAATGCAAATAGAAAAGGCTACTAGTTTAGGTAAAGTAGTGATAATGGGGGATTTTAATTACCCAGATATTGACTGGAGCAACGGTACTGCTAGATCAGTTAATGGGAACAAGTTTATAAACTTATTGCACGACAATTTTTTAGCACAGGTTGTTGAGGAGCCTACCAGAAAAAATGCTATTCTTGATTTAGTGCTCAAATGACCCAGAACTTATAGCAAATGTGCAAGTCATTGAACCCCTGGGTAATAGTGACCATAAGGTTATATCTTTTAATGTCTGGTGCAAAAAACAAAAATATACTGGGGCAACTAAAACCATGAATTTTGCAAAAGCTAATTTTAGTGCCTTGAGGGCTGCCCTACAGAGCATTGATTGGGGCATTAGGTTTTCAGCTAAAAACACAGAACAGAAATGGTTGTCCTTTAAAATGATATTAAATCATTACTGTTCTCAATTTATTCCCTTAAGGACTAAACATAGAAGCTCTAAGAATCATCCTGTGTGGCTTAATACAGAAGTAAAAAAGTTAATGGGACAGAAGAGAAAGGCATTTAAAAACTACAAATCTGTAGGGACAGAAGCTGCATTTAATGAATATAAACACTGTAATAAATGTTGTAAATCAGCAATCCGGAAGGCTAAGAAAAGAAATGAAGAGTTAATTGCGGTGGAGGTGAAAACTAACCCTAGAAAGTTTTTTAAATATATTAATAGTAAAAAGATGCAGGTTGAGAGTGTTGCTCCATTAAATAATGGTACCAGTATGGTTGTAACAGATACAGATAAGGCAAATGTGTTAAATCAGTTCTTTTCTTCAGTGTATACAATAGAGGAGTCTGGGTTCACAGGCTCACTTAATAACTGCACGAATGGTTCAGCTCAATCTAGTCAGTGGCTGACTCAGGATATGATTCAAAAAGCTTTAATACGAATTAATGTAAACAAGGCTCCAGGGCCTGATGGCATACACCCCTGGGTTCTAAGAGAGCTTAGTTCAGTTTTAGACCAGCCCTTATTTCTGATTTTCTCAGATTCACTGTCATCTGGTATGGTGCCTATGGATTGGAGAAAAGCTGATGTTATTCCAATATTTAAAAAGGGATTACGATCTCAGCCTGGCAATTATAGGCCAGTAAGCTTGACATCTGTGGTGGGCAAATTATTTGAAGGCTTGTTGAGGGATCACATTCAAAATTTTGTCCTAATGAATGGCATTATGAGCAACAATCAGCATGGCTTTATGAAGGATAGGTCATGTCAGACGAACTTGATTGCATTTTATGATGTGGTAAGTAAGATTCTGGATAGTGGGGGGGCAGTAGATGTGATCTATTTGGATTTCGCCAAAGCGTTTGATACTGTGCCCCACAAACGACTGCTTTCTAAACTAAGGTCTGTTGGGCTTAATGAAGTCGTTGCACATGGATAGGAAACTGGCTACAGGATCGGGTACAGAGGGTAGTTGTTAATGGTACATTCTGTACTTGGAGTAAGGCTCTTAGTTGGGTCCCCCAGGGCTCAGTATTGGGTCCACTTTTATTTAACTTGTTCATTAATGACTTAGGGGAGGGTGTTGTAAGTAATGTATCAGTGTTTGCAGATGACACAAAATTATCCAGCCCAATTAATTCCATCCAGGATGTGGCATCCTTGCAACATGATCTTGACAAACTGGCAAGCTGGGCAGCTAAGTGGCAAATGAGATTCAATGTTGATAAATGTAAAGTCATGCACCTGGGATGTAAAAATAACCAAGCCACTTATACCCTTAATGGGACTGCACTAGGCAAATCCATTATGGAAAAGGACCTTGGAGTCCTTGTAGATGATAAACTTGGCTGTAGCAAGCAATGCCAGTCAGCAGCATCAAGGGCAAATAAGGTCTTGAGCTGTATTAAAAGGGGCATAGAGTCAAGGGAGGAGGGGGTCATTCTTCCACTGTATAGAGCACTTGTAAGGCCCCATCTAGAATATGCCGTACAGTTTTGGTCTCCATCACTCAAACAGGACATTATTGTATTAGAGAGGGTACAGAGAAGGGCAACTAAGCTGGTAAAAGGTATTGAAAATCTTAGCTATGAGGAAAGACTGGCCAAATTGGGGATGTTCACGTTGGAGAAGAGGCGCTTAAGGGGTGATATGATGACTATGTATAAATATATAAGGGGATCATATAATAATCTCTCTAATGCTTTATTTACCAGTAGGTCTTTCCAGCTGACACGAGGTCACCCATTCCGATTAGAAGAAAAGAGGTTCCGCCTAAATATTCGGAAGGGGTTTTTTACAGTGAGAGCTGTGAAGATGTGGAATTCTCTCCCTGAATCAGTTGTACAGGCTGATACATTAGATAGCTTTAAGAAGGGGTTGGATGGCTTTTTAGCAAGTAAGGGAATACAGGGTTATGGGAAATAGCTCATAGTCCAAGTTGATCCAAGGACTAGTCCGATTGCCATTTTGGAGTCAGGAAGGAATTTTTCCCCCTCTAAGGCAAATTGGAGAGGCTTCAGATGGTTTTTTTTGCCTTCCTCTGGATCAACTGGCAGATAGGTAGTTAATAAAAAAAAAAAAAAAAAAAGGTTGAACTTGATGGACATGTGTCTTTTTTCAACCTTACTTACTATGTTACTATGTTACTATGTTACTATAGTCTCCCTTTAAGGAATAAATGGAAAAGTAGCAGAGGAAGCAAAAGATCTGTGATTAAAGGACCGATGCTCCTATTGGCAAGTTTAATTTTTCCATAGCAGTCAAGGTAACTACTTCTGCTATGGTAAGAGGCCGTATTTCTGGCAGATATAATATTCTCTGTTTAGAACCAGTTCTATTGGAATTCAGATTAATTTGCTCAAACAATTCACTTTTAGGAACCATAATGTTCATTGAATGGTTCCATTCTGATGAATAACAAACATCGATGTTTGAACAGGAAATATAGAAATGATATATTGAACGTCTCATGTCTATTGAGTCAGACATTTAACTCCTTTACCTCCACCTTCATCTACTGATTATGTAAAAGAAGTAATTGTCTCAAAATCCTATTTAATTTTCACTGAGTTTAAGGGCTGAACTCCACGGTGCGGCTTGTTCTGTTACGATGCGATCAGAGGAAGCGGATGCGCTGGATATAATGTAAGTAATGGGAATGTCGGACCTACAAGCTGCGTGCATCCAACTCGACCCTCGGATGTGAATGCTGCACATTGTGTCTTCATCTGACAGTCGTGTCGGATGCACGCACGCAGCTTGCAGGTCCGACATTCCTATTACTTACATTATATTCGGCGCATCCGTCTTGTCGCATCTACTTCCTCTAATCTCGTCGGATAAGAACAAACTGCACCGTGGAGTTCAGCCCTAAATTAACCTGAAAAATCTAGTAATTTCACCATAAACATTTACAAATGTTCATTCTATGACCAATGATTATTTTATAAATAAAAGAGTATAGTACACACCTTTTTTTAAACTAATATCATGTTCTAAACAGGGCATTCTACTTCCTGGTCCCAATGAACAAAGTCAAACAAATCAGCAGTACACGAGAAGCCTCTGTTTCCCAGCCCTGCCCCTGACATCATAATCCCAACCTCTGCAGCTCTGCCTCTGATGTCGCCCCCCATCACGACTCTCAACCACAAATACGGTGGCATCCAGGCCCGGATTTGTGGAAAGGCCACCAAGGCCTGGGCCTAGGATAGCATGATTTTAGGGGGTGGCATGCTGCTCAACCACACCAGCATTAGTTCAGAAACTCCGGGGATACCAGGAGATCCAATAGTTTTTTTTAATTTCCCATGCTCCAATCTCAATTGCTCTGGTCCTGAAGACAAAAATTTGCCCTAATAAAGGGGAGGGGACAGGGGCGACGAAAAGCAGTGGGCCTAGGGGCACCCACTATGTAAATCCGGCCCTGGTGGCAACCCTACTCTTTATAGACATGGCTTGCAAAGTTTAATATAAAGTAAAAATGGCAAGGTGCTTTATAAGTTACAAAAATAGAAATAACTCTGGTAATGGTTCTGTACCACTCAAATGGACGACAAATGTATAGTGTCTGGCCCTGAAAGACAATCCTAACGCAAAGGAATTTTGCATTCCAGAAGTGGAGCAGCTACCTTTGTGGATCAAAAAGTGGCATGAACCTACTGTATGAGCCAGTAGCCTTTTAGGTGGTTAATGCTTCTACTGGAGTCTAATACAGAGGGCATCTAGGACTCTGTAAATAATGAATCTACCCATCGGTTAATAGATAGTAGCTGGGAATTAGGTCTGGGATCTTTTGCAGGAGGTTTATAGGGTAGCATTTTAGGTACATGGGGAAAGTACAACATTGTAGGCTGCATATTATAATGCCATGAAAAGACAAATGACCGTTAAACTATAAAATATAAATAAGGTAAATCTGTTTTCCTAATTAAATGTTTCACAGGCTAGAAGATTAGTCTCCTGCAATAAATCACCTCTTCCTCTCCTCCAAATGCTTTCCCAGCAGCAACAATGTAAATGGGTCGGTGGGAAAACCTAAGCAGTGATTCCTTTTTCCAAAGTCGCCTTGCAAGGAATTTATCACGAGCAACTAATCTCCTTGTTTGCCATTGCCCTTTTTTGACACTGTTAGTGGGAGTGGGTCATTTATAGCAATGACAGGTAGGTGCTTTGCAGTAGTTTCATGGCCAGTATTAATTAACAGTGGTGGAATTTCCCCCTGTGAGATTTGGGATTATGTGTAAGTGAATGCACAGCCATGCTCCCAGCAATGCCCTCAATGTTGACAGTGGGAATGTGAAACGTTCAGGAATTGCAGATAAGGCAACACGTGACAGCAGCCGTACCTCAGAAACCCTCGACCTGGAGCTCTGCAGCTGCCTGTTAGGAATGCAGGAGTCATATAAGGACAAGCAGATACACTGACTGACTCTGTGGCTAAGCCTTCAGGCATCTACAGGAGACAAACCGTGCAAAAAGCCGAATGTCTGCGTGGAAACATATCCAGCATATATATATATCATATAAACATATCCATATATATATATATCCAGCATATATATATATCATATAAACATATCCATATATATATATATATATATATATATATATATATATATATATATATATATTATATATATATGGGACCTGTTATCCAGAATGCTCGGGACTTAGGGACCTTCCGTAATTTAGATCTTCATACCTTAAATCTACTAGAAAATACTTTAAACATTAAATAAACCCAATAGGCTGGTTTTGCTTTGAATACGGATTAATTATATCTTAGTTGGGATCAACAACAAGCTACTGTTTTATTATTACAGAGAAAAAGGAAATAATTTTTTTAAAATTTGGATTATTTGGATAAAATGGAGTCTAGGGGGCGAATTCACTAAGTGTGAAGCGCCTAACGCTAGCGCAAATTCACCAGCGTGACGTCATTTTGTTACTTTGCTGATTTACTAACGGGGGCTGGCGTAAATTCGCTAGCGAAGTGGACCTACTCTATTGCTACTTCGCACCCTTACGCCAGGCGAAGTTTCGCTATGACGAAGGGACGTAACTACGCTAATTCACTAACTTGTGTATTTTACTGAATGTTATCTCTTGCGCCAGACTTGCCTTCGCCACCTCAGACCAAGTGAAGTGCAATAGAGTAGATAGGGATTTCTTCAAAAAAAGTTTAAATTTTTTCTAAGTCCCAAAAAACGCCTGAGTCTTTTCCTTTTTTAAGGGTGATAGGCTCAAAAAGATCATAAATTTTTTTGGGGGTACCCTCCTTCTCCCTACATTTCCTAACATATGGCACCTAAACTATACAGTGGGCATATGTATAGGGCAAAATAACACCTCTATTTTATTTTATGACGCTTTCCCAGGCTTGTGTAGTGTAATGTATTTGCTGCTACATATACGTCCATTGTACTTTAACTTGGCGCCGTATGCAAATTAGGCATCGCTAGCGTAACTTCGCTTTCCTTGACGAATTAACGCTAGCTAAACTTCGCTACCGTTCGCCTCCCTGAGCGCAACTTCGGATTTTAGTGAATTAGCGGTGCCCTGACGAAACTTCGCCTGGCAAAGTGTGGCGAAGCCTGCGCTAGCGCAACTCCGCAGGTTAGTGAATTTGCCCCTATGGCAAAATTCATAGCCATTCCGTAATTCAGAGCTTTCTGGATAACAGGTTTCTGGATAAAAGGTCCCATACCTGTCTATACATATAAATATGAATTTATTATTTCTTAATAACTAAGCTGTGCAAACAGTTAATGATTAACGACAAGATGGATGAAAATTCCTGCAGCCATCTTTGTGCAAAGTACGTTAATGGAGGAGCTCACCACATGCAAGTAAACAAGGGGTTTTGTAAAATGTTTAATCAAGCAAATGTAATAGAGTTATAATGGTTAACACTTGTGTTTTAAATACTCAGAGCCAGCATGTTATGCAGTGCTTTACAGAGACCAAGCCCGGACTGGCAATCTGTGGGTTCTGGCAAATGCCAGAGGGGCTGCTATAAGGTGCCATAGAAAGTCAGTATTTAGTGGGCTGGTGGGGGCTGTTTGGGCCTCTATGTGGGTTGATTGGGCCTCTGTGTACCTGAAATGCCAGGGCCTATTTTAATTCTCAGTCCGGACCTGACAGAGACTGTTGATTATATTCACAGGAACTTACAATCTAATGTCCCTGTCCCTGTCCCTGTACATTACACAACAACTGTCCCTTGCCAATCCTGTTCTGGTCAAAATCCAGCTCTGGACCTTAAAGGAGAACTAAACCCTAAAAATGAATATGGCTAAAAATGCCATATTTTATATACTGATATTATTGCACCAGCCTAAAGTTTCAGCTTCTCAAAAGCAGCAACGATCCAGAACTTCAAACTTGTCACAGGGGGTCATCATCTTGGAAAGTTTCTGTGACACTCACATGCTCAGTGAGCTCTGAGCAGCTGTTGAGAAGCTAAGCTTAGGGGTTGTCACTTATTACCAAACAGAAAATGAGGTTGGTCTGTAATATAAGATGATGCTACAGGGCTGGTTTTTAAATTCTGATGCTAATTGCACTGGTTTCTGTGCTGCCATGTAGTAATTATCTGTATTAATTACTAATCAGCCTTATACTGTGACATTTCTATTCTATGTGTACAGTATATTGTGAGTGGGTCCCTAAGCTCAGTAAGTGACAGCAGCACAGAGCATGTGCAGTGAATCAGCAGAAAAGAAGATGGGGAGCTACTGGGGCATCTTTGGAGACACAGATCTTTACTGCTAAAGGGATTTGGTTACCTTGGGCTGATACAGAAGCCAAAAACATAATGTACAACATTTCTAGCCTACTTTAGTTCTTTAGCTTTAGTTCTCCTTTAGGGCAAAAGCATTAACCACTAAGCCACCATGCCAACTCAATCAATAGCAACTCTGAGATAGGGGCCACACTTGAATCTAGGCAGCCCTATCTGATGAAGCCAGTTCTGGTTAGGACATACAGACTGCAAAGTGGGCTGGTTTTGCCTCCAATAAGGATTTATTATACATTAGTTGGGATCAAGTACAAGCTACTGGTTTATTATTACAGAGAAAAAGGAAATCATTTTTAAAAATTTGGATTTTTTTGGATATAATGGAGTCTATGGAAGACGGCCATCCCATAATTTGGAGCTTTCTGGATAATGGGTTTCTGGATAACGGGTTCCATACCTGTACTTCCGTTAAACCAATACAAATGGGAAACAACGTTGGCACAGTGGCCCTTTGATCTAGAGATACAAGAGAAACTCTGCAGTACTGGCCACTAAATACCCAGGCGTTCCTGAAACATTGGCACTTGTACGAGCTTAGTGCTATTGTACGCAGGCATGTAAGCACATTTCTATAGATGGAAATTCTGGGAATCTCTTCAGAAATCACACTCACACCATATATGCTTTTGAGCTATATATACACACCCAAAATGTGTCCTGGGGTATAAAGCAACTGAAAAGACCTGAATTCATTTCATTGTGCAACTCTGTTGAGGTGCCAAAAGTTGCTTAGTAACTGCACTGTATAACAAGCGCCGCCAACTCATCATATTTCTACTGGTGCCAGCAGCTTCTCACAAGCATATCCGCGTTACTAAAGCAGGTATTTCATTTCCCTGCCTCTGTGGCACCTTTATTTACAGAGAAAGCTTTTTAGCAGCTATGGTGCCCTTTTAAAATACCATCCAATATGTTTCAATACAAGTCCATCATGGTTAAAGGGCAACCAGGGGTCCTATTTACTAACATCCAGATTTTAATTTTTTTTATAAATTTGTATTTTTTCCTCTAAAATTCCTTTTTTTGTTCTTCAAAAACTCAAAAAATTAGATTTTTAAGTGTAAAAACAAAAGAGAGACCTTCAAGTAAAAGCAGTCGATGTCCCGTAGAAGTCACTGGGAGCTGCACTGACCCAACTGGACATTTTTTTCTAACCATTCAGATTTCCATTCAGGTTTTTAGGTTTTATTTTACCTGTAATTGTCCGAAAAACTCAATGTTTTTAGAGGTTTTAGAGATATTTGTATTTTTTTCAGATCATTCAGCACTTTTTTCCCATTTGTACTTTTTGGGCCTTATCTATCAAAGTCCGAATTTTTCTGATTATTTTAATCTAAAAAGTCTGACCTAACAAGAATCCAAAAAAAAAAAATCACAATTTAATCAAATCGGGGAGAAACACGAAAAAAATCAAAAAATCTGAAATGTATGATTTTTTTAGGAGTCGATCAATTTTTTTGCCCAAGTCCGTAATAGCTGGCTATTCAGGCTAATTCCAGTGCAGACCACAGAAATTTCCAAATAGGATAGGGACCTCTCCCACTGACTTATATACAACCTCAGTAGGCCTGAGAAGCTGTATTTTCAGATTCAGACTTTTTGCAGCATTGGGCTTTAATGAATAACCGAAAAATTAGATTTTTTTTTTATAGTAAAAAAAAACTCACATTTTTGAGTTTTTGGCATTTGGACTTTGATAAAACACTCCCATATTTTAATAACTCTCAAAGCATTCATGGTTTTAAAAAAATACCCCTATATGTAATAATAAAAGTCACTAAGTTTGCCGAGTAACCCATAGCAACCAATGAGCTGTTTGCTTTTAAACAGGTGACCAGTAAATGCTACCTTCTGATTGGTTGCTATGGGTTACTGCTCCTGGGCAAACTTAGTGCTTTTTAATATATAACCCCCATCGAGTTTAATCGAATTCGACCTTTAACCACTGGGCATCCATATCTTTCTTTTCTTCCTTTGAGTGTGTCTATAGCAAATATTATGAATGTATCATCACTTAACTCAGCAGAATAAAGGTATTACTAACTTACATTGCAGTTTCTGCCATGCATAGAGTTTCATTGTTTGAACTGGATTTTAAAGGAGTTGTTCACCTTTGAATTAACTTTTAGTATGGCATAGATATTGGCATTCTGAGACAATTTACAATATTGTTTTTATTTCTTTTGTTTTTGTTCAGTAGCTTTCAGTTTGGAATTTCAGTACCTATCTAGTTGCTAGGGTCTTGTTTACCTCAGCAACCAAGCAGTGATTTGAATGAGAGATTGAAGTATGAATAGCAGAGGGCCTGAACAAAAAGATAAGGACAATAATAATAAAATTATAAGCTCACAGAGCAATAGTTATTTGGCTGCTGATGTCAGTGACCCCAATTTAAAAGCTGCAACAATGTAGAAGAAACTGGCAAATAACTACGATATAAAAAAATAAAATAACTATGTAATAAAAATAAATTAAAAAGACCAATTGCAAATTTGTCAGGATATGACATTCTATAACATACTAAGGGGGTTATTTATCAAGGTCCGAATTTATCTCAATATCGGCTGCTACAAACTCCGATCTAACCCGCTCGGGTACTTAATGCTTATTTATTATTACATTTTCCCGTATATTTACTTTGCGGAAAAAGCTCAGATTTTGACGATTTTTTCGTGCATTTTCCTCGAAACCTCCGGATTTTGCACCCGAAAGCTCAGAAAACATAGTGAAATTGCCCGAAACCCCTGACAAAACCAAAAATCAATGGGACTGTTCCCATTGACTTTTATGCAACCTCGACAGGTTTGAGATGCCGTGTTTTGATATTCAGGGTTTAATAAATTCCGAAAAATGTTTGATTTTTTTTAAAAGTCCTATTTTATACAAAAAAATCACAAATTTTTTAGATTTCGGGTATTCAGAGATTAGTAAATAACCCCCTAAAAGTTTCTGGTGGCTCACCTTTAATTTAACTTTTAGTATGTTACAGAATGACCCATTCTAAATAACTCTTCAATTGGTCTTCATTATTTATTTATTTTATAGTTTTTAAATTTTTTGCTGTTTTCTTCTCAGTCTTTCCAGCTTTCAGATGCATGGTTGCTAGGGTAATTTGGACTCTAGCAAGCAGTACATGCAAATCTTATTTATAGAAATAAGATCTGAGAAAATAACGTTTGGGTTTATAATGACTTATAGTAATGAAAGGGAAAATAAACCTTATTTATATACTGAGTGTATTTCCCTTTGACCGAGGAACGGTTCATTGAGCATGTTTATCATGTAGCAATATTAAAAATATGAAGTTCCAAAAATATACTGTACTAAGAGATTCTATTAGAATGATATTTAAAGCTACGCTTTTATCCCTGTATTTGAGCAAGTGAAACAGGCTGTGTTTGAGAGGGCCAGACTATTAGCTGTTAGACTGTAGCCCCGAAGGGTTTAAGGAAACCATGTAATTGGCTCCTGCCGTGGACTGTTCAGCCTTAGCAACACCTGCACCACTCAATATAAGTTTCCTGCGTTCATTAGGATTCTAATCAAAGGTGGGAGAATTAAAGTGATACTGACACGTTCCTATAAAAATCATAGTAACCTGTTCGTATCAAAGAGGTGCTGCACGCCAAATATTTTCCTCTAAAAGCCCCCCTCCCAGCCCCGCAAACCATTGTGAAGCCCACCCTCTAGGGTTGCCACCTTTTTATAATATTTTTACTGGCTAATGGTGGGGGCGGGAACAAAAGGGGCGGAACAGGACGTAAAGATGGCAGACCATGATACAAAGGGGGTGGAGCTGTGGGGATGTAACACAAAAGGGGATGGGGCCACATAGGGCAGAATACAAAGAATAGGTACGTTTCCAACGGAGGGCCAAGGGCTTTTGTTAAGGGTATTACGAATTTACCGGCAACTACATTGTAATACTGGCCCTGGCCTTGGCAGGTGTTTTACTGGCTAGTTCGGTAAAATAACGGCTGGATGTCAACCCTACCACCCTCTGACACTGCTAACGGATCTTCTGTGGTTGTTTCAGTCACGCTGTGCTGGGGGCGGAGCGATCCGTCCATAGGTTGGAGTCCTATTTTCAATTGTAATTAGCCTATGGAAGGACAGCACCACCCCCAGCCCAGACTGAAACAAATGCAGAAAATTCATTAGCAGTGTCGAAGAGTCGGCTTCACGAAGGTTCACAGGGCTGGGGAGGCTTTTGGATGTAAATATTTAGTGTGCAGCATATCTTTGATATGGACATGTTCCTATGATCTTTATAGGAACGTGTCAGTATCGCTTTAAGACCTGAACAGTTTATCTGGATTATTTGGGAGCAGGTGAGAAGGAAATAGCCATACCCTTGCCCTTATTTATAGAAGCTGTTGAAGAATTCTCAGTTTTGTGGGGGATTGTCTTTTCACCCTTTGATAATTATACCCCATAATGTATAGAGTGTATGCAAAACAGTATAAAAGTTTTAAAAAAAGTATACATAAAAAAATGTATAAACAGTGGCGTAATATGTCTCACCAAGGCCACCAGCCAAAAAGAGGTCATGGTCTCCACTACATCAGATGCAGCAAAGAAGTAGAGGTGTACCCCTTGTTGTAAAATATGAGGATATCAGGGGGCAGATTTATCAAGGGTCAAAGTGAAAATTAGAAATTTTTTTTGTGGCCAAAACTGTCAAATTCAACTATTGTAAAAATATTGTAAAAATTGGATTCAAGTTTTTTTTTTAAAATTCAAATTAGATTTTCGAGTTTTAAAAAACTCAAGAGCCATGAATATCCTGTAAATCAGATCCTTATAACTGCTGCTTAGTGATGTCATTGGTGATAGGAGGTACATTATTCACTATATATACAGACATTGTCAGAACTACTCGTGCTTTCATACTGAAGAGTCAGGAGCTAACAACATGTATGCATTCAGCATTTACCTGGAGTCTGGGTATTTTGTGAGGGTTGCCAAACTGCTAGTATACATGTGTCCACCAACATCAATGTGAACTGGTGCATTGGACTTGGTGAGTTGTGCAGGAGTTGGAATGCCTTGATTGTTCAATGGAGATGCCGGGGATCTGGTTATCAGAGGTCTTGACATATTGGGTCGTGTATCCTGTAAAAGAGAGAGGGTTTTGTGGCACTATATAAATAAATGGTGATGATGCTTTTTCAAGCAGAACTACATTTGGCTGCATCTTGTATTCAGAGGGATGGCACAATACAAAGAACTAGGAACAAAAAGCATTAGGGTGTTATGTACAAAAATCCGAATTTATTGCATAATATTAAAAAAAGCTCGACCAAACCCCAATGCCAGATTTAAGCTTATTTAATAAAAGCTTATATAATAAAATAACTCAATTTAATTTGGGCTTTTTCCAAATCGCTCGATTTTTGAGTTTTTGCCCAAGAATCCTGAAAAAGTCAGATTTTCGGGCTAAAACCAGCGCAGACCACAATGACTTCAAATAGGGATAGGTGCCTCTCCCATTGACTTATACAGAACCTTGACAGGTCTGAGATGGCGGATTTTCAGGTTTGGCCTTTATGCAGCATTGGGGTATAATAAACCTTGGAAAAAATTTTTAAAAAAGTTATTTTTTCTTAGTTTTCTCTAATTTTAAAAGTTTTCACAACTCCACCTTTAATAAATAACCCCTTATTCTTCAAGGGGAAGATTGCAGAGATGAGTGGCATGAGATAGCACCCACTAACCCACATTTAGGGGTTTCCCAGTGGTGTCGGGTGTGAGGAGTTATTACAGGCTTAGGGCTAGTGACCAGAAGAAATGTGCACAAATACCATTTACTATCATTTTTAGAAAGCATGCCATTTGCATTTAATATTTATTAACTAGGGTTCCATTAACTATTAAACAGAGTGGGTAGGGAGTGGGGCTTAGTTTATACAGAAGATAAACATGGCTGAACGTAGCAGATATGATAGCAAACACTGTAATAGAAATAAGAAATTCTGCTTAATAGGGAATATTCTACTTCTTCTACAAGACAGAAACAAAACATAACAGCACAGTGGGTGGGTTAAACAAAACAGATTTTAGTGGGCCGAAAACAGGATTCCAGGCTGCTGTACATTCAAGGCTATGGGTGGCTGCTTTGGCGGATAGAGTGCTCAGGCTACTAAAAAGACGACAGTAGCCTTGTATGCCGTTACCCTAAACACCTCTCAGAGTAGTAGTGATGTGCAGGTCAGGAAAAATGCACCCGCACCCGACCCTCAAAACCTTAACCTGCACTCAACCGTAACCTACAAAACAAAAATTCACACAATATGAATTGCAGTCCATTACAGTAGTTGTGCTCATACATCTTCAAAGAGAAAGAATTATTATATGCTATTAACATATTGTTATTATTATTATGTGCTATTCAGAATGACAGAAGCACAAGTGTTGTTCATTGAAGGCATCCTGGCAAGGGTATATCATAGACAATAACATCTGATCCTGGAATGTAAGCAGATACATCTAACTCTTGCAGAACAACAGGCATTAATTGGTATAATGAGTGGGTCTTAGAAACGTTTCCTGCTCCGTGTATGTCTCAGATAAGAAATAAACCAGCTGTAAAAGGCACATTCTGGCCCTCCAGGAATCATTTGGGGATGCTGGGGGTAAAATGGCAGCACAGCTTGATATACAGCATTTGAGTCTTGGCACGAACAAGCAAGTATCAGCTCAATTTGACGTGCTTACAAATTACACATTCAAATGGCTGGGGAAGAAGAAAGTCACTGTATGAAAGGCAGGATAATTTGCCTTTACAGGAACAGAACATCCAGGCTCTCACTTGGCTGATGTGTTACTATAGCCAGCTGTAGGACAAACAAGTCAGGAGACAAGGGCATAGCTGGGATGTCAGACTGGAGAAGGCCTGTTCTCTTGCAGACCACAGAGTGCAGTACAACAAGTCCAGATTTATGAAGACACAGTTTCAATACCAAATAAACCAACACACAGGCTGATACCATTGCAATCCACCTCAAGCCAAAGAAATAGATCACAAAAGGACAATGGAAGAGAGCAGGCTCCTGGTACTTTGGGGTCAGACAAAGCATCACATTTTCAATGAATGTGATCTATGGAACTGTCTGTTGACATGTCCATCTGAGAAGTCATGGGTCTGTCCCAGACATATTCGTTTATCATTGGTTTAATCTGCATAATCACTTTCATTACTACTACATAGGGTATGATGTTTGTTGCCAGGCTAATGTATATCAATGTAAGGTGGGGGCATCTGTCAAAGCTGAATAAGGAAAAGGAACTCAATACACCTTTAAAGGAAATTATATAGATGATCTTACCAGGATACAGTGGCATAACTAGATGTTACTGGGCCCCATAGCAAATTCATTTTATGGCCCCCAACATAACCACAAGTTGCCCTTTTTTACCAATATATTTTGAAATTGCTCATTAATTAGGGCCTCATGGGGCCCCTATACCTCCTGGGCCCCCCTGCAGTCGCAGGGTCTGCTTCCTCTGTAGTTACGCCCCTGCCAGGATAGATACCCACGTGCAATTTTAGTCCATATTCTTTATTAATATAGGGGCTTATTTCCTTTTTATTAGCAGTACTAATGTGCACCACAATGGTGTCAGTGGAGTAACTATAGAGGAAGCAGAACCTGCAGTTGCAGGGGGCCTTGGGCAGGGGACGAGGAGTAGGGATCTCTGTGCGTTGGGCCCCTCTAAAGATTTCTTTAGGGGGCCCCAGCACACACTAGTAACGCCTCTGAATGTTGTTTCCTGTAACAGAACAAATTAAAATAATTGAACGGAATCCTTTCTTCCCACCAGTGTTCTTTGCTGCAATTATGAAATGGCACAGGTGGTAGTGCTTGGTGCTGCAGCAGAATTGCAATGGACATTAACAGAAACCCCTTTGAAAATAATCAAAGCAGTCAAACACATTCTGACGAACTGACACCTTTATCATTTTGAAAAATAATAATAGCTGCCCCCAATCTTGGCTTTGACATATTACATATTAATCATTTATATCCAGGGATGCACCGAATCCAGGATTCGGTTCGGGATTCGGCCAGGATTTTACCTTTTTCGGCAGGATTCAGAATCCTTCTGTCCGGCCGAACCAAATCCTAATTTGCATATAAAAATTAGGGACGGGGAGGGAAATTGTGTGACTTTTTGTCACAATACAAGGAAGTAAAACGTGTTTTCTCCTTCCCATGTCTAATTTGCATATGCAAATTAGTATTCGGATTTGGTTCGGTATTCGGCCAAATCTTTCGCGAAGGATTCAGGGGTTCGCCCGAATCCAAAATAGTGGATTCGGTGCATCCATATTTATATCAGTCCCTGGGAAAGAAAAGAACAACCTACTATTCCTAGCAAAGATAAAAACACAAACAAGAAGCCAGTCAAACAGTATGATTTTAGGCTTTGGAATTAATCTAGAGCACAAAGGGGACCCAGTTGCGGATTAATGACATGCAGGGCCCCTAGGCTACATCCACACAGGCCCCCCTTCTGCATGCCTGGGCCCCTAGACTATAGGCTAGGTTAACCCGTGCATTAATACACCCCTGAGGGGACCCCATACATGCGGAGAACAGACAATTTCAATGCAGAGAGTGCCATGTTTGGGAACAGTTTCAATAAGAACCCAATGTCAGCTATGGTGCCACCAGTCTATTCATGTAAAATTTGCACTAATCTGCTAACACAGGGTATTGCAGCATAGACAGGTCAGGGCAAATCTTCACAATGAGGGATGAATAATCAGATAGGGCAATCCTCACTCCTCCTGCTCCAAAAGCAGCTCAATCGTCATGGCAGCACCTGTCACAGGTATATTTTGCCATCATTTCAGTATCCATTCTTCATTACAAACATACCTGTTACAAACTAAGCTAAATCAAGTAAGCCCGTTGCTTGGTCACAGGGAAAAACAGGATTGCTGAAATAGATGGCAAGGTGTTTCAGTTACCTGTAAGTGCCAGTTTTACATATATGGAGGACATTTGCTTTGAAAATGTCCCATTGTACAGAATTTATTACAGTAATAGATTTGCACTTTATTTACAAGCAAATATTTACTGCCAGCGCCAAAACATCTACTTCTGGAATCATCTCTATCTGTGGGAAATGGGTGCTACAGTACCTCATCTCTGAACAGCTTTGTGAAAATCCCTGATACTAAAACAAAAGACTCCAATCAATAAATGATTATAGCCGGGCATTTTGTCTGTTCATAAATCCTGTATATCGTCCATAAATATATTGGCAAAAGCCCTTGGCTCTGAGCTCTAAAATCAATACAATTCATTAGAAATCCACATTTCCCGACTCGCAGTCCACTTGCCCGGCTAAGACTTACCAAAAGAGGAATCATTCACACTGTGTTATTTTTATTGGACTTGTCAGAAACTGTATTTATCATTTATAAACCACTTGTGAGTGTCTTGAACAAATAGTACATCCAAGCAACTGAACAAATTATTAACAACTACAGGTGTGGGACCTATTATCCACTTATTGCAGCAAAAGTGACTTCATTCACTGTCCCCATAAACAGCACAGTGGAAGCCACAAAGGAAGGAAAGTGATGATGAACTGTACTAGCCACAAAAAATAGTTACGTATGAAACGTTTGACCTGGAGCAGTAAAGTCACAAAACCGCAGCATAAGAATGTCTGTGGTGAGCATGAGTAATAGCAAGAATAACAAGTAAGAGCCAGTTTACAAAATCTGTATGTTTAGTGTAGTTCAAGTTGTTACAATCAGACGTGTACGGACAGTGAATACAACTGGTTCACTTATATGCTGAGCTCAAACTTTCTTTGCAGCCTTCTTTAAAGACAGAGGGGCACAGCTAATTAAATCCTTGGAACTAATTAAACAAGCTTATACTTAAGTGAGTGAATCATTTCAACTGGAAGTAGCAATGTGACACAAGGCTTTCTAAATACACCAGAGTTCTGTATAGATAAATACTGTCATCTTAAAAATAAGTATTCTATTTAGAAAGGGGGAGCTGGCCACCCTAGGGTGACCCTAAGTAAAAAATCTGAAAACGTCCTTTAAATATTAATATAAGAAGATTATTACAGATATGGGATGCGCTATCTGGAAACCTGTTATTCAGAAAGCTCTTTAGATAACTTTCCTGAATTACAGGATAGACTCCCATTTAATCAAATAACTCCCATTTTAAAAATTATTTTATTTTTCTCTGTAATAATAAAACATTACCTTGTACTTGATCCAAACTAAGATACAATTCATCCTGATTGAAGTCAAAACCAGCCTATTGGGTTTATGTATTATTTACAATATTTTTATAAACTTAAATTACTGAAATATCCCTTATCCAGAAAACCCCAGGTCCCAAGCATTCTGGATAACAGGTCCCACATCTGTACATAGTGTACTTTGCAATATTACTTGGTGTATTGACTTAAGCTACCTTCATGTAAGAAAGCCACTAATATAAGGGAAAGGGTATAATGTGGCTTTGTTTAAAGGAGAAGGAAAGGCTTGGTGCACTTGGGGGTGCCAAATGTTAGGTACCCCCAAGTGATTGTATTGACTTACCTGAAACCTCGGGATGGTGCTCCTATCAGCAAAAAACTGCACTGGCGCGAGGTTATACCAGTGAGCACCACGGATCGATCATCTTCCGTCTTCTTCTGTCTTCAAATTTCCCGGGGCAAACAAATGCGCAGTTGAGCGTAATAGCCAACTTTTTAGTTGAAGTTCAGCTTTTCTTTCTACTGCGCATGTGCAGCCGCACGAAGAAGGAGAAAGACGGAAGAAGATCGCTCCCTGGTGCTCACTGGTATAACCCCGGGCCGGTGCAGTTTTCAGCTGATAAGTCAATACAATCATTTGGGGTGCCTGACATTTGGCACCCCAAGTGTGCCAAGCCTTTCCTTCTCCTTTAAGGAAAATTTATTATTTGCCCTTTTAATAAATCACTAGCAAGACCCTGCCTATGCTATGTTATGTTTTGGGTGTCAGAGACATTAAACAGCTGAAGAAAGCACAGTGACATACTACAAAATGAATAACTTCCTGTTATGGAGCAGATTTACTAAAGGGCGAGGTGGCCGTCGCTAGCGAAAATTCACCAGAAATCTCATCCGCAGGGACACCTCCAATTTACTAACAGACAAACATGACAATTCGCTAGCGAAAGAGACCGGCACTAGCACAGTTTCGCGCCTTATCGACAGGCGAATTTTCGCTCCGGTAAACGTACGTTACTCCACAAATTCACTAAAGTGCAAATCTTTCAGAACGTTACTCCTTTCGCCAGAGTTTCCTTTGCCACCTTAGACCAGGTGAACTGATAAGATGACGCTACAACCTCCACAATCTTATGTCAGTGACATCATATACTGTATGCGCAAAAGTCATAAAAAATGCTGACATTTTTCATTTTTTAAAGCGGAATTGCCTTCAAAAGTCCTAACTATTAAATATTTTTGTGCTAACATTTCTTTCCCAGTCATTTGAGGGGCATGCCACATTTGTTTTTGTTTTAAGGTGGGATCATGTCTAGGGCATTAGAGGATCTCTTTTGTCTTTATTTTGCTTCCTTGGACATTTGTAGTAATAAATGGCCACTTCAAGCATTTGCACCAACATCTCTAATAAAGACATATATATAACCTATATGTACCCGTCCTATTCAAATGAACCTAAATGTAAGAGTACTAAAGAAGTTTCGCTAGCCAGAAATAAACACTAGTGAAAGATCAATATGAAATGCTTGCGCTGACGAATTAACGCTTGCAAAAGTTCCCCAGTATTTGGCTACAGAGATGCAGCTTTGCATTTTAATGAATTAGCGTAGTCGTAACGCATTTACATTAGCAAATGTATGGCAACCTTGACAGATATGGGTCTTTTTTACCATTAAAATATATATATATAATTAAAAAGGTGAAAGGAGAGACATCCGTGTAATGCCTTGGAGTGACACTACCCTGGCAGGTAGAAGAGAGTTGGCCCAGGAGGAGATGAACATTTTCCGCAACCCTTTCTATAGGCCTGCCAAGCAAATCCTCTGTAATGGCACCAAGTATCACATTTCCTTTTTGTTTGCGTGTCAACGGATCTTATTTATGTGGCACAACCTGGTCCAACTGGTTGCATTTTAGCACTAGAACATATCTGAATTGAATGCCAGGGGTAAGATTGGGAATAGGTAAGCACTTGTTCTGGGCACAGAAGGCACAGAGGTCACCATGACAATCTGGAAACAAACATTGCTGGCAAACTGCACTGATGTCTCAGAGTGGCAATGGTGCTGATATTTGTTTAACCTCCTAAATGGCAAAGTTCTGAGCATGTGAAGGAGATCCATTCAAAGAAAAGAGTCCATTTAATCCAGGGGTCCCCAACCTTTTCTACCAGTGAGCCACATTTAAATGTAAAATAAGTTGGAGAGCAACATAATCATGCAAGCAGTTCCTTCAGGTGCAAAAATTTGGAATGTTATTGGCAATTGGTAGTGGACTTGCAGACTACACGAGGCTCTGTTTGGCAGTACATTTGGTTTTTGTGCCACTAAAGCTTGCCTTCAAGCCAGGAATTCAAAAATAAGAACCTGTTTTGAGGCCACTGGGAGCAACATCCAAGAGGTCGGAGACCAACATGTTGCTCAGGAGCCACTGGTTGGGGATCACTGATTTAATCAGGCCAGTAGTTCGGGCCAATGCAGAGATGTCAGTCCCCCTATTTTTTCTGGAGTTACATGATTTTTGCCTCCTTCCCTTTGTCTTCTGTCACTCACACATTCCCCCAATTCTTCACAATTCTTCATAGTTCACGTTAAATTCTGTGGTGCACATATGCAGTAGCATTCATTGATAGTCATAGTGGAAAATTGTTCATGCACGGGCAGCATTCAGTGGCTTCATGCAAGAGTTTGCGCATGTCACATCATGTGGCGCAATGTGACGTCACTTCTGGGTACCTCTGCCATTGGTCAGTCTAGAATTCCATGGCTCTGCACTTCTGCAAAGTGATCAGCACACAGGTAATTCAGTGCAACTTGCCCATGCACATCTGCAGCCTAAGTGGAATCAAGCTAGCCACACATGGGCTGATAAAAGCTGGCAATGAAGTAACTAGCGCTGATGGGGCCCGGGTGCAGGACATGCAACTCCCTTCAGACGTAATATATATTCCAGATTTGGACGCCAGAGGGGGTGCGGGCCTGGGTCCAATTGCACCCCCCCTGCAACCCCCCCTGCAACCCATTAGTACCACCACTGAAAGCTGCTAACTTGGTCCAGACCTATTCTGCAGCTTATCGGCCTGTGTCTTTGACTACCTGCATTATGATCTAACTGTCTGATTTGCCCAGCGTGTGGCTGGCCATTTAGGACTAAATCCACTCATTTTGCAACCTAGCTAAACAAGCAGATCTTGCTGTGTATGACCAGCTTATCATACAGCCAATTTCCCAGGAAGACCTGTGTATGACCACAAATTTTGACATACAGAACCTGATTAAATGACTTAACAGGGCCACCTTTTGTTTTTTGGAAAAGAAAATGGAAGACAGAAGAACCCATCAGAGGCATCTCTTCAGTGCATTGGGATGGCACTAATCTAACGACTGATTGACATGGAAGAGAGGTCTAAGAACAATAAACATGAGGGTAATGGCAAAAGCAAGTCATGTATTTTCTTCAACTATACAGGCGAAAACTGCCGAAAATGGGGCACATTTGGCCAACAAAATATAAACTTGCATGTTATATCAGCATTACATTTGGGCGCAGATTTATCAAAAATCTAGGTGAATTTTGGAATGAAAAGAATTAGAATTTCTAGCAATTTTTTGTGTATTTTGACTATGGAATAGTCCAAATTCGATTTGAATTTGAAAAAAACGAATAAAAAATTTGATTATCGAAATTTATCATGTATTCGACCATTCGCCGTCTAAAACCTGCCGAATTGCTGTTTTAGTCTATGGGGGACCTCCTAGAACCTAATTGGAGTAAATTTTTTTGGGGAAAAACTTTGAATCGAATTAGATCAAATGTGCTATTCCTTCAATTCGTATTTGGCCATAAACGGACCTATTCGACCAAAAAAAAAAACGCTTTGAATTTCGAAGTTTTTTCACTTCGACATTCGACCCTTGATAAATATGCCCCTTGGTGTTTTGTTCTTTAGTAAAACATCAGGAATTGTCTGCAAATATCTGAGTTCACACACATATGCGTTATTATAACATAATATGTGGGAATAATTGCCCCTGTCACTGTGTAACTATCACCATTTGTTCTGCAATTGCCATAGAAATCTGTCTGACTGAATACATTGCTGCTGGTTCTGACTCCTGAAGCAATGTAGCGAATTAAAAGACCTATAATTGCATTTGAAATCAGTGCAGTATTTATTCGTTCAAGGTTCTGACTCTTGAAGCAGCTGTAAAACTGGAGTACGGGATTGAAAAGGGCTTTACTTCTTTGCCTTGAAGGAGTTAAACAGGCTGGCAAAGACACATGTTCCTAACAAGATGTTCGCATAGAGAATCTATTGGCCTATGATTTGCTGTAGTTTCTTCAGGCTTAAGAGGTGCCTGAGGGAAGGAATTTGACGTCAAGAGGAAAAAGAACAACAACAACTTCAGTCATTGACCTCTGATGTCAAATGAGGTGAACGGTAAACTAATGAACTATCACATGACTTCAGCTGAACCAATCAGACACACAGACATCGCACATGCACAGCAATGTACAGAAGGAAGGCACACTGCAACCTGATCCTCTCACTTTCAGTGCCGCCACAGACACCTGGGAAGTTTAGCTGCTGCCTCATTTAGCTCACGTTCAACTAAAAATTAATGTAACATATATGACTATTGTGTGGGATAAATAAAGATTTTTTTGCGTTTTACATAAACCTCTGTTTATAAAAATGCATGAAAAAACATTTCTCATTGTGACAGACTTTATAAATCCAGTCACTTGGGAACTGCCTTTACAACTGGACACAGAAAAGTCTGCATATTGCCCGTACAAAAAAATACTGAAACAAGTCAGTCACCAAGTAGGAGCAGATTCACCAAAGTATCAAACATGTCCAGTCAGAGGATCGACACTGGGCAACAGGACTAAAAGTTAACTGACTGCACAGACCCCTAAAAACCTGACACCTTAAAGACACTGGTACATATATGAGAATATGTGCCATTCAAAAAGTCCAATATATATATATATATATAATATATATAAATGAACAGACATTTCTGTCCCACATGGGGACCTTTCTCAATGTGGGACCAAAACGTCGGATAAGATGTGATATTTTGTGAAATAAATCAACACAGTTTCACTAAATTACAGAGTGCTGATCTCCCGTTCATATATTATTCTATTTTGGATCGTGCACCTCTGGCTTCATTTTTCGGATTGAGTGCAGGCACTGTGGGACTTATATATATATATATATATATATATATATATATATCCATATGGTGTTTTTGATGGGGTGAAGCGAAATTCCTGTGCAAAGTGGGAAAAGTAGGGACTAGTTCCACATTGTCACGTCAGTTCCCCTTCTGGGGTCACGTGCGTCATAAATGATTTTCCCGTGTTCCATGTTCACTATGTAATGAACAACCTGTCTAAAAATTTAAGCTGGCCATAGACGCAAAGATACCATCGCACGAAACAATGGTCCGTACAATTTTTCAGACCGAGTGCGGAGTGTCCCGACATTTTTTCATACCATGGCGATCGGACGTTAAGTCGATGGGAGAGGTTAAAAGATTTATATCGGCTACCTATAATATCTCTGCATGTATTGACAATATCAAGGGGAGACTGTCACTACTATTTGTCGGACATGACTTTCTTGAGATCACTGTCTGTCAATTAATTGCCTGAGCATTGTGGGATTTGTTCACTTTACTACTTTATATTAATCTGAATGGTTAGTTGTAGGTTGGAAGATTGGCACGGACATAGGCTATAATCTGTACGTATATGGCCAGCTTTACTCTGAAACCAAAGTACTGACTTTGGAAGTTTGTCCTCCTAATGCCTTTCTAAGAGCCTCTCCTCTCCTGGGTAGGCTTCCAATAGATCGGAAATTTGGATCTTACTTCCACTCAGCCACTACAGCATTAGGGTAGTCAGATCGGGCTCACAGTCCAGTTCATTCTACAAGGGTCCATTTGAGTCAGTGATCTGTGCAGGCCAATCATGTCCTTTCATTGCCATCTCAGGAAACAAATTCCATATTGCCCCTTGCCTTGTGTGTCAACACTCTTTCCTCAATACAGGAAGCATGGAATTCCCTTTATTGGAAATAAAGACCCTAGCCCAAACAATAAAAAAAATGCACCAAACAATTAATCCTCCAGCACAGACCTTTACAGCTGGCATTTACATAGTCAGGAAGGTAGTGCTCTCCTAGCATCACCCATACGCAGACTCATAAAGTTGCTTCCAGACAGTTTGGAACTTGGCCGTGAGTGTTCCAACTTAGGACATGACTGAACTGTTGCTGCTCCTAGAAGTTTCCAATCCACTATAAATTCACTTGCCGTTTACAGGGGAAGTTCTAGCTGACTCATTGGAAAGGTGATATTCTATGATGGTACCATGCTGAAACTATGACTATCACTATGAGCTCTTTCTTATTATCAGTGCTAATGCCACTGCTGGAGAATAAATAGCTATTTTCTTAATCATATAACAGTGGCAGCAATAAGTGTGGATTAAATAACCAGTAATATAGAATGTATATGAAAGATTTCACAAGTTATAATAACAATAACTACTTAGCCTCACATTGGGGGTGTATTGAAAATGCTATGTAAAATTATTTACGTGGGGAAAATGGTATAAAAAAAGGGGTGTAAAATAAATGTTTAATATATAAAGCTGTATGTTTTACACCACCTGACCACTATATTCTGTGCGATTACTTAACATCATATTTATTAATCCATTCAAGTAATAGGGAAAAATGTAGGCAGCAATAAAATGACAATAAAAAAAAAAAGTTTTTTTGATGGAGCATTGCTGTTTTTTACACCGTAATATCAAGCAGCTGTTGCCTTTTATGCTAAAACACGGAAAACGTTTCTTCTGAAAATGTATACACAGCTTGATAAATTTGCAGGGTTTTTTTTTTGTGTTCTTTGGTCACTGTTTTTACCACAGCATGATAAATAGGGCCCTTAGTCTGCTTTCTGGTTGCAGGTGTCAATCACCCGAGTAACAAAAAACTATTTTTACATTCCAGTTTTGAGAGAGACAATAAAGAGAAATCATTATAAAAAATAAGAAACATATACGCTACTCAATTTCTTTCTATAAAATCACAAATGTTCACAATAAAACCCCCCAAAATGGATACTTGGTGTTAAGCCACCTGACAACTGTCAGCTTATAATGACGTGACACTTCTAATGGCTAATAGTATCACTCAGTGACTCCTTCGGCCCTCTTTTTTAGCCTTTGGCTGGAAACACGCAAAACAGCACCAGCCAAATGCTTGCCCATGAGCAAAAGATAGCACAGTTCACCGTTGTTGGTCTTAGATTGTAAGCTCATTTGGACAGGGCTCTCGTTACCTCCTGTATTAACTATATTTTTTTTGGTATGCCAGCTGTATGTTCATTATATACACTGGGTTATTTTACTGCACTCTCGAATATGTTAGCTCATAATAATAAGAAGAAGAATGATCACCAATGTTCCAAACAGAATGTTGCCAAAGAGAGCAAGCGGCTCAATCAAGTCAATGATGTAATTTTGGAAGAGTTTGTTTATACAGAGCTTGGTATCTTTAGTTAAACTAACTCAGCTAATTAATGGTAAGATTAATGAAAAGACAATATGAATGAAACCAAAATAATGCTCTGTTAATAAATACTAAGGTCTCTACACGTCTATACAAATAGAATGCCTAGGGGCTAGCTAAGAATTATAAACAAATTAACATATTATACCACACTCACATGTCTTAGCAACAAAACAAAAGTTTTTTAACTGAAGAAAACAAATTTCTATAAAACACTTGTTTTGTTGCTAAGACCTGTGAGTGGGGTTTATGCAGGTTTTAGAAAGTTTATCTAGAAAAATAGAACCTGTGAGTGCCAATCCACGCAAAGGAAAGAAATTTGCCGAAGTGAAAGGATAGTTAGTTTTTAAACAAAAACAATAAAATCAGCATGTGCATGCTGCCGCTTCATTATTTCAGTCATACACAACAGATTTCTCAGACTGTGCACCAATTCATAAATGCCTGCTGGTGATTTGGCATACAAAATATGTGGTTTAATCAGTCTGAAATTTTGTATTTGAAATGTGAAACAGATATTTAAAAAAAAGTGGCAGTGAAATTAAATTAAAACTCAAGTGATATAGCTGCAATACTGCAAAACAAAGTGGCGAAATACAGCTCTGAATCTACTGGCACTCTGCATAGTTTCAACATGAGTCAAGCGATGCAAGTCAATGGAAATCATTTTTCTTAAAAAATAGCTTTATCCCATGATTATACTCTTTTAAAAAATTATGTTTTTTTAGAAGGCTTAAATGTTTCACTCGTTCACTCACTCTCCATGTCCAACCTGCACAAATAATGTAAAGCTAATACTGCTTGTAAGCGAACCATAAGCTACTATACTCAGATACTCCACACACTACCCTGCCTTTTAAAAGGCAATGGGTCCAGACCAAAGTTCCGTGGTTTCAGTTGCCCCCCTAAGAGCAGTATTTCCCAATCTTCTTAAATATTACACACCCAAAATTCCAGAACTATTACTATTTCAGTACTTCTTACAAACATTCTCTTAACTAACCCTGCCCTTGGTTCTGATTCCAGCACTGGCAGTTGGTCCAAATAAATGCAAGAAATCTGCAATAAGGTATGTAATGTGAAAAGCCAAAACACGCACAAAGTTAACAAACAAGGGGCTCAGTATAAAGTGACATTATAAAATACCTATGTGAGAAAAGGGAAAACATGCAGATAGAAAATACTTCTGCACTAGAATTTGATATGAGTCAAATGGAGACCAATAAAAAAGCATGTCAAGAAAAATGACAGGACACTGAAAAGTTATTTCCCAGTAATCATGTGACAGATACGGCTTCCTTCTTTCCTGCTTAATGGCTATTACAGATCAAGTATCGCAGCAAGATCAGTGATCATCTACCTCCGCTTCTATTGTTTACACCACTGCAGCATAAAGAAGACTTTTTGCAAACGTCACTCAGTGTAACGTGACACTTGTAACCATAACTCAAAACCCCAGCGAGTTTGATTTAAAGCATTAGTGTATATTTTTAAAAAAGAGACTAAGGCACAGAATGGCACAGAAAGAGATCTGGGACGCTTTGCCTCTATACTTTTTTAGTAACTCAAGCCACAATGACATATCACTGCCCTCTATGAAAAAGCTCAAAGCAAGGTTGGACTGGGCCGGCGGGATATCGGGAAAAAACCTGGTGGGCCCCCGGCCCTAATGGCCCCTTGCCAGCTCAGACTCGCTCCTTGATTGGGTGAAACAAAAAAAAATATTTGTAGCACAGTGCTGAGGATTTTGCGCATGTGCGTAGGCTTTCTCACTTGCGCAATGACTTAGTGCATGCGCGCGTCACACTGCTTTTTCTGGCCGGCTTTTGCACATGTACTCGGGGCCCCGGAGGTTTGGAACCCGATGGGCCCCAGATGCGCCAGTCCAACCCTGCCTGAAAGCATTTGTTTGAAGGACAATTAAAACCAAATTCACTGCAGGGTTCCTGTTTCTTAGACACCATCAATTTGTTGGGCTGGGCCCATGGCCCCTCCTCTCTAAAGAACACACCAGTCCAGGGTATTTTTCATTAAAGGGTTGGTTCACCTTAAAGTTAACTATTAGTATGTTATAGAACAGTCAATTCTAAGCAATTTTTCAAGTAATTTTTTATTGTTTTTGGATTATTTGCCTTTTTTTCTGACTCTTTCCAGCTTTCAAATGGGGGTCCAAAAAATGTAAGGCTACAAAGTTATTATAACTACTACTTTTTATTACACATCTTTCCATTTGGGCCCTCTGCTATTCATATTCCAGTCTCTTATTCAAATAAATGCATGGTATTTTAGACACTAGCAACCAGTTAGCTGAAATTGCAAACTGGAGAGCGGAGGAATAAATAACACAAATAATAAACACCAATTGGAAATTGCCTCAGAGTATAACTCTCTACCTCATACTAAAAGTTAATTTAAAGGTGAAAAACTCTTTAATGCATTGCAACTCCCTAGGCCAGTGTATATGTATTATAGTCATTTTTCCAACTTTACTATAATACACATCAGACAGGCCTGCACACTGCAAGGTATTGCTGGGAAGATGGTGGCTGGAGTAAAATTTACCTAAGGCTGGGGGGGCTGAGTTTTTGTTTAGAGAACAGAAGCACTGATTAGAGTCACCAGTGGGTGCCTAACAAATTGGGATCCACACTTGCAAACACACCTCTGCACTTTCCCCTGCCATTGGTCAAACAAGCATGTGATTCTCACCCAGGGCAGCTTAGAACTTTGGACACTAAAAAAATTGCCAGCCAAAGCATCCCATGTGCCATTATGCTAAAGAGTACAACTTTTGCTCTACGTTACAGTAAGCTCACCTACCCACAAAATACTTACACTATTTGCCTTCTGGATCACATTCACAATCAGCAACTGAGACAATTCCATTAAATGTATTTACCTGAGTGTTTGCTTGACTTTTCCTAGCACCAAAATTCTTTCCAAGGAACTTGTCTTTAGCTTACACTTGCCCTTTGGCCCCTATGTTATTGGCTACATTAAGAAGAAAATAGAAATCACGACAACTGGAAGACTGTAATACCCAGGTCTCAAAAGAGATGGATTTTTTTGGATCAAGTTACTAAAAATAAGGGAAGTTCACAATATTTTCAGAAAAGGTTAACCTGTTAAACATTCTTGGTTGCATTAAAAAACATTAGCCTTGAGTAAGAAGCTATGATGAAATACAGCAGAGTACAGAACACAAACATAGCTTTGCCTTTAGTTACCTGGACTGGGGACATCACAGCAGGAGACGTGACAGCAGGGGAGGCAGCGAGCACCATGTGGCCATTGGTTTCTGGGCAGGACGGCTGAGGGTCACTCTTGACAGAGACAACATGCACACAGTCCGAGGGGTCAGGAGGCCTGATGCAAAGCCGTTTGGGTGAAGGAGGGCTGCACATGTCACCAGAAGCATAAACTGATTGGGCTGAATTATACAGTGGTCGCTTGGTGGCTTCCATTTTGGCCTCTGGAAGGCCAGCTGTAGGTTTAGGCAGGATAAAAGTATTTCCAGGCATTACTGGTCTATGCCTAGATCCATTAAAGCTATCCGCAAGGTATGGAGGCCCAAGCTTGGTACCAATGCCAGCGATGCTGTTGAGCGTGGCCACTGAGACTGCCCCAATGCAATGGTTGGTATATGTTTTAGATAATTTAGCTGCTTTTGACAACATTTGCATTCTGGTACCCAATAAGTTCTTGCCAATGGCTTTGTTCTCATACCAGGTGACGTCGGATTCACTCCCATGATCCCGTGGCCTTTGGAAGAACGCTTTGCACAGCGGGTTACGCTTGGCCAGGTACTTGACAAAGCTGGCATAGGGGCAGAATTCAGTGCCAGTCTCATACATGCGGGGCAAGTTCTCTTCATCGCTCTCCATTGTGCTGCCTCCAGGGCAACTGCGCTTCTTACCCCAAGACGAAGAACGTGACTTGTGATAGGGACCCAATGCTTTAAAGTAGACAAAGCGGCGCCCATCCTCGTCCATGGCCAGGCCAAAGGAATCCTCTTCCAGCTCCCTCTGGTTCTCTCTGCCCCTGGTGCAGAAGTACATGCAGGTCTCAAACCAAACCTTGTTGAGAAGTCCAAATGGGGTGGAGGAACTGAAGACGCAAGAAGTGTAGAGTTTCCTCAAGTCTGCCCTGGTGATCGCCTGCTTCTGCACCACTGGGCCGGCTCCCTGCTCCTCCAGCTTGCGGATGACAGCAGCTAGCGTCAAGTTAGCGCTGCGCAGCTCCGGGTCCTTGGTGAGGTCCAGCGTGCGGCAATAAGGGGGCTCATTGAGATAGCGGTTGAGAGAGGAGCGGATGCTGATCAGGGAAGACTTGCTGTACAACTGGCCACTCTTGGATCGCGCCTCCGCGTAGAATGAGCGCAAGACCCGGCACAGCGCCTCCTTGTCCATACTCTCAAAGTCCGGGCTCTGCGACTTCTCGATCAGGTACTCGCGAAAGATCCGCACCGCATAGCGGGTGGCCAGCCGGGTATTCTCGCTCAGCCGTGCGCGCTCCGGGCGCTCTAGTGGGGACCCCACGCAGCCGCCTCCTCCTCCTCCATCCCCACCTCCCCCCGTACTCCCGAGCTGCAGCAACACATCCTCTTCTTCTACCTCCATCGCGGCCGAGAGTGCGGGGCGCTGGGCAGAGAGGGGGGCGCGGGTGTAGGGGGGATCCAGCAAGGCGGCCGGCTCCTCGGGATCCCATTCCAGCTGCATGTCATCCTCCAGATCATCTTCATCCTCCTCCAGCAGCAGCAGCTCGTCGTCCTCCTCCTCCCCAGTGATCTGCACCTCCTGGATCTCATCATCATCATCCTCCTCTTCCTCCTCCTCTTCTCCAGCGCTGCCCGGCTGCAGGCGGTGTTGGGCGGCCCGAGGAGGCGCAGGCAGGTGGTCTGTATCGGTCATACCCGGGGTGCAGTCCCCGCTGACTGGCATCCTCGCCATGTTTCTTTGCTGTGCCCTCCCAGCTCAGGATACGAGCCTGTGCCGCCTTTCTCTCTTTCTCACTGTGCCAGTCCCTGGGCCCGGGCGCATGCGCTATATTGGACCGCGACTGGCTCCGTGTAATGACCTTCACCGACCGGGAGGAGGGGCTGGAGCAGGACAGGGAGGCGGCGACTCTGGAGACAGTCTGTGCCCGGGGGGAGGCGGCGGCTGCTACAGACTGGACGCGGTTGGAAGGCGAATATATTGTGAGGGGATAGAGTTCTAATGATGAGACTCACACTGTGCATCATACTGTGTATATTCTTACACACACCAGCCTTTGTCTCTCACAATGCCCTTGTCATTTTAACGACTGCAACTCAAATAGCACATTGTGTTCTGCCATACTCTCCTCCTCTTCCTCCCCAGTGTAGTTGTGCAACACCTTTACTCTAGCTTTAGTGGAGACTGGAGATCTATCTGTCACTGCTCAGAGTGTCCTCAGCCACACAACTGTCCAACACCATGGCTAGTGATGGGCACACAACTGTCCAACTCCAAGGCTAGTGATGGGCACACAACTGTCCAACTCCAAGGCTAGTGATGGGCACACAACTGACACAATTGTCCAACTCCAAGACTAGTGTTGGGCACACAACTGACACAACTGTCCAACTCCAAGGCTAGCAATGGCCACACAACTGTCCAACATCATGGCTAGTTGGTTTTGTCTGCTTGTGGGAATGTTCACACTGAAACAACCCCCACACACACACACACACTTGCACTGAAATCTTACAGGGTATTCTAAAGCTATATATATATTGGCGCACAGATTCAGTCCATTCCCACCATGCTTTCAGGTCATGTATGCTCTGTCCAGACTGAACATTGTCACTTTGTTGGTGGGTCCATGAGCAGGTAAAGAAGCAAAGAGCGTAAAACTCCTCATCACTCCCTGTTGGTTCCACTTGGACCAACAAATATAACTTGCACAGGAATCTGGGGATTCCAATGGTGCCTTACCTTCCACAGAATCAGAATCATTGTGCAGAGAATTGATCCCAAGTAAGATATAACTAATCCTTATTGGAAGCAAAACCAGCCTATTCAGTTTATTTAGGGTTATTTACTAATATCCACATTTATCTCATTATTTTAATAAAAAAAGCTCAACACAACTCCCGTGCCCGGTTTTGCCTAATTTATTACTAAAATAGCTCAAATAAAGCAGATATAAAAAAACAATAAAATCTAGCAAAAACCCGGATCGTATGAATTTTAAGGACTTCTTTCCCGATTTGCTCAAATTTTTTTCGGGTTTTTTCCAAAACCAAGAATTTATCAGATTATTGGGCTAAACCCAGCACAAACCACGATATCTTCAAATTGGGATAGGTACATCGCCCTTTGACTTCTACATGACTCGACAGGTCTGAAATGGCGGATATAATCAATGTAGAAAAATGAAAGTTTTTTTTATCGACAAAAAATTTAAGTTTTTGCCCCAAAAATCCCAACCAGATAAATTTGAGATTCGTAAATAACCCCCTTAATATTTACACTATTTTCTTGTAGACTTAAGGTAAAGATTTACAGGTAAATTAAGGAAAGATCCATTTTTCAGAAAACCCAAGGTCCCTAGCATTCTGGATAACAGGTCCTTTACCTGTATTGATTGCCATTTGACCAAAATAAACCATACACGATGCCAGTGGCATACATATAGACCCACAGGCCTAAGTGGTTTCCCCTGTGGGCCACGTGGGGGTCGCACCTTGCACATCTGCTTGATGTCTATGTTAAGGAGGACTAAGGGCAGGGGCACACGGGCAGATTCGGGGAGCTTTAGTCGCCTGGGACAATCTCCCCGAACTGCCTCCCCCCTGCCTTTCGCCTGCTATAACGAGAAAATGGCAGCGCCAATGCACTTGCGGCGCTTCGATTTCCGATGTCACCCTATGTTACCACGTGAGGCGTTCTCTCATTATAGCAGGCGGAAGGCAGTTCGGGGAAATAGTCGCCCCGCAGAAGAGGTGATTAGTCGCCAGGCGACTAAATCTGCCCGTGTGCCCCTGCCCTTATTGCTTCTTTCATGTCTCATTAACATTTGGGTTTAAAGAATAGTTACCCTTGAAATGAACAACTTTATTAATGTTCCCCACAGATTCACAACGTTTCCTGTTTTCTGTGCCATAATCAATAAGGAATTAATAGAGAAATGAAATAGAAGGGTTAGTAAGATGGGAATTTTCTTTAGAAAAAGTGGCCACCATATCTGGCATTGACAGTTTACATCAGGTTTGCCAGGTCTAATTTTCAAAGCCAGCCAGAAAGAGTGACAAAATTATCCAAAAATCAACAATAGAACACAGGGTTAATAAAAAAAATACATGAAATGCTTGTCCTGTGAGTGCTCTCAAACCTGGAAGCACTGACCACACTAAAAGCTGGCCCTCCGGTGATGCCCATCCCTAAAATTTTCTAAACAGTTACCATAACTGACGTGGCCTGCCTACTGTGCCTAATGCATGCAGGTCATTGTAGTTTTACTACAACTTGTGTGGCATATTCCAGCTAAAATGATATGCCAGGAAACAAAAGAGTTAATAGAAAATCTATGTACAAATTTGGCAGGTTTTCAATGTATCTACCTGCAAAATGGAGTTGCCACCAGTGACCTTTGGGGGTAGAACTGTGATTTTGGGGGCTGAGCTATGAAGTTACAGCAACAAAATCAGAACAACTGTTGTCTGTTTCACAATGCTAAAGCCCAGACCAGGCAACCATAGTACAGAACAAGTTTGGCCCAAGTCTGCCAACTCGTGGGTTGGTATTTTGAAAACCTTTCAACTGTCAAATAAAGTAGCCCAAACTTGTGGAAAACCCTCCTCCCACCGAAATATCACCTTAAAATGCCATTAAAATGCATATTCTCGTATTAGCATAATTGTAGAGGAGCCTGCCGTCATATCACTAATAATCAGTATAATAAAATGACTTTCGTTTGCCATTAAATAAATGATTATGTATTGTGTTTCCGCACAAAACTCAATAAAAATAAAAAAACATCTACCTCCAATAGTATTTGTTTCATTTCTTGTTTGTAAGACCATATTCTGTATCACCATGCTTCAAACACAGGAGGGCAAGTCAGTACAGGTATAGGATCCGTTATCCACAAGGCTCCAAATTACGGGAAGGCCATCAACCATAGACTCCATTTTAATCTAATAATTCATATTTTCTAAAAATTATTTCCTTTTTCTCTATAATAATAAAACAATATTTTGTACTTGAACCACACTACGATGCAATGAATCTTTATTAAAGGCAAAAAATTCTATTGGGATGATGTAATGCTTTTTTTTAGAAGACTTTCAGATACAAATTATGAAAAGACCCCTTATTCAGAAAACCCCAGGTCCGAAGCATTCTGGATAACAGGTCCCATACCTGTACTTTAGAAATGTTCTGGACAGTAAGACAATACAAGTACACTGGAACCTCAATTTTACATCCCCTAATTTTGTTTTTTCTCATTTTACATTGTGGTCCCACCTATATATTATGTATAATACATTTCCCTGATTTTACATTTTCCTGGATTTTACACCATTTTTTCTGGTCCCCTGAAAAACGTAAAATGGGGGTTCTACTGTACTAGTCTTACCCAAGGGCTCCAGGCAACTGACCAGATCTTTACTTTTGTAAATCCACCAGTTTGTTCTTTCCCTATAAGGGCAGAGACACACGCTCAGATTCGGGGAGAGTTAGTCGCCCGTCAATAAATCTCCTCTTCTTCGGGGGGACTAATCTCCCCGAATCTAAGGGGCCGATTCACTAACTTCGAGTGAAGGATTCGAAGGTAAAAAACTTCTAATTTCGAAGTTTTTTTTGGGCTACTTTGACCATCGAATGGGCTACTTCGACCTTCGACTACAAATCAAACTATTCGAAGTAAAAATTCGACCATTCGACAGTCGAAGTACTGTCTCTTAAAAAAAAACTTCGACCCCCTAGTTCGCCATCTAAAAGCTACCGAAGTCAATGTTAGCCTATGGGGAAGGTCCCCATAGGCTTGGCTAACTTTTTTTGATCGAAAGATATTCCTTCGATCGTTGGATTAAAATCCTTTGAATCGTTCGATTCAAAGGATTTTATCGTTCGATCGAAGGAATTATCCTTCGATCGAACTATCTGCGCTAAATCCTTCGACTTCGATATTTGAAGTCGATGGATTTTAATTCCTAGTCGAATATCGAGGGTTAATTAACCCTCGTTATTCGACCCATAGTGAATCGGCCCTTAGTATGTGTTTCTGCCCTAAGAGCTAAAGGACATGGCAGATCTTATTACACAGAGAAGACCTATTCTACACCACTATTTGCTTATATATACCACTATATTATTTCCTATATGAAATGATCTAAACCAAATATAAAGGGGAAGGCATAAATACATTTTCTAATATTCACCTGACTGTCTCAGTTTCCTTTCTAACAATAAACTGCAGCCCTGACTTGGCAGAGATTTTATATATACTCATGATGTGCAGTCTCATGTGGCAAGATTAATTACACATTAAATGGCCAGCATACTTATTATTTGATATAGTTGCCTAGTGGAAATATTATGAGTATGTTTATTTTTCATTTACTTTATGTACTCAAGCTTCTGATAAGGTTTAACTGGCTCTGCCAGCAGTTGTAGCTTTGCCTAAGCAGCCACTGTGTAATTGGTAGGCTGACAAGCTCCTTACCACATCCCCTAGGACTTCTTTTGTATTGACAATCTGATTAGAAGAGTGTGGCCTTGTAGCCCAAAATGTCACTGGATAGCCAAACAGTGCCGTAAACTGTCACTTTCCACAGCAGGGACAATTCCCATGGAAGCTACAATGAGAGATATCACAACCAGATGCCAGAATATGTGTAGTGGCAATTTAATACTCAATTGAAAATTACACTGTACCCCTATAAGGGCCGTGGCTGACGGGGAGATGTCGCCTGCAATAAAAATGCACAACTGCAGGTGACAAATCTCCCAAAAAAAAGCTTCTCCATAACTGAATTCGCCGGTGGGTCGGGGCACACAGGCAGATTAGTCGCCAGACGTCAAATTTCCTCTTCTTCGGGGCGACTAATCTCCCCAATCTGCCTTCCGCCAGCTGAAATGAAAATCGCCTGGGGGCAGCTTCATTTTCCGAAGTCACCCGTAATTGCCTCACGAGGAAACTTTGGGCAACTTCGGAAAATGAAGCACTCCGAGTGCCTGCCCCCAGGCGATTTTCATTTTAGCCGGCAGAAGCAGGGGCGCTTCGCTAATGAGGTGAGTTGAGGCTGTTGCCTCAAGCGGCAGCACCCCACTAGGTACCAGGGGCAGCAAGAGCCGAATTTTCAGTTTTCAAACCAGAAATTCGGCTCTTCTAGCGCAGAGAGCAGTTAGGCTCTCTGCGCTAGTGTACTGGCCCTTTCTGCTGCCCTTGTGGACCCCCCTGGACCCCCTCAGGCGCAAAAAGGTAAGCGCACGGTGGAGGGGGGGGCAGCAGTAACTGCTGCTGCCTCAGGCGGTGGAGGGGCCAGGATCGCCCCTGGGCAGAAGGCAGGGGAAGGCAGATTGGGGAGATTAGTCACCCTGAAGAAGAGGAGATTTGTCACCTGGCGACTAATTTCCCGGAATCCGCCCATGTGCCCCGACCCTAAAACCTACACATTGCAAAGTCGGCCAAAGCTTCCTCATGAGGCAACTTCGGAAGAATGAAGCAATGAGTTGATTTTACCATGGTCGATTTCAGTTATTGCCGATGGAGAAGCTTTTTCGGGAGATTTTTCGTCCCCAGTCACGGGTTGTTAAAGCAGGCACCAAATCTCCTCGACAGCCACAGCCCTAAATGCTTCAATCTCACTTGAATCTCTTATGAGGCAGCTTGGTGATTTCAGAAAATCACACATGGGTTTTACCACCAGCGATTCACTTTAATGCCAGTGGGAAAGTATTTAGAGGAGATTTGTAGCAGGAGATTAATCTCCTTGTGGACAATTGCTCTTGGTCTTTCTGAAACGTGGCAACTAAATGCCCTGTGTGTCACTGCCATAAAAGCTACTACATAGTATTATCAGGCTGGCACACTCTTACTTACAGAACAATTGAAAATAATTGTTTTTCAAGACTCTAGGAAAGGTAGTGTTTAAAATACAGTAATTGAATCCCATGTACCCCCGACTGCCCAAAGTTCTGCCATGAACATAGTAATATAAGTGCCTACATATGTGAAAGATGTAAAATACTTATAATCCACTAGGTCCCCATGGAACCCATGTTAAATATAATAATACAGTACTTATTCATTTATACTTTATAGATAATTTAACTAGCCCATTGTCTCCTTAGTTTGGAATTTGGCAAATAGCTTTATACAGACAAAGGCAACATGACAACATTCCTGGTTTACTCATTCATAAATACAGAAAGCAAATACTCGTACATGATCTGCATTCACAGTTTACTCTACGGCAGGCATCAAAGTGACAGCAGCAGACTAGTGCATTGTACATTGAGGAAATAACTTCAACCTTGTATCATTGTATTTACATCAAACCAACAAAGTAATGTGACTTTTTTGTTCTCTTTCATAGGTAAAAGAGCAGAATAATCTCGAACTGTATTGTTGTCGATCAGTAGCAGTAAATGGAGACTGTCACTATTTATATAACTTTTTAGATAATCAAACCTTATGTTTGGTTATTTATCTGCCATGTGGCATCTGGTTTTCATACATTTACAATGAAGAATAACTTGATTATTACAGAAAAGGAGAATGCTAAACAGAATATACATAGCAAGTTTCACATTATCATGAGATGAAGCTTCTGTTAAATGTTTGGTTTCATGACGGTTCCCTATCGATCATTTTAAGGCACTTACCTACCCTATAGAAACAGAAATGTGACTAAAACATTTACACGATTTAGTACATTTAATTACCATTCTCTTAGGGCAGAGACACATGGGCAGATTCAGGGCGATTAGTCACCCGGCGACAAATCAAGCCGAGTACCATTCTGCCTGCGATTTGTATTTTAGCCAGCTGGAAGTCAGAGGAAGCAGTTCGGGGAAATTAGTCTCCCAGAAGAAGAGGAGATTTGTCACTGAGCGACTAAACTCCCTGAATCTGCCTGTGTGCCCTGACCCTTACACTGCACCAAATATTTACAATTAAATGTAATTATCAGATTATATTATTCTACTTGCCTTTCTTTTGTTTCTGTGGCTTTATCTGGCCTTACCAAATTGTATATCTCTGCTAATAAAGTAGATTTGATGAACAGAATATCTGTCTCACTTATCCAGATGTTGTGTTCAGCATTTCTACAACTGACATCTCAATGACTGGCACTGTATAATAAATAGTTCCAACAATATACAGGACAGCAAATAAAGTCATTTGCCACAAATGCTACCTTAAAGGAATAGTTCAGTGTGAAAATAAAAACTGGGTAAATAGATAGGCTGTGCAAAATAAAAAATGTTTCTAATATAGTTAGTTAGCCAAAAATGTAATGTATAAAGGCTGGAGTGAACAGATGTCTAATAAAACAGCCAGAATCCAACTTCCTGCTTTTCAGCTCTATAACTCTGAGCTAGTCAGCGACTTGAAGGGGGGCCACATGGTACATTTCTGTTCAGTGAGTTTGTAATTGATCCTCAGCATTCAGCTCAGATTCAAAAGCAACAGATATGACCCATGTGGCCCCCCTTCAAGTCTCTGATTGGTTACTGTCTGGTAGCCAGGGTAACCAGTCAATGTAAACCAAGAGAGCTGAAAAGCAGGAAGTAGTGCTCTGACTGACTTGTTAGACATCAAATAACTCCAGCCTTTATACATTACATTTTTGGCTAACTAACTATATTAAAAACATTTTTTATTTTGCACAGCCTATCCATTTACCCAGTTTTTATTTTTACACTGAACAATTCCTTTAAATGATCTGCATGGTAAATTCACAGCGAATTTGCCCGTTTCGCCGCCCGCAAATAAAATAGCGAATTTGCCATCTGGCAAATAAATTTGGCCATCGACGCCGGCTACTTTTCCGACTCAGGCGCCAATTTAGATGCCGGCGCCGATAAACGGACGCCCATTGACTTTAATGGGCTCCAAATGTTTTTACCAGTTTCATGGGACAAATTCACCCATCACTATTCATGGTGGCAGGTGTATCTAGAAGAGCAAAAACTCTTTAGGTGGGCAGGGACTACTTTATCTCTTGTTTTGGTGGTTGTTGTGTATTTTCCTGTATGATTAATGTATACACCAGGGAATATGTTGCCATTTTATCATGTTAAAAATAATAATAGTCTGAACCCCCCGACACTGATCAGAATCTCCTCAGGGGGGCCAGCTCCACAGTTTGGGAAACACTGGTTTATTTTGAGGATCATTGTCACCAAGGAATCCACAAAATCCAGGATTCTGGAGGTGGCTGAATCTCCTTGTCTTTTGCAGGAATCGGATTCAATGAACTCCCGAGTAGAATCCTGGGTTTGGTTCAACCCTGCATTGTTCGTTTTCAGCCAGACTGAATCATGTGAAAATGTAAGTTTGTCATGTAATGTTAGAGGGGTTTTTCTACTTTGAATAAACTCTCATTTTAAAGAAAAAAATCAAAATGCTTCCTTATGTATTAAAAAATAATATTAATGGGTTAAAAATGTTAAAAACTTGCATTGAAAAAAAACCCTTAAATTGCCATAGATGGCTCCAATTGACTTACATGATGGCAAAGTTTTACATTTAAGTTTATGAATTTTCTGTGCTATAAATATGGTACAAAATAGTTTTTAAGATCATAATTTAAATTCACAAGTTTTAGCCCCCCCCCAAAAATCTGATTTGTTTAAAATATTGAAATTTGGACAATGATATATGCCCCTCTTAATGTTAAATGACTTTAAAATTCAATCTTTCATCTATTTACCACAAAATGCCATACCTGTGCACCTTTCTAATGAGATTTTGCCATGCCATAATATCTAAAAGCTACTGTATTGTTCGTAAGGAGAAAATTTATGCTGAGGGATTTATATCCGTTTTTATTAGTTGTGTGATCCATTTAATTGTAGAGCAAAGGTTTTGCAATGGAGAGTAGTTTAAGTATGGTTTGGGGAACCTGGGTATCTTAGTCCAAAAAACATCCATAATCACTCAGATTGACTATAAAAATGATGCATGTACACCTAACAAAAATAAGGAAGGAGCAAGAAGAAGATCGCTCCATGGCACCTGCTCAGAAATACACCCGGCTACAGCAGTTTTTGGCTAATCAAACACAGGACCGGATTTACATAGCGGGTGCCCCTAGGCCTGCTGTCATTCGTTGTCCATGTCCCCTCCCCTTTATTCACACAAATTTTTTAAAAAACTATTGTATCTCCCATGCATACCCAGTTTTCTGAACCAATGAGGATGTGTTTGGGCTTCATGCCGCCCCCTAAAATCCTGCCGCCCTAGGCCCGGGCCTTGGTGGCCTCTTCACAAATCCGGGCCTGATCACACACAAGCAAAACTGGACATGCCATGGACAGCAATAAAAAGTATAGGGAATGGGTCCAACCCTATGTATAGCTACAAACAAATGCAATGAAGTAACTTGGAGTTATTGGGCCCCTCAAATCAAATTCATTTTAGGACTCTTGAAACTTCAGAAAGATGAAACTGCCCATAAGTCAAGGTTCTCACTAAGCCCTGCGCACCCCTGGCCCCCTAGCAAATACACTCCTATGCAGACCACAAACTACTTTACAGATATTGCCTTTGTCTTTGATAGAGAAAACTTATTTACATCAGGAAAACTTCCTAGACACATCAGTTGGGTACCATCTGCCTCCTTATGCACACAACCATCAAATCTATATTACTATACTGTATAATGCCTCGTCTCAAATTTCTGTGACATATTATGGTCAATGAATTCTGTGGGGATTTCTCATATCTTAATAAAGAGTGCTAAATGTAGCCCTTGCCTTGTTCTGGGGTCGATCTCTAATTTTTAATAGCTACCACTAGCATGCCACTTGCATTGACTGCCTAAACTAGCTAATTATGCCTTTACTAGTTCTTGTTCTCTGCATGGCTTAAAGGTTGTTAAATCTGGGGAAAAAGGCTGGATGTGGCACAAAAGTCCTTTTTTATTAATCTCTTTAAAACATTCTTAAATTCGATGTTGTTTCCAAGCAATTGCCACTCCATTCATCCAGCCACAATAAGAGATATTCAGAGACCCATGAAACTTTATGGATGGGAGAGTATGTCAACTGACACCCAGCTGTTGTAAAGTGAGTGGGATATTCAGATTATGGATGTGATAAGACGGTATTAATGCCACTTAATATCTTCCTTCTCAGGTTTCATCAGAAACATATCATATACAAAATATTTTCTATGTTAAAAGAGCTTTCTACAATGATTTATAAAATCTAATGGATTCCTCCTCCACATGCCGAACACTAACATCCCCATTGGCTGATAAATAGCCAGTCCAGTAATTGCACTTGTAGTTCCAATTCTGATAGTAATTGTTATTGTATGTGTAAAGTTTATTCTCCCTCCAGGACAGTACCATTACATGCACTCGAATATATTCAGTGCTTTGCTTCAGGCTGCAAGTGTTCAAATACAAGCTCTGCTAAATGCAAGTCTGGCAAAATAGCCATTCTGGTTGCTTGGAGATTTTCAAAAACTGGAACGATACCAGTAAAATATATGGGGGAGAAAAATAATTATATAAATATTCTTTATCCAGAGGTTTCCATGATATCTTAATGTCATCTAGCACTTTTCCCTACTAGGCAGACACCTGTTTCTGGAACTCCCCTTTAAGTAAAACATTATAGTAAAAGAACAGAAATGTACTGTATTTTCAGACAATTTTCGGTTTTATGTTCTCCTAAACTTCTAGACATCTGTCTGCCATTTATAAATAGCGGTGGGCGAACAAATTCGTCAGGTGTGAATTTGCGTCAAAACCGTTGCGCGTCAACTCTATTCGGATGTCGATTGACTTTAACGCTGGCATCAAAATTGACGTGAGCGTGAAAATTGCTGCAAATTTTTCGCTGTTTCACGGGAAATTAGATCATTTTTCGTCAATTCGAATTGGGAGAAATTCTCCCATCACTAATTATAAACACTAGAAAATCAGACCACAGGGTTAACATAGCTAGAACATTTCAATATCTCCAATATAGTACCAACATATTTACATAGCACTTTACAGAAATGATTCCTCGTTCACACTAGTGCCTGCCCCACTGGTACGGTCCCTATTACATTCACACACAGTAGGGTCAATTTCTGTTAAGGACAATTAACTTGCCTCTATGTTTTCGATGAAACACACAGACATGAAGAAAATTTCTAAATTCCTTGCAGATGTGTGCAGGCCAGAATCAAACTCGTGATGCCAGCATTGTAAGGCACAGGTGCTAACCACTGGAGTGTGTGTTAAAATACCATGATACTCACAAATGCATCAATTAATATAGGCAGTTTAGCAATTCCAGGGGTACAGAACCTCCTGTAGGCTGCCAATCCACATATGGGCTACCAAATAGCCAATCACGGCCTTTAGTTGGTATCCCCAGGGATTTTTTTCATGCTTGTGTTGCTCCTCAACTCTTTTTACTTACTAAATTATTTATCCATTTTTGGACTGATGCCTTGGCAGTCTTTTGGGAGTTTATTTCTATTGTGTCTTCACGGGTTTCTTTCAGAGATTTCAAAATCATACAGGCAGGTTAACTGACTCCTGGTAAAATTAACCATAGCATGTGTGAATGTGATACGGACCTTAGATTGTAAGCTCCACTGGGGCTGGGATTGATGTGAATGATACAGAATCTCTGTAAATTGCTCATCGTTGTGCCAATACTATATAAATAAGTGTTTTGTAGTTATTTTATTGAGACATTTCTAGTTTAAGGTAACATATTTACCTTTGGAATTTGCATGTTGCAAAGTTTGTGTGCACTGTATATTATTTGTCTCTGCAGCTAAAGAAGTATTAGTATTGGTGACCATATCTTAGACAATCTAATCACTTGCAATCATGGCAAACCGTTAAATAAACATTCTCAATGGCAACCTGTGTCAGAACAAAGAATGAAGAAATACTGGATTGGAGGAAACTAAAATGTATTGCTTTGTATAATATAAATGCTTGCACTTTTTTTGTGTGTGGACATTCATTGTTTCTATTTAGTATACCATTTGGACGGTAGCAAAGTGTTTAAGGCAGGATAACAAATGACTTGTTTGTGGGCTGTCTGTGGGCTGACAGCAGTTTAACAAATAAATAACCATAACCTTTAATTTAGGCTGAATTATTTATTAATATCAGCACAAGTAAATTTAAATCTAAAACAAACCAATAATCTATATGATTAATGACAGAGTGCATGCTAATAGACCTAGAGAGGCAATGCTACGGCTGACTGATCAATAAGTATCTTTCTTTGAAATCAGTTTAAGGATCAATACATTCTCCTTGCAAAATTTGCAGTCCTGGGGGCATTTACAAGTTGTCAATCCCTACCTGGGGGGCACAGAGCAGTTAAAATTGGTGGACAGCCTCATAGCTAATTAGAGTAAAATGTGAGGGGGGAAGACATATTTACTATGTTATACATCTCCTTAAAGGAGAACTAAACCCTAAAAATTAATGTGGCTAGAAATTCCATATTTTATATACTGAATTATTGCACCATACAAGACTTAAAACTTGTCATGGGGGGTCACCATCTTGGACACTCACATGCTCAGTGGGCTCTGAGCAGCTGTTGAGAAGCTAAGCTTAGGGGTTGTCGCAAATTATCAAGCAGAAAACGATGTTGGTCTGTAAGATAAGCTGATGCAACAGGGCTGATTGTCACACTGGTTTCTGAGCCACCATGTAGTAATTGTCTCTATTTATTACTAATCAGCCTTATATTGTGACATTTCTATTCTATGTGTACTGTATATTGTGAGTCGGTCCCTAAGCTCAGTAAGTGACAGCAGCACAGAACATGTGCAGTGAATCTGTAGAAAAGAAGACTGGGAACTACTTGGGCATCTTTGGAGACACAGACTTTAATTGCTAAAGGACTGTGGTTGCCTTGTGCTTGTACAGAAGCCCAAAACATAATGTACAACGTTTCTACCTACTTCTTTAGTTAAGCTTTCGTTCTCCTTTAAGTATAGATGAGCAGGGTCCTACAACCCTATTTTTATTTTGCTGCCCTTGTTGGATTATTGTAGACCCCTGTTTGTAAATAAATCTATTTAATGCACTGCCAAACTTGCTGGTCCCATATAAACTAATGATGATGTTGATAATGTTGAGAGTGACAGCTACATCAATGGTTTCATATATGTCTGACCTTGAGTACACAACCAAATATATGACCACAAAGGAAGCCTGCAAAATAATCTGAAGATCACTGCTCTAAGTTGTTTCCTTAGTAAGTATATTATTTGCAATATTTATTGACTGCAATAAAGCAGGGCAAAAAAGCATTTCATTTTAGGGTGCTATATTTATCCATTTAACAGCAACAGCCTTAAAGAGCTGCTTGTGCACGGTCCCCAAGTACAGTCACCACTGTGGCTTAACTAAGAGTTCTGTGTTTATGATTTCCCACAGGATGATGATTCATGAACGGAAGTAACAAAAATACATCCTAATTCTAAAATAAGCTGTGACTATCTTATCTAATTTAAGTGCATCCTTGTTTCTCCCAGCAACAACATTCATTTAATGATAATAAGGACAGATGTTATGGAAGGACAAATGTTTATTCACTGTAAAACATACTTGTATCACAGGTAAAAATTCACTTTATATTATGTTTTTATACCAAAAAAAACAACAATATCACTAACAAAGTAGAAGCAAAAGATGTAAGCAGATTTGTTTTCTTTTTTGGTTTCATAAAAATGTATTTTAGTGTATTATAATGATCCCTTTAATTATATGGGGATGTGGTGCCCAACGGCGGGTGAGATTAAGGGGCCCATTTACATAGTTCACTTAGAGTGAAGGAATAGAGGAAAAATTAGTTTGAATTTCGAATGGTCGAATATGGCTACTTCAACCATCGAATGGGCTCATTCGACTATGACCTTCGAATCGAACGATTCGAACTAAAAATCGTTCAACTATTCGACCATTCGATAGTCGAAGTACTGTCTCTTAAGTGCCAGTGACTCTAAAAGTATCCCCTAAAAAGAAAATCGGGAGCTCAACGTAAAAGTCATGGATCATGACTGTCATAAGGCTGCTCAGTGTACAGCCTTTCTCTATATTAGCTCAATGAATAGGGCTCATCCTGAACGCAAATATATTATATATACTGTATATACAGCAATATATAAAACTGGAAAAGTCAAATTTCCTAACTAAAACAATAGGCAGAACATATGATCCAGCTCATTTACTTGTTGTAAGTGGGGTATATAAGTTGAAAACTGCAACTTCTGTGTTTCCATATGTTTATATATATTTTACTCAGAACAAGTAGAAAACTAATTGTTATACCTGTGAGAATTCATGTGTGCAAAGAAACAGATAAGAGAACTGAAGGGGAACATTTGAGTTTCTTATTATTCTTATTAATAGCATTTTCTCCTTTCAAAGCCACATGATCTCCTTGGATTTATATCAGTATGAGTATTCCTTAATCGTATCAACCACTACTGGCTTCCCCATATTCCTAAAATAATTTGTCCAAAGAACTCCATCCTAATCAGTTGCCAAGTCAATGGGGTAACTTGTTTGAACCATCGATATTTTACTGCTACATTACTGTATGTGATAACTGCTCCCATTTTACTAGCTGGTGGTAAAAACAACCAAATAGGATTTGATAGGAACTAATGAACCAATGACGTCTTCCCACTGTGTTGTCCTTTCATTTGTTGTGTTATTATGAAAATGAGTATTCTGATCATGTTTTTTCCTGACATAAAATATTGTGAGAGTTCTAGCATATTAGTACTCAGCTGTGTCAAAGAATTCCTGAAACAGGAGGTAGCTAAACCCCTGGGGCCAAGTTAAAGATAAACTACCTTCAAATTAGACTGATGTTTCTTTTATTTTGACTCCATTTTAAGCCCTATTTGACCACAGATGCATCAGTCTGACTGTACAGTTTGTTTTGAAAGACTGTGGTTGGACAGCACTAAAGTTAACACAATTGCCATATTTATAGGGCAATTGTCAATGTACTCTTCTGTTAGTATCCCATGTGTAGAACACCTAGTATAGGCTGCTTTCTATCTTATGAATAATGCAAGATAAAGGACATCAATGTGGTGCCCACCTCCCTCCCCTTCCATATGCAATGCTGCTCAAGCAGGCAGGGCTGCAAAATGAGTGAGTGCAGCAATTTGCACTCCATTCTAATACATGTATGGGACTTGTTATCCAGAATGCTCATGGCCCGGGGTTTTCCAGATAAGGGATCTGTAATTTGGATCCTCATACCTTAAATCTACTAAAATTATTTAAATATTAAATAAACCCAATTGGTTTGTCTCCAATAATGATTTATTATATCTTAGTTGGGATAAAATACAAGGTGATGTTTTATTATCACAGGCAAAAGGGAAATCACGTTTAAAATTTGAATTATTTGTTTAAAATTGACTTGAAAAATGGCCTTCCCGTAATCCAGCTTTCTGGATCATAGGTTTCCGGACAATAGATCCCATACCTGGATTGCACGTAGCTCATCTGAAGGCGACGATTAGGCAAGTTGCAAAGTGCAGGAAATGGAATTTCCTGTTTTGGTCTCATTTATAGGACTCATTATATACTTGTGAATGGGCCAGTGCCGTTTCACCTTTCATGTGCCCCAAGTAACTTTAAGGGGGTATTTACTAAAACTTGAATTTATCTAATTTTTTTTAAAACAAAGTCAAGCTAACTCCCATCCACAAATCGAACTCATTTATCAAATAATCAGCTAGAAACAGACAGTGATGGAAAAGTCTCGATAAAATCGGATATTGCAACATTTTTTAATGTGACTCCCAAATCAATTTTATTTGAGTTGTCACTGGAAAACCCAGACTTTTTTCGGATTATCCAGCACAGATCACAATGTCGAGAAACGCCTTTGGGACATCTGCCATTGCCTTCTACATAACCTTGACAGGTTTGAGATGGGGTATTTTTGAATTCAGATTTTTTAGCAGCTTTGGGGCATGACAAATCTCTAAAAATTCGTGTTTTTTTCCCACTAAAAAATTTGAGTTTTCTTCTTTAAAGCAGAACTAAAGCCTAAAAATGAATAGGGCTAAAAATTCCATATTTTATATACTGAACTTATTGCACCAGCCTAAAGTTTCAGCTTGTCAATAGCAGCAATGATCCAGGACTTCAAACTTGTCACAGGGGGTCACCATCTTGGAAAGTGTCTGTGACAGTCACTTGCTCAGTGGGCTCTGAGCAGCTGTTGAGAAGCTAAATTTAGGGGTTGTTGCAAATTATCAAGCAAAAAATGAGGTTGGTCTGTAATATAAGTTGATGCTACAGGGCTGATTATTAATTTCTGATGCTAATTGCACTGGTCTCTGTGCTGCCATGTAGCAATTTTCTGTATTAATTACTAATACTTATACTGTGACATTTCTATTCTATGTGTACAGTATATTGTGAGTGGGTCCCTAAGCTCAGTAAGTGACAGCAGCACAGAGCATGTGCAATGAATCAGCAGAAAAGAAGATGGGGAGCTACTAGGGCATCTTTGGAGACACCGATCTTTACTGCTAAAGGGCTGTGGTTGCCTTGGGCTGGTACAGAAGCACAAAACATAATGTACAACATTTCTAGCCTACTTCTTAGTTAGGCTTTAGTTCTCCTTTAAAAACTTGACAGAAAAAAAATTGAGGTTACATAAAATGCTCCTAAGAGTCAAATTTCCAATGTACTTACACTTATAATTTTTTACTCTTTTTATGTCTACACTGACAGCAGACCAAGTTGCACTGCTGAAAAAAGGGAAGGGACTATAGAACTAAATTGGAAACTCATGGCCCATTTACTAAGGGCTAGGTGCAACTGCAGGAGAACCTGCCTCAAAATTGCTCTTTGCTTTACACCAGATTAAGGGGGTTATTTATCAGAGTCCGAATTTATCTCAATATTTTCTGAATAAAACTCTGACCAAATCTGCAGAGGTTTTTGGGCTTATTTATTAAAACACTTCCCCAAAAATTTTGTCTGCGGGAAAAAATCTGAAAAATCCAATTTTCACGATTTTTTGGGATTTTTCATCCGATTTTCACGATTTTTTCAGGTTTTTCACCCGAAAACTGAGATTTTTGCCCAAAAACTTTGGGGTATTGCCAAAAACACAGCGCACATCAAAAAATCATTGGGACTTCTCCCATTGACTTAAATGCAACCTCGACAGGTCTGAGATGCCGGATTTTCTGATTCTGACTTTGCCATTCTTGGGGTTTAATAAAAGTCAGATTTTATATAAAAAAATCAAAAATTTTTCGTGATTTTTGCATTCGGAGTTTAGTAAATAACCCCCTAAATGTCCAGTGCAGAGCTGTTAGCTGCAAAGTAGTCTGGAATTTAATGCCACAGAAACTCAATCTTCATGTTCCAAATGATGTACAAGGTAGGGGCAATTTAGAGGATGACCATGTAACCACCCACCTCTCACCTCTCCATTAAGAGTACAATGAGTTGTGCCTCAGAGCCTTGTCATTCAGCAATGAATAAAGTAGCCCATCTCTGACACGAAGTGGGATGGCTGAAGTTCAAATAGGGTGGCTGACAATACTTCTGCTATAGGCACTGTTTCTCCCAACATTGGGCCAGTTTCAAATACAGCAGAAAACCTTTTGTCCTAATTCAATTGCAACTTTCCCACATATACTGTAGTGGGGTTTTCATGAGATGCCTCATGAGATAATAGTGAAGGAAACAATCAAAATCCTTGATTATTACCTAATTATAAATGAATCCACTAGATTAAAGCAGAGGTCTGACCCAAGTCAGTGTAGCTTTGAGTTCGAAGAATTTTAGAGAAAGGAAAAGAACTCTGCTTATAAACAGTTATCACATATGAATGGTCACTTAGGGCTCTTACAGATGAGCGTTTTTAGCTGAGCTCCCCTGCGTTCCAGTTTCATGTGTTCATCCGCAGGGGAGCGCAGGAGTAGAAGCACTGAATTCTTTTCAATAGGGCTGTACTCACACAGATGCATCTAAGCACCGAACGCAGGAAAAATGCATTCAGCGCTTACATGTGTCTGTGTGAGTACAGCCCCATTGAAAAGAATTCAGTGCATCTACTCCTGCGCTGAACACATGAAATCGGAACGCAGGGGATCGCAGCTAAAAACGCTTGTCTGTAAGACCCCCTTAAAAAAGATTTCTCTTCTGTTAATAAGTAACAGACTTAAAATTAGGAAATCGATAGATTTCTCTTCTATTATTAAGTAACAGCCTTAAAATTAGGAAATCGATAGTTTCTTAGCTTTAATAACACTTATTACCACTTATGATGTACAAGGTGCAAATGCTGACAATTAAATTGTACATTGATTGAAATAATTCATAATTCTAATTAAGAAGACAATCAATTAATTTGTTCCAGAGCTTGATGGATAATAATTCATTAACTGTGAATATAAAGTGCATAAATCAATTCATTAGAAATTCATCAAATGAGTTGATAAAAATCAATTAATCTAAAGTGCAGTGCAATAAAAAGTAGTAAGATTTACTTCCCAAATTGATTCTAATAAACAAGTATTAGAATCAATTTGGGAATCTTATTACAAAGTCACAGAATTAATGGAATTGTGAAAATTTCCCCACACTCATTCTACGTGCAGCTCCTGTTATACAACTCAGGACATAAATGAAAACATTTAGAAATTAAGGCTGTAAACTACAAGTGAACCTTAAAGGGTTAACATGGGAAAACATGTTTTTTTTCTTAATGCCACAGTTAAAGGAACAGTAACATCAAAAAAGTGTTTTAAAGCAGTAAAAATATAATTCATTGTTGTCCTGCACTGGTAAAACAGCAGTGTTTGGTGTTACTTTTCCTCCAGCAGACTTCTGCACTAAAATCCATTTTTCAAAAGAGCAAACTTTTTTTTTTTATATTAATTTTGAAATCTGACATGGGGCTAGACATATTGTCAGTTTCCCAAGTACCCCCAGTAATGTGACTTGTGCTCTGATAAACTTCAGTCACTCTTTACTGCTGTACTGCAAGTTGGAGTGATATCACCCTCCTCCCTTCTCCCCCAGCAGCCCATCAGCAGAACAATGGGAAGGAAAATATATAAAATTAAAAATCCAGGTCCCATTGCGACACATTCAGTTACATTTTGTAGGAGAAACAACACCCTACCAGAAAGCTGTGCCATCCTAAAGTGCTGGCTCATTCTGAAAGCACATGACCAGGCAAAATGACCTGAGATGTCCTGATTGATAATTCTGTTGTAACAAATAGCTCCTTGCCAATTAGATTGTAATGTGTTGTTAGCAAAATTGAATGCTAATACCGAATGCAGCATATATCCCTGTTACTTATCCCTTTAAGATATTGCATCCTTTGTGGGCCTATGATATGATATATATCTTTATTACCTATGATATAATGTACGCTATGTATGCTATAATGGGAGGTTTGGATCTCTGTGCCTACACTGCAATACCTTAAATGTTCCTTGGTTGCTAAGATACAATAGACGCCAGTGCTATTGATGCCTGCGCACGTAAACGAGTGGTGCTGACGCAGGCACGCATTAACCAAGGTTAAAAGGCTTTATCGCTGCGTCATGATGCTGGATTTAATATCCAGGGAAATTACATGGGCGTACGTGACTTCACGAATGCGGAAGTGCAGGGAGCGCGCAAAAACAGAGCTAATTGATTGAACAGGGTATTTACCGTATATACTCGAGTATAAGCCGACCCGAGTATAAGCCAAGGTACCCAATTTTACCTATGAAAACTGGGAAAACTTATTGACTCGAGTATAAGCCTAGACACAACTACAACCCTGTCTGCAAAAGCGAACCCCCCAGTGATCAACAGGACTTCTTTGCAAAGTTGATGGTGACAGAGAATTGCCAAACGGATTACTGTGTGCATTGTCCCACTGTCCCACTACCATGTGCAGAGGGTGCTGTGTGATATTGCCATTACTGTTAATCTTTCGTATAACCAACAGAGGGCGCTGTGTGATATTGCCATCACTGTTAAGCCTTCATATAACCAACAGAGGGCGCTGTGTGATATTGCAGTCACTGTTAATCTTTCATATAACCAACAGAGGGCGCACTGTTATTCTTTCATATAACCAACAGATGGTGCTGTGTGATATTGCAGTCACTGTTATTCTTTCATATAACCAACAGAGTGTGCACTGTAATTCTTTCATATAACCAACAGAGGGTGCTGTGTGATATTGCAGTCACTGTTATTCTTTCATATAACCAACAGATGGTGCTGTGTGATATTGCAGTCACTGTTATTCTTTCATATAACCAACAGAGGGCGCACTGTTATTCTTTCATATAACCAACAGATGGTGCTGTGTGATATTGCAGTCACTGTTATTCTTTCATATAACCAACAGAGTGTGCACTGTAATTACATGGGCGTACGTGACTTCACGAATGCGGAAGTGCAGGGAGCGCGCAAAAACAGAGCTAATTGATTGAACAGGGTATTTACCGTATATACTCGAGTATAAGCCGACCCGAGTATAAGCCAAGGTACCCAATTTTACCTATGAAAACTGGGAAAACTTATTGACTCGAGTATAAGCCTAGAAACAACTACAACCCTGTCTGCAAAAGCGAACCCCCCAGCGATCAACAGGACTTCTTTGCAAAGTTGATGGTGACAGAGAATTGCCAAACGGATTACTGTGTGCATTGTCCCACTGTCCCACTACCATGTGCAGAGGGTGCTGTGTGATATTGCCATTACTGTTAATCTTTCGTATAACCAACAGAGGGCACTGTGTGATATTGCAGTCACTGTTAATCTTTCATATAACCAACAGAGGGCGCACTGTTATTCTTTCATATAACCAACAGATGGTGCTGTGTGATATTGCAGTCACTGTTATTCTTTCATATAACCAACAGAGTGTGCACTGTAATTCTTTCATATAACCAACAGAGGGTGCTGTGTGATATTGCAGTCACTGTTATTCTTTCATATAACCAACAGATGGTGCTGTGTGATATTGCAGTCACTGTTATTCTTTCATATCACCAACAGAGGGTGCACTGTTATTCTTTCATATAATCAACAGAGGGTGCTGTGTGATATTGCAGTCTCTCCCCAAGCGAACTGATGGTATAGGAATGATTAAAAGTGACTGCAATCTCAGCTACTGCCCACTGACTCGAGTATAAGCCGAGGTAGACTTTTTCAGCACATTTTGGATGCTGAAAAACTCGGCTTATACTCGAGTATATACGGTATACCTAACACAGACAGGCTGCACATCAGAATTCCCCTTGTCAAAGGCTAAGTGCCGAAACATTGGGGCATTCTCATCCTTGGCAAGTGTATCCATTTCTTGTGATGTTTCCTTTTTGCTTTGAAATACTTTGCTGGGTAGTATTTATATATTTGCTCATACTGGTGTATATGTACGATACTGAATGGCAAAAATGTTTTTGATGCATATTTTACTTTTTGAAATATAAAGATTTAATTTTCATACCTCCAGTTGTCTGTAAAAAAAAAATTCTTTTGAGTGTACATGCTCAATACATTTTCTATTTGAGTTTTTGGGTACATACTGTGGGTGTACCCTTTGGGCTAATTGCACCTCAATTACATTCTATTTAAGAGGAGTGGTATTATAATATACTCTTTTGTAGTCGTGTTTGGAGTGCCCTCTATTAATCCATATTTTTTCAAAATGATGGCTGCCTACACATATACATATATTACAACTAAAAAAATACACTTATTGGATTAGGAATGAAATGTTATATTGTAGAGTGAATTATTTGCAGTTTAAACAGTGTAATTTAGAAGTAAAAACTACATCGTAAAAATCATGACCGAATCCCTTTAAAATGAACTTTTCCTTTAGAAAATTTGCATTTAACATGACTGGGGTGGAAATATACTAGCGTCTGCTACTTCATGATAAAAATACCCCTTTAATTAAACAAGTAAGTGATAGATGGTTTGAAGGTGAGAAGAGCAAATGTTGAGAAAGGATTATTTAAATTATTTTTAGCATTTTAATTTGCTAAAACAACCAAAGTATATTTGATACCCAGAAGGTTTTCTCAAGCTTCTATGTCGTTCTATGCCAAAGAACTTATTTTAATCCAATCGATGATCTCTTAGATGATACACAGGGCATATTTAACAAATTTAAAGCTGTCATTTTAATTTGTGCCCAAAATGCCCCTTATGGCTATGGCACACTTTTGGGGTAATTTAAAAACAAAATTTGCACCTGGGCAGTAACCCATTGTAACCAATCAGACGATTGCGTTCACTGATCAACCTACAGCTGTCTGAAAAAAATCTAATCATTGATTGTTTGCTATGGATTAGTGCCCAAGTGCAAATTTTACCCATTGAGATTATTGGCCAAGGATAAATCTGCTCGCAATGCAATTTTGGGCCACTTTGGGAAAACGAAGTGGCTCATATGTTTTTACACCAGTTATTTACACTATTGCCGGTGGGAAAGTATGTGCCGGAGACTAGTTGCATGCGCTAGCACAGATTGATCACAGGCAACTAATCTCAATATGGACCATTACACTAATGGCTACTCCTCTGTAGAACATGGGTTATTTTGCCTCCTAACACCCAGTGTGGACCAGCTGGAGGTGTAAAACTACCCTCATCACACTTAAATGTAATAACAGTGCCTCTTTATTAGCCATTAGGCAAATCAATATATTAACAGTATTCAGTGTATGCAATTACTACAAAAGCATATGCAAAGGCAGTTTCTTGGCCCAATGAGATAATTTCAGGGAGATCAGTTTTGCCTTTTTTTCTGTTACTTGGTCCGCTATACTAATAATGATTGGGGCATCGGCCTTCCTGACACTTCATTGGCTACATACTGCTATAGCACCTTATTAGTGAAATCTGCACCCACATCATGTCTTTTCATGCGACCGACACTGTAAGAGTCAGAATTATTAACGTTCGAGTTATGCTTTCCACGAAAATTCAAGTTTTCGAGGTAATTTTTTTAAGTCAAAAATCTATTTTCAGGTTAAAAAAAACCCCTCAAATGTTTCGAGATTTATTATGCCTTGACCCTGTAAATAGCTTCAATCTGAAAAAAACACCATCTAAAACCTGTTGAGGTTATGTAGAAGTCAATGGCAGAGGTCCCTTGAACCATTTGAAGATATTAACAGCCTGCATGTTTTCATTGGATTTGCTTGAAAACTCGATCAATTCAAGCGATTCGAGGTTTTTTTTTTGCCAAAAACTCGATCAATTCGAGTTTTCGGGTTGTTAATCCCGAGCTCGCTGAATCAAGTTTTTTCTTAAATAATAAACCATTGGAGTTGTGAGTTCCTTTGAGGTTTTAAAAAGCTGCCAAAGCTCTAAAATTCGCTCCATGGTGCTCACTAGTATATCCCCAAGCTGGTGCAGTTTTCTGCTGATAGGAGCACCGACCTGGGGTTTCAGGTAAGTAATACATTCACTTGGGGGTGCCTAACATTTGGCACCCCCAAGTGCAAGACGACGTTCATTCTCCTTTAAGGAATAAACCTATTTCTCAAGTGCTGGAGCACTTCTGCTTAGAGTCTAACCCTACTCTGGCTAAAGCCTTCTCCTCCAACAATGAAACTCTTGTTCTGAGTTACCCAAGACTTTGAATATACTGTACATCATGAACCCTCCTCACTCAATAGGGTCCAAGCATAAATAAGCTGCTGTGTAATGATGGGGGCAGCATTGAAAAGAGAAAAGACTCAGGTTACACAACCTCTGTAGAACATAATGGTGTTATCTGTTATCCTGTGCCATACAGCCTTTTTCATTTTCCGCCATTGCTACACAGCAGCTTGTTTATATGAACTATAGTAGTGTTTCTGAAGCAAACACATCAGTTTTACCAGTGCAGGGAAGCAGTACATGATATTTACATTACTTAAAAACACTTTCATTTTTTGGTGCTACTGTTCCTAAATGGGTCTCTTGTTTTTTGTATTGGATTTTATTTAATTTTTCCCATTTGCAGAAAAAGTGTAAGCAGTTAAGTCTAGAGTGATAAAAAATCCTTCTGATTGGTTGCTTTGTTGGCACTGGGTCTAAAGATGTCAAAATCACTACATAACTCAGATATACTACTGCTAGTCATATCTCCCTTCTGTTTATCTTAATATTTCTCTGTGTAAATTTTCTGCAGAGCTGCCGTTAGCACCGTGCGAGGGCAAATGACTCAGAACATTGGCATACTGTGCCAGCTGCAAAAGCAACTCATTCCTCTAAAAAGCTGCAGCAGCCCTTGGTCTGCTCTTGTTCTCTCTCTTTCTCTGTATATACATAGGATAGTCATGTAAGGGTTAAATGCTAATGGAGAATGCACTTCTCAAGCCACACGAAAGAGAATGCAGAATGCTTCCATAAGGATCTACTTTGTATATTTAAATTTACACATTTAAATTTACAGTTTTTATAGTTTATTCCTCTATATCCCGTGCCAGTCTAACAGGTTAGTTATTGGAACAAACGGATGTACTGATAGAGTGCAGATACTTAGGGGCAGATTTATCAAGGGTCGAATTTGAAAAACTTTGAAATTCGAATTCAAAAAGACCAACCTTAATTAAATCAAAGGGTTTTTTTTTTGGCTGAATAGGTCAGTTTTCGATCGAATAGGTCCATTTTCGATTGAATTAGAATCAAAGTAATTTGATCGAATTCAATTATAAGCTTTTCCATGATAGTTTAAAGGGGCAGATTTATCAAGGGTCGCATTTCCAGTTCATGGGAGCTTTTTTAAACTCCCATCAACTTGAAATTCAATTAATAAAAGACCAACTGAAATTTATTTATAAAAATCAAATTTTTTAACTTCGAGTGAATAGACTGTATTCGATCATTCAAATCGAATTCGGATAGTACTCAATTAGATTTTTCAAAGTCCACCAATTGACTGCAAATAGGTTCTAGGCGTTTCCCCATAGGCTAAAACGGCAATATGGCAGGTTTTAGATGGCGAATGGTCAAAGTCACATTTTTAAAGAAATGATAAATTACGAAATTCGAATTTTCAATTTTTTTTAAACGATCTAAGACCGTTATCAAGTCTTAGATCCTGACCGAAACGTCGATCCTCGCGACTATGGTTTTAATCTTTTGATAAATAAAGAAACATATTTTTTAAATTCCGGTGTGCGCTGCTTACAATTTGGATTTGATGTATGAGAAGCGTTGCTGCAGCACCCGGTCCTGATTGCCCTGAAGGGAGTGCAGAGACCTGCCTGGGTTTCTATATATATATATATATAAAATACTATTTTAGAAATGAAGTGCTCCACACAGCACCCTTGGCCTCTCTTCTGATTATTCACAGATGCCAGGACAGACTGGGCATTGCCAAAGAACTGATGAATTTCCCAGCAGATGGGCACCCACTGCCCCCTTTAGTTCACAGGCAGTAAGTACAAGAGCCTCTGCCATAAATACATGGTTGTGACTACTTGTCTACAGCGACAGAATAAAAACTGCATTTAACCCGTCAGAAGGAACAATGGGGGGCGGGGGCACAACTAGACCAAATGAAAGGAACAAGCAAGGAAGTAATTAAGAAGGAAAAAAAACAATTGCCATCAGATATGAGAAACAACTGGAAGCACTACAATGGCGTTCTTTATGAATCAGCATTGAGGCTTGGAGTAAAAGGAGTGCTTGTGCTGTTCATTGAAGCCAGAGAAGTAAACACAATAGTAAGCAAAGCTACTGCCCTTCTGCTGCTGTTGCTGAACTACAACTCACACTAATCTCACAATGGGAGCTGGAAAGCTGCTGCAGCAGCAGGTCAGACACAGAGTCGCTGGTTTTTGTTTAAAGTGTAACACCTACCATGTCCAACAAGCTGCCATTCAGACTAGTAAGTAGCTCCCTTAGCTCAGCAGTGGATTATTGGCACTCACTCACATGCTAAATCATTGCTCATTAGCCGAGCAGTATGTGGCCTTTTATCTACTGTGTCCGGGACGATGTTGCAAAGCCATTGGACACCACAGTTGCCACGAATCATTGGGTGAACATGCACCTTCCACATCGCGCGTTAGAGCGCCGGCTTTGCGCACGGATATGAGCGCGCAGGAACCCCCCGACGCGTCCCGCTGGCATTGTCTGCGCCTTTACCCGGCGTTACACTCGCCCCCTAAGCCCTGATTCTAAAGGCACAAAGAGCAGCAGCTTCCGAGCGTCTCCCACAGACACACAGCGACCGCTGCCATTTGCCCGTGTGAGACAAGGAAGTGCTGCTGATGTTAGAGAAAAGCTTTAGCAGGAACCTGGCACATGCGTAAAAGCAAGTTGCGCCCTAAACTCCCCAGCCGTCCCATCAATAGCGAATAATAGCGGCTGCTCTTACCTGGAACGCGGAACGGCTCTGCCTTCTACTTCTCCCCTTTTTGTTCCTCCTTTTCTAAAAACAAAAAACAACCAATTGCCCCTTTTTCTTTTCGCTTGGTGCCGATTTCTTCCAGCGATCTGCTCCGCTCGCTACACCAGAGAGAAATGCAATGGCTTGGCTAAGGTAGACAGAACAAAATACAGAGAATAGTCGCTCCGGGGCTTTGAAACCCCTCAAGGCAAAGGATCAGGATACAATTAGCTCATGCCTCTACCTCCAGTCTAAATCAATCTCCAGCATAAAAACATGAAATTCAATTAGCCAGTCCTGCCAACTATATCCTCCTTATTATTCCAACAATCCCTCATCTCTTTATATATATATATATATACATTTAACATGTGCCCTGTATTGTTTCTCATTTTATTATGCCAGTGTGACTGGCTCCAGTCTCCAACTTGCTTATTCCTCTCCCCTTGCACACACAAAAGCTGATTTTAATCGTTGTGATTAGTTTTGATGTAACGTTTCCTCGGGCGATTTCTGCAAATGGATGGAGAGTGTTTCTTTGCCAGGAGACAGAGAGAAAGCAGCAGATGATGATAATTATTATAAGGATTGTTGCTGGTTTCTTTTTTTTGTTTGTGTTTAGATGTGTTTGAGTTTCTATCTCTCTCGCTACTTCCCCCAAGTTGACCTGACATTGTCACTGCGCTAAGGTCGTGCGACTTGTTGATAAGAATCGCTTGCTGTCTGATGGAGGCATGTGCGATTGTTTGGCAGCACCATTTTCATTCCCTGGGCTACAGAACTTCCACGGTGACGTGTAGAAAACATAAGCACAAGGAGGCTGCTGCTTTTACCCCAATCAAGTCTGAATGAGTGGCCGGGGGCGATGCACACAAACTCATTTCAAATGTTCAACCATGCACAAAACACATTGAAGAACTGTTTTGTGTTTGTGATTGTAACTACACTATGTAATGTACAAAGCATGGGAGTCATTGGCTTCCTCCCTGCCTACTACTCACTGTTACCATTATCATGATAATTTGGGATGCACCAAATCCGGGATTCAGCCTTTTTCAGCAGGATTCAGATTCGGCAGAATCCTTCTGCCCAGCCGATCCGAAATCTTAATTTCCATATGCAAATTAGGGGCGGGGATAGAAATTGTCACAAAACAAGGAAGTAAAAAATGTTTTCCCTTTCCCACCCCCTAATTTACCGGTTCGGTATTCGGCCGAATCCAATCTTTTGCGACTGATTCGTGGGTTCGGCCGAATCCAAAATAGTGGATTCGTAATGATAATTGCACAATTTGGCCCACAGTTTTGCACCAATTGAACATTTTGTGTCATTAAATAAATATATATCTATATATAAATATTACTCTTGCGCTACACTTAAGGGTGGTGACACACGCTAGGATTCGGGGAGATTAAGTCACCCAGCGACAAATCGACTCTTCTTTGCAAAAGCCTTCCCACCGGCTAAAATGTAAATCGCCGGCGGGATGGCACTCGGAGCGATTCGTTTTCCAAAGTAGCCCGAAGTTTCCTCGTAAGGCAACTTCGGGCGACTTCTGAAAATGAAGCGCTCCGAATGCCATCCCGCCGGCAAATTAGATTCTAGCCGGCGGGAGGGCTTTCTAGTAGGGATGCACCGAATCCAGGATTTGGCCTTTTTCAGCAGGATTCGGCCGAATCCTTCTGCCTGACCGAACCGAATCCTAATTTGCATATGCAAATTAGGGACGGGGAGGGAAATCGCTTGACTTTTTGTTACAAAACAAGGAAGTAAAAACATTTCCCCCTTCCCACCCCTAATTGGTTGGTATTGGCCGAATCTTTCGCGAAGGATCCGGGGATTCGGCCGAATCCAAAATAGTGGATTCCGTGCATCCCTACTTTCTAGGAAGATTAGTCGCCCGACGAAGAGTTGCTGATTGACAACCCCCCCCCTGAATCTTAGTGGGTGTTACCACCCTTAGGCTGCACAAATGGACAAGGCTGGTATACTAATTACAGGTCACAACATGCATTCATTCGACTTTTATAGGGGGGGTTCACCTTTATCTTAACTTTTAGGGCTCTTACACATGACCGTTCCGACCTGCGCTCCCCTGCGTTCCGTTTTTTGGCGTTCAGCCGCAGGGGAGCGCAGGAATAGACGCAAGTCATTATTTGAAATGGGGCTGTACTCACTCAGGCGCGCGTAGGCGCCGAACGCAGGTTCAGACGCAACATGCTGCATTTTTCCTGCGTTCGGCGCCTACACGCGCCTGAGTGAGTACAGCCCCATTTCAAATAATGACTTGTGTCTATTCCTGCGCTCCCCTGCGGCTAAACGCCAAAAAACGGAACGCCGGGGAGCGCAGGTCGGAACGGTCATGTGTAAGAGCCCTTAGTATGTTTTAGAATGGCCAATTCTATGCAACCTTTCAACTGGTCTTCATTATTTTTTTTTTATAATTTTCAATTTCTATTTGCCTTCTTCTTCTGACACTTTCCATATTTCAAAAAGATCTGAATTTCTGCATTTCGCCACCTTCAATCCTTTTCAGGAAAGTGCTGCAAAAATTCAGCCGAAAAAAAAATTGCTGCGACAAAAATGTTGCGCATGTAAAAACTGACATGCTTTAAAATAATTTTGACGGCCATTGACTAATGCATTTGGACACGTGTAAAAATTGTCGCGCACATAGAAATTGTCGCTCTTTAAAATTATTTTGACGGCCATTGACTTTTAATGCATTTGGACAAAAAGTTGCGTGTGTAAAATTTATCGCACACATAAAATTATTACGACACCCATTGACTTTAATTTGTTTCGTGAATTTTTAGCTATTTTGGCAAATATTTTGGCGAAGCAACAGATTTGCCCATTACTATATGTATATTAAGCATTAAAGGAGAAGGAAAGCTACCGAAGCAGTTCATTGGCAATAGATTAGCCACAATAGTGCAAACTATAACACTATATTTAATCTGCAGAATACTTTACCATTCCTGAGTAAACAACTCTAGAAACTCTCTCTTTGTTTAGGATAGCAGCTGCCATATTAGCTTGTTGTGATATCACTTCTTGCCTAAAGCTGGCCATAGACGCAAATATCTGATGGATTCGTATGATTTTCGTACCGCGTGGGGAGAGTCCCGACATTTCTCGTCCGGCGGAGATCAGTAGTTTGGTCGATCGGACAGGTTAAAACATTTCTGTCGGCTGCGGGTACTATCTCTGCATGTATTACAGATCGTATGATTTTCAGAGGGAGACTGTCACTAGCTTTGGTCTGACTTTCGTACGATTGCTGTCAGGGGCAGAACATCGGCTGATCTGTTCTTTTCTACTTTATGGTTAATTCGGATTCGGCCGAATACTTCTGCCCGGCCGAACTGAATCCAAATCCTAATTTGCATATGTAAATTAGGGTCAGGGAGAGAAATCATGTGGTTTTTTTTTCACAAAACAAAGAAGTATAAAATGTTTTCCCCTTCCCACCCCTAATTTGCATATGCAAATTAGGATTTGGTTCGGAATTCGGCCGAATCTTTCACAAAGGATTTGGGGGTTTGGCCGAATCCAAAAAAGTGGATTTGGTGCATCCCTACTGCAAACATAGATAGATTTTACTTGACCAATGAAACTTTTTTAACCTGGCCGATCAATTTTCTGACAGGTGCCGGATGAAAAATCGTTAGATGCACGATCATTCGATTCCCACTAACCTCACGATAATTTACCGGATTGTTGGATTGCACTAAAATCGGTTGTTCACCAAAGAAAAATCTTTGCGTCTATGGGGACCTATAGGTTGCTGGGGTCAGTGACCCTTGGAAACCAGACAGAATTTTCAGCTACATAAGTCAGAATAGGAAGATGAATAATGAAAGAGAGAGAAAATAAAATTTGAAGACTAAATGACCAATGATCAGATCATCAGTTGGGCCTATGGAGACTCGGATAAGAAAGCATCAACGTGCCCACACAATCATTGTCTGGCAGGATTTTTAAATCTGCCCAGTTGATAGCTGGCCAATTTTTGTCCAGATGTCTGTCAAGCAAACCCGTACATGGGCCCCACACATCGGCGGATAAGCTGCTGACTTGACCTGAAGGGGCTGAATCAGCAGCTTAAATGGGTTGTTCACCTTTAAATTAACTTTTAGTATGATGTAGACATTGATATTCTCAGACAATTTGCAAATGGTCTTCATTTTTGTGTGTTTTTTTCAGTTATTTAGCTTTCTGCTAGGGTCCAGTTTACACTAGAAACCAGGCAGTGGTTTGAATGAGAGAGTGGAATATGAATAGCGGAGATAATGAAAAGACAATTTAGTTATAAAAAGTAATAATAACAATAAAATTGTAGCTTTACAGAGCAAAAGTGTTTTGGCTGTTGGGGTCAGTGACCCCCATTTGAAAGGTGGAACAAGGCAGAAGAAGACAAACAATTAAAAAACGATAAAACATAAATAACGAAGACCAACTGCAAACTTGCTAGAAATATTTTTTATGACATACAAAATGAGGCTGTCGGGGAGAGGACTGCATCGTTGAGCTGATGCATTATTCACTCTGACAAGACTTTAAACCTGCTCAATCAATATCAGTCGGGCAGATATTGGTCAGGTATGCCAGTCATTGTGCCCCATATGCGGGCAGACTAAAGAGGCCTATGTTGCACACAGCTTTAGTTTATATACTTATAACAATCACAATAAAAGTGTAGCCTCACAGAGCACCATTTGAAAACTGGAAAGAAGAGAAAGGCAAACAATTCAAAAATTATAAAAAAAAATGACAACTTGCTAAGAAAAGGGCATTCTGTAACATACTTAAAGGTAACCTGAAGGGGAACCACCCCTTTCAGGGTCCAGGAAGTACTACACTTAGAAGGTTCTCTCAAACGCCTCAATACTGATATGGAAGGTTATTGACCGAGTACAGGAAAGGGATGGCAAACCCATTATCCAGAAATCTCAGAATTACAGAAAGGCTGTCTTCCATAGACTCCATTTTATCCAAATAATCCAAATTTTTTAAAATGATTTCCTTTGTCTCTGTAATAATAAACCAGTAGCCGGTACTTGATCCAAACTAAGATATAATTAATCCTTATTGGAAGCAAAACCAGCCTATTGGGTTTATTTAATATTTATATGTTTTTCTAGTAGACTTAAAGGGATACTGTCATGGGAAAAAAAAAATTAAAAAATTAATCAGTTAATAGTGCTGCTCCAGCAGAATTCTGCACTGAAATCCATTTCTCAAAAGAGCAAACAGATTTTTTTATATTCAATTTTGAAATCTGACATGGGGCTAGACATATTGTCAATTTCCCAGCTGCCCCAAGTCATGTGACTTGTGCTCTGATAAACTTCATTCACTCTTTACTGCTGTACTGCAAGTTGTGATATCACCCCCCTCCCTTTTCACCCCCAGCAGCCAAACAAAAGAACAGTGGGAAGGTAACCAGATAACAGCTCCCTAACACAAGATAACAGCTGCCTGGTAGATCTAAGAACAACACTCAATAGTAAAAACCCATGTCCCACTGAGACACATTTAGTTAAATTGAGAAGGAAAAACAGCAGCCTGCCAGAAAGCATTTCTCTCCTAAAGTGCAGGCACAAGTCACATGATCAGGGGCAGCTGGGAAATTGACAAAATGTCTAGCCCCATGTCAGATTTCAAAATTGAATATAAAACAACCTGTTTGCTCTTTTGAGAAATGTATTCCAATGCAGAATTCTGCTGGAGTAGCACTATTAACTGGTTTGTTTTGAAAAAAACATGTTTTCCGACAACGGTATTCCTTTAAGGTACGAAGATCCAAATTCCTGAAAGATCCTTATCTGGGAAAACCCCAGGTCCCGAGCATTCTGGATAAAAGGTCCCATACCTACATTCCTGTATAACTAGACCTTGATATTACAGTTGAACAAATGTTGGATCTATTGATTAAGTGGCTTGGCCTCCAGTCTTCAGAACATATTTGGAGGCATATTTATTATATTGTATTAAATTACATTTGCAGAAAAAACAGCATAAAAAGCTGTGTAAATAAATAGTAAATTTATGAAGGTGTGTTCAATTGTACACCATATAAACACCAGATTTCCCGCCAGTATTTTACATTGCTTCAGACCTTTCTATAGGGGGCCATAAATATAGAGATCTGCTCATTCGGCGACATCACCAAATGAGCGAATCTCTATATTTATGGCCCTCTATAGAAAGGTCTGAAGCAATGTAAAATACTGGCAGTAAATCTGGTGTTTATATGGTGTACAATCTCTTCCCGATATGCCAACATTGAGGTGGGCGATATAGGGCTGATCTAGGGCCCAACAATCGGATCATAATGTATCCAGTATTGGCGGTCGGATTGCGGGACCGCATAAACGCACAGATGTGGCCACGATCCAATGGGATTTTATAACCTGCCCGATCGAGAACTGTCCGACTTTCAGCGAGATACCGATCTGGGAAGCCCGTCGGATGGCCCCACACAAGGGCCAATAAGCTGCCGACTCCGTCTGTCGGCAGCTTTTATTGGCCCGTGTATGGGGGCCTTAAGTAAGCTCTGGCAGAAATAACTCTAAGAAAACACACATAAAAAATGACACCTTTTTATTACGTGGCGAAACTTTGTGATGTGTGGGAAATGATCCCGCTGTTTTTTATACTACATAATGAATCTGCCAGCAACAAGTATCTCTGTTGCTTGGGAACATTTAAAACAGAACTATGGCAGCACCGAAGCCATTAAAAAAATGCTTTATTTAAAAGATTGCGACGCTCTCCAAAAATAACTGCAAAAGACCAGATCAGAAGATCAGAAGATTCAACATCTGAGTGACCTCTTGCTTGAACTCCAACTAGCAAAAACTGACCCTCGTCTGCCAGGCCTCAGCTATTAGGGTTGGCTGGGAAAGCCAAGTAAGGTGGTGGCACTGCAGTAGAAAATTTCCTGTGCCAACTTGGTGAAAAAACTTTGTGTGCTTGGAATGAAGCTGACATCCCAGGGGGGAAGGAAGGGCTGGACATCAAAAATGCTCCTCCATAAGGGTTCTAAGGCCGATGGGAGGCAGAGTTTTGGCTGCTGTGCGCTCAGCTCTCTTTCTTCAGGCTGAGAGAAGCGGATCTGCCCATCTTCGTTGATTTAAGTTAGATCCACTTGCATACAGGCACACTCTGGAGGTGGCCCCAAATACGCAAAAGCAAGAATTTGCAGGCCAACCTCCACTCTGCTGTCTGTGCCTGCACATAAGCGGAAGTGGTATATACTATTGCTGTGGTCGCAGTTGCTTTGTGCATAATGTACAGCTATTAAGCAGAGGATTCTTTATAGTGGGGTGCAGGAAGGGACAGCTACAAGTGGAGAAGCAGCTTTTGAAAAGAGAGGAACGGACTTCCAGTGCAAGCCATAAATATATATCTAAGCTACAGGCAGCGGAAGTAGCAGTAGAATTGAGACAAATAGTCATTGGAATGATAAGAAAAGATATCAGTGGTAACAATATCACATGTCCAAACTGCACCTTGTTAAATTACAACACCCTTGATGTTGAGGGAGGCTGGGAGTTGTAAGTTAACAACAGCTGGAGGACTGCAAGTATGACAAACTGGCATTATGTAAATAATGGAGCCCCCAGGTCCTGCAATACTGAGGCTGGCTCTGCTATTGAGATACCACAGATTAGTCCAAATGCTTACACCCTCTAGGCTATATCTACACAGGCATTCTTTGGACACACTTGAGCTGCAGCATGAGAGCGTGCACAGGGAGCTAAACATAAAAACTCATCGGACCGTGTTATAGAACCCATGAGTGTTGCTGTTGTGTTACTTTGCATGTATTTGGGCACTGCACTTTGTGTTGTTTGTGCTTCTGCAGCACAGACTCAATGGGACTGCAGGTAAATTTCATTATGTTGAGTGCAAATAAAATGCAATATTCTTTCCCAAAAACTGCACTTTCTTTGTAAAAACCTTGCAGCTGATGTGCCCTAACGTCAATAACTTAATTTCTACCCCTTACCCCCAGCTCAAAGTAAGCGTATAGGGGACTTTCGTGTCCTGTTTTGCAAAGGAAATGCAACCAGCATTTATGATATAAATGGGGTATGAAATCCCAAAGTATACATAATAAAGTAACTAATCTCAACAATGGGTATTTCTTTTTCCTATGTAAATAATCTCCATTTGGCAGTTACTGTTCTGTGATCCTGCTAGTGATTGCCATCTACGTGACCCAACTACCCTGAATAAATCAAGGAATCCAAAATACCCAGTGTCATGCTATGGGAATAATTTGTAAGGGGATGTCCCCTGATCCCATCTCCAAGATGGGGAGAGAAAAATATAGTCCTGCATTATACCAAATGGTCAGGGCCATTAACTGGTTAAGTGAGCTACAATTCGTTAAAGGGGTTGTTTTCAATGAACTTTTAGTATGATGTAGAGAGTGATATTCTGAGACAATTTGCAATTGATTTTTGAGTTATTTAGTTTTTTATTCAGCAGCTATCCATTTTGCAATTTCAGCAATCTGGTTGTTAGGGTCCAAATTACCCTAGCAACCATGCATTGATTTGAATAAGAGACTGGAAAATGAATAGGAGAGGGGCTGAAAAGAAAGATGATTAATAAAAAGAAGCAATAACAATACATCTTACTGAACATTTATTTCTAGATGGGGTCAGTGACCCCCATTTGAAAGCTGGAAAGATTCAGAGAGAAAAGGAAAATAATTAAGAAAATTTTAAAAAAAAATCAAGTCCAGTTGAAAAGTTGATCCGAATTAGCCATTCTACAGCATACTAAAAGTTAATTTAAAAGTGAAAAACCCCATTTAGGTCCTTTATAAAGAGCGATGGAGGGTGACAGGAGGGAGGGGAGCGAGACTGTGGGGAGGGTGAGTGACTTAGGGGAGGAAGGGAGGAGTGATCGTCAGAGAGGTGATCGAGGGAGGGGAGGGAGGGGTGAGTGAAGGAGGGGAGAGTGACAGGAGGGAGGGAGGGAAGAGAGATGGAGGGGAGGGTGACAGGAGGGAGGGGAGAACGATGGAGGGGTGGATGGCAGAGGGAAGGAAGGGGAGTAAGACTGAGGGTGCAAACACAGACCCCTAGTTCCGGCCCTGGCATTCAGTATAGTCATATGCACCAAAGAGATAATGAAAGGTCAAGCATGTCCGGTGTGCACAAGCCCCCACCAAAAATTCTGAAGGGCAGCTGAGCTGCTGTTTATATACTGCTGGTCAGGGACTATACATGAAAGTTCATTCCCATCAAGACAGTCTGTCCCCAAAAGAAGCAGTATGCCCGAAATACTAAAGGGAAATCAAAAGCTTGGCAGTGTCTCATTAAGCCCTGGGGCTAAGGATCTCAGTAAATAGAACTGGCTTTTTTCACCACCCTCAACTGCTTCTAAATTTATCTGGATCTTAGTAAATCTGACAAATAATGCACTAGTCTTTTTTCCATTTTCTCTCTCTCTCTGTGGCGCAAATTCACTAAGCGCCGAAGCACCGAAGCACCGAATATAAGCGTTAATTCACTAGCGTTTGGCATTTTTTGTTACTGCGCAAATTCACTAATGAACGCTGGCATAGTTTCGCTAGTGTTACTTCGCACCCTTACGCCAGGCGAATTTTCGCTAGCGACGTAACTACGCAAATTCACTAACTTGCGCAGTGTACTGAACGCTACCTTTTACACTAGACTTCCTTCGCCACCTCAGACCTGGTGAAGCGCAATAGAGTAGATAGGGATTGTTTCAAAACAAGTCAAATTTTTTTCTAAGTCCCAAAAAACGCTGGCATGTTTTCTACATGATGGGTGATAGGCTGAAAAAGATTGAAAATATTTTTGGGGCTCCCCTCCTTCCCCCCTACATTTCCTGACTCATGGCAACTTACCTAGACAGTGGGCACATGTGTAGGGCAAAATAAAATTTTAATTTGCTGATTTGAAGGTTTTCTAGGCATTTGAAGTGGTGATACGTGTTCCTCCATTGAAATTTGAATTTGGCGCCGTATGCAAATGAACCATCGCTAGCGAAACTTCGCTTCGCTTGGCGAATTAACGCTAGCGCAACTTCGAAAACTTACGCTACCCCTGTGCGCAACTTCGGATTTTAGTGAATTTGCGGAGCGCTGGCGAAAATACGCCTGGCGAAGTGTGGCGAAGTGCGGCGAAGTGCGGCGAAGTTGCGCCTGGCGCAACTTCGCATCTTAGTGAATTTGCCCCTGTGTTGCTAATTAATAAACATTCCTTGGTAATTTACAACATATTTATTAAGTTGTTTTTCTAGTCATTTCAAAAGTCTGTAAATTGAGTATAGTTAATTTTTCGGAATCAGGAACATGTTTAATTGATGCAATTTGCAGCTGCGCCAATCTGATTGCCCTTAAATTAACTGCAATTAGTGCAGTCTAGATGAATCTGTAGATACTGCAGTTTTTTCCCAAGCGCTAGATCTGTTTTTTACACCTCTTGTATGATAAATCTGGTAGATGTGATGTGGTTAAGCATTTGAAGTGATTATAAATGCAATCACATGGCCTCTGTCCCTCTGGCTAAATATCTCCTCGGGCCAACTTTCAAGCTGTGAATGTGTTGTTTAGGGCAAAATAAACTGGTTCCTTTGGGAAATGCTAACATTTGCAAGGGAAGGCACAAACAAATAGGATTTTTTAAACTGCAGATTCTGCATATCATTAACATTGATATAGTGCTTGTATGAATAATGTCACCAGTCACCACACAGTTTACTAGTCAGTTTTCTTTTGTCCTTATATAAAACTGAATGTTACTGCTGACCACAGTTTAACTGAAACATATATTCATTCATATATGTTTCATATATTCATATATATATTCATTAATTAATATAGTGCAACACAGAACCAGACACAAGGGCCATATTTTACCTTCTATCTTTACGATTTTCTGACATTCTGATTCTTAGCAGCCTACAGCCTCACCGCAATAGTATGTGATGGTGAAGTCTTACCAAGTTGGGGGCCCATGATTGTGTAGAGCAGTGGTTCTCAAACTGTGGAGCTACCCCCTGGGGGGCTTTTTGGGTGAAATTTTGGGAGAATACCTATTTTCTCTCCTTTATACGCCTCAAAGCCCAGCTTGAAGGTCAAATAGGGTGAGATGTGGGGTGATAACCTATATGTTGCCCTAGACATTTCTGGAGTGATGGCTGAATTAGAGTCCTGCAGCGGGTCGGGTATCCCCGAGTTACCTGCACAAAAAGCAGGTACCCTGTTGGATGTGGCTATAGATGTGGGTATGCGGGTCTATGTGTTGTAGTTCTCATCTATATTTATTTTCTTATTTTATATTGTCTATATTTTACTTCTTTTAATTTTTCTGTCCCCACACACTTCTGATGTTGTCACTTCCTGTTTGCAGCAACAGCATGGTGGTCAGTGGATTGCGTGTCGGGAAACGGATCTTAGTGGGTAAATATGCGGGTTTTGGTCTGGGTCGCAAGCTCTGGGTTATGCGTTCGGGTCGCAGGCTCTGGGTTGTGCTTTCGGGCCTCAAAAATTGGTTCTGTGCAGGACTCCAGGTTGAATGAATGATACACTGATGTTTTCCAATGACTGTAACAGTACTATGTTGCTAAGGTGCCCTGATCAAATGTTGGAACTCCAAGATGGACTTGGACTTTAAGGTGGAGTTTCAGTGTAGGAGGAACATTGCTCATCTTGCTTGTATATGCAAAACAGTTCTCTGCTCTCAGTTTTCTGTTCTCAGTTCTCTGCTCAGGGATGTCTCAGAAACCACCATGTCTGTCTGTCTTTTTTATGTTATTGAGACATGCTTGATAAATCTGCCTTGGTTTAAATCTGCCCCCACCCAATGTCACCTCAGCCACCTTAGTGAGCTCAAGTGTCTTCCAGTACTTTCTGATATACAAAGGTTTGGTAGTCACTACTTCTGAGTCTTGAGCTGGTCTCCTCCCATTATTCAGGTAAGAGATGGAGCTTTGTCCTTTCAGATATGTGTGTTGAGATTTTTACCCTACATCAATCTCTTTGGGTGATTACACTCAATGAAAGAAGTGTAAATTAGTTTGGTGAAGCTGTATCGCTGGCAGAACTAAACCACAGCACCAAAGGAGCAATCTTGACTTAAGCAAGATAAGGAATATATTATGGATTTTTTGGGGAGAGAATGATTTGGTTTCTATGTAACTTTTTTGTGCTATAAAGTTATGCAATCATAATAACAAATACAATACAAATAAAAGTCAGCAGTATCTTAAAATAAAACATCACCTTTAATGTAATGTCCACTTTGAAAAAAAAATCAGTACTTTGAATACCTTGTCACTGGGATTTATTTTAAGTGCAGGGTTTTTCCTTTACTTTTTACTTTTCTTCTGAACAAAGTTTTTTTTAACTTGTTCAGGTTCATGAAATGTGAGTAATAGATGTGGCCCTTTGCTCGGCTTGACCTTGCCTTCAAAGTGTCCCCCGGAGCTAACTAACATCTCTACATGTAACACTGCACAAAGGAAAGTCAGGGCTGGTATGTATTAATTGATGAATAATTTAAACACGCTAGAAGCAAAAGAATGCAGTAAATTGCGTGTTATTAGTGCTAGCACACATTTTAGCATTTAAAGAGAAATGTATCCTAATAAAAATGTAGGGTTTACAGTCGATGTTTTGGGATATAATATATCAGTGTATCATATGACATGTTATTTTGCTCTGCTTTGTTTAGTTATTTGAATCGGGCTGGCATATAGGTTGAAATATGAAATATATCTAAAATCAAATTTATACTTCTACTTTTCCCTTCACCTTAGTAGTTAGTTGAAAGGGTAAACGAAAACCCTAATAGAGAATCAGCAGGGGAAATGTGTGTATATAGGCAGGTATATGTAGGCTTGTGGGATTTTTTGTAGAATAAATAATAATAAATATAAATTACTTGTGAATAATGTATCCACATTAGAAGCAGCGACCCATTACTTATTGTATATTTTTCTACTAGTTACACTTTTTTTAAAGTTTGATACCATTAATTGTGCATTTTCACATTCCAGAATAAAGAGGCAGTGTACTCAGCTTTCACATTGAATGCAATGAATATGCGCTGAATACTTTTTTCCTTTTGTTTCAATCAGGAAATTGTTTTGGTTGTTCCTTGAGCTGAGCAGTGCATACAGGGAAATTGAAGCTACTCCATGTTTGGCCCTTGCGAGGTAGACAATTCGATTACCAATGCACAAATAAAACAGGAGTCCATTATGAAGGGTGATTATCTTGTCCATTTACTCAAAAAAATGACTACTTTTTGATAAGCTATTTGATTGATTAACATTGGATCTAAATCTCTCCCGACTAACACTAAGGGGGAATTGCACACCCTCCACTGTAACTCCTTTTAATGTGCGAATAAAAGCCGATATTTGATGATAACAGTACTGGACTCCTGAATTCTTGGTCAGCGCTTGACAGCGACTTGTGGTTTTTGGATTGGAAACACTAAGGGGGTTATTTACTAAAACTCAAATGGTGTCCTTTCACCATCAGGAATCAGCTTTTTTCCTAGATGAATTTCTTCATTTAAAAAGACATTTATATATATTCATATTAAAGGAATATAGCCCCATTATGTACACCACCATAAGACCCTTACTCCCATATGTCATAAAAGGCCCTGCGTTTGCCCAGGTGCAGTAACCCATAGCAACCAATAAAATGTTTGATTTTAAACAGGTGACCAGTAAATGCTACCTGTTGATCGGTTGCTATAGGTTACTGCTCTTGGACAAAAGCAGTTCCTTTTATTACATAACCCTCTTATACCTGCTGGTGTCATGCTACATTCACAGCACAAATATAAAATAATTCACTGGGTTTGGGATGAATTCTGCAATTTAAACAATGTTTAAATGGGGTCAGGACGTAAACTGAGGAGGCTGGGATTTAAAGAAAGAGGAAGATGAAAAGGAGAGATATTAGATTGCAAAACAAATATCTCAACCTACAAAGGTTTTTTTACACATATGTTTTAATCACCTGCAGGGGTTTCAGGTATGGCTTAGGTTTCACTTCCTAAATTCTAAGACTTGAATTCATAGTTATTGACCTTAACTGTTATGCTATACATACTGTAGTTATATAGTAAGTTATGTAGAAAATAAATACCTGTCCATCAAGTTCAACCTTTTACTTCTATATAAAACCTGCCTAACTGCCAGTTGATCCAGAGGAAAGTAAAAAGCCCCATCTGAAGCCTCTCAAATTAACCTCAGAGGGGGAAAAATTCCTTCCTGACTCCAAGATGGCAGTCGGACTAGTTCCTGGATCAACTTGTACTATAAACTATCTTCCATAACCCTGTATTCCCTCACTTGCTAAAAAACCCTTCTAATGTATCTGCCAGTACAAGTTATCCACAAAGAGAAAATGTTGGAGGGATCACATTTTCTACTCACTTCCATTTTGCCTACAGAAATAGTGATTGGTAACACTAGACAGTTTTCCATTATGAATTATCTAGGCTTTGTGCAACAGAAGCAGTGGCTTATAACCAGTGGCCTTTATCTGCCCAGCAGTGTGTGCACCCCCATCAAGGCTCTATCAAGTGACAGTTTTCTCACCGACGGTTTTTATTGCTAGTGGGAAAGCATTTGCAGGAGATTAGTTGCCCGCATAAGAGGAGATTCATCAAGGGTGACTAATATCCTTGCCTGGCATTTCCCTTAGCATTTCCCTTACTAGTAACTACAAGGGGAATCTAAACTAAGACCTAACCTTAGTGATTGATGCCCTCCACAAAAATCCACCAAACATAACATGCAAAATAAAGCTTATCATCTAACACTAGTCTTCAATAAGAGTGTGTTAGGGTGTTAGTGAGAGAAATACATGCAACAAATTTATGAAGAAATTATATTTTATTATCTTGAAGATCAGTGCTGCCCAAGATTGTCCATGCTGTGGGCCAATTGTTTGCTTTTTCACATGACTGGGGATCAGATGATTTTAAAACTAGGGATGCACCGAATCCAGGATTTGGTTCGGGATTCGGCCAAGATTCGGCCTTTTTCAGCAGGGTTCGGATTCGGCCGAATCCTTGTGCCTGGCCGAACCAAATTCAAATCCTAATTTGCATATGTAAATTGTGGGGAGGGCAGGATTTCAAATGACTTTTTGTTACAAAACAAGGAAGTAAACCAATCTTTTCCCACTTTTTCCTTTCACGCCCCTAATTTGCATTTGCAAATTAGGATTCGGTTCGGTATTCGCCCGAATCTTCCAAGATGGATTTGGGGATTCGGCCAAATCCAAAATAGTGGATTCGGTGCATCCCTATTTAAAATGTCATATAAAGAGGTCTAAGAAGATCTCAGGTGTGCCTGTGGCCATAAAAATCTGCTTGATAATCACATCCAGCCCATGGGCTCACCCTGTTTTATATGGACTAAGCAGTTTTACACTTGGCCCATTAAGCCGATCTACAGCCTGGTATTGGAAATACTGTCTTGCTCAGATCAGTCATACACATATCATCATTTTGCCCAGTTTTGACAAACAAGCAGATGTTGGATCACATGGGACTACAGCAGATCCATCAGCCGTCACTGCCCTTAGCCAACCCAAGTTATAATCAGTATGACAATGAGCCCCAGTCTGGTATTATGTAATATATTATATTTGTAATAATATGATCCATTTATGATTATTATAGTGTACTAACTGTCAACACTGTGTATAATGCAGTCCAACTGCAGATGGTTGTTAGGACTAAACTTATATACATGTGTGAGGGATCCTATTCTGTGTGTGGCTAATAATGTCAGTGTATAATTTAGTGTATACACCTATAAACAGTGTTATTGGTAATGAGGGTCCTGCTTACTAGATCATACTAGTCTAATGTTAAGATGCTGCAAAGCATAGGCATTGATATGGATATCGCCTTGCTCCTTAAAGGAGAACTAAACCCTAAAAATTAATATGGCTAAAAATGCCATATTTCATATACTGAACTTATTGCATAAGCCTATATTTTCAGCTTCTCAATTGCAATGATCCAGGACTTGTCACAGTTTGTCACCATCTTGGAAAGTGTCTGTGACACTCACATGCCCAGTGGGCTCTGAGCAGCTATTCAGAAGTTAATCTTAAGGGTGCAAATTATCAAGCAGAAAATGAGGCTGGCCTGTAATATAATCTGATGCTACAAGGCTGATTATTAAATTCTGATGCTAATTGCACTGGTTTCTGTGCTGCCATGTAGTAATTATCTGTATTTATTACTAATCAGCCTTATACTGTGACATTTCTATTCTATGTGTACTGTATATTGTGAGTTGGTCCCTAAGCTCAGTAAGTGACAGCAGCACAGAGCATGTGCAGTGAATCAACAGAAAAGAAGACAGGGAGCTACTGGGGCATCTTTGGAGACACAGATCTTTACTGCTAAAGGGCTGTGGTTGCCTTGGGCTGGTACAGAAGCCCAAAACATAATGTACAATGTTTCTAGCTACTTCTTTAGTTAAGTTTTAGTTCTCCTTTAAAGGGAATGTCAACCCAAAAATAATGTTTTGCCCAATAAAGGAAAACATAATTCTAAGCTAATTTGCACTAATCCATTCATTACTCATTTTTTATGATTTTTAGTTATTTGTATATGTAGTGCTATTGAAAGCAGAGTTTGTCCCTTTCTATTGTCTGCCTTGCTGACTCAGACTGCTGATACAATGTAAGACAATGTAGCCGATGGACAGACCTATCTTTGCTGGGGAACTGAGACTTTTGCAACATTGTTCAAAAAGTAACAAGCAAGAGTTAAGCCAATGCTGCTTTCAATACCAACTGTTTTTACAGATAATTTTAAAAGCACTGAACATTTTAAATAAATGTATATGACTAAGTTGCTTAGAATTATGTTTTCTTTTATTAAGCAAATTTTAATTTTGGGTGCAGGGTTCTTGGATCACAAGTGTATGATATAGAGTTGCTGAACTTATTGGTTGTTTGGTCTATTTTTATTTTTTCCCTATAATGTAACCACTCTGCTACACATAAATGACATTATATCTAAATGCTTTATTCACAATCTGAAACTTAAGCACTTGGAGTAAAATAAATTATGGGAGAAGAACTGTCCTTTTCATATGTCCATCTGATTTGTTTGCTTACAAGTATGGGCAGCTCGAACACTGAAAGTAATGGGCAGCTTTGCCGATAACCAAAACTATTTGTGTCTTGCTATTTGTAGTATGAGATTAGTGATGTGTAACAATGGCGCCTTAAACAGATCAGCAAGCGACAAGCGATTTTGTGCAAAATCACGTTGGGCCGTTAACCCAGGACATTTCTGGACAAGAGGTAGCGAGGCAGTAAATTGAATAGTTGCTTCAATCACTTTAAAAGATAACTTTTAATCTCCTCAATGCCTTGCAAAGAAATGTAACCTGGTATCATTACATTCAACTGAAGCAGCAGGATCCAATATATGAGTCAATGCTGAGAGGAACAAATTTAAAGGAGAAGTACATGGTTGACTAGATTAGACCTTGGCCTTTCGCTCCTACCAGTGGCATAGCAACAGAGGAAGCAGACCCCACAGGGGGCTTGGGGAAAAGGGGCCCGGACAGCAGGGTCAGCCTACTCTATAGCGTTTCAATCCCTCTTTCAGCTGCTCTTTTTCTTCTTCTACTAATTGATGCACTCTCGTCTGGACAAGTTTGCGGTGGGGGTTTGTGAACAAGTGGGTTGCAGGCAGGAACGGCAGTGCGTGTTGGGCCCTCTGAAAGTTTTTCTGGCAGGGAGGCCCCACACACGCTTGTTACGCCCCTGCCTCCTACATGTCATATACTCTATAATTCTGCTCTGTAATATTCATTTAATTTTCATTCAATATTTCATTTACTACACTGGCAAATCATGGCTACCTAATAATATCACTTCAATGCTAAACTAGTGACAGGCTAATGCCACCTTCAGGGTTCTTCAACTGACACCTGCCCTTACTGTAGCCAGAGTGAAACCAGTACAGGTATGGGACCTTTTATCCAGAATGCTTGGGACCTGGGGTTTTCCAGATAAGAGGTCTTTCCGTACTTTGGATTGCCATAACTTATGTGTACTAAAAAATAATTTTAGTATTGTTAATTTTAGTATTAAGTATTAATGAAACCCAATATAATTGTTTTGCTTTTAATAAGCAATCATTATCTTAGTTTGGAACAAGTTACTGGGGGTCATTTATCAACACTGGGCAAATTTGCCCATGGGCAGTAACCCATGGCAACCAATCAGATTGCTGCATTCATTGTCCTACTTGCAGATGGCTTCAAAAAGATTATCACTGATTGGTTGTTATAGGTAACTGCCCTTGGGGAAATTTGCCCAATGTTGATAAATGAGCCTCAATATCTTCTTATTGCAGGGGAAAAAATTATTTGAATATGAATTATTTGATTGAAATGGAGTCTATAAATGGTTTTTGATATCGGATCCCATAACTACTGTATGTACAAGGTCCTACTGCCTCTGGCACTGTCTATCGTAGCTGGTGTTAACCCATCCCCACACAACAACTCTATTGATTCCTGTGCCCTACAGCAGTGGTTTGGCATTTTGTACTCTCTATATCAGCAATAAGTAAATACGATCTGTTCGTTTTACAGAATGGATTTACCTTTTTCTCCAAATATACAAAGTCATCACTGAGCCCATTTTCCTCTATTCACTTTCATTTGCAGAATAAGAGATTTTGTATACACACTGTCCTTGCAATATGAAGGTGCAGCAAAGTCCTTTTTCCAAAAAAGCATTGTCTGCTTTCATAATGCAGATAGGCTGTACCTGTTAGTATATTTCCACTGCAGTTTTGTTGTGCAATCTATAGAGCAGGATTCCCCCAGGGTGTTGCTGTAAGAGAAACAGCAGATGGTTCAGCCCTAAGGCAGATTCCCTTTCCCTTACTCATTCTCTGTAAATGACAAGAAATCTAATACAGTTGCTATCTTGTATGTTATGCTTTTCAGCTCTCAGTTGCTCTCATTGTGTTTACCTATATGGATATATTATGTTTATATGTACTGTATAGATAAAATGAATCCATATTAATTGATGACATTCTCTATAAGAATCATAACTGAGAAACACAAATTACTAAGAAGTCTTTGGGTAGTTAAAACCCATAGTTATTCTAATATATGATTAAATGATTGTATTATGTAACATAATGGGGGTTATTTACTAAGAAACATATGTACTGTATCTCATAATGTTAATGAAAAAAGTTTGACCAAACTCCCGTGCCTGATTTTAGCTTATTTATTAATAAAAAAAACTTGATTTAATCGGATTGAGAAAAAAACTAAATAAAATCAAGCGAAAAACCAAATCGATCATATTTTTCTGGCTTTTTCCCCCCCGAATAATTTGTTAGAGTTTTTGTTTGAAACCCCCCGAAAAAGTCAGGTTTTTGGGCTAAACCCACTGCAGACCATAATAACTTCAAATTGGGATGGGTGCCTCTCCCATTGACTTATACAGGACCTCGACAGGTCTGAGATGGTGAATTTTTAGATTCTGACTTTTTGCAGCATTGGGATATAATGAATCAAGTTTTTTCCCAAAAGGCCCAACCAGAAAAATTCAAGGTTTAATAAATGACCCCCTAAAAGTCTTTATGTTACAGAGTAGTAGAAAGTCTTACTGCATTCCAAAGTAATAGCGTACAATCATAGCGTACAATGAGATTATTCACCTGTCATCATTGTATTAAAGGAATCACATATAGGAGTGCTTTGCTTGCGCAGATCAAGTAGTTACAATGTATTAGTAAAAAAAATGACATCTGGCCTTGTCATGGAGGGAATAGGGGAGTATCTTGAAACATTATCAGTGGGCATTTAAATCTATTGGTTATCACTAGAATCTTGTTACAAGTATGAGTCCTGTTATCCAGACTGCTCAGGACCTGGACTTTTCTAGATAAAGGATCTTTCCATAATTTGGATATACATACTTTAAGATTACTGGAAAATTATATAAACATTTAACAAACCCAGTTGTCTGGTTTTGCTTCCAGTAAGGATTAATTATATCTTAGATTCGATCACGTACAATGTACTATTTCATATTTACAGAGGAAAAGGAAATACTTTTTTAAAAATCTGGATTATTTGGATAACATGGAGTCTATGGGAGATGGCCTTCCCATTATTCACAGATTTCTAGATAACAGGTTTCCAGATAATGGATTCTATGCCTGTACTACAGTTGAGTAACCTGCAGCAATATTTGGGATAAGGTGGTTCCTTGCAAAAGACACATTTATGAAGTGTGAGTTTATGATGAACAGCTATTTACTAAGGGGCAGATTTACAAAGGGTCGAATATCGAGGGTTAATTAACCCTCGATATTCGACTGCCGAATATCGAAGTCGAAGGATTTACAGCAAATAGTTGGATCAAACAATTAAATCCTTCGAATCGTTCAATTCGAAGGATTTTAATGATCAAACGATTTTTCGACCTTCCCCATAGGCTAACATTGCACTTCGGTAGGTTTTAGGTGGAGAAGTAGGGGGTCGAAGTTTTTTTTAAAGAGACAGTACTTCGACTATTGAATGGTCGAATATTCGAACAATTTTTAGTTTGAATCTTTCGAATCGAAGTCGAAAGGTCGAAGTAGCCATTCTATTCCTTCACTCGAGCTAAGTAAATGGGCCCCTTAGTGTTTTTGGTCACCATCAAATATTTTCAAGCTTGGGCTAACACATTATAAACACTGTCCCCCTTTTCTTGACATAGTTTAAGTATGTGCAACCTGTTTATCATTAAAATAAACACTCTTACTAGCCATCCCTGCAGCAAAGTACTCAAAGTGACAGGAGGATTTCTAGTGGCATACCAGCCTAAAGATATATATTTATGAGAACATCACTTTCTATTTCTTTACTTAGAAGCTTCTTGATGGCTGGGAGACATGCCACATCCAATTCATTACCACTCCCACATTTCTTTCAGTCCAATTCTCTCTTGTATTTGTCACGGTTTCAAGGGAGTTTCAGAATTCTCAGTAAACCTGCAAGGTTTCTCCAGGACAGTGAGAGGCTAATCTTTCCTGCTCAATTTGTTTTTAATGTTATTACACTTGATCATTATGATGCTTCATTATGGAAGGTTTTTAAAAGCTACCCCAGCTATTGTTTAATTTAATTGTAGCTCTGCATATTTACACACCCAAGCTTCTCCTCAATGGCAGTGCTGCTTCCAACACTTCATGTTGTAGAAGGATGAAGAAACCTACATGTCTGTCAAGTTTAACCTTTTAATCTTTACAGCATTTCTTACATAGAATATTTACCAGAATTCAGAAGGTAGGCTTGTTTTCTATCTCACTTATTTAATTGGATAGAGAAGATATGATTATCATACTTGCATTCTAAGAAGGGCTATCACTCCTAAACTCTCAAAGGTGAGATGCCACTCAAATTTGCACAGATTTTGATGTTGACCTTTCTTTAAAGGGATTCTGTCAGGATTTTTATGGTATCGTTTTTATTACTAAATTACATTGTAAACATTGCACTGATTTCATTCTACCATTTAAAATGTTATTCTTGAATCAATAAATGTATTTTTTAGTTGTAATATTGTTGCATAGGCAGCCACCTCAGGACATTTTGCCTGGTCATGTGCTTTAAGAAAGAACCAGCACAATGGAACTACTTTCTGTAGGCTATTGTTTCACCTACTCAATGTAACTGGAGGAGACGCAGTGGAACTTGGATTTTACTACTGAGTGTTGTTCTTATATCTACCAGGGAGCTGTTATCTTGTGTCAAGAAGCTGTTATCTTTTTACCTCCCCATTGTTATTTTGATAGGCTGCTGGGGGTGGGGAAGTAAAGAGTTTATGAAGATTATCAGAACAGAAGTCACATGATTGGGGGCACCAAGGAAACTGATTAAATATATAAAAAAAAAATCTGTTTGTTCTTTTGAAAAAAGGATTTCTATGCAGGATTTTGCTGGAGGAGTGCTACTAACTGATACTCCACATACTACAGTGTTGTAATTGAAATTGCTTTTTATGCTCATGGTACCATATTCTTAATGCACATACATATTCTGTACCATCACTGCATAAATGTATCTAGTACCTCCAGAAATGTCATGGTTCAAACTAAAAGATAAAGCTGAGAACTTCCTTTTCAGAAGACTCTAATGCAACCACACCCTATCTTACTGGTGTTAGGGATCCTTTTTAAGGGGTGCCATGTAAATTGAGTACATATGTACTTATCTGTTTTTTAAGAAACACAAAGGCAGTAATAAACCTTTCTTAACATGATATTATTATTATTAATAATAATTATAATAATAAAGGACAAGAAAAGCCTTTCAACCAGCGTTGTAGTATGTTAAAGAGGAGCTCTTCCTATCCCAAATCTCTAGGTCAATTTTCAGAAATACCATTTATTAAGCCTGCGGTTCCCTCTTTAATTCTACTTTCCTTCCTGGTTGCAGGCACTATTTTGTTGATTGTTAACTCTTGATATTTGACCGTTGAAGTAAAATCCTTTGACATCGAAGTCGAAGGATTTACCGCTTTTCGATCGGAGGAAAAATTGCTCGATCGAACGATTAAATCCTTCGAATTGAATGATTCGAAGGATTTTAATCCATCGATCGAATGATTTTCCTTCAATTATAAATTTGTTAGAAAGCCTATGGGAAACTTTTGGTTTGAATCGTTCGATTCGAAGTCGAAGTTGTAGTCGAAGGTCGAAGTAGCCAATTCAATGGTCGAAGTAGCCAAAAAAATACTTCAAAATTCAAAGTATTTTTTATTCTATTCCTTCACTTGAGCTAAGTAAATGTGCCCCTAGGTGTATTAGGGTATATATGACCCTAATCTTTATATTTATAATATATAATTATATTTATATTTTTTGTTGTATTAAAAAGAAGGTAATATTTTAGTACTAGACTATGTCTGGAAGGGCAGGGATCACTGCACAACTATAATGGTCACAGCATATGTATTCTTTTATTTTGTTAAATCAGGAACAAATCAGAACTGGTGACTAGTTTTCTTACACAATTCCATTGGAACACATCAGAATGACAGCCCTTGCCCCAGTGACAGTAAGACATACATGCTTCTCAACACTGTGCAATTAACTACTAATTCAACTAAATGAAAATATTTGAAATACAGAAGGCTAGTATCGGCAGGGCACCTAGTGTATATTTCCCTGATTGTCTCTTTTGTGGGGAATCTATTTTTCTTTTCTCTGTTTGGCAGCAACAGAAGGAAAATATCAATAAATGCCTAGGAGCATGGAACACACAGGTGTTTTTCTTTCTTCAAAAAAGTATTTTGATTTCTGATTACACTTATTCGGGAAATATTGTTTTCAAGGGCTTTCTTTGCCCCGGAGACCATTTTATCATAAAACTTGCCGTACCCTCTTAAGTGCATGAAGTAATAACGAAGAAAAGCATTTAACTATGAAAACACATAAAAGTAAATGTAAAGGATTTCACTTGAGAGATTATTTGTGAATACGTCTTGTGGCCAGATGTGCAGCTTTTTAAAATGCCTCTTCATAAAATATAAATTGAGTTGAGCAATTCTGAAATTTACATTGAACAATAGAACTGAAAATACATTTTATTTTGAACCACAAAGTAAAAAGGTTTTTATCTAAAAAGCCTTGAAGACATTAGCTGTACACCCAGCAGTTAAATGAAATGCCCCAAGCTCCACAGTACCGTTGCTGTCTAGGCTGCATATGAATGAGGAGAAGCAAAGTTAGAGAAATATCTATAAACTAGATTCTGCCGCTGTCAATAATAGGTGCCTCTAGCCATCGGAATGTCTGCTAGAAAAACCAGAAATTAAAAATGGCATTAACAAGTTTTTCCCTATATTGCAGTTCATAAAAATGCTGATTTCATAACCATAAAAGCATTATTGTAATGTATACCAGGGGTTTATATATATATATATATATATATATATATATATATATATATATATATATATATATATATATATAACCGTAAATATAAATGCATAATATTAATAGCCAGAAAAGAATATATATGGCTGGGTTCATGGACCATGGATACAAAATGCATAGCTTTCTTGCTATTGCCTGCCTTCTTAAAATTATATAAACTAGTGCTGTCCAACTAGCAGCCCACAATCCCCCCCCCCCGTGTCACCCCCACATGAAAGTCTGCCTGCTGTGACTGCTTATCTTGTATAGGCTTTAAAAAGGCATAAAAATTGAGATTAACTGGCCCCTGCATTGTTCACACCTCAATTTCAAACTGTAATCCCCTGCATTGTTCACACCTGTAACACCTCTATTGTTCACACCCTAAAGCACTGTACTGTTCACACCTCAGATCCAGCCTGAAAATTGCCACATTGTTCACCTGTTCACACTTCATACAAAATGCTGAAAGGGCCATACTCTGCTTGCCCTATGCTCCCTGTGTATTTCATACTCTGCTTGCCCTATCTACCCTATCCTAAGAGACGTACACTTACCTTTCTCCACAATGCCAACCAATGACAAAACCAACTGTCAAATTCCGAGTTGTGAAGCCACCTCTGTTCCCTGCTCTTAAAGGGTAAGTATACCCTGTTGACGAATAAGGCTTATATGGCATTTATTTTGCCTAAGGGTAGAACTACACGGTGACTTCAATGCGTTTCCCTCGAATCCGATGCAGGGCGACAAAATGAATGCGTCAAATCGGATGCGACAGGAACAATGTAAGTAATATAAAGTCGGACGGTGTCGCAACAGTGATAGTCATCATGATATTCCCCCCAGCATAGGCATGCCTCTGTTGTAAGTGTAGTTCAGCAGGAACAGCCCCGTACATTTACTCATAGCATGTACGAAGAGATACTGTACCCTAAAACTATTCTGTACAGTGATACTCTAAAAGTCATTATTGGTATTCTCCTGTTCAGAATGTAATTGTGCAGAAACAGCCCTTACATTTTCATATAGCCAGTACAGAGAGAAAACATAAAACTTTTCCAGCATAGGTATTGCCCTGTCCTATGAATAATTCAGCAGGAACAGACTGTTTGCTCATAGTCTGTACAGAGAGATATCCTAAAAGTCATCATAGATAGTGATGGGCGAAAATGGCGAAAAATTAGCGAAAAATCATGAAAGCGGAAAGTTCACAGAAAAAAATAGAAAATCGCAAATTGAAACCGGTGATTTTTCACGGGACATTAACGGATGAATTCGCCGGGGGTGAAATGCGGAAATTCGCCGCAAATTCATGCCAGGTGAATTTATTCGCCCATCACTATTCATAAATATTCACCTGTATTCTTAATATTCTTAACATAATATTCTTATGTGTGCTCATAGCCTATACATAGAACCAGAAATCTATTTCATGTATTCCAGCATGCTGTAGTTATTCCCCTCCATTCAGCAGGAAGAGCCCCCCCCTGTGGCCACACAAATGGGAGTCGTCAAAAAAACTTTTTTTTCCCTCTTTTTATTTCCAAAATGTTGGGAGGTATGCTTGTACTAACACTGTTTTTGGACAACCCAGTAAGGCAGGCATTTTGACAAGAGAATCAGACTTGGTTTGATGAGTGCCATTGGTAAAAAGGCACTCATCAGAGCCATGTCTTGATCCCTTTTTCAAAGCTTGTTTCTCACTAGGTCCTTTTCGGTCCACCTGCACCCTGAAAATTCCTTCTGGATTTAGAATACTGGTTGCTTCGTGTTACTTGGCTTCTCAGTCTGATCTGGAACACACTGTATATTATTCCACTCCACCATCGACTCATATTCATATATCATTTTCATATTCTTTATAATCAGGTAATCCCAGTTTTTAAAAATGATTTCACTCTCCCCTGCAGGGCCGAAACTAGGAGTAGGCAGAGTAGGCACGTGCTGGGGGGGGGGGGGGGCGCCAGACACGTACCTCCTCTGTTGCCTACCCCATGCGTATGTACTATTTGGCGCGTATCTGCTATTCCCTCGATTTGGGCCTGAGTGACGCGAGCCATACTTTGCACATGCGCGCCGCTAGCGGTACTTCGCACATCCACACGAACAGCCGGTACTTTGTACTTGATCCAAACTAAGATAAAATTAATCCTCATTGGAAGCAAAACCAGCCTATTGGGTTTATTGAATGTTTACATGATTTTCTTTTAGACTTCATCAAGATCCAAATTACAGAAAGATTTGATATCTGGAAAACCCCTCCCAGCTTGGAACCCTAAAGCTGGCCATAGACGCTTAAGCATGTGTCTCTCCTGCCTACCACTAGTTCCAGCCCTGCCTGAAGCCAACTGGATTTTTTTGTGTTTTCCAGATTTCTGCTAACGCACCAAAAGGATTCACAGCTCCTGACAGGATTAACAATGTATATGTTGGTTATGGTAAAATACATTTTGCTAAGAGACCTGGCAAGCTGTAATAATTTTTTAGATATTGGATGTAAAAGCATTTTGTAGCAGTCGTTATTGCATCTGGCACCTCAGCCTTATGCAAATGTTTGAAACGGTGTTGGCAATGAAGACCATATGCAAGTGTCCATGAAGGTGTTCATTCATTCATTCATTCAGGTAAAATAGAAACATAGTAAGTTAGGTTGAAGAAAGACACATGTCCTGCCTTCCAGTGAAAACAACCCCAACCTTGACAGTCTACCCTCATTATTTAAATCTTCCATTCCTTTTACATCCAACCAGTTTAGTTGCACTTCTCTGCACTCTCTCTTCAGCTCATTGATAATCCTTTAATGTTTACATGATTTTTAGTAGACAAGGTATGAAGATCCAGATTACGGAAAGATCCATTATCCGAAAAACCCAGGCCAAGAGCATTCTGGATAACAGGTCCCATACCTGTACTTTATTTACTTTAGTAGCCATTGAATTGTACTTTCCCTTGTTTGTTACTGCCTAGAATTACTCCGTTAGTTATCCACAAACAACTTCAGATCCTTCTTAATTAAGGTTACCCCCAACACACTGCCATGTAGTGGACACACACACACACATACACACACACACATACACACACACACATACACACACACACATAGAAATGTCCCACAGTGCCCGCACTCAAACCAATTAAGCCAGAGGTGCAAGATCAAATATGTTGCAATATATAAACGGAAGATCAATATTTATTGATTTATTTTACACAAATTTTACAAGTTTATCCAACACCTCTCTAGGCAGTACATGCTGCAATTTTTTAAAGCATGAATGCAGTGTCTGCTCCTAAATGAGCCTTTAAGACAAGTGAGGTTGTGGTTTATCCTCAACCAAACATATTTTGTGGAGGGTGTTTTCATTTGTACATTCATTGTAACACAATCCTTCCTTTTCATGTCTATGGCTGGAGAGATTTAGTTACATCTAGCACCCTTGTCAAGATCTTGATTGTGAACATGGGTTCATAAATCTGTTCACTCTATTTTGTCATTTTAAGACTGATGTTATATCTTTGTTAAACCTCTTCAGCTTCAGGCCAAGTACGTTAGCATATCTAATCTTTGCTCAACAACTCTTCCCTCATGTTGATTTCGTAGCAGATAGAAATCATGCAAGTTGACATCACTTTCAAATTATCTCTAACTATAAAATATCCAGTAGAAAATGTGAATTCAAGTGAAAGTGCACTATAAGAAACCCTTATTTCTATAACATCCCTATGACCCATAAATATGCAGTTGAAAACATGCTGTACATTTCTGTCCTTTACTCTTATACAGTGGATTCATTTTTTGTGATTTCTATTATTATAGTCCTGTAGTAAAGTTCCCATAGCTTATGTTATGTATTACTGCTAACTCTTACTTCCACTTTATGGCAGAGAGAGAGAGTGGCAGTGCTTTCAGTAACAAGGATGAGGTCCCTTTCTCAAATCATGTAAAGTTGGGTGCAAAACAATAACATAAACCTTTAACTATTAAAATATTAAAGTGTTGTATTCTGCACACTCTGTACTCTGCAGTGTACAAAGTGAACTCCAAAATATGAATTTCTAACCGCTATTAACAAGTTAATACACAAGTTCTTTAGCATTGTGAGGCGATCCCCACCGTGTTAGGGATTGTGCTAGTGAAAAGCTCTCCTTTTCATAGAAGTAGTATATTTCCAAACATTTTTTTGAAGATGGTCTTTTATTCATCTCCTTGATGACATGTGAATCAGATTTCAGCCCCCACTGAGTTACAGAACTTAAGGGGCAGATTTATCAAGGGTCGAATTTCAAAGTGGAAAATACTTCGAAATTCGACCATTGAATTAAATACTACGAAATTTGAACTAGAATTCATAGGATTTTTTGCATCGTACGATCGTATTCCAATCATACGATTTTCCTTCGAATACAAAAAACAAATATGCTCTGGAAGGTCCCCATAGGCTAACATAGCACTTCGGCAGGTTTAAGTTGGCGAAGTATTGAAGTCAAAGTTTTTTTTAAAGAGACAGTACTTCGATTATCGAATGGTCGAATAGTCGAACGATTCTACTCCGAATTGAAGGTCGAAGTCGTAGTAGCCTATTCGATGGTCGAAGTATCCAAAAATTACTTTGAATTCCGAATTTTTTAACGTCGAAAATTCCCTTGATTTCACTTCGACCCTTGATAAATCTGCCCCTTTAGGCCCTAAAACTAGTTCACATAACTTACCAGGTATCGGAAGATTCCCAGATGAACCGCCCAAAGCCTTCAGCAAGGAAGAGGATCATTTCAGTTTAGATCAGGGATTCAAGAGCAGTCTCCCAAACAGACGTATAAAATCCAAAAGTAGTTTATTAAGACATGAAGGAGGCCTATGTATCAACAGTCTCATTTTAGTGGTTTTAAAGGTTTTTAAAACCACGACTTAACTTCTCTAAAACCACGAATGTCATGAAATTTATTTAAAAGATCCTAATATAAGAAGCACAAATGAAAAAAAGCACTAAGCGACCTGAAAAGAAATACCAAATAAAAAATACCTTTGTTTTTGATTTTTTTGGACAATTCCTAGCAGAAAAAAAGGAAAAAACCTCAACAAAGCCAAAATTGGTTAAAAATGCTCCAATAGGATCAGTGCAGCACCCATTGACTTCTATAGGATATTGACAACTTTTACCAGGTGTATTTTTGTATTAGAGTTTGTGTGTTGTTGTTACACTTAATAAATCTAAATTTTTTTAGAAATATAAAAAAAACACATTCATGGAAAAAATTTAAATTTGATTGTAAGTAGGCACCTTAATTATAGGCGTAAGGCTACCTTCATGTGTACCTAAATAAAATACTACAGTTATGGGACCTATTATGCAGAATGGTTGGGACCTGGGGCTTTCCAGATAATAGATCTTTCTGTAATTTGAATCTTCATACCCTAAATCCAATAGAAAATCATGTAAACATTAAATAAACCCATTAGGTTGGTTTTGCTTCCAATAAGGAATAATTATTATTTACAATGGCTCAAGTACAAGGTACTGCTTTATTATTACAAAGAAAAAGGAAATCATTTGTAAAAATTTGGATTATTTGTATAAAATGGGGTCTATGGGAGACGGCTGTTCCGTAATTTGGAACTTTCTGCATAATGGGTTTCTGGATAACATATCTGATACCTGTATTGGCTTTTATACATGTGTTTGGGAGACTGCTTTTGAGTGCCTGCTTTACATTGATACAGAATATTAATGTGCCTAGCAGGATACCTGGTAACATTCTTATATCACAGGGCAATTTAAACAATGTAACCAAGCACATTTATGTAGGGTTGTGCCTCTGAATGTTTTATATGCACCCACATAATCCGGCATGCAGGTTGCATTCATATTTGATCTTTCTATTTGAAAGACCCACAACCTATTAAATCAATTGCCATTTACCAAATATCGCTTCTTCACAATTTATTTAAATACACATTTGTACAGTCTCATTTAGAAACAGATTGGTGAAATAATTACTGCTAGCATCCCAGTTCCAAGATTAAACAAATCTCGTGGTGCTCAGTCTGATATTATTATGCACCCATACAGCTCATTAGTCATTTAGCCCCAGGAATTCCAGGAAGGAACTACATGCAAAGGTGCTTAGTTTATACTCAAGTAACAGCACAAGGAGTCAGCTTGCTGTTCTAATCAGTGCATGGTTTAATGGAAATAAACTTCTGCTGGATCAAGTTTGCTTAAAGGGGTTGTAAAGTCGTGTCTGACTTGTTTTTTCCTTTTGGAAGAAATGTGAGTTTTTCCAGGATGCCTCATTGTGGTCTGTTTAGTTTTGCCACATTAAAATATGGGTTGTATCAATAACTCTTAGGGGTAAATTTACTTAAAGGAAAACTATACCCCCAAAATGAACACAGATTATATCATATTAAGTGGCATATTAAAGAATCTTACCAAACTGGTATATATATTTACATAAATATTGCCCTTTTACATCTCTTGCCTTGAACCACCATTTCGTGACTCTATCTGTGCTGCCTCAGAGATCACCTGACCAGAAATACTACAACACTAACTGTAACAGGAAGAAGTGAGGAAGCAAAAGGCAGAACTCTGGGGCATGTTTACTAACATTGGAGATAAATATCTGGAGAGATTTTTGGAGATGTTGCCCATGGCAACCAATCAGCAATTAGATTTAAACAGCCACAGCCAAGTTAGAAAACAAAAGCAAAGATCTGATTGGTTGCTATGGGCAACATCTCCAGAAATTTCTCCAGATATTTATCTCCAATGTTAGTAAACATGCCCCTCTGTCTGTTAATTGGCTCATGTGACCTTACATGTGATTTGTATGTGTACACAGTGAATCTTACGATCTCAGGGGGCGGCCCTTATTTTTTAAAATGGCAATTTTCTATTTCTGATTACCCCATGGCACAAACTACTAAAAAAGTATATTATTATGATAATGGTTCATTTGCACGAAGCAGGGTTTTACACATGAGCTGTTTTACTCAGTATCTTTTAATAGAGACCTACATTGTTTGGGGGGTATAGTTTTCCTTTAAGGTCGAATATCGAGGGTTAATTAACCCTCGATATTCGACTGTCGAAGTTAAATCCTTCGACTTAGGATCGAAGGATTTAGCGCTATTCGTTTGATCGAACGAAAAATCCTTCAAACTGAAGGATTTTAATCCATCGATCAAATGGTTTTTGTTCGACCAAAAGAAGCTACCAAAATCCTCTGGGGACCTTCCCCATAGGCCCCATAGGCTAACATTGACTTTTTTTTTAGTTTTTAGGTAGCGAACTAGGGGGTCGAAGTTTTTTCTTAAAGAGACAGTACTTCGACTATCGAATGGTCGAATAGTCGAACGATTTTTAGTTTGAATTGTTCAATTCGAAGTCGAAGGTCGAAGTCGAAGGTTGAAGAAGCCCATTCGATGGTCGAAGTAGCAAAAAAAAAACATTTGAAATTCAAAGTTTTTTCCCCTCTATTCCTTCACTCAAGCTAAGTAAATGGGCCCCTAATAATTCTTTTTATTTCTGTTTCTTTTTAACCAGGAGCAGAACATTTACCTGTAAAAGCTTTAGAAAATATGTCTTCAAGCTTCGAGGCAAACATTATGATAAGGGACTGATTTATCCAAGTTTGAATCAAATTTTGACAACAATTTGAGTTTTAAATCAGAGATGAAAAAACGTTTTAAATTTTTTTTTTAGATTTTTGAGATTTTTTATGAGCAAACAACTCCAATTTAAAAAAAATGGCATCTACAAGCAGCTGGGTTCATGGAGAAGTCAGATTTCAGTTTTTAGACGCATTGATAATGATGAATGAGAATGTGAATCTCTGCGTTCTAGATTTTTCATGTTTGTATCTGATCAAGATTTTTTATATTCAAGTCTTTTAATAAATAAGCTTACAATGAAGTTTCATAAAAAATTTTTGTAAATGTTTTTAAAATTTTAACATTTTGGTAAATAGATCTCTAAGAATGGTTCACTTGCCACTATTTCAAGCACTAGTCCCAATATATACATAGCTTGACATCTCATAGCAAACACCAGACACTCTACATTGTTACAGATCACATTTATATTCTTCTTCATGATCATGAAACAGATCATTCTAATATTACTTAGATTAAGGGGCCAATTCATTAACTTCGAGTGAAGGAATAGAAGAAAAAATACTTTGAATTTCGTTTTTCTTGGCTACTTCGTCCATCGAATGGGCTACTTCGACCTTCGACTACGACTTCGACTTCGAATCGAAGGATTCGAACTAAAAATCGTGGGAACAACCATTTCCACATTTCTTAAATGTTGCTAATAGATATGTTCATATATGGAATACAAACAGACTATGCTAAGAGACCTCTCTAGGGGGCATATTTACTAAAGATTGACGAGGCCAACACTAGTGACTCTTCACCAGCGTTGCCACCCACAGGGACAATTTACTAACAGGCGCAGGTGCCAATTCGCTAGCGAAACAGGCCATCACTAGCGGTCATTCGCTAAGGTGACTTTTCGCTCTGGTGAAAGGACATTACTCCGCAAATTCACTAAAATGTGGATTTTACTGAACGTTACCTCTTTCGCCAGAGTTGACTTCACCAGCTCAGACCAGGCCAAGTGCTATAAAGCAGCTAGATCTTCCTCAATCTTCTGTCATTTACATTATATCCTGTGAGCCAAAAATGCATCAAGCTCAAAAAATGCTGGCGTCGTTTCCATTTTTCAGCGTGATTGCTTGTAAAAGTCCTAACAAACTTTTTTTTCTAGACATTTCCTAATATATGGAACATTCATTTTACAGTGGGCTCATGTGTAGGGCATTAAATGAACGTTAATATCATGTCTTTTTGTCTTTATTAAGGTTCCCTGGACATGTGTAATATAAACTGGTAACTTGAACCATTTGCAGCAACATTTATAATAAAGACGTCCATACAACTTTAATTTCCCGCCCTATGCAAATTGACCTAAGCGCAAGATCAGTAGCAAAGTTTCGATAGGCACAAACGAACGCTAGCTCATCTAGCTCGCTATGAAATGCTTGCACAGCCGAAGTAATGCTAATGAAAAGTCGCCAGCGTTTGACGCCCGGGACGAAACTTCGAATTTTTGTGAATTAGTGTATTCATATTGTATTTGCGCCTTGCGAAGTGGTGCGATGGGTTGTGAAAATTCGCCCGTCAGTGAATCTGCCCCCAAGAGAGATGGAGATCTAAGGGAAGTTCATAAACTATAAGATCGTGGCCATGCTTTACTACTCCTCATGAGCCCTGCAAAGTAGACGAAAGAAAAGAGAAGCTCGCACTCTCAGGACTTACTGTATCAAGTCAAAAATTGTGTCTTCCAGACTCATTTATATACTGTATATATATATATATATATATATATATATATATATAAAACAAGGGAAAGTTGTGCTCACCACTATTTTTTAAAACCATTAGGCGGGGGTGCAATGAGGCTGTGACCACAAAATACATATAGACATAGTGCATGCTGCTACTAAAAATGCCTTACCCTTTAAACAAAACAGGGATTGTTTGTCCATATATTGCAACATAAAGCTGGTCAACTACGTCAAAGTCATCCCATATCTGGCCAGTCCTATGCTCAATTTTCATCTGATTCATTAAGAATTCTATTGCTTCATTATACATTTTACAAAGGGACTAAGTTTTACCTGCAACTTACTAGCTGCTTTCAAAGTAAAATTCCCAAACTTGGCTGCCCTTTTATTAGACACCAATGGGATCACCTGACTATAGCTGGGAAGGGTGGGAGCTACAACATGGAGCTGGTCACTGCTCCTGTATAACTATAACAAACAAGGGAAAGTTGTGCTCACCATTATTTTTTGAAACCATTAGGCAGGGGTGCAATGGACAAACAACCCCTGTTTTGTTTAAAGGGTAAGGCATTTTTTAGTAGCAAAATATCTCTGTCTTAAATATATTGATAATGGGTTGAGTGCAGAGGAATCTTGTATTTGTATATATATATATATATATATATTGAAATAAAGGACAGAGACGCCAGGCATGTGCACAATTCTGGAACAGCCACAGTCCCTTTTTCTTTCTGCACCTTCATAGTATAGGAGGCCCCTTTCTCCAGAGGTGAATGTCAAATCTGTTGGATTGCTAGAAACAAATATGAGTTATTACTTAATAATCATGCATTTACTTTTAATGGTTGCATTGGGAAAATGTCTTTCTTTTTACAAAAGACTAAATTTAGTCACTAAATTTAAAAAAAATAACCCTTTATTAAATGCTTTTCCCCCCATTTTTTATTGAATTTTAGTGGTGTTAGAGCAAAACAATTAAACTCGTCTTCTCTAAAACAATGCATGCCAAGAAAGTTATCAAAAGATCCAAGTATAAAAAGTACGAATGGAAAAAAAAAGCTGAATGATGATCAAAAAAAAAAATCAAAACACCTCTAAAACTGTATGATAATTATTAGCAAAAAAAATCTGAAAAACCTCTAAAAGCCTGAACAGCTAACAAAAGAGTTTTGTATTAGAGTTCTTCATGGTTTTTACACATAGGGGCAGATGTATCAAGGGTCGAATATCGAGGGTTAATTAACCCTCGATATTCGACTAGGAATTGAAATCCTTCGACTTCAAAGAACGAAGTCGAAGGATTTAGCGCAAATGCTACGATCGAAGGATTATTCCTTCGAACGAACGATTAAATCCTTCGAATCGAACGATTCGAAGGATTTAAATCCAACGATCGAAGGAATATCCTTCGATCAAAAAAAGTTAGGCAAGCCTATGGGGACCTTCCCCATAGGCTAACATTGACTTCGGTAGCTTTTAGCTGCCGAACTAGGGGGTCAAAGTTTTTTTTAAAGAGACAGTACTTCGACTATCGAATGGACGAATAGTCAAACGATTTTTCGTTCAAATCCTTCAATTCGTAGTCGTAGTTGAAGGTCGAAGTAGCCCATTCGATGGTCGAAGTAGCCCAAAAAATACTTCGAAATTCGAAGTTTTTTTACTTCGAATCCTTCACTCGAATTTAGTGAATCAGCCCTATAATACATCTCTCATTGTAGAGAGTTTTAGAGAAACAAAAAAACGAATTGAGAAAAAAAATGAGATTCGTGAAAATTTTTAAATCTGAGTTTTAGTACATTGGCCTCTTTCTCTTGTGCAACCACATTCTATGTAGGACTACATGGATGCCTCAATACAAAGCCTCAATAGGTGCCTTGTAAAACATGTCTCCCAGTGGTATTTTGCCTTTGTTATGCATTAGAACGTGAGCAGTCTTACTTGCTGGTCTTGGTCAAAATCTCTTACTGTTGTGAAAACAATATATGCTCCATGACAGAGACAAACCGCTGGAGACCTGCAGCAGCACTGAGAGGCTTGAGTTTAAGGATATCCATGTATGTTTGGCTCCGTCACTTTGATTGATCTAAGTACCTAAACCCTTACATAGAGCTGAAACCTAAGCTGTTAGCAACACTGGAGGATTGCAGCTGACTTTTCTGAGCAGTAACTGTGAAACATGTGAGCTATGTCTTGTCTGTGGAAATAAACCCTGTGCCCGTTATCAGCACCTCGGCCCAGTTTGCAAATCTCAGGGTGTCATGTTCAATATCACATCGGGACGAAGCATCACATTATTTGGTCTCTTTGCAGTAGCTAGTTTAGGGTTAATGAATAACCCAGTGTATAATTTATACAATAAACAAAGTCACATGGCTCCCCTTATAATTTAGATGTAAGCAAATGTTGATTTATTCAGGAAGGCTACAGCCAGCAGCACCGCCCGTGGCATCAAATTGTGAATTAAACTAGGACAGAAGCAGGCTAGTCTATAATAACATTTGTATAATTTTATTTTTGCCATCGGCTCAGTTCATTTCCTCCTACAACAGACACATGGAATTTTTCTTTAGCCACCTAGGCAGATGCTCCGCAGCAGAAAAGAGACAGAAAAAAAAAAATGCAAAATATTGTTACTATCTTCCACTTTGTATATTTAATCGTGAAGGCATGAATTCCTGGGTCACTTCTGACAATAAATGGATGCCTTGAGAGCTTAGCTGCCTTCAAAGTTACCAAGCAGCCCTGTTTAACCCGCAGATATGGAATTTTTTTTTTCTCTTTCTCTGATAGAAGTCTTAGAACTGGGATTCTTAAATAGATGCAAATGTTTTTATTCTTCTGTTTTGGCCCCTGGGAATGAGCTCTGAGTTGCACTGCTACCCTTTCAGCACTGAAGAAAAAGACCATATGAGAGCGGCGGCACCACCGAGCGTAAATCTTAAAAGACATCACAGTGACAAATAAATGCCGCTGAGCAAACGGATCTAATAAATTGCTCATCAGCCTCCCTCATAAAGTTTTCATTAGCCTCCAACCTGATGGCTTTTTATAAAGGGAAAACGTTTATCTTTATGAACTGATTCTTTTTTTTAGTTAATTAATATTTTTAGCATTATTGCCAAATCGAGAGAAAGAAAAAAGCATGGGGGCTAAAAATCAAAGCACAAGACATCCTAATGAAACAACTGTGTTAGTTAATTGAAGTTGGAATGGAAATATCTGGTTCATTTATCCCGGTAATTGCTGCTTACCATAAAAAAATGGAGAGATCCCTGGTTTAGGTTTGTTGCAGCCATTCACTCATTAGATCTCAGGATCCTCTGTATGATTACTGCTATGTAAGTAAGACAAAAACTAGACGAGGGGAGTCTAATTTTGGATTGAAAGCAGTGCTGCCATTAGAAATCTTGGGGCTACAAATGAGTTGTTTGTCTGCCTCCCCCCCGATAAACACAAATGCTTGGTATCAGAATTTTTTGTAAGATCAAATAGCAGTTAAGGTTTTGCTGGATTTGTTCTGGATGGATTGTGCCACTGTGAAACAAACTCACAAATTGTGCTACTGAAAAGCAGGGGTAACTATAGAGCAAACAGACCAACTGCTGGGGGATCTGGCAACTACTGTATATGGGGCACAGTGGGACTGTCTGTGACTAATAAGCATTTGCAAGTAAAAATGTCTTGTTCTCAAAGTTAAGAGCTCAATCATGTTGCTGGAGGGCCCAGTAATTAGTCATCCCATTGCTTCAAAGTTCATGTAGGAGAAAGCTCATTTATCTCAGTCAATAGTTAGGGGCAGATTTACTAAGCTCGAGTGAATAGTTCGAATCAAAAAATACACGATTTTCTAAGTAATTTTTTGGGTACTTCGACCATCGATTTGTCAAATGATTCAAACGATTTCGAAGTATAAATCGTTCGACCATTCGATAATCGAAGTACTGTCTTCGACTTCGACTTCATACTTCGCCAAATTAAAGCTGTCGAAGTCCAATGTTAGCCTATGGGGACCTTCCCCAGCACTTTTCTAAGTTTTTTTTGGTCGAATAAAAATCCTTCGATCGATCACTTAAAATTGTTTGAATCGATTTTTTATCGATTGTAGCTTTTGCGCAAAAATCTTTCGAATTCGATATTCGAAGGATTTTACTTCGAGGGTAGAATTCAAGGGTTTTTTAACCCTCGAAATTCGACCCTTGATAAATCTGCCCCTTAATGTTACCCTTTAATAAGTATCTTTTATAAATAGTTCCAATTAATAAATGGCAGTTTATTGGGGTCGGTGAAATTCACCTTAAGTTTTTTATTGGCGTAAGGGGGGATTTGTCCTAAGTTTAAACCCGGCACACTGCCCTGCCCCTGTCACACTGCTTTGCATCTTCATGTTTGTATCTGATCAAGATTTTTTATATTCAAGTTTTTGAATAAATAAGCTTACAATAAAGTTTCATAAAAAAAAAATTTGTAAATGTTTTTAAAATTTTAACATTTTGGTAAATAGATCTCTAAGAATGGTTCACTTGCCACTATTTCAAGCACTAGTCCCAATATATACATAGCTTGACATCTCATAGCAAACACCAGACACTCTACATTGTTACAGATCACATTTATATTCTTCCTTATGATCATGAAACAGATCATTCTAATATTACTAAGATTAAGGGGCCAATTCATTAACTTCGAGTGAAGGAATAGAAGAAAAAATACTTCGAATTTCGAAGAGTTTTTTTGGCTACTTCGACCATCGAATGGGCTACTTCGACCTTCGACTACGACTTCGACTTCGAATCGAAGGATTCGAACTAAAAATCGTTCGACTATTTGACCATTCGATAGTCGAAGTACTGTCTCTTTAAGAAAAAAACTTTGACCCCCTAGTTCGCCACCTAGAAGCTACTGAACCCAATGTTAGCCTATGGAGAAGGTCCCCATAGGCTTGGCTACATTTTTTTGGTCGAAGGATAATCCTTTGATTGTTGGATTAAAATTGGTACTTCAACCATCGAATTGGTCAAATGATTCAAACGATTTCGAAGTATAAATCGTTCGACCATTCGATAATTGAAGTACTGTCTCTTTAAAAAAAACTTCGACTTCATACTTTGCCAAATTAAAGCTATCGAAGTCCAATGTTAGCCTATGGGGACCTTCCCCAGCACTTTTCTAAGTTTTTTTTGGTCGAATAAAAATCCTTCCATCGATCACTTAAAATTGTTTGAATTGATTTTTTATCGATTGTAGCTTTTGCGCAAAAATCTTTCGAATTCGATATTCGAAGGATTTTACTTCGAGGGTAGAATTCAAGGGTTTTTAAACACTCGAAATTCGACCCTTGATAAATCTGCCCCTTAATGTTACCCTTTAATAAGTATCTTTTATAAATAGTTCCAATTAATAAATGGCAGTTTATTGGGGTCGGTGAAATTCACCTTAAGTTTTTTATTGGTGTAAGGGGGGATTTGTCCTAAGTTTAAACCCGGCACACTGCCCTGCCCCTGTCACACTGCTTTGCATCTTCATTACTGGACACAAAAGTTACTTAAGTTTCTAGAGGCATGAGACCTGTTATCCAGAATGCTTGGGACCTAGGGTTTTTTGGATAATGGATCTTCCCATAATTTGGATCCCCACACCTTAAATCTACAAGAAAATCATTTAAAAATCAAATAACCCCCAATAGGCTGGGTTTGCTTCAGATAAGGATTAATTATATCTTAGTTTACAAGGTACTGTTTTTATTATTACAGTGAAAAAGGAAATCATTAAAAAAAATTTGGATTATTTGGATAAAATGGAGTCCATGGAAGATGGCCTTTCTGTAATTCGAAGCTTTCTGGATAATAGGTTTCCGGATAACAGATGCCATATCTGTAGGTACGTCACATAGGTTTTTATGTAAGTTATGTAAATTATTTTGGAAGTCATCTAAATGATAGTTTTAGTGTAAGTTATTCAATTTATGTAACTTTGAACTACTTCACTGGGCTCCACTCAACGTTAAAATTTGACTAGGCCTGAGACAACTGCCTCTCCTGCCCCCCCATGACAGTATTCAATTGTTGTTTAAAGATTTACACTCAAAATCCTAACTCCCTTTTGTGAATACAGAATTTCTTTTAACGTTAGCATTAAACTGATATTCTGAATAAAATTTGCGAAACGCATTGAAGTCGAATTTTTTTTTTGAGGTGGATTTTTTGCCGGATAATTTTTGCAGCAGTTTCGTGAATTTATTAGCAGGCGGTGAAACACGGAAATTTGCGGCAAATCCATGCCTGGTACACCACTAGTCAAAACAATTGACAATAAGTTGGCTTTTTTGGTGTTATTAATTGCAAAGATCGATTTACTATAACTTTATATAACTATATATTTTTTCAAAATGAGTTTAGATGATTTTCTGGCATAAAACAATATTTTCAAAAAATTTAACAACAGATGTGTTTTTTTTATCCCCCCCTTTTTACTTTATACTTTAGTATTACCTTATCTAGAAAAAAAATTCCTTTTAAGATGACCCGAAATAATGTGCATATTTATGTGTTTCACTTTGAACAATAATATATGGCTAGTGAGTGAGAGCAATAGACCTTGTTATGGAAGCATACTTTCAAGGATGAAACCTTTATATATTATGAGCATTCATGGGTGGGGGGAGCACAGATATTTTTGTTAAAGCGTTTGTTCACCTTTTAGTTAATTCACTTTTAGTATAATATGCATATGGGTATTCTAAAACAATTTATAATTGGACTTCATGTATTATTATTTATAGTTTATTAATTTTTTCACTTTTTCTTCAGAAGCTGTACCAATATAGATTCAATACACTCTACGGTAGAGGATTATTGTTATTTTTTTCTACATGAGTATTTCTTGCTAGTTACTATCCCCAGGAAACTCACTAATTAGAATAGAATAAATCAGAATGTATAGCAATGTGTTCCATATGTTAGAAAATGTATGGGGGAAACTGGTTACCCCAAAAAAAATTTGAATACTTTTGCAGGCTAGGAAAAGCGTTTTTTAAACTTCGATGCTTTTTCCACTAAAGAATATGATGTATGTAACAGATTGAGGAAGTTCTATGCACTCTAGTGCACTTCGCCTGGTCTGAGCTGGTGAAGGCAAGTCTGGCGAAAGAGGTAACGTTCAGTAAAATCTGCATTTTAGTGAATTTGCGGAGTAACGTCCATTCGCCAGAGCGAATTGTCGCCTGGCGATACAGTGTGAATGAGCGTTATGCCTATCTCTTTCGCTAGCGAATTGGCGCCTGCTCCCATTAGTAAATCAGCGTTGTCCCTGCAGGCCCTTTAGTAAATCTGCCCCTTGATGAGACACAGCAACTACATCGATTCATCCCTTTCCTGTATTCACTACATTTGTTATAATCAATCTTAAAAAGTTACAGCTTTAAATCTGTACATTTTCCTTTCAACGTATGCAGAAACACAGATGGAAAGTTACTGCTGACTGACATGAAATGCATTCTTAGAAATAATTAAACCACACTATATTTCAAATAAAATGCAACTGCTGCAACATTTGCCCAGTCTAGCAGAAATTTAAAGATTCCAAACTTTGCTAAATTACAAAGACAGAGCAGTTGAAAGTGTAAAATTTGTATGTTTGACAGAATCTAAATGGGTTGAGTGTGCACATTTCAGATGTATTTTCTCAACTGAAATTCGGTGGCAGCAGGGGACTGCATATTTTGTTCCCGGATTAGATTTGCCTAAAGCCTCGTTCATACTATAGACTGTGATCCTACTCCAGCATGAACATCGGATCCTATAAAATTTGGATGCAACTGCAGACCATGTGATGCAATTTCAGTTCCACTCAGCAGGATCCAATTTTAATGGCAAAAAAAAAAGAAAAAATAATGGAGGGTAAATAAATTCCAACATAAGAGAACAGAGCTAACATAATAATAATAATAATAAATAATAATAAATAATAATAAAGCCAATATACTTATCTAATCATCAGAGCCTTCTCATTATTCTCTTCATCTGTGCAACATGCTGGGTATCAACAATGTTTCAGGTCATCCAGTCATTCATCAGGTTTGCGCTTTACAAAACCACATCCTACCTCTTACATATAACCTGGATGTACATTCATTTTCCATGCAACTCCATGAAGATGAACAAAGTGAATCAGATTGCAATTGCTTCAGTAGTATAAATGAAACTAAACCCAGAATCACAATAGAGTTATATCTCATCTCTTCCAATAACATGCACAAGCTGCTTTGATGATTTATTATGAGTTCTGAAGTGAGGCTGAATTGGTTCTATAAAGTCATGATACATGTATCAGAACAGTAAATCTAAAAAAAAGAACCCCAAAAAAGTGTAGAAGACCCTTTCAAATATGTGGCTCAACTGGTTTGTGTAGGTATCAGATACGACATGTAAAAGGTGACGGGCTTAGTACAGTAGTAAGGTAACACAGGAACATTCAAGGAGAATTATTTGGTCAAATAATAAGAGAACCTAATTAGGAGATCTGGAGATCATCAGCATAAAGGTAGTATTAAAAACCATATGAATTGATCTATTGGCCAAAGCAGGAAGTATAGAGAGGCAATAATATGAACCCCAACAAAGAGACGTAATGATACCCCTTTGTAGGAGAAACTGAAAGAGCAATTTGATAGATAAGAAAGAAAACAGGGCACTATCACAAAGGCCAAAAGAATGAAGAAACTCAAGTAGATGAAGGTGATCGATGGTGTCAAAAGCTGCTGAGAGGAGTAAGATTAACGTAGGTCTTTTTAATATATTACCAACAGTCTTTGTCCAGTGGTACATGTATGAACTCAAACATTCGTTCCCACTGGTTTGTCATGGAATTTGCTAGGGGTCAGGAATTGTTGATATTCATTTTCAACTTCTTTCTCAGACTGGCTTCAGTATATTCATATATAATTATAAGTTCTCCAGTGGAAAGCCTTCTATTTGTTACCCCCAAATATGTCAACCATTTCCCCTGCTTAAATCCCTCCATATAGCTAATGCTGAGAAACTATTTCTGTTTGCATCCTATATGATATAACCCTAATTTGGTTACTGTCTCTTTAAACAGCAAATAACCCATGGTAATCCAGGACCCTGAGTCCCTTTTGCGTATGAAAAGTATTGAGAACTGGGATTTACAGTGTAGTGCCTCCTCCTAGGGAACACTGAGGAGCACACCTCAGGGGTGGTTCCACTAGGAAAAATAAAACACACACACACAGTTTGCAATAAAACAAATATAGACTTTATGTAAACTGTACTTAGTAACTGTAAATGCAAATCACACTATATAGCTTTTACTCTGGGGACCCTGTGTGGACCATCAACCCCTGGCATAGTCTCTCAATGCCACAGTCCCATACCGGGTGGATAAATGCAAAATCACTCTGGTCAGTTCACTGTCCCTCTCCAAGAGCTTTTATGCCCCAGGTAGCGCTTACTGCCCAAGTTACCTTTCCCTATAAAACTAGTAGCTGCTTCCATGTTGCAGGTACACAAGCAAGACCTGTCCTCACCCTGGGGAAACCCATAGTGGCCAAAATGTCCACAGGCAGGTGATAGAAACTGGCTCTCCCTAATGCTCAAATACTTTCTCCAGCAGAGCAAAACACAGCCATTCCTTTTCCTTCTTCCTGGAAAATCCTTGTAAGCAGCCATGTCACAGATCTGCACAGATCTGAGTCTCTGTAGCTGCTGCATTCCCTTTCTAAGCTTTGTGGTAAACCCTGCACATTTGGCTCCAAAGTCAGGCACTCCCCCTCTCCTAAGGATGCACTGGGGTGCCCAGCCAATCGGATGGCTCTCCAGCCTGTAACTGGGCTAGATGATGTCACAGACAGAAAAACAGGGGCAGGATTTGTCTGATCCCCTACAATGCTATCCTGCAAAATCCCACTAAGATCACCTTTCCTGTTAGGCCAGAGAATCCATATTTATGACTTTTTGTTCTCTGGTGCATAGTTTTCATCTTACAGCTACCCTTTCCTTCATCACTGAATTTGTCCTGGATATGGGATACTGATAATTTGAACATGTACTGGTTCAATGGTACAGCAGCCAAATATTTCCACACAGTCCTATTGTTATAGCTGTCCTTTGAAAATCTTTTCTTGATCTTTTTCTTGTCTTAATATCTTTATTTTCTGAAATTCCCCTGGAAATGTCGTAAATAACTGAGAAATACTTTTATGCATTTGGGAGCAATGCATGAACTGAAAAAAACCCAAGTAAATAAGCGTCTCTCAAGGACAGCTGTTAAAATGAAAACTAAAAGTCATGTATATTTATATTCCAGGTTCTCCTCCATGTACATAGGAAAACAAATAGACATTCCAACTCCAGCTTTTCAGGTCTGATAGGTTGAGATATGAGGTGAATTTTTATTTACTAGCTTAGGTCTTCTTGAATCTTTTGGTCAAGGAGGGTTCCTCACCCTTTTTTACAAATGCAAAAAGAGTTGGGGAGCAATACAAGCATTTCTCTTTGGCAGTGCACTTGTTTTTTATGCAACCAAAACTTGTCTCCAAGTCAGGAATCCAAAAATAACAACCTGCTTTTAGGCCACTGGGAGCAACAACCAAGGAATTGGGGAGTAACATGTTGCTAGGGAGCCACATGTTGGGGAGTCACTTCTCTTGGTGAATTGCTGAATCCATAAATCTGTGACCTTGTTATAAACTAAGTGATGCCCTAACCAAATTCTGATCCTCAAAGGGGGGTTCTAAAACAAAAATTCTGGAAAAAAATGATTTATAGTGATGTCTACCTCCAGTATATGAATGTGGCTCTTTCTTGGCACACGCTTTTAGAATAGGATCGGACTCGATTAGTCCTGGCGCTTATCTGCTGACAATGAGGCTCATTGTTAATCTGACTCACTCGCAGAAAAATCCTCTGACTATCTAAACTACAATTACACAGTATTTCTATGGAAAGGATAAATAAAGGCACAGTTCAGTTCCATGCACAGGATGCCATGAGCAATGGAGAGCCCCTCTGGACCCCCTGATGCTGGAAATGTAAGCAAAGTCGGGTGGTGGCAGCATCCCAAAACGCACCCATGGGTGGCACATAGTGTCCAATCCATATCCCTTGCCAAGATCTCTTTTCCCTAGGTAGCACTACCTTCCCCTAAGTACTGTTTTGTGGAAAAGGCAGTTGCTCCCACATAGCAGGCAGACACACAAGACTGGTCCTAATATAGGGGCCATACACATGTACCTTTTCCAATATCCCCTGCTGGTTCACAGACCAAGGTGTAGCCTTAAGCTTGCTTCTCATTTCAACAGTACACAAGTGTTACAGGTATGCAATCTATTAGCAAACTATATATATTAATCCATATTTTTAAAAATGATTTCCTTTTTCTCTGTAATAATAAAACAGCATCTTGTACTTGATACAAACTAAGATATTATAATCCTTATTGGATGCAAAACCATTTTATTGGGTTTATTTGATGTTTACATGACTCTCTAGTAAGATCCAAATTTAGGAAAGATCTGTTATCCGGAAAATCCCAGGTCCCGAGCATTCAGGATAACAGGTCCCATACCTGTACTAAATCATTTAAATAAACCCAAGTACAGGTACTGTTTTATTTCTGCAGAGAAGGAAACATTGTTTTTAAAAATGTTGAATCATTTGGTTAAAATGGACTCTCTGGGCAATGACCTTTCTATAATTTAGAGCTTTCTGCATATTGCGTTTCAAGGGACCTTGTAATAACATCATTACATTAGTAAAAATATATATATGCTTTTGGTTTACTTATGTATACAAAAATACTGCAGCAATATATATATATATATATATATATATATATATATATATATATATATATATATATATATATATATATATATATGTGAAATACACAAATGATAAAAGTTCTTTATAGTCTCATCTTTACCGTCTTTAATTAGAATATTCCTTTTTAAATGATTGATGTAACTTTCTATAGTTTTTTTAATGCTTCAGTTAAATTCACCTACCCCAAGCACTTTGATTTGTGTAATGGTTTTTTTTTAACAAGTGAGGCCATATTTGACAGACATCCACCCAAATGTTTTACTCATCATCATATCATGAGACTCTGACCATACTGGGAATTAGATGTCTTTAAATATGACCCTCCAGGATGTGTGGATCTCTACTCTTGTCATATCGATGGATTTACAAGTTGTCAGTTTCTCTCTATGAAAGATCTACCCTATGATTTAGCAATGAGCAATTCATTCATAAATCCAGGGTAACACAGTTAATGGTATTTTAATGATTTTTCCATGTAAACTGTTATTATTCTTAAAATCCCAGAATTAAACTACAGTTCTTTTAGTAAATATTCTATAGACCTGATTTGTTCACTATACTCAAAGTATATACTCACTGGTGCTTTTTTTTTTTGCAAAGAGACTGTTTTAGGGCCAGAAGCATTGCACCTGCTTTATGCCTATACAAACAGTGCAGTTAGCAAAGTAAAATTGAGGAACTGAAGGCATCTGCTACCAAACCAGGCTCTGAAGGGTGTGATTGGCAGATCTTCTCATGATAATACATTATTTTCTGTATTCCAAACTGTGCGTGTGTTGACGGCTAACAGGATTCATTAATGAACTGCAACCACAGCTGCAGTTGTGCATAGATTAATGCTGTCGTTGTGTGAAATGGTGGCATTCATTAAAGGTGCAGAAGCCATTGGTTAACAAACTTCACATGTTATAGGCGTGTTCTTGCTTATAATTGCAAACCTGTAAATAACTATGCCAAGTTCAGATTGTGATATAGCGGGAGCACTGGATACAGTATGACTATTCCTTTCCAAAATAAAGAATATTGCATTGGGTAATGTAACAGCAGCACACTGCCTGCAGCCATATCCAACCTTTTCACTGAAACGGCTCTAGAACTTTAATACAATGCTAGTTTTATTGGCAGAAAATGAAGTTGTAGCTCTCTTGACATGCCAATTGCATGACCATTCAAACTGTCTAGCAACGTTGTTGATGTGTAGAAGAGGTGCTCTTTTTTGGGAGACAAATAGGGATATGTTCTTGTAACAAAAAAAGACTGTATGGGAGGACTATAACACTTGTGGTGGTAGATTCTGGATTTCTTCACTTACAGTAGACATACAGTATATCTGTAAAGTCTGGGCACAGTTACTTTATATGAAACAAATGTAACACAAATTATGAAGATGGTCTAGTCTCAGTACCTATTACCTCACTTTTTCTTACCCAACTTGGGCTCGACCAGTATCAACTCTCTGCAACTCCCAGTAGGACATGTGTAAAATGGCACACTTTCTCTCAGGTTGGCCAATCTCTTGGAGGGGATTTAATTTGTAATATGCTTAAACATGAGGTATTTCGGATTTTTCATATGGGAACCCGAATACCCTTAGGCATGAGTGCTAGTTTTGGCATATTATGTTATTACTGTATCATAAACACCCCCATACAGAATGCTCCATCATACTTTTAGATATATTGAAAATTCACATATTACATTTCTTATCTCTCTCCTTAGTGATTTTTATGATCATTTTTACTTTTAATTTCCATCTTATCTATCTATTCATTGCATATTGCACTTTAATGTGCACTTTATTATATGTTTGGTATATCTTTTGAGTTTTAGCATTGTTAGAAATTGTATTTTTGGTCATTTGTATATATGTATTTTTAGAAATTGTTAAAGTCTCTTTAAGTGTGTATCTTGTTTCTCTAAAGACATACCAACTCAACAGACATTATTTATTTTTTACATCTGTCATAACATTGTCTTTGCATGCTATTTATAATTTTGCCATACAAGTATTTGCCCAATGCTTTTACATTACCCATCTGACCGCAAGTTCCTCTATGAGGGGGCTGCCATATTTGTGAAGCATTAGTCCGTTAGCATTAGAATCTCTAACTGAGATTTTGAGAAGGGACATTCAGGTTGGCGAAACAGTCAGGTTTAGGGACTTCAATTACTTACAAAAGCAGAACTATCAGCAAAAAATGATGCACATCACCTTTAGGTGACTTTTAGGAGGGTATTTACTAAAACTTGAATTTATCTCACTTTTTTATTAAAACAAAGTCAACCATCCACAAATTTAACTCATTTATCAAATAATTAGCTCAAAAAGGTTTTCTTTTTAAAGAGATAGGGACACCAGAAATAAAACTCTTTTTTTTACATCTATCTTAACATTGTCTTTGAAAGCTACTTATAACTTTGCCATAAAGTATTTGCCCAGTGCTTTTACACCTGTCTGATGCCCCATGTTCCCGTATGAGGGGGCTGCCATATTTGTGCAGCAGGAGTCCGTTAGCATTAGAAACTGTAACTGACAGGCTGAGATGGGACAGTCAGGTTGGCAAAACAATCAGGTTTAGAAACTTCAACTAACAATTACTTACAAAAAAATACCTCTCAGCAAAAAATGATAAACATGATCTATAGGTAACTTTTAATGTACACTCATATTTTAAAAGCACTTAGTGTCAGTATCACTTTAAGATTATCCAGCACAGACCACAATGTCAATAAACATCTTCAGGGACATCTGTCATTGACTTCTACATGACCAGATTGTAGCTGGAGTATTTTTGGATTTGGATTTTTAACAGGTTTGGGGTATAATAAATAATAAATCATTCCCTCTAAAAATTCAATTTTTCCCTTTTAAAAACTCAAGCAGAAAAAAGAGAGTCTACATAAATAGGCCCCTAAATGTATATTAAACTTCGATTCAAATTTGATCTAATGTGCTATTACTTTGATTTGTAAACCTCCCCAATAAAAAAAGCCTCATATTTTACCCTAGATAGTCCCCCTTGCTTCCTAAGTTCATTATTTCAGATAGTGCCCCTGGACAGCATGCGCAATTATTTATGCAGAGTTAATGCAGCAGAGCTCATGGGCGCCATCTTTCGTGTCTTTGGTCTTTTTCGGAACTTTTCATCACATTCGCAGTTGGTATGAATACCGGACTGCTCCAACTATGCATGAGCCAAATACAACGTTCCCTTACCGAAGGGCGTTCCTATGATTAAGTGCTCATAGAGCATGAAACGCGTAAGGCAATCGAGATATTCTTCAAATAATTTTTTTTTTTGTTTTTGACTTATTTTTTTGGTGTCTTTTGTGGTTTTGTTTGATTGCCTATCTCCTCTTTTTTGTGGTTATAGTATAAGGTTTTTCTGCACCCTTTGCTGAGGTTCTGCGGCTGGATATCATATTATAGGGAGTGCCCCGAAAAAGGCAAAGTACTTTGCCACAGAACCTTATTTAAAGGGTTAAAAGTAATGTAAAGTGAGAAGTGAACACAACCCTATCTCAAAATTCAATTTCAAACTTTTCAAATAAAATATAAAATATAGCAATAAAAAAGCAGATCAACTATAAAGTGTTATGGATAGCATTATAGCTGTTTTGAACAGTAATCTTATTGGGACCAATGAGGCATAATATGAAATTGCTTTGCGTAAGTACTGATGAAATTGGCATCTGCATCCAGCCCTCATTAAAGTTGCATCTCCTGTCTAAGTAACAGTCATGTGCAGTTACAGGCCGGCGGTGTGGAGTCAATGTTCTGTGTTCTAGTTGCCTAAGGTAAGGGAGGCAAATATAATATGTTCATGTTTATTCCTTTACTATCAGATGCAGAACCTGCTGAGTAGACAGGTGCCGGCTGTGCTTGTGTCCATGAGCACTGAAGCCGAACTGTCCCCGACACTGACATCTATATCAGCAGATCTCTGTGGATTTTTTTTTAAACTGATACAACATGAAAAATGTCACTCTGTGTTATGGCTTTATATTTTATTTAGCCATTGTTTGCTCAGAGGGATGGGCTCCGAGCCAAATATCTAATTCCTTGATGTTTTGCTTCTCCTTGCTGACAATATACTTGATGATAAAGAAGTCAATATCCTAGGCATTAAACCTCTATGTTCATTGTAAGAGTTGGTCTTGATTCAAAGCCTGATTTTGTAAAATTGTTATTATAACTGGATTGCGATTGAACAATAAAAACCTATAAAATCCCTGCATGAAAACTTTGTGTTTTCTTTATAATGTCATGCTTGGCAGTCTTTTATTCTTCCAATACAGGAACCTATAATTAAAGAATTGCAAAATTACTGTGAAACAGCATTTTCATTCAATTGTTTTAGGAACATTACTTTGAGCTTATTTACTCTTCCAGTTTGCTTTGTTTAGGAAAAATGTACTAATCCACTTTTTTATTGGTGGTTAAATAATCAAACTTCTAGGGGCAGATTTACTAAGGGTCGAAGTGAATTCGAGGGGATTTTCGAAGTAAAAAAATTCGAAATTCAAAGTAATTTTTTGGATACTTCAACCATCGAATAGGATACTACGACTTCAAATTTACTTTGACTTCGTTTCAAAGTAAAAATCGTTTGAATATTCAATCATTCGATAATCTAAGTACTGTCTCTTTAAAAAAACTTTGACTTCAATACTTCGCCAAATTAAAGCTGTCGAAGTGCTATGTTAGCCCATGGGGACCTTCTACAACATTTTTCTAAGTCTTTACACATAGAATAAAAAACCTTCGATCGAACGATTTTTATTCGACCACAGGATTGCCAAATTTGTTGAAAAAAACATTGAATTCGATATTCTAATTCATAGTTTTTTAATTTGATGGCCGAATTTCGAAGTTTTTTGTACTTTGAAATTCGACCCTTGATAAATCTGCCCCATAATGTCTGAAAACTCTTGTGTGGAAAGTTGTGTAAATCAGAGTAGCTCCTCATTTGTGTAGGAGTACTCATGTACAGTACAAAAAGTATTAGCAGACTAAAACTAGGGAGACTAATTATAGGAACCCCTAGTGAGCAGATCACCCCAATGTAATATTGCAGAAGTAAATGCCCAAATGTTTTCAAACTTTGTCAGCAAATTTTCTTTGATAAAGTAAGTTTTTATACATACAATAGTACACTTTCTAAAAATAATCAGACTTTGTTATCTGACAATGCTGTACGTGGTACTTGTCTTAGAAGGTTATAGGCTTGTGTCTTTTTTTTTAAATAAAATCCTTTTTTAACTTCAGTCTGCATTGTGCAATAATGTATAGATCAAATGCATACAGTACATACAAAATGAAAAAAAGGAGTAAAATAAAAAAAAAGAAAGGAACGGAAAAGAAAGAAAGACAAGAGGTTGAGTCATGATGAAACTATTCCAATGCTCGTCTATAATCTTTAGACTATTAGAAACCATTGGAGGCAACCCTTGCTAAAATTCAGAAAGTGATCTTGTATAGTAAGTGTTGCTGTTTGCTTTCAGCGCTCTGGGATCGGTAATTACGCTGCATTAAGTAAATGGGACTCCAGTGTGTTAAAAAAAAAATTTTTTTCAAAATGAATCAGTTAATAGTGCTACTCCGGCAGAATTCTGCACTGAATCCATTTCTCAAAAGAGCAAACAGATTTTTTTTTTATATTCAGTTTTGAAATCTGACATGGGGCTAGACATATTGTCAATTTCCCAGCTGCCCCAAGGCAGTGGTCACTCCTTGTATCTTGTACCCCATCTCCTTTTAGACTATAAGGTTTAATGAGCAGGGCCCTCTTTATCTCCTGTATTGGTGAGTGTTTATTGTGTATTTATAACCTGGTAAATCCTGACACTTTCCTTTTGTAAACAATTATACAGATCTGCTAAATGAAGACACATTTGACAATGATGTAAACCTTTGAAATCCGCAGGCTTCATGGTTAAGTTCATTATTTTCTGCCTGCCATCTAAGCTCATGTTAAATCTAGCTTATTTGCAGATCTGCCATGCCCTTTTTGTCGCAAATTAGCATTGAGAAAGCTTAATTGGCATGCATTGCAGAAAATACATAACGTGGTGTTGTAAATGGCAGATCAGATAACGTTTGCTGTTATGCTGAATACATTGCTTATAGGCTCTTTCTCTCCTCCTGCTGGTCAGTTTTGATAACTGCTGGATTTTTAGTATGTCATTTAGTGTTATTTAATTCAGGGAATGATGCGACTCATAGAATGCAAATGATTAAAACTGAAATTGATATACATTTGTTGCCCCCTCTATTCCACTGTAGTAGATGATAACCCAGCAATAACAATACTAGTGTTCATTAATCAATTCCGCGGACTGTGGCATTGGTGGTGCATGAATTCCAGCAAATTAAATGCATAAATTCCAGGAAATTAAATCCACTAAATTATTGTGACATGTCACTGCTGTCCTGAACTAATAAATCTGCTTTTTGATGCACTTGGACTGACTGCAGCATTATTATTGTTATTAACACACATTTATAAAGCTCCAACATTCAATAGCAAATGTTCTTTTACCCTGGATACTCCATTATTGTTATTAGTCACTAGAGACCAGCTAGTTTATAATAGACAGAAAAAATACAGTATTCATTTTACTAAATATCATTTTATAATTTAATAATAGGAACAGGGGTGCTTTAAGAAACAGGCAAAAAGGGCATTTGCCCAGAGCCCACCAATTGTAGGGACCCACTGTGGTTGTGTTAACTTCGTTTTATAGTCTGCCACCTGACATGCCTTGCTCATCAGTAATGCCAATCTGTTAATGTAGCTTGGTCCCCTTTGAACAACAGCCAACTTCATCCATCATGGTCCACCTCATCCTCCCCTACTGTTTTATGAACTGCCTTTGGTCCAAAGTCAAAATGGTCAGCTTTGAATGAGTCAGTCGCTCACTATGTGTCCTCACTGTCTGCAACTGCTCAGTCAACCCCTGATCCAGCAGTTAGTGTATATGTGAAATTAGAATATCATGTCGCTGAATAGGTGTACGGATCTTATTTAAATGCAACTTTTTTTGGTTTTCCTTTCCTTTATAATACTGAGTGTACAACTGCAAAATACTCTTTTTACTTTTGAATGTAACTCATGGGTAAAAATGGTTGGGGGTCCCCGGTGCATTGTATGGTGGTTGGGTTTTTAAAGTGGACCTGTCACCCAGACACAAAAATCTGTATAATAAAAGTCCTTTTCAAATTAAACATCCAATTTCTATTTTTTATTAAAGCATTCATAGCTGATGTTAGCTCATTTAAAAATATCAGCTGTCAATCAAATATTGTCTGCCCCTCCTCTATGCTTTAGGCATAGAGGTGGAGCAGACAATTACTTTCACTTTCAATTCAGCACTTCCTAGATGTCACTGCTCTCCTCACATTCCCCCTCTCTCTAACCATTTAATTGTGTAGCCAGTGTATGGGGATGGACATCAGGTCCCCCATTCTGGTGCACAAACAAGATTCTGAGATGATGCAAGGCTTGTCTTAATAACAGTGTCCACAAAATGGCTCCTGCCTGCTTGCTATAATTATAAATTCCCAGACTGAAGGAAACAAGATTCAAATAATTTATATCTTATAAATAAAGTTAATTTAGCTTGATTAATGTGATTAAATTTTGAATAATTATTTTGGGTGAAGAGTCCACTTTCAGTTGGTCTGATTCAGTAGACCTAATCACATTCTGCACAGTACTTTTGCTCAGTGCTGTACGCACAATTTTTTAAAGACAGCGGCAAGCTATGCTAACACAACTGTCACAGACTAAATAAAATAATTTTCGATAAAGTGATAACTACTATTCTGTCGTCAAGAATATCTACTGAACGGTTATAAACAGAAGAACATATCAAGTAAAGCCTTACATGTTTCGTACCTAACATCATGGACACTTAATCGTAGGCAAGTCACAGAAAGGAAATAGATAGTGATTTCGGGCCAGACTGGCCAGGAGTCCTAGGCTAACGGGGGAAATCAGACTCTTCTGCAACTCCCACAGATGGCAGGAGCTGGGCAGCTCCAATGAAGGAAAGGCAGAAGTGCTAGCTATTTGGTGTGAAATGATGACTGGATCAATTCAGGCTCAGGCCAGGACAGGCAGCAAAGTAGGAAGGTCAGAGAGCAGGCTGGGTCAGTAACCAATCAGGAGAAAACAGTACAGGCAAGGTTCAGGCAGTGAGCGAGTGTTGACAGCAAATTTTGTTGGCTCTTCCTTCTTATCAGACCAAATAATTAGCAGGTCATCAATGTATATACAACTGATGATTTGTTATTGTTTGCATCTTCAGAAAAATGTAGTGCTCCTCCAACAAATCTACATATAGGCTGGAAATTTTGCTCTCATAGTACACATTTATCCACATATTTGTGATCTCTGTGTATTTGTGTACTCTCTTTGTGTAATATAATCCCTTTATCCCGTAGAGACAAAAAGAAGGAGAAGCAGACACAAAGCTGGCTTGCATTTGTTTGTTAAGTTTTAATATTGATTTATAATGTGTACTAGTTTTCATTGTTCTATGAATTCCTCATCATTTGTTAATAAGGTAGAATATTTCTTAATCTATAACCCTCTAGGGATCATATTTAATGAAACAGATTTCTCAAAACCAGCTACTTCCCACCATATTCTCTTTTAACTGAGGTCATTCTAGGGTGTTGAAATGGTCTCTCATGAAAAGACTTTTTCAAGACTTTGTCATTAATTGCATACATTTTCAGTATGCAATATTAACAAACTTTAAATTACAATTAGTAATCATTTTTCTTTTTACAAAAGAAGATGGCTATAAATATAACAGCATTGCCCTTATTTACATGAAGGGGACTGATAAATATATTGCCCAGTTATGGTGCATTCCTCTACGGTTTGGCCATTATAGGGGATGGAGTAATTCCCCATTTCCTGGGTCACAGTATGACCCCTAGTTATCCCAATTTGAGATGTTTATCACTGTTGAATAATATATTATGAATGAGCCATGTGGTCACCAGTCTCTCTAGGAGAGAAAGCCAGATTAGGGCTGCCTAGATGAGCAGCTCTTGGCTCCACCAAGTAGTACTAGAAGGGATTAGATCCCAAGGGCATTGTTGCCTAGTCAGGGAACCAGAGAGGTTATTAGGACTAGATCCCCACCTGGGACCTGACTAAGAGGTGTCCCCAGAGGAAACAGAAGAAACTCTGGGTGGGCTGCACGCAACAGTGGAGGGATTATTTTACCAATGCTCTTCATTGGGTGTATGTATTGTCTTCCCCATGGTTGTAGTCTATATCGTTGCTCTATCCTCCCATGTGGATATGTTCAAAATCCCCTCACATATTGGGTTAAAGCTACAAGTTAGAGAAATGGTGCTGCTCATTTTACTATAGCCTCACACACTAATGAGTGAGCTTGTCACTTTCTAAAACCAGAGTGACATTTATGTACAAAATGTGAGCTGAATTCCAAATATTTTTTTTGCATTCAATTATCACATGCACCATTGTGCCTGTCTGTTTTCAAACATGTAATAAATATCCACTGCCTTTTCTGAAAAATCTAGCACAGCACTGTTGCTAGTTCATCATAGAAGTAAATAGTGATGGCGCCAGCGACAATTCCGACACCGGTGACAATGCCAACTCTGTCGACAATTATGACACCCATTAAAGTTAATGGGCACCTAGAACTGTCACCGGCGTCAAAATTGTCTTTGTGTCAAATATATTTTGACGCCAGCGAATTTTTGCGGCAATTTTGCGAATTTATTTACCGGCAGCAAAACTCAGAAAAAAAAGTTATCTCATGGTTTATCACGTTAAAAATCATGGACGAGATTCAATTCAACTTTTTTCATAATCACTTCCAATTGTTTCTCATAGACTTCAATAGAGCTTTCACGTGATAAATCATGAGATTTTCTGAATTGAATTGCATCTCAAATTGAATCCCTTCCATAAGATTTCACGTGATAAACCTTTTTCTCACTGGCCTATTATGTTTACCAGGAACCTGTGAAGAGCAATGATGAATAAAGCTATGTAATCTAGTCTACAATGGCCATGGCCATATATCTTGGGTACAATGTCAACAGATGGAGTCTCCTTAGCAGCATTATAGGTGTTGTGTGTTGCCAGTAAACGCATAGATCAAAAAGAATCTTAGAACCAGTGTACATTTATGCACACACACCATATATTACAGAGCAGGAGGCACCATAAAGGTTAAGGATATCTGCTTTTCTTAAAACTAATCAATCAACCATGTAACATACTGCCAACAATCACAGAGTTGAAAATAATTTTAAATGTACTGTTATACTATATTTTTCAGTAAAGTGCTACAGTCGTTTGCTAAAAGAAGGAGGCAGAAGAAGCTCAGGAAGATTAATGATGTCTGAAAGGTTTGCAGCTATAGAACAACTGCTGGGTGGGGGCAGCCTATGCTTTCTATTACACTAGGACTTGAAAAAAAATTATGAGCTTGGTGTGTTGGCTTAACAATATAATGCCACTGCTTTTGAAGAGCCATAACCGGATGATCCACATGACTCAGTAATGGATACTGAATGAATATATTTCTTTTTAAGGAGACCAAGTTTATTAAAGGATGTGCTAAGAGAGAATAAAAGAGGACATGCAAGTTCACTTCTGGAGTTTGTTACAGATCTGTTTATTTTAATGAAGCGGCACAGCTCCTCTGTTGCAAAACTGGGCCAAGTTTTAATCATGGGGGATTTTCACAGCAGAGATTTGCTATGGGAAAAGAAGCCCTGTAATTATCTCCTGCTTCAGGGCAGGCAGAGAGCATGGGGCCGACTCTGGCAAACACACAGCTATTGTAGACCATTGTAGATGACTTACAGTCCCCCAGGAATCAAACTCTCATATAACTTATTCTAAATGTCCAGTTAAAGGCAATCTTAGGATACTATTATCTATTCATTATGCACTCAGGGGAACGTCTAGTTGTATCATAAGTGTGTGGTGTGTAGTGTTTAGTATTAAAGACATATATAAAGTTATTATATATTTATCACTAGTGACATTTGCATTAAATTGCTTGTTTTTTTATGTATATGTAATTAAATATTTATAAACTGAGTATAATGCAGCACTGTACAATAGGATTAGGCAATGTACAATAATACAAACAAATGCATGCTGAAGCTAAAGATAAAGGGCCTTTGTTAGCACTTATGATCTTCTTGATATATTTATGTTATACTGACATTGTGACATTGAGTATAGACCAGGAATTACGGAAAATTATCTTTCAATCCAAACAATATAGAATTAATATTACTTTTTTTTGCTTTAGATGTGTCTACAGGTATGAGACCTGTTATCCAGAATGTCCAGGACCTGGAGTTTTCCAAATAAATATGTCGGTCATACAGTCTAACCTCTTAGGATAGGATCTGGGCGCATTTAAATGCTATTGAAAAAGGAGACATTAAATCTCCTATTGGTAGACTTTTAATTCATGCAGTAAACGTGATTCCCTTAAGAGGAGGGGATACTTTACGCTCTTTAAATCTATGTGAGGTTTTTGTTTTTTTTTACTTTAAATACACGCAGTCCTCAAAGTCTTAATACCAGATTTGACATATCTTATTTTACATAAAAGGCCATCTTTTTGCTTTCTTGTTTTTGCTTTATGATTTGTTTTGTTTATTTTTGGATTATTTGGTTTATTTATGGTTTTAACATTTTTCTTTTTTCTATTAATGTGAAGAATTATGTATAAATTTTATATGGTTTTGTTTGGGTCTATAACAATTCGGGACAGCCACCACTAGAGGTCGCTGTTCACTCATGCCTATATATTTGTACATTCTGGACTCTGTTCTTTTATGCCTATGTTTAAGGGCGGAAGCACCCGAAACGCGTTAGATAAGATTATGTTGTGTGCCTTTTATTGTAGATGAATAAAGATTCTGGTTTTTAAAGCAGTCCTGTGTTGCAAAGCTCCACTGCTTTATTCTTTCCTGTTATTTAAAAATATAAACTATTTGCTTAAAATTACCTTCGCATTATTCAGAGCTTTCTGGATAAAGAATTTCCAGATAATGGATCCCATACCTGTATTATGTTCTGTGTTTTGTGGAATACATTTCAATTGATTTACAAGCCACACAGACTTATTTCCCTTTGCTAATCTAATCCCAATATATATCTGTAGAAATAAATCAGATCAACTGGACTGTGTTTTTCGCCAGTCATCCAACCAGCTTTCTCAGATCAGAATAACTTGAAAATAAGATATTTTTCTGGTATATATCCTCTGGAATGTTGCTGCAATCAGCATAATCAGTTTGTCATAATCTGCAAGATGTCATGAAGTAAGGTGTTAATTGTATTCACATGATTGGAGCTTTAAGGTTTTATTAAACCTTCCAGGGAGTGGTGCCAAAACAGCATTGTATGTGGCAGACTAAAGATGTTATAGATGTTATTTCTACAGATATACCATGACCTGGATGAATGAGAATCTTCACAAACATAATCCCAAAACAGGATGTAAAAGCAGTCATTAGTCTAGCTGCTAAAAAGCACAGATTGTGGGTCATTCTGCTGTTGTACTAAAGTGCATAAAATAGGGCATTAACTCAAGAGAAAAAAACATAATTTTGCCTCTTTATAGGTCCCTGGTGAGGCCTCATCTGGAGTATGCTGTGCAGTTTTGGACTCCAGTCCTTAAGAGGGATATAAATGAGCTGGCGAGAGTGCAGAGACTAAGTGCAACTAAATTGGTTAGAGGGATGGAAGATTTAAATTATGAGGGTAGACTGTCATGGTTGGGGTTGTTTTCCCTGGAGGAAAGACTCTTGCGAGGGGACATGATTACACTTTATAAGCACATTAGAGGGTATTCTACACAGCTGGTGGAGATCTAGTTTTTGTGTCAGACTGGGGCACCTGGGGCACCTGGGGCCCACCGGAGGGCCTGAATCCCCCCCCCCCGCATAAGCCGATGGCTGATTATGAGGTTCAGTATGTAATGGCCAGTGCAAAAAAAAGTACCAACATGGCTGTAATTGTGCCTTAAATCTATCAACTGGTGGGAAAAAACAGCAGCAGTAACAATGACGTCAAAACCATCAAAAATCAAAAATATTATGTTACACAATGTTGTTACTTGTCATCCTGTGTGATCTTCTTATCTAATCACTCACAGAAACGTACTATGTTTCAAGTCCAAGAAACACATACTAGGCAACGTTTCGGGCCAACACCCTTTCTTGAGAAAGGGCGTTGGCCCGAAACGTTGCCTAGTTTGTTGGCACAATAAATCACTTTTCACAGGATTCGGAGTGCTGCAGTGTGTGTTTCTTGGAGTTACAAGAGGGTCCCTGGCAGGGGGCCAGCAGCTTGCAACGACGCTACAACAAGCGGTGAGTTATAGTTGAGCATCGCCCGCATTTGATTTTACTATGTTTCAAGTGTTACTATTGTATCTTTTATAAGTATAAAGATGTAAGCCTCCCTTCCATTATCCTAGCTACTACTAATTGCGGTCTTCCCAATTGACTCTACACATTACACTAGAACTTCCCCCAATTTAGTTACTAATTCTACTTCTTACTATTGCACTCAATCACTGCACTCATAGTGTATCTCAAATGCGACCACTCCGATCTTTATTTACTTTTCTGTTGAATTAATCAATATGCTCCTTCATACGGTCAAACATATCATGCTAAATAAAAAGAAAAGCAGGTATGGTCTTTCTCCCCCCAAAGAAAATACTTTGTTCACTTAGATAGGACTGACGCATGGACACTGCCTTGACGGGGCGCGTCAGCTTATGCATACTTTGTACAAACTTTGTAACTAAAAGTGTCTTTTTTTTTATTAGAGTTACAGTTTAGTTGTGCAAAACAGGTTTTCCCAGAGGGCTATATGTTGGAGTGCTGTGGTAAATTTTGTAATTTGTATATCAAGCCTGACCACGTGAACCCAATGAAGGAAGGGATAAGCTCCATTGTTTATTTAAAAAAGAATAAAAATATATATTTATATATAATTTTTTTTTGTGCTATTCCTTTGAAAGAATATTCATTGATCTTAACTTGTCTTTATCCCCTTCCCTATGCCTTTTAGGAATGTGCCTACCTCCCCTACAAGATTGATCACTTGCTTATCTTTTTTTTTTTTTCATTTGTCTTCCTCATGGCACACTGCACATCACAGGCAAAGAACTCCTTCAGAGTACCAGTGACCAGCTAATGTGTGATTGGTTAACAGGCAACGTGCATACTCTGAGTGTCTTATCTGATCACCTGTATTCTGAAGGAACTCTCTGCATTGACGTGTGATGAGGAAAAAAGAGAGAAGAAGGGAGAGAGAGTGGCAAGTTCTCGACACTATATACTTATGCAAAGATACGTATAACAGGAGCCCAGCAGGCACATATTGGACAGTACGCTCCCCCCCCCCCCCCACTGAACTTTAAAATAATTTCAGAACTGGAAAAAAAGAAGCTGGGGAACAGTAGGGAGATAATGCTGAGGCCTGCAAGGTCTGAGGCCCACCGGGTTTTTTCCCGGTGCCCCGGTGGGCCAGTCCGACCCTGTATTTTTCCATAAAATAGATCACTGCACCAGAGGCCATCCCTTTAGACTAGAGGAATAGAACTTTATTTTAAAGTAACGTAGGTGGTTCTTCACAGTGAGCTTGTGGAATGCACTGCCGGATGATGATGTGATGGATGATTCTGTTAATGCTTTTAAGAGTGACTTGGATGTTTTCTTGGACAAGCAAAATATTCAAGGCTACAATATTTATAGATATTGGAGTATTTATATCGTTTCAGTGAGTGTGTGGAGGAGTTAGTGTGAGTGTGTGTTTGTATGGATGCTGGGTTTCTTTTGAAGGGGTTGAACTTGATGGATTTTGGTCTTTTTTCAACCCAACTTAACTATGTAACTATGTAACTGTTATACTTAGATGATCAATTTAAAAATATCTTAATTTCTTTTCTGTTTAAAATGGTTAAATCTATTATTTTCTCTGTTTTAGTCACCCCCCCAATTTTTTTAGCATATTCACATTGTTTGATAAAACTAATACCTGAATGAATGTATTTACTATTACATCTTCTGCTATAATTGTTGCAGCCACTATTAAGAGGAAGAGAGGGGAAAAAAAAGCCTGGCACAAAAGGGAATAGCTATTGTACATAGCTTGAAGGCTTTTCTTCCCACACATATGATTTACTGTTGTTCAGTGTCTCACATGGGAAAAGGTTGTCCTACTGAAAATATGACTTAAAGGCAGATGTGGCTACGAGACATTTCATATGCATATTGATAGCATTCACTTTATTTTGCCCGACGAAGCTTTTTTGAAAACCATACTTACAGTAAATGTACCAACCATTTGTATTTCAATCTTTCTAACAGCCATAGATGATACGGATGACACAGGTGTGCTTCTTGGTGGTCCATTTTTACAAAATAAATGTTTGGATTTTCTACCCTATGGAATTTGTTAGGTCTTAAGAAAATATAATATGATCATTTAAAGTGGACCTGTCACCAAAACACAAAAAGCTGTATAATAAAAGTAATTTTTAAATTAAACATGAAATCCAATTTCTATTTTTATTAAAGCATTCACAGCTGTTGTAAGCTTCACAGCTGTTGTAAGCTCATTTAAACATCTCAACTGTCAATCAAATATTGTCTGCCCCTCCTCTATACCTATGGCATAGAGGAGGGGCAGACAATTACTTTCACTTTCCATTCAGCACTTCCTAGATGTCAGTGCTCTCCCCACATTCCCCTGTTTTCTTCACCTTTTAATTGTGTAGTCAGGGCATGGGGATGGACATCAGGTCCCCCATTCTGGTGCACAAACAAGATTCTGAGATGATACAAGGCTTGTCTTAATAACAGTGTCCACAAAATGGCTCCTGCGTGCTTGCTATAATTATGAATTCCCAGACTGAAGGAAAAAAGATTCAAATACTTTATACAGTGTAATTAAAGTTAATTTTCCTTGACTAATGTGATAAAATAGGATTTTGAATAATTTTTTTTGGGTGACGGGTCCCCTTTAATAAACAAGAACAGTATCAAATATTTACAATAATTTCACTAAAAATATTGCAGATAGCGAATGGTTAATAACTTGAGCATGAAGCTTACAATTTAGCCAAGGGGTAAAGCAAATAAAGCTAAATAATGAGATTCCTTTGTTTACCTTGTTGATATTTATATTTAATTACATTTATTGTATTGAAAAATAAATGATCAGTTTAGTAGATTGTGTATTTGCTTTATGTCTGCTTAACATTTGGATAAAAGGCAGCCTGTACTTGTCAGCTCACTTATAGCCATCTCCCTTCAGGAAAACAATTTTATTAACCTTATTAACTATATTAACAAAGTGTTGAAAGGCAGCTGCAATACCATTGTCTGTCTCCTAAGGGTCACTGGCACCCTAAGGGTTAAACTGATTTGCTGATGGCAAACTGCAATATGTCAGAGCCAACTGATACAGCCTGTCTGGCTTTGGATTTATTCTAGTGCCTCCAGGCTCCCATACACTAATGTGTAGAAGTGAGTGGGAAGGCCACCTGTGAAATGTCTTGAAGGCAGCCATATTTAATAAATATACATAAAATATATACACACATATGTGAAAGTTGGATTCTATTTTTTATGGAAAAACATCTAATTACACATTAAAAATATGAACACACTATCAGCACTAGATGAAGGCCCTTTAATCCTTAAATAAAATGGGAAAAATACATCTAAATTTTGTAACCGCAAACCCCATGACAAATTAAATAAATAGAATACATTTTAAACAACGTATTTCTTTTTTCAAATACAGGTATGGGATCTGTTATCCAGAAAGCCCGGAATCATGAAAAAGCCATATCCCATAGACTCCAAATAATCCATATTTTTGAAAAATGATTCCCTTTTTCTCTGTAATGAAGAGTTACAACTTTGTACTTGATCCAAGAAAAGATATAATTAATCCTCATTGGAAGCCAAACCACCCTATAGGGTATATTTAATGTTTAAATTATTTTCTAGTAGACTTAAGGTATGAAGATTCAAAATACAGAAAGAACCGTTACCTGGAAAACCTCAGGTCCTAAGCATTCTGGATAACAGTTACCAGACGTGTAATATGAAAAAGTTGCTTTGTATTTGTATAAATGCAAATTGTTAAAATGTACTGTAAGCAGGAAGAATTTGGAAGGAAAGTGTGTCTCTTTAAAACTGTTCTATGAGCTCAGGGAGCTGAGAAACACATCAGTGGGGTCGTTAACAATTTCACTTGATTATGTTTCCCTAATAGTGGCTGAACCAGTCTGTCCTGATTTCAGAGAAATTAACTTTAGTTTCTTTGATATGTACTACTAAAATTGCTACTGTGAATAATTCACATTAAATAAATGCTTGACATTACCCTGGGTGTCAAGCAAGGTATTACCACTTATTTGAGTGAATTTCCACAATATGCACTGTGGACAATATGTAACTTGACTACCATTTATTTTAGCAGGGAAAGTGTATTGCAATGTGTGTGCCTGAAGTTAAGGGTCAAATTTACTAAGGTTCGAATTGGAATTCAAATTTTTTTGGGTCAAAACTCACAAATTCAAATTTAAAAACCACAAACTCGAATTTGAATTCAAATGTGAGATTTATCTAAAACCTGCCGAGTTCCTGTAGAAGTCAGTGACAGAGGTCCCTTGAACTTAACATTTGAAGATTTTAATAGTAGTGATGAGCCACATTTTTGCCAAATTTCATTTAAAAAATGAAGGCTATAGACTCCAATGGGAGGAAAAAATTTTGCACTCCCAAAAAAAAAATGTTGCGTATTAAATTTTTTTTGATGAGTTGTGTTTTTTTCGGAGGAAAACTCAATTTAAATTAGATTCTAACTAAGTTTTAAGGTCAGGACTATTCAATCAAATTTTAGACGGACAATTTTTTTTTGAGTTAAAAAAAAATTCACATTACGCTAAAATTCGATCTTTGATAAATGCCCCTAACTTTTTACTTACCCCAGATTCAGGGCATCGTAGTTCACGGTAGCCATCTTCTTCTTCTTCTGTAATCTTCGGGTGTTCTTCTGGCGCTTCAGCAATTTCCGCGACTTTCGGTGCATGTGCAGCTGTTCGGGACCAGCACACTGCTACAACTGCGCATGCGCTGATACGGCTCTTACTTCCTGAAGATTCCCGAAGAGAAGAAGATGGCGCCCGCAAATTCCACTGGACAGAATCTGCACCGAGGGGTAAGTAAAATGTTAGCAGCTAGGCTGGGGAGGGAGGGGGAGGAGGGAGGGGGGCCTATGTAGGGTAGGGGGTATGTTTTTTTTAATAAGGGGTTGAATTCTTCTTTAACAGTTTATTCTCACATCTCCACTAAATATTGTACCCAGTGGAGATATTTGTCAGAATTCTGTTGCCTATATGTTAACCCTTGGGGAAACCACAGTGTATTTCTATTTATACATCAATCAAAGTTTTTAAGGAAAAAAAACAAAGTACAAAGAAATGTGATGCTTTGATTTAGGCAGCCCTTATTTTTTAGAAAAAATGGAGGCTTTTCAAATGGAGATTACGGGTCGCAGCAACGGTGATTGACTGATCTTGTTTAAATGGTCTTAGAAAGCTTTTGAGAATATAAGTGGTTCTGAAATGTTTGCAGTCTTTTGTAAATGGCACATATTACAGCTGGCCTCAATCGCCTCTTGGGGGGTGCTATGCAGCTGTTTCTCTGGGGCTCTTCCTCAGGAAACAACAGTAAAGACAGACACAGACTCTCGCTTGTGTATGATCTGATTCTGCTGCTATATTTTATCCATGTGCAGTCATGTTAGATAATTATGCTTTTTTATCTTTAGTTGCTTTACAATATATTTAGTAGCTACATTTTAGTTATACAAATAGACAGAAAGGGCATCTAGCTACTAAACAAGTTTAATGTTAAATCTCTTTGAAGTTTTAAGAATGATATTGTTTTTGATCCAATCAAAATTTCTCCAATCTTATCTCCTATTAGATCCTATGATAAACTTCTAATGACGTTCTACAGTATGTATTAGGATTGTGTTGAAAACGCTGTAATTGAGCATTCCCCATTTAAAAGGAATAGCCTGCACTATTAGAAAATTTGAACAAGTACATGACTTAAAATATGATTATGGCCATATAGAGGCCTATTTTTTAAACCATAATTTTTTCTGGTCTAGCTTTTTAAGGGGAAAACTCAAACTTTCAGAGGGAAAAAATCCTCAATTTTTTAAAGATTTATTATACACCATAAGCTGCTGAAAATCTGAACCTAAAAATAAATCAAAGTCATGTAAAAGTCAATGGCCGATGTCCATGAGGATGTTATGATTTGTTATGATCTGGTCCAAAAATGTCAGAGTTTTCGGACGACAACTAAAAAAAATAGAGCAATTTGGGTGCCAAACTCGAAACATTTTTTTGAATTGTCACACGATTTTGTCAAGACTTTTCCCGCACCAATATTTTTAGCTGATTATTTAATAAATGAGTTCAATTCGTGGATTGGAGTTATGCCAATTTTGTGCGAGTAGGAGTAGTTTCAAGTATTCCTTGTAACAGGTTATGGAAATGATTATTGTAACTTTGTTGCACATGTCAAATATTTTTTATGTCGGAATTAGTGATGAACGAAAAATCCAACACGACAAGAAATATTGTTCGGACGCCCATTGACTTTAATTGATTTGTGCGAAATAGTCGCTGTGTGTCAAAGTTAATTTGACGCCCATTGACTTCAATGCGTTTCACAAATTTTCATCGGTTCGCAAATTTAGGCCGTTTCGCAAATTTTTGCAAAGGTATGTGTAATGTTAAGGATAACACTAATTTTATTGTGGTGCACAGGCAATGTAAATTTTAAAGGTAACTTTTGCAATGTTAATGAAAAACTTTTTTAAACAAATTTTTCTAAATAAAAATTAATTTCACTTGTTTTGTTTTTGCTAGAAAATTAATACGCAATGATTCCCACTAACGGACAATAGACACTATGGTGATAAAGCAAGATTCACTTTTGCAGCACTTATGGGACTAATGTGTTTTGTATATGCACAATGGTGCACTTCAGTGCTCTAAAGCAAGTTTCACGTTTTTCAGAACTAATTGGACTAATGTGATTCTGATTAATGATGTCATTAGGAGGATGAGTGTCCTATGTGAGCTACGTGTTATAAGGTGTAATGTGTTTATCTGTAATTTTGCACTTGAAAAGGACAGACATACAAATTTGTATAATTAAAGTCCTATTCAAATTATACGTGAAATTCAAATACTTTTTTATTAAAACATCCATACCTGTTATAGACTTGTTTAAATGTCTCAAAAGTAAATCAACTATTGCCAGCCCCGCCTCAATGCCTTAGGTATAGAGGCGGGGCAAGTAATTACATTCACTTTCCATTCAGCACTTCCTAAATGTCACGGCACTCACCACTCCCTCCTTACCATAAAATATGTAGCCAGTCCACAGGGATAGGCACCAGGTTCTGGCACATAAACAGGATTTTGGCTGGATGCAAAGCTTGTCTCAATAACAGCGTCTACAAAATGGCACCTGCCTGCTTGCTGTAATTATAAATTCCAGGGCTAAAAAAACCAAGATTTAAATAATTTTTATAGTGTAAATGAAATTTATTTTGCATGACAAACATCATAGAAAAGGACTTGGAATTATCTCCTAAGGTGACAGGTCCCCTTTAAGATTAACCCCAAATTGTGTCATTGTCTCTTTTTTATTGAATGTATACATCATAATATTGAAATATTATCAGAAAAGATCCTTTTATTAAAATAAAAAAACATATTTCAAGACCATACACTCATTATGCTGTGCAGTCTTCAAGCTATCATCAGTTCTCATTAAAATGACTTAGGTTTGGTTTTTGCTTAGAATCCGTATATCAAATCTGTTAATTAAGCCTATAAATATCCTGATATGAACATCTGTAACTTTATGTGTTTACAACATAACCAGTATGTTAGCCATGAAGCATGATAGGACTGCTGCTTTCCCAAAGAAAGTGCCAGGAAATGCATTCCATATAAGCAGCTGCATAAGCAGTGATAATTACTTTTTTGAATTGATGATTTTTTTTAGCTTGCAAATCAGCTTAAAAACTGGACATTTTATTTCAGGACAATTACCCATAAATCGAAATATCTGTGGCTGTAGTTATAGTTTTGCAGAGGAAAGCATGATTAGCATTGTCTGGAACGGGGTTAGTAAGCCAAGATAATGGCAATATATTCAGCCATTCTGGCATAAGGGTATCTGATTTGTTATTGCCTTGGCTGCCAGTGTGTTTTCTTAAATCCTCTGAACTTATTTGACGTTGTCTCTTTTTAGCCATCAGTTAGTCGGCTGACCAACTTTGATTGATGCACCGGTTAAAAATCTCCCTGGTACTGTATGTCAGTGGATCATCAATGTAAAATACAAAGATCTCTGCCATTAACAGATTGTATATTTGTGAGTAAAACATTCTTTACAATCACTTGCACTTTTAATTTAAGGGACTATTTTATCTGGCCCAGATTTATTGGTACAGGTCAGTAAAAAATATATTAACGTAAAAATTATTAAAATTGCCTGACTCTTTTTTCTTGCATGTGATTTGTACTGAAGAATCAGGTATTTAGAAAGGTGATAGTGTTTAGTGCTTGTGCCAAGCAGCACTGAACACTACGACCCCATTAAAGAGTAAAATGTTCTTTGCTCAAAGTCGTCAAATACATTCTGCTGAGGAATGTGTCTGTTTGTTATTGGGGTAGTCCACCATTCTATGTTATAGAATGCCCGATTCTTGCATCTTCTTAATTGCTCTTCATTATTTTTTATTGTCTTTATTTTTCGTCTTCTTTTCTCCATCTTACAAATTGTAACTCACTGACTGTTGCAGCCAAATGGTGAACAACCCCTTAAAAAAAACTGCAAACATATCAAATTAATCTGAATCCTTCACGATTCCCAAGGTCTATAGTTGATAAATCAGCCCCATAATCTAATCAAATTGAACAAAACATATTATTCTTATATATATATATATATATATGGTCATGCATTTATTGAAAAAAAAGCAATCCAATATATCTGCATGTGGCAAAAGTAAGTAAATGATGGTCTTAGACCCCCTTGTGCAGCAATAACTGCAACTAAATGTTTGCAGTAGGAGTTGCTCAGTCCTGTACATCGAATAGCATCAAATTTCAGCCCAATACCCCATACAGAAGAGCTTCAGCTCTTTGATGTTGGTAGGTTTCCTCACATGAACCATTCACTTTAGGTCTTTCCACAACATTTCAATTGGATTAAGGTCAGGACTTTGACTTTATTCTTCTTCGGTAGAACGACTTGTGTATGTTTAGGATCGTTGTGTTGCTGCATGACCTACTTTCTCTGGAGATTCAGTTCACAGAAAGATGTATTGACATTTTCCTTTAGAATTCTCTTGTATAATTCAAAATTCAATGTTCCATCAATGATGGCAAGCCATTCAGGCCCAGATGCAGAAAAACAAGCCCAAACCAGAACACTCCCACCACCATGTTTCACAGATGGGATAATGTTCTGATGCTGGAATGCAGGTATTTTTCTTTCTCCAAATGTAACGCTCCTCATTTAAGCCAAAAAGTTCTATTTTGGCTTCATCCGTCCACAATGATCTTTAGCAAACTCTAGATGATCCACAATATTCTTGGGGGAGAGCAGTGGCTTTCTCCTTGTTACCCTGCCATACACACCATTTTGTGTTCTCCTGAATGTGGACTTATGAACATTAACATTTGCCAAGGTCTTCAGTTGCTTAAAATTTAACCTGGGTTCCTTTGTAACCTCTTGCACTATTAGACAGTACGAGACAAAGGTACAGTAAACCAAAGACAAAGTGTTTACTGAGAGAGCTAGAAGCAGGGAATCTTTAGCTGTCTAAATGAACAGAGCTTATCCTTGGATTTATGTTTTTCTATTTTTAGAGGCTGATTCAGACGGGTTTCTACAGTCGTGATGAATTGCCATAGTCAGTCAACAGATCAAACTCACAGAAAGATGCATGGACAGGCAACAGAGGCTGCTACTTAAAGATTCTTCTACCTCCTGAAGCCATTCAATGCTTTTCAGCAGGATACTTTCTACGGGGAAAATATTTTTCAAAAGTTTACTTCGAGCTGGACAATAGAGTAGCATTAGATGCAGTATTTATTATATACAGCAGTTACATTTCTTGCTGTAATATCAATTTCACCTCCAACATTTTATTTATCATTTTACCATAGATGACTGCTGTTCTGAATATGTTTGTGGAAACAGAATAAAGGGGGGGAAGTGTCTTAATCAGTCTTGACAACGGCCAATTATGTGCCAGAGGAAGAGCATTTGTCTGTATTTGCCAATGGGTAACTCAAACTAATGTGTATTGTCAATCTAAATGCTTAACTGGCAGATTTTCAGGCTCAGTATTGACTTATTGTTAAGGATCATTTTTATTACCTTACTTTTGCCACAAGACATTGTCAAATGAATCAAAGTGTAAATATATTATATAGTTTTAATCTAAACATTACTCAGGCTTGCTCATTGTACACATAAGTACAAAATGTTTTCTTTTAAAAAAGCCTTTGATGAGGAGTCTTTAAATGTCGCTCTCCACTTTTACAATATATCTGTCTCTTTTACTGGAAGAAGAGTTGTTTGTACTTGAGAAGGATGCTCTCTGCTTTCATTGCTTTCTTCTAGTCATACTGAAGATAATACCTCGCCAGATGGCTCTTTGTCTTTCTCTTCTTTAATGACATGAACCATAACTGGTTTCATAAGCAAATCATCAGAATCTAACTGGCTTTTCTCCTCTACTTCCTTGTATTTTCCTTTGGATTGTTGTGTGGCTTTATTCAAAACCTCCTTTAACTGATTCTTCATCTCAGGATCTAGACAGTAGACATATTCATAAAGGGCTCCTGCAATGACAGCGCCGAGAACTGGTCCAACCCAATACACCTAAAACAAACAAATAAACAAACAAACAAACAAACAAACATCAGTAGGGCTTGTTTATGACCACAAGTGTAATTTCAGAATGCAGCTTTTTCAGTACAGTTCCAGTGTTATTGTGGCTGAGAACCTGATGCATCAAAGTGAATGCAATCATATGTGTGTTCGTTTGTTCATGAATCAGGTGCCAGTTGTGGCTAAAATGTTCATAGCAGGATTGGCATGTCATTGAAATGAGGTCAAGGTTTGATTCTTTGGGTGCAGGTCGGCCGCGCCTATTGATACAAACAACTGAGGGAACCCGGGAGCTACTTGTGCAGGATTCTTCATAAGGGATAGTTCAAATGAATTGCAGCTCAGCACAACTATGTATAATAGCAAGGAGTGTGGTGCCACTAAAGAACCTTTAATAAACAGTTTCAATATACTGTATGTTCAGCCTTTTGTTCATTCTAGCTCACTTGCATTGGTAAATGAACCCTATAATCTCTTCATAAATTGAGGCAGAATGATCAGATTTTCTGTATTAGCAATTTTTCACGTTTCGGTAAGGCTAGAAAACCTATTGGATATGTAGGAGCCCTGAGATTTGTGTGTAGTTTGCGCTTGGTACTAGGACACCTAAGGGTCCTTTAGTATACTCAGGCAGCTATGTCCCTTTTCCTGGGTCCATTGAGATTTACTGTAGGCAAGGGTTGCCCACTAGGGGGCAGCATGTAAAAGTATAAAAGGGTTTAGCCCCATGCGCTAAGGGTCTGTCCTGGGACCTTACAGCACTGTGAGGTGTTACAGGTCCAGGTCTTCCGGTGAAACAAGTAGTTATTTAATGATAGTAAGTTCTGGTTATAGTTGCTCTGGGAGCAATAGAGAGGCTCAGGGTATATCGCAAATTTCCACACCAATGAGGAGAAGTAGGTTAGGGTTAGGACCATGTGGTGAGTACACCACTAGCTCAGGGATTCAGTGGGTGAGGCGAGGACCAGTGAGGGTGCCAAGACCCAAGACCCCAAGCTATACTCTCTGGGAGGATTTTGCCCCAGGAGGTGTTTATCCTAACTGTGCTATTTCACCTGCTAAAGAAGGGATCCTGTTACCATTACTCTGATTGACATCAAAGTGCCTGTGAATGCCTTCATTGCAACTATTCTTTGTAAATAAGCAAGTTATTTTGCTGTAAGAATCATCTCTGTGATTGGATCCTTTGCTGCACTGAACTACACCAGGTACCGGGAGTTGCAGGGAGTTGCACAGGTACACTGGGGTGGGGTCCAGGGCACAAGTCAAGCAGTTTAGCCTGGTCACACACAGCCATAATACAAAGCAAAAGCATACTCAAGGGTGGGCTACAGATATATACATGCGTGAAGTAGAATTGCTTAAAGGAAAACTATACCCCCAAAATGAATACTTAAGCAACAGATAGTCCATATCAAATTGAATGGCATATTAAAGAATCTTACCAAACTGGAATATATATTTACATAAATATTGCCCTTTTACATCTCTTGCCTTGAACCACCATTTCGTGACTCTATCTGTGCTGCCTCAGAGATCACCTGACCAGAAATACTACAACACTAACTGTAACAGGAAGAAGTGAGGAAGCAAAAGGCAGAACTCTGTCTGTTAATTGGCTCATGTGACCTTACATGTGGTTTGTATGTGTGCACAGTGAATCGTACGATCCCAGGGGGCGGCCCTTATTTTTTAAAATGGCAATTTTCTATTTATGATTACCCAATGGCACATACTACTAAAAAAGTATATTAGTATGATAATGGTTCATTTACATGAAGCAGGGTTTTACACATGAGCTGTTTTACTCAGTATCTTTTAATAGAGACCTACATTGTTTGGGGGGTATAGTTTTCCTTTAATTGTGCTTAATGCTAGGGAATACTTAGATTGATATCACTTTATAGTTTCTCTGTGTACAGGAATAGAAAACCTAAGTGGGAGGTTCTGCAAATATATTTTCTGTATTTTTTTATTCACAGTCATTTTCAGGTGACTATGCCCCTTGTCTACAAAGCTTTGCCCCATTCAGTCTTATTGTAAGGAAATGACCAATGCCTGCTTGAATAAGGTGGCACATATATCCTTTATCACTGTATTTAAAAGGGGAGGGAGGTTTTACTGGGAGTTGCTTATTAAGAAACAGGTTTCCGAATGTGTAGCAGTTTTTCACTTCTTTCTCAACCATGTACTCTACAGAGCATGACTTGAGTTTAGATAACATATTTTCCAGCAGCACTGAATATGTAGTAAAGTTGCTTCTACATCCTACCTTTCCCTCCAATGTAATAAATAAAATATGATGATCATACTGGTATGAGTGCTATCATGAGGCTACCAAAAACCATAATTTGTGGTGCAAGGTGCTATCTGTATGTGCCAGCCATGGAGCAGCACATCAAAAACTCATTCAAGTCAATGTGACAAATTTAGCCGCTAAATGTTTCTGTAAAATCGTGGTACAGCTTTGTGAGTATGTAAAGCAATAGAATGTACTTTGACATTGATGTAGTTACATTTAGGGGCAGATTTATCAAGGGTCGAAGTGAATTTGAGGGAATTTTTGAAGTAAAAAAGTTCGAAATTCGAAGTAATTTTTTGAATACTTCTACCATTGAATAGGATAGGATACTACGACTTCGAAAATCGTTTGACTATTCGACCATTCGATAATCTAAGTACTGTCTCTTTAAAAAAACTTTGACTTCAATACTTCTCCAACTTAAACCCGCCGAAGTGCTATGTTCTAATTTTTTACTTTTTTGTATATGAAGGAAAATCGTACGATCGTACGATAAAATCGCTCGAAACGTACGATTCAATGTTTGATCGGACTACGATCGCACAATGAATAAAATCCTCCGACTTCGAATGTCGGAGGATTCTATTCGATGGTTGAATTTCGAAGTATTTTCTACTCCGAAATTCGACCCTTGATAAATCTGCCCCTTGGTGTATTTCATTCTCATTTTGTACACAGCTTTATAAATGTTTTAGGTTGATAAAATAATTGCTGGAAAGTTTGGAGAGTTAATAAAGAAGAAAATATCTTTGCCTGGCAACTTATATTTTCAGGAATAAAATCCAAATAATGTCTATATATATATATATATATATATATATATATATATATATATATATAGTCAAATACAAGAGTCCTCTGCACTCAACCCATTATCAATATATTTAAGACAGAGACATTTTGTGCATACTGCTACTGAAAAATGCCTTACCCTTTAAACAAAACAGGGATTGTTTGTCCATATATTGCAATATATTTAAGCTGGCCAACTATGTCAAAGTCATCCCATATCTGGCCAGTCCTACGCTCAATTTTCATCTGATTCATTAAGAATTCTATTGCTTCATTATACATTTTACAAAGGGACTAAGTTTTACCTGCAACTTACTAGCTGCTTTCAAAGTAAAACTCCCAAACTTGGCTGCCCTTTTATTAGACACCAGTGGGATCACCTGACTATAGCTGGGAAGGGTGGGAGCTACAACATGGAGCTGGTCACTGCTCCTGTATAAACTATAACAAACAAGGGAAAGTTGTGCTCACCACTTTTTTTTAAAACCATTAGGCAGGGATGCAATGAGGCTGTGACCACAAAATACATATAGACAAATACAAGAGTCCTCTGCACTCAACCCATTATCAATATATTTAAGACAGCGACATTTTGTGCATACTGCTACTAAAAAATGCCTTACCCTTTAAACAAAACAGGGATTGTTGATATATATATAGATATATATATCTATATATATATATATATATATATAGAAAAGAAAAACGCTGCAGTATTATTGCTGTAAATGTTGTAATCATCTCATCATTACCCAGTGACTTTCCCATTTATTCATAATAACAGCAGGACCAAAGGATCGGGCTGGATTCATGCTGGCTCCTGTGTAAGGGATCTAAAGAAAGAAATCAATACAGACAATGGAAATGTTTATATGAAATTATAACAGACTACGCAGATGTGCATATTTCTACAATACTGATGTCAAAATCATTGATTTATTGACCCTGTGCTTTGGTCCCTTAAATCCCTCAGAAATTAAATAAAAATCAGGTACAATTAAACACATTCTAGTTAATTATACAGAGGGATATTTGGATGTGTTTAGGCATTTCCTTACACGTCATTGTTTAGTCGTGAGATTTCAATATCTTGCTTTGTGTTCTTCAACTAGGTATGACAATGAGACATTATAAGATGTTTAATGGTGATTCTTCTCTATGGGGCTTATTTACTAAAATATGGATTTCCTTTTTATTCACAAATCATATTTTTCCTTTTGTTTTTCTATTTCACTAAAACGCTAAAAAATCAAGATGAAGTATGCAGTAAAAACCACAAAAAAAACCTCTAATACAAAACTTCTCCAAGTAAAAGCAGTCGAGGGCCCATAGAAGGCAATAAGAGCCCCACTGATCCTATTGGACATTTCTTTTAGTCATCCAGACTTTTAGAGGATAATGCTTTTCACTGTTAATGCTTTTTCTGTAGATTATGGAGAATGATCTATCACTATACAAATGAATATACTATGCAACGGGTTATCAAATATGATCTGCGAGAAATGGAGAATCACCCCTTAAAATCACTGCTGCCGACTAGTAATGGGCGAATTTATTCGCAAGGCGCAAATTCGCAAATTTTTCGCTGCTCCGCCAATTTCACTGGAAATTCACGAATTTTTCGGTGAAGCGAAACGCCCCAAATTCGCAGATCACTACTGCCGACTCGTTATACATAAGATGCTCTATAAGTTTGCACTGGGTGCACAGTCTCCATGATGTTCTGTGCCATCACAAAATCGGGAAAAATGAGGAGATAACCACAGTTATCCTGTGAATTAGTAAATGTGAATTAGTTAAAAGCTTTTATCTTTATTCCGCACCATCTTAAAACATCGACATCATTCAACGCCTGATGTGTTTTGGGTGCTTCCACCATTAGTCATAGGCACCTATGTGTTGATGAAGCAGAATAAAGATATAAACTTTTAACTAATTCATCGGAGCTGCAGTTATCTCTTCATTTATCCCAGTTATCAAATATGATACATCTAGGAGTTTTAGGTATTTGCTTCTGAAACCAAACATTTATTTAATATATAAATATAAAATATTGTTATGCTTTTCTATCCTGTTGGGTTAATCTTATTCTTCCCCTTCCTCTTCTGTAGGGAATTTAAAGGAGAATTCAACCCTTTAAGGAAAAAACCCATACCCCCCACCCCACAGAGCCCCCCCTACCTCCTCCCCTGCAACCTAACTGCCCCCCGGGGAAATGCCTTTATACTTTCCCCTCAGCACAGATTCTGTCATCGGAGTTCCACCCATTCATCTTCCGGATCTTCGGCAAGCTGAGTGGGAGCTCGGCATGTTGGCGCATGCGCAGTTGTCTCAATCTGCCGGTTTCCGACAACTGTGCATGCAACGAAAATCGGAAGAAGACACGAAGACCCGGAAGATGGCTGTGTGGAACTGCAATGGCAGAATCTGTGCCAAGGGTTAAGTATAAAGTATGGGGCATTTCCTTGGGGAGCAGTTAGGCTGGGGGAGGGGGGTCTACGTGGGGTGGGGAGTAAGGGTTTTTTTCTTAAAGGGTTGAATTCTTCTTTAAGAATAGTATGGTGGTAGAGATGTTTTCATTGCTAATAAACTGTTAATTGTGTTTGAGTTTGTCACTATATTGTTTTGTAGAATGGTTAAAAGTTCTTCTTTTCTTCCTTTGTCTCTTTTATGTTTATCTTGTATAACTCCTGATTGCAACTGGGTTTAGCTTTTGTCATAGGAAGATTGCATTGACCATGCCCTATGCCTTACTGACTTCTCTGTGTTCGAGTATTCAGAGATCTTTCTGGTTCTAAGTAGACCCAGTGGGACTTGGAAGCGTCCCTATCCAGGGTAAGTTGCATGACCCCATGAACGGCATTCAAGTAATTAATGCTTCAGAAATTGATTATTATGGGATAGAAACAAACACACTGTGAAAGGGAACTGAACTGTGCCACGTATTAAAGATTTGCTTCTACACAAGGATACTGTATAATCCTTGGGAGTTATTGCAACTGATGCATTGATGGAAGTTTATGTCTTGCAAGTAAGTTAATTGCTAAACATATACAGTATATAAATATATATATAATACCATCGTTGACCTCCATATCACACATCTGTTCACTTCTCAGTAAAATATACTGTTTATAGCCAGCCAACAGTTACTATGCTTTTAGTACAACCTGTTACCCAGAATGCTCAGGACCTGGGGTTTTCTGGATAATGGGTCTTTCCATAATTTGGATCTCCATACCATAAGTCTAGTAAGAAATATTTGTGTTATTTAAAGGCATACTGTCATGGGAAAACATTTTTTTTTCAAAATGAATCAGTTAATAGTGCTGCTCCAGCAGAATTCTGCACTGAAATCCATTTCTCAAAAGAACAAACAGATTTTTTTATATTCAATTTTGAAATCTGACATGGGGCTAGACATATTGTCAATTTCCCAGCTGCCTCAAGTCATGTGACTTGTGCTCTAATAAACTTCAATCACTCTTTACTGCTGTACTGCAAGTTGGAGTGATATCACCCCCTCCCTTTTTCCCCCCAGCAGCCAAACTAAAGAACAACGTGAAGGTAACCAGATAACAACTCCCTAACACAAGATAACAGCTGTCTGGTAGATCTAAGAACAACACTCAATAGTAAAAACCCATGTTCCACTGAGACACATTCAGTTACATTGAGAAGGAAAAACAGCAACCTGCCAGAAAGCATTTCTCTCCTAAAGTGCAGGCACAAATCACATGACCAGAGGCAGCTGGGAAATTGACAAAATGTCTAGCCCCATGTCAGATTTCAAAATTGAATATAAAAAAAATCTGTTTGCTCTTTTGAGAAATGGATTTCAGTGCAGAATTCTGCAGGAGTAGCACTATTAACTGATTCATTTTGAAAAAAAAGTTTTTTCCCATGACAGTATCTCTTTAAGCCTAATAGGCTTAAAGGTTTTGCGTCCAATAAGGATTAATTATATTTTAGTTTGGATCAATTACAATGTACTGTTTTATTATTACAGAGAAAAGGGAAATCATTTTGAATTATTTGAATTAAAATGAAGTCTATGGGAGATGGCCTTTCTGCAATTTGGAGCTTTCTGGATAATGCATACCCATACTTCTATGTAGAATTCTAAGATAATAAGCATTTAATTCTAATCTCAATATCTTTACATATACTCCAGAAAATGGCACATTTCATTCTGTCAGATATTGATAGAACATGCCAATCCAAATTCTGCCCAGGGTTATCAGATAGAACTTTAATTTATGTTCCTTTTTCTATGCATAGTTGCTTCGACAATAGACTTTAACCTTGTAATCAGGATATAGATTGTGGAAAGCTACTTACAGCAAATAAATGTCCTATAGAAACAGAAAATCCAATGGCCAGTGCTACTGATCCTGTTATGTCTTTACGCTTTGGGTCACAGCTTGCACAAATAGTGAATACCAGCTGAAATGTAATTATTAGTTCGACGAGAAGTCCGTGAGCAGAAGAGAGCTTCTTATTCACCTGTAGTAGAAAAAGCATTGCAGCCCAGTTATTAAATCATTGAAAAAACATATTAGATATAGTAGTTTATATTAATATTTTTAAACGTGCTTTTCAAGGCAGTTTTTGCTTTATAGAGCTTTGAATTGGTATGGGATCAATTTCTGTAAGCACTTGGCAGATTCTTCCAGCTAGGCCATCAAAGCCAATTTCAAGTAACTGGAATAAATGGGTCGACACTTTGATTTGCCTTTTCTCTCTATCATGTACACTCTCCTAACATTTAAAATAAGATGAAAAATATGCAGAAATAAATCTTATTCATCCCAAAATTCCTAAATGGTTCTGAGTAAAGCACATTATGTCTGTGTGCCTTTTATGCCAAAAACTGAAAATATTTGTCTGTCTCTTAGGTTTTCTAAACGTGACCTCTTATTTTCAGTATTTGACAGATATTACTTCCAGAATCTTCATTTTACATTTTTTTTTCAACTTTAATTTTTATTGGCATTTGTCATTCAAAATTACATTTTAATAAATGTACAGTATATGTATATGGGGGCCGTTACATTTAAATATGCACGTGCTGTATACATTTAGAGGTATTTCTTTGGTGTCTGGACAAGGGGGTCAATAGTGAGGATACATGAGTTTGTCTCATTTGTGTTCAAAGGGACTTTGTGGGCTGGATATTTTAAAGCACTAACACCTCCCACCCAATGCAAGAAATGGGATATGCCTTTTAATTCATATTGTAAAACTCACAGGGGTCCAGACAACTTTAGGCTAGTGCCTCAGAGGTAGGGTTGTCACTAGTGATGTGCAGATTGAGAAAAACTCGACCCCGTCCGACCTATGCCTTCACGCCCGCACCCGGCCTCCCCCCTCAATTTGTAGACCACTTTGAACTGCCCGCCCCACTACTGTCATCACAAAAAGGGCGAGGCAGGCACACGCCTATAAAACCGGAAACTGGAACTCGGCAGTCTAAGGAGTCCCGTTAAGGGTGCAGCAAGGTCGGGTCAAACCCACCGGACCTGGGGGTGTCAGCCCGGCTTGTACATCAAGGGGCAGATTTATCAAGGGTCGAAGTGAAAATTAGAATTTTCAAATTCTAATTTCTAATTCTAATTATCAAGTTTTTTTATGACCAGAACTGTGATAAACTGTAGGGAATTATTACAATTTGATTCGAGTTTTTTTTTAAATTAGAATTTGATTTTCGAAATGTATCATACACTGGCCCTTTAAGAACTCAAATTCAACTGTTCGCCACCTTAAACCTGCCGAATTGCTGTTTTAGCCTATTGAAGATGTCCTGGTGAATTTGGAGTTGTTTGCAGCCTTCCTGACATTCAAGTTTTTTTTTAAAAAACTCGAATCTAATTCAATTCGAATTTGTGGGTCGATCCTATTCACCCAAGTTTGTAAAATTCGATTTTTTTAATAAATTGCAATTGGTCGAATTTCGAGTTCAAGGGAGTTTATGAGAGTTGTATGAATTTGATACATCTGGCCCCAATAGTTGCCACCTTTGCCGATACAGAAATCCGAACAAAGGGCCAGACTGGTGATGTCAGAAGGGTGGCCCTGTGATGTCGGATCCATGATATTAGGGGTGTGTCTAGTGGTGTTAGGGATGTGCCTAGTGATTTGCCCATTCATGTTTCATATAAGACTGTGGGCTATTTATAAAGTAGTAAAGTGAAAAAAAACAACAAATATTTGAGCCTAGAAGGTTTGGAGGATGAACCTATATATACAATTACAAATTTACCAGCTTTACTCATTTTGTCCTATTAATAGTGAAATTCATCATCCACTTCAATCAAATTAGCACTGAAATGATGGACTTGGAAATAGTCTTATTGGAAGATGAATAGCTTATATCTGGCAGACTGAGAGAAGGAATCATTGATACAATATGATGATATCAAGGCAATTGTGCTAAACTGACGTCTAATTCAGTGGAACTGAGTCTGTCAATGTCCAGCGAAGTAGTAAAATGGTTACTTCACCACTATTGTATTAGGGTTTGCGCATCTTAAAGAATGTATTAGAGAAATGTGTTATTTTCAGAAAACTGTTTATCTGTCCTCAGTAAGAGGTGAGTCCACAACTTTCATTATACCTAGAGAGGATTTGTGCAGCTTCAGGAATACCAAACTAAAGGAATATCTGTGCACTGACATCTAATTATCTACCTTACATGGACCAAACATGGAGTGGCTTCAGTTTCCCAGTTTTCACTGTTTAGGTTAAGAAATAACAAAAATCACAGATTTTTCATGATAAAACAATAGGCAAAAAGGATGTTCATCACAAGCTGTATTCACTGCACTGATGTTGAACAAAGGGGTGAACTGTTCCTTTAAACAGTACCTCTGGGCTTATCTCTAGAACAATTTATGGAAAGTCTATCCTTTACCTGAGGGTTGGTTAAGCTTACCACCAGAAAGCTTTTGGGGGAGACTGGGTTGGGCAGAGACTGAATTGGGCACAGGCTTAATACACATTGCAAGCAGACATGAATAAATTCTATTCCAAATCTCTGAGGCTATAAGGAAGTTTTGTGGACATTTTGTGAAGCCTTGTTTAAAAAGTACCAAAAAACTGACTGCCCCTCCTGAAAAGTTGCCAGAAAGGATACTTTGGTTAGATTTGTAAAACTCACAGTAAAATAATTGTTTTGAAATTGTTTTCACATATATATGTGTGTGCGTTATATGGCTGAACCCAATACTTTTCACAGGATTCAAATACATTTTCTGCTTAGTCAAACATACAGTAATTCGAGTCACAAAACTAAAAAGCACTGGGTAACATTTATTTTTCATATTAAGCCAATTTTTTGTATTTCTCCAAGATATGAATATGAAATTAGAGCAGTGATCCCCAACCAGTGGCTCGCAAGCAACATGTTGCTCACCAACCCCTTGGATGTTGCTCTCATTGGCCTCAAAGCAGGAGCTTATTTTTGAATTCCAGGCTTGAAGGCAAGTTTTGGTTGCAAACATACAATTGCTGCCAAACAGCCTCCTATAGACTAATGTGTCACTATAGCAACCCATATAGCAACCCATTCCTCAGTTATGTGACGTTACCCTTAAGAGCAGGTGACTTCCTGTTGTTAGGCTTCTTGATGAAGCTACGGTCAGAAGCGAAACAGCAGTCGAGGTGTGGTATTATACTTGGGAGACGGTGCCCCTCTCTGAAAACTTGTGGCGTACACAGTACTCAGTGGAACAGATGGTCTGAGGTTGGACAAACACGGGGCGGACCCCACGTGGAGGCATAGCTCTGTTGCGGCAGGATCCAACACGTGGTTGGTAAAGATCTTTTTTCATTTTCATGCCTAAGCAGGGCATTCTAGCACCCGGAGTCATATACAGCACCCACACTTACGGTGCAGACTTCAATCTGATAGGTGCATGTGACATTGGTATTTCAACTCCGCCAATTTAACTGTTGAATGGAACATAAACAAATTGCCTATGGGCATTCAACCCCACTGAGCTTTAACTGCAATAACTAGTTATTACCACCAGAGCACTAAAACCGCTATACTGGGATTTATGGTAGGACTACACGGACGTTTTCGGAGTGATCCGATGTGCATGCGACAGAAATAAGGTAGGAGAGAAATGATGGTTGAAGTCGCAAGGTTGATTCGACGCGACACGACTGTCTGATGCAGACGTAGCGTGCATCGTCTGCATCGTCATGTCGCGTCGGATCAACGATGCGACTTCATCCGACAATGCATTCACTTTGCTTTTTTCCATTGCATGTGATTTGGCGTTTTAAATGTGCATAAGGGCATGGTTGTAAATAAATATTGCCTTTTTTTATTTACCTTGACCATTTCATTAATTTATGTTACCCATGGGCTTATAGTCCCAAATTTTTGAATAAAAACTTTTTTTACACCTTTGTTGCTCCCCAAATCTTTTTATAATTGAATGTGGCTCACTGGTTAAAAAAAAAAGGTTGGGGACCCCTGAATTAGGGATTGGATTTCGTTTGGAATTTGGGCAAATTATTTGCTTAGGATTTGGTATTCCAACAAATCCAAATGCATGGCTTCAATGTAAATCACATATTATATCATCTTGAAAAGATAAAACAAATCTAACTCCTGTAGAACTGTTTAGTGGCAACTTTCACGAGGGGGCAGTCAGCTTTTTTGGTACTTTTTCAACAAGGCTTCACAAAGCTTCCTTATCTAATTTGTACATTTTTTAGAATTGAGCAATAAAGAAAGTTAATTATCAAAGCAAAGAAACAAGAGACCAATGTACATGTACATCAAAAGAGAGAGGCCCATAGGCAGAATTGCCAGGAACAAGGGTCAGGAATCACTACTGGAATAGAATATAGGAAGTAGCTAAAACAATAATAGAGAGTGGCATCCAAACAATCCAAAGAATGTGAAGTGTCTAGATTTGTAGAATAAATGAGGAAACAAATTATCCTGCTGCCTTAACAGTAAATACGCAAGGGTATATTTGCTTACTCCCAGTGCACTTAATGGGAGTTACACAGGGCCTCCAAGATGTGTGAGTGCTTAGTATCTATTGAGCACACAGTCAGCGTTGGAAACCACCAGGCCTTTAGCCTCCGGGGCCCCCACACCATCAGCCGCCGCAACCACCGGCCCCCCGCCATGTGACAGGGGTCAGGGAGGGAAGTAGTGAGAGGGAGTGCAGGGAGTGGGTCTGACCCTGTGGGGCCCAAAAGTACCGGCCCACTGGGTTTCTTCCGGGTGTCCCACTGGCCCAGACCCTGCACACAGTCCCCCAATGAGCAATGTAACAAGGTCACATTATATTCAAAATATAATATTTGTATTTATGCTTAGAGACAATGAATACTGTTTGAGGTCCTAGCCATCATTATAACAGCACATTCTGCCACAGGGATCATATCCAAAATACTGTGATACCTGATTTGGGTGAAGTTTTTGGCAGGCATGGATTTGCAGCAAAATTCAGCATCTGCAAATTTTTTCGGGAAACAAAACAGACCCAGAGACAAAAAATTTGGATCGAGAAAAAACACCCATTGACTTTAATACATTTGTAGAAGAAGTCGCCAAGACAAGAAAGTCAGCACACGAAAAAAATGCCCATTGACTTTAATGCATTTGGAGTGAGCAAAAAAAGCAGCGCGTGTAAAAGTTGTTGAGTGTAAAAAAAAAAAAAAATGAAACAGATTCGCTGACCACTAATTGTAACCAAAATCTCCTCTGCTTTATAAAACATTTTTACCAAATTTAAAACATTTTTGGTTTAATGAATGCAATATCAGTACCAATCTGCACCCAGAGAGAGACAGAGAGAGACTATCCCACCAACATTATTTGTGATATTTACCCCATATATAATAAAAGACACAAAGTTTGTCAAAGGCAGTAACCCATAGCAACCAATAACATGTTTGCTTTTAATCAGGGGGTCAATGAATGCTACCTACATATTGGTTGCTATAGGTGATTAGACCTGTAGCAAACATATTTAATTGTAATATATATGGAATTAGATGGAATTAGGAAAATAACTAGTGGTGTATCTTAAATATTGTTTATGCTGCCTTAAAATAAACCTGAAGGCATAATTTCTAAATTACCAGGGTAGCGCCAAGATTTCCAGCAACATCTGATGGAGTCACCAAGTAGAGAATTCCTGCTCCTGCAATTGCCCCCAAGCATTGTGCTACAATATAAAAGACTGATTTTGCGAGGCTGATCTTCCCCATGCAAACCATTGCAACAGTGACTGCAGGATTAATGTGGCCTCCACTTATATGTCCAAAGCATTGCACTAGGGTTGCGATGGAAAGTGCAAAGCAAAGAGAAATAAGGACCAGATCCGCTGGCTGAGGGTTATCCTTTGGGCTCCAGTTTATAGTTGATCCAAGGCTCAGCAGAACAAATATGAGCATGGCCAAAAACTCTCCTGTAACTGCTTTCCAGAAGGCTTGCGTCCAGACTCCTTTACATGCCACCATTATTTTGTCACACTTACATAGAGCTCCACACTTACTAAAAAAGGAAAGAGTAAAAAAGAGTTATTTTAGAATGTTATTATCTCTTACAGTTCCCTCGCTTTATACCACTCCTCTTTACATACTGCAGACATAAGAACATTAAATGATATCAGTTAAACGTTATAAGTAAATAAGGGAGTATTATAATATAATATGGAAAGGCAATTTCACATTTACTCTTAGAATTTACAGTTATGAAGCTAATAGTAGAATTGTGGTTTTGTGTTCTTTATTAGTGATGGGCGAATTTCTCCTGTTTTGCTTCTCTGAAAAATTTGCAAATTTCCAGCAAAATTCGCAAAAATATTTTTGACGCCTGTGTACAAATATTTTTGATGCCATCGACAATTCTGACACGGAAATTCGCTGCGAATTTGCACCTGGCGAATAAATTCGCCCATCACTATTCTTTATTGGAAAAACTTTTAGATACTTGAAGAAAATATTGATATTTTATAATATGGAGCAATGTTAATCTCACCAAAGCTCCCAACATGTACAATGAACCACTGTATTATCAATGTTATAGAGCAGTATGATATCTGAATGATATAAATCATATGTGATGATATCTATATTGTCAGGGAGTTATATCATCTATTTAATTAATGAATTTTGGGCATATGCTATCTTTGTAGTAAGGACTGTGCACAGGTCCACTTCAAAATACTACATATAAATTAGTAACATGCACAGCTTCTTACTTAAAACATTTATTAGTGCATTTTAACCACAGCAAAAATTAATACATTCAAAATACATACACATGGTGCAGTGTTAGCCACTCCCTCCTGACGTGTTTTGCGCTATTGGGCACTTTGTCAGAGGAGGTGTGCCTGGTACCGGTCATGTCCCTTAAATACCTGTGGGCTTATTTTATACAGGTTACAGGGCTGCCCATATAGCTATCTTTGTTAACCCTCATTATCTAATTAGTAACATATTCCGTTCTATTCTAAGCTAGATCGGCTGGCCTCTACAATTCTCCATAATGAATTTTAAAATTATCAGTACCGGGGATAGGGAACATAACCATAAATATATTTCCATTATAGTTGAAGTTAAACAAATCTGATTGTGCATGATAATAAATTGCTTGAGTGCATTAAATTACATAAATAACGCCCACTTATGCCCTACATTATAAAATGCCAGTGTACAATCAAATTCATAAATATGAACCAGCCTTTTTTCAAATTTAATAAAACATTAAAAACAATATTATTGGCTCCATAATGATGTAAGAAATGGTTTTCGTTTATAATTTAATTATATAATTATAATTTAAAGTTATATCATCTATCATAGTTTGTATCGTAAACAATAAACACTTTTATAATGACCTAAAAAATTCAAACAGAACCCTTATAAAATTATAAATCTTATTAGGAACCACTTAATTTTAAGGGGAGGTTCACCTTTAAATTAACTTGAGTATGATGTAGAGAGTGATATTGTAAAATAATTTGCAATTGGTTTTCAAGTTTCTGAGTAGTTTAGCTTTTTATTCAATAGAGCTTCAGTTTGCAATTTCAGCAATCTGGTTGCTAGGTTCCAACTTATCCTAGCAAGCAGTGGCGGAACTACCGGGGGAGCAGGGCCCAGGGCCCGCACCCCCTCAGGACCCCCCGGCAGTCCGCGCACCGATGTGCGGCGCATATTCCCGGCAAGTTCTCGGGTGTACGGAGGGGGGCGGGGGCCCGGCTGCACGTCCTGCGCCAGGGCCCGCCCCCCTCTAGTTACGCTTCTGCTAGCAAGCATGCATTGATTTGAAGAAGAGACTGGTATATGAATAGGAGAGGCTGAATAGAAAGACGAATAATGAAAAGTAGCAATTACAATAAGGGGCAGATTTATCAAGGGTCGAATTTAAAATTCGAATTCGAAATTCAATTTGAGTCTTTTAAAAAATTAGATTTTCGAGATCTATTATACTCTTGCCCTTTAAGAACTAAAACTCGACTATACACCAATTTTGAGTTGTGTGCAGCCTTCCTGACACTCAAATCTTGTTTTTAAAATTCTAATCAAATTTGATTCGAGTTTTCGGGTCGATCATTCATCCGAGTTTAAAAAATTTGATTTTTTAATACATTTCGATATGTCGAATTTCGAGTTTAGGGGAGTTTTTAGAGACATGAATTAGAAATTCGGCCTTTGATAAATGTGCCTATAGATGTGCAGCCTTACAGAGCATTTGTTTTTTAGATGGGTCAGTGACCCCCATTTTAAAGCTGTAGAAAGTCAGAAGAAGAACAATAAATAAGAACAATAAAAAAAAACAGTGACGGCCAATTGAAAAGTTGCTTAGAAATAGCCATTCTATAACATACTAAAAGTGAACCACTCTGTTAATGTATTTAATTACAGATAGCTGCCGAACTGCAATGGAATCAGAATACTGCAGTGGAAATTTACAGTATGCTACATTCAAAGCCTTAATGCAAAGCCAGAGTCTTATTTAACATTAGGTATTTCAGATATGTTGATCTTACACTCACTTGAAGCATTGCATCAACTTTCCAAAAAGCAGAAGGCCGGTGCACAGATGAAGATGGATTAAGATTAATACACTGATTATTCCAACACAGATATATTTAATGGCAGATCCATAGCCTTCTGGTTATCAAGGGGGTTTAATTTTTTTGCTTTAGAATGCAAAAAAAGTTGTGGATTTTAGGATCACAAACTATAAATAAAAGGGCCTTGAATTGAATTACCCTGAAAATGTACTTTGCCAGTTAGTTGGGCAGATTTATTAAAGGTCGTATTTTGAAATGTATCCACATTTTTTTTTTTAATGAATTCGAATGTACTCAAAACTCAAATGGTATCTTATTTAAAGGAGAAGGAAAGGTAAAAATCAAATAAAGTTGTATATATAGTCCACATTTTGGAGAGCTACTTACAAGAATTGTGCCTCCATATAGTTTTGCCTTCAGCTGTATTTCAATATCGTGGTAAAAAATATTGATAAGTGCTTGTGATCCCAAAGACATCCCTCTCGGTATCCAACGAGGCCGTAACAGGGCTTGCACATGTGCAGTAGTAATTCTGCAAGCCCTGCGCATGTGCAGTACACCACTTTACTTCCCCCATACGATCGATAATAAACCGGTCATGTGGTGCGAGTCAACGCCATCGCTGACTTCTGGTTCTCCTCCCCTTCATGCTGCAGTGCCAATAGGAATGATCGCTATGGGTTGCTATAGCAACGCGATCGTTCCTTAGCATATCATGTGTTTATTTTGGTCTGAACGCTTTCCAATTTCACAGGGTAGGTAGCGTTTTGGCTCTAGTATTAATACATTGGTGGATAGTTTAAAACGTACTCCACGGAGAGATGCAGCAACAAAAACAATATGCCTTGGTATTGATGTGTGTGTGGGGAAGGATTCAATTTAGTGCATGCAAACTTGACACTTGAGTGCACTGGTATCCCTTGGCACAAACAGAATAATATGCAAAAAGGAGAAGATGAGTTTAGATGTGACTTTGGGCACATGAGCTGCTATCTGCATGGACAGCTGGCTTGCTGAAGTGTATGTACCCGGTTTCACAGTGCTATTTTGTACTGCCAAACTATAACACAATAAGGCCAAGTTCAGAAAAAATATATAAAAATTTCAAAGTCATATGAAACAAAATGAATGTACAATGTGAGCGCATCACAGCTTTTACTGCAGAAACCGCTTCATTGAACAAAACTATTCATGCTTTTCTGTTTCCAGCTCCATGGCCATTTCTTGCATTAGTAAATTCATTGGGCCAAATGGCAGATTAACTGTACTATATCTGGTCGTTTAGCATCTGGGACAACAGGCTAGCTAAAGAATATTTAAAAGGGAAGTCTATATTGAATTTTATACACCAAGGGGGGAATGCAATAACAGGCAATAAAGATTCCAGTTCAAATAATCTATAGCAGGTAGTATTTATTTGTCTGCTGCTTAAAAGTGTACATCTGGTTGCCAGAAGTGACTAGACCTGGCATCTGTTATATTATATTGCTAGTATATATGATACTAATGGAGTTGTAAAAGAATTGAATAACTTAAATTGTAATCCTGCTTACGTACTGAAGAATGCAGTAAATGCATTGAATGTGCTCATCAGTCAAATCATATGGTACGTTTAGAAATCTGATATATTTTACTGTTTCTGAAATCTAAAATAGCTTCTGTCTAGTCTTTAAAAGGGAGAAGGAAGGGGCATACATGGACATAGTACCATGTGAGGAGTGGTTAATACTCAGGACAGGTATAGGGCTAAAATACTAAAGCCCATGATAATAATATGGCAGAACATGGAGTCTGGTGAGACCGTGGTATGAGGAAGTTGTGATGTGAAAGGTGTGCATATTCAGGTGCCGATTCAACCCAATTCTTAGCCACTGACTCTGATGGGGGCAAATAAGCATAGCATGAGTATCCCGTGCAAAAGTCCTGAGGTACAGAAGGTCAGAGAACTGAAGAAGGCAAAAGCAACGGTAAGTCCAGTAACAGTCCAGAGCTTGGCAGATGGTAACCAGAGTCCTATAGACAGGCAAGTGGTAGAAAGACAATTTAATCCAATAGACAGGCCAGTTTTTAGGGCAGGTGGAAGAGAGTAAAATGAGTACAACAGACCAGTAGACCATTAAAAGGGATACTGTCATCGGAAAACATGTTTAACATGCGTTAATAGTGCTACTCCAGCAGAATTCTGCACTGAAATCGATTTCTTAAAAGAGCAAACAGATTTTTTTATATTCAATTTTGAAATCTGACATGGAGCTAGACATTTTGTCAATTTCCCATCTGCCCTTGTCATGTGACTCGTGCCTGCACTTTGGGAGAGAAATGCTTTCTGGCAGGCTGCTGTTTTTCCTTCTCAATATAACTGAATGTCTCTCAGTGAGACATGGGTTTTTACTATTGAGTGTTGTTCTTAGATCTACCAGGCAGCTGTTATCTTGTGTTAGGAAGCTGTTATCTGTTTACCTTCCCATTGATCTTTTGTTTGGCTACTGGGGGGAAAAGGGAGGGGATTGATATCACTCCAACTTGCAGTACAGCAGTAAAAAGTGATTGAAGTTCATCAGAGCACAAGTCACATGACTTGGGCAGCTGGGAAATCGACAATATGTCTAGCCCCACGTCACATTCAAAATTGAATATAAAAAAAACTCTGTTTGCTCTTTTGAGAAATGGATTTCAGTGCAGAATTCTGCTGGAGCAGCACTATTAACTGATTCATTTTGAAAAAAATTTTTTTCCCATGACAGTATCCCTTTAAAAGAGGCCAATGATCATATCATGTACTTTGAAATCCACCAACATGGGTCACAGACTGGGGCAGGAACAAATAGGAATTAGGTAAGATTCAGTTGCAAGAAATGATTCAAGAACCAGGCCTCATTTTGGAACATGTCAGGACTCAGAAACATGGGTTTTACAGAATAACATGATCCCAATAAGAGAAACCAGCAAGATCCCAACAACCAATCCTAATGGGCAAGCATGGTTTATAGGATGAGCAGGTTTATGTAGTCCAGGGGTGTTCAAACTGCGGCCCGAGGGCCACATGCGGCCCAGGATGCATATGAATGCGGCCCAGCTTGAAACGCTTGGTTCCCGAGGAAATAGGAGGAGTGGGGGGGGACTCTGCCCATTGCCCAGTTAGTAATAATAATATAATAATACGTCTATTTAATATCCAGGTATCCCATATTCCAGTGTATAGCTCCATCTGGTTATCCAACTGGCATTGTAGTTCTTTTCTGTGTATTTCCTTTACTCTTACAAATCAAACGTGTTTTTGTGTATGTCATGTGTGGCCCCAGACAATTTTATCTTTTTCCAATGTGGCCCGGCGAGCCAAAAGTTTGGACACCCCTGATGTAGTCCCTTGATTAAGCAAATACATGCAGCTGGTATTAAAGTAAACTATACCCCCAACAATGTAGGTATCTATAAAAATATATTGCACATAACAGCCCATATGTAAAACCCTGCTAAATAAGTCATTTTCATAAAAATATACTTTTCTCACAGTATGTTCCATTGGTTAATCTTAAATAGAAAATTGCCATTTTAAATATAAACTATCAGATGGTTAAGTATTCATTCCAGGGGTATAGCTTTCCTTTAACAAAGAAGAAGAATCAATAGGGAGTCTGTACCGAAAACACGTGCAGATTACTTAAAAATGCAAAGCCTCCAGTGAGAAAATGGAATGGTGTGATGGTACATCGAAACCTGCAAAATACATGTTATGGTGATACAACTGATTTTCTCTGACAAGCTCTTAAAGATTCTGGTTGAATCCCAGGGGGTTCAGTCATTTCTAATTTTTACTGACAAGATTTTCTTCTCCAATACTTGTTTATTGTTAGAACCGCTCTCTCTTGTTGTCATTCATAAAATCTGTATGATATTATGATAGCTGGAGCTGTACCTTAAGGAAATGAATGGTTTCCTAACTAGACTGGGCAAAATATTTTCTTGCAGTTGCCTGTCCATCACAACACGGGATATCTACTAATGTGTCATTTATGTTGCACTGACAGCATTCATTATATGATTAACTTCACTTGAACTGGTCTTGAGCTAACTGGTGAAATATTATTGATGTAGTGCAGCAAATGTGCCAGTGATGATAGTACTGTCTATTATGGATTTCTTATAGAGATGCACCCAATCCACTATTTTAGGATTCGACTGAATCCCGAATATTTTCTGAAAGATTTGGCTGATTACTGAACTGAATACAAACCTTAATTTGCATATGTAAATTGGGGGAAGAGGGGGAAAGAGAAATTGTGTGCGCAGTGTGCGGTTAAGAAAATGTTGAGTATCTTGTTTGTGTGCAGGGTCGGACTGGACCGGGAAAAAACCCGGTGGGCCCCCGGCTCTAGTGGTCCCTGCTGGCCCAGATCTGTACCCTGGTTTTCTTCTCTGCAAAAAAAGCAGGCCTAGTGTTGATGAAGACATGCATGCGCGATTGCGTGCTGACTAGCATGCGTACATGTGCGGCGTAGGGTTTGCCGGATGGGAGGCCCTGAGGCAGCAGCACCCAGGGTCTGGAGGGGGGCCTTGAGGCAGAAGCCCCGGTGGGCCTGGGCCCCCAGTCTGACTCTGTTTGTGTGATGTATAGGGATGTCGCGGACTGTTCGCCTGCAAACTTGTTCGCGCGAACATCGACTGTTCGCCGAATGTTCGCGAACGTCGCGCGACGTTCGCCAATTTGGGTTCGCCTTAGCTGGCGCTTTTTTTTGACATTTCTCCCCCAGACCAGCAGAGATATGGCAGCTAATCAGGAAGCTCTCCCTCCTGGACCACCCCCACACCCCCTGGACCACTTCCCTTCCATATATAAACTGAAGCCCTGCAGCGTTTTTTCATTCTGCCTGTGTGTGCTTGCAAGAGCTAGTGTAGGGAGAGAGCTGTTACTGATTTGAGGGACAGTTGATAGTAGCTTTGCTGGCTAGTAATCTACTTGATACTGCTCTGTATTGTAGGGACAGAACTCTGCAGGGATTTGAGGGACATTTTAGGTTAGGTAGCTTTGCTGGCTAGTAATCTACCTTCTACTGCAGTGCTCTGTATGTAGCTGCTGTGGGCAGCTGTCCTGCTGCTGATCTCTCATCTGCTGACTGCTGCCTGTAACCCAATAGTCCTTGTAAGGACTGCTTTTATTTTCTTTTTTGTTTTTTTTACTTTGCTACTGTAAGAGCCCAGTGCTATTAGTCTAGCTGTGTTGGGGAGTTGGACTGGTGTGCTGCTCCTCCTAGTAGTTCACCACTACCAGCACCAACCAGAGTCAAAATTGTTACAAAGTATCTTATTTGCACCTGTTAGCTGTTCTGAGCTCTCTGCCAAAAGCTAATTAAGTTAGAAACTGTTTTTTTTCTGGCTGTTCAGTCCAGAGAAAAGAGGGACTTTCCAGTACAAAAGAGGGACAGGGGGTTGAGTGGTCAAAAGAGGGACAGTTGGGAGGTATGCAAGTGCCACCTAGCTGTGTGAGCTTTTTCACATTCTGTCTAAATAACAATAATAATTCCATGTCCGTAAACATCACCTGAGTGATGTTTTTACAGCAGCAATAATATATTCCGTATCCACTACTGTATACGTTGCCCTTGCAGTCATTGTTTGCCCAGTCTTTAACCAAGTGCCACCTAGCTGTGTAAGCTTTTTCACATTCCGTGTCCAGAAACATCACCTGACTGTGACATAGTGTGATTTCTGCCCTTTACAGCACAAAACGCAGCGCTGTGTCAACAATGTATTTTTCAGATACATTTTTGCCCTTGATCCCCCTCTGGCATGCCACTGTCCAGGTCGTTGCACCCTTTAAACAACTTTAAAATCATTTTTCTGGCCAGAAATGTCTTTTCTAGCTTTTAAAATTCGCCTTCCCATTGAAGTCTATGGGGTTTGCGACGTTCGCGAACCGTTCTCATTTTTGACGCAAGTTCGCGAATATGTTTTCCGACGTTCGCTACATCCCTAGTGATGTAAAGTCACATGATTTTTTGGATTCGGATTCGATTAAGCCAGGCACTTGGATTTGGCCGAATCTGAATCCTGCTGAAAAAGCCAGAATCTTGCCCAAATCCTAATCCGAATTCTGGATTCTGTGCACCCCTACTTTCGTATGTTACTTATATATTTCATCTATGATATATGCATGAAATGAATGCATTCTGTTATACTCTGTACGATACTATAAGAAGACCCCTTACACCATCAAACTAATTACTGATCACAACAGCTGCAATTTATACTTATTTTATTTCAATATGCCCCACAGACTGAAGCCAGCAGCCCTACAGAGCTCAAAGCATCACTAGCCTGTTTGAGATGCTAACAAAAAGGCAATTTGCCAGGAACATATGTGAGGTTACCCAAAAAACAGCCGATCATTACTCTTTAGTGGTCTTATCTATTTAGAACAAGAAAAACACAGACTGAAATCATCTGACTGGATAAACTAATGGTCCGGGACAAAAGACATCCATGCTGAGATCCACTAAATACAGAGGGTTGCTTAATGAAGAACACTACAACAAGAACAATTCTAGAAAATAAGGAATAACTGCATCTAGTTAGATACTGGGCCAGAAGCAAGAGGATAAGAAATACATATTTCCTAATTCAATTCCAGACTTTCACATACATTTCAATGAAGTTGACACATGATAATACAAACAGCGTCATCAGCACACTCTGGCCTCTGTGATTCCTAAAGCCGGTGCCTGGTCTGTTAGGGATCAGCAGCCTTCCTACTGTTCAGCACTGGAGAAAAAACAGCAAGTGCAAGCAGGGATCACTCTTGTGTTTTACTGCAGCATGTTGCACCATTCAGGTCATGTCTGTCATGATCGGCACCCTAAATCCAGAACAAGTGCTAGGCTCCCTGGTCATGACTCTGCTTCTTCCTGTAGCAGCCGCCTTTGGCCTCGGGAGGAGCCCTCAGCTACTCAGATGTTGCCAGGTCTTAATAAGAGGCACAATCGTTTACTAAGGATTTAGGATAGAACCAGAATAGCGTAGTCAAGCAGGCTGGGTCGGTAGAGGCAGAGTTCACAGGATAGCCTTCTTCTTCTGACTTTTTCCAGCTTTCAAATGGGGATCAGTGACCCCATCTAAAAAAACAATGCTTTGTAGGCTACACATGTATTGTTATTGCTACTTTTTCTTACTCATCTTTCTATTCGGCCCCTCTCCTATTCATATTCCAGTTGCTTGCTGAAATCGATGCATGGTTGCTAGAATTATTGGGACCACTTTGCTAAAATTGCAAACTGGAAGGTGCTGAATAAGAAGCTAAATAACTTAAAAACTATTATAAATAATAAAAAATGAAAACCAATTGCCAAATTGTCAGAATATCACCCTCATGTCACAGATGATTTTCATGTGTAAATATCAGGGCCAATGGATCAGCAACGGCAGCAGCAGAATAGTTATTTAGATGTGGTTTCTTCTTTGACAATGGGCTCTGCTACAGTACTTCCCAATGAAGCTTTTTGCTGTAATTTTCAAATAGCAATTACATGTGTCTGAATACAAGTAAAAGTGAAAAATTGGCATTCACACATTACTGAAGTGGATTCACTAGCTTAAAATATTCTTAATAATTACAGTAAAAAAGTAATTTCAATAGAATTTGAAACACATAACATCAGGCAGATTTTTATCAGGCTTTTGTTAACTCTTAGTAATGCCTGCATTATCAGTTGCTCATGAGAGAATTAGAAGAAAATCAAAGGATTTGTTAACTCACCAAAAACTAATATAATTTAGTAAGCATTACACATATTGTATGTCACCTAGTAGTGCAAGTTCTAGTGCAGCTGTAAACAATGATTTCTTTAAACTTCAGAAGTAAAGCAAAAATAATATAAAAAATAATACTAGCATTATAGCACTATAGCAAAGATGGGGGCATCTTTGGTACTTCTTACACTTTTTTATACTTATACTTTCATAGAGCTGGTAGAACCACACTAAAACACACCCCATGTCTCTTTATACCTTAGTGTATATGGCTTAAAGGGGTTGTCACCTTTGAGTTAACTGTTAGTATGATTTAGGGAGTGATATTCAGAGACAATTAATAATTTTAAATTTTTTTGTGGTTTTTGAGTTATTTAGCTTTTTATTCAGCAGCTCTCCAATTTGCAATTTTGGCAAAATTACCCTAGCAACCATGCATTACATAGTTACAGTTCAATTATGTTGAAAAAATACAGTCCATCAAGTTCATTATAAATATTAAATTATATATACCCATATCATACTAAGTATAGAGTTTAGTATCACAATAGCCTTTGCTATTATAATAAATCATCCAAGCCAAAGCTTTAACAGAATCACAGCATCACCCGGCAGTGCATTCCACAACCTCACTGGCCTGACTGTGAAGAACCACCCACGCTGCTTAAAATTAAAGTTCTTTTCTTCTAGTCTGAAGGAGTGGCCTCTGGTACGGTGATCCTCTTTATGGGTAAAAAGGTCCCCTGCTATTTGTCTATAATGTCCTCTAATGTACTTGTAAAGAGTAATCATGTACTCTGGCAAGCGCCTTTTTTCCAGAGAAAACAACCCCAACCTTAACAGTCTACCCTCATAATTTAAGTCTTCCATTCCTCTAACCAGTTTAGTTGCATGTCTCTGCACTCTCTCCAGCTCATTTATATCCCTCTTAAGGACTGGAGTCCAAAACTGCACTGCATACTCCAGATGAGGCCTTACCAGGGACCTGTAAAGAGGCATAATTATGTTTTCATCCCTTGAGTTTGTAGGGACCCGTAGGGTTAAGTCCACTACGGTCTGAACCACATGGTGGAAATCCCCTTTCTGTGCAGCTACAGGGTCTACCTAGAGCTTTGGGAGGGGCCGGAGCTTTGTCTTAGTGCAGCATGTCTGGCAGATACCTTTCAATATATAGGAGATGCCATGTGCTCACAGCCATTCCGGCTTTCACTTTTGCTGAGAGAGGGTGGACAGAGATTTGCTGATTTTATTTCACTGAGGATAGTGAAAAAGAATCTGGCTGCAAAGATGTAGGGCCAGGAGCCTTGGAGGCTGGGGCGTGGCAGCCCCAAGCCTGGGAGCTAGACCAGGAGGGTCTAAAGTTCAAAATTGCCAAACCTGGACTTTGTATGCAAAACCTGGACTTTATATGCATATGGGAGCTATAGTTCAGCTATCGATCAAGAAAGTGTGTGCTCAGCTAGGAGATTTTGAAACCTTTAAGGATGCCATCACGTGGATGCCTGTTTCAGCTCTGTGTGAGCCCTTGTGTGAGTCTGCCTGGGAAGGGTGGAGAGAAGGAAAAGGATCCAGTGTGTCTCCTATTGTGATACAGGCTTTTTGTGTGCCACGTGGGAGCAAGTACCTTGTCCATTGGGAAAGGTATTTGGGCAGTAGCGCTACCTGGGACCAAGTGTGCACTTTTGGGAAAAGGGACTTAGACTCTTTGTCTGCAAAGGAGTAGAGCAGAACTTTGACTTGAAGGGAGGCAGCAGGACTGGACTGTCACAGGTTCCCCAGGGTAGTGAGTCATGCTATGTAAATGCATATTTTTACTATGACTATTTACTTTGCCTTTAATCTGCACTTTCTTTAATATAAAGTTGATATTGTTATACAGCAAAGTGTGTGTTGAATTTTTTCCTAACAGGGCCACCCGCAGGTGTATTCCCGGATACCATTAGGCGGAGGCACTGCCAAGAGAGGAACTTCGCAGTACCCTTTCACCTTGCAAATGGGACTCAGGACCTGAATTGGTAAGACGGTACGACCTTGGCACCAGGGGGGTCGCCAAGAGAGTGTTACAAGTCAATGCCCTTTTTTATGCAAGACATAACTTTATTTATTTAGTGGCCACAGAATGACACTGCCCAGAATTAGACAACTTGTTATCTACAAAAAACCCTAGATCCTTCTCATTTAAGAAAACACCCAACACACTGCCATGCAGTGCATTGATTTGAAAAAGAGACTGGAATATGAATAGAAGAGGATCTGAATAGAAAAACGAGTACTAAAAAGTAGCAATTACAATACATTTGTAGCATTACAGAGCATTTGTTTTTTAGATGGGTTCAGTGACCCTCATCTGAAAGCTGGAAAGAGTAAGTAGAAGAAGGCAAATCTTTAAAAAAACTGTAGAAAATGAATAATGAAGAGTGATTGAAAAATTGTTTAAAATAGACCATTGTATAACATATTAAAAGTTATCTTAAAGGTGAACCACCCCTTTAAGTTAGTTTTTTTTGTGGAATAATTTTCATGCCAGCTCAATAATTTTATGCACTACTATTAGATTTTAGCAAAGCTGATGGAGGGGGTAGTAGTTATGCAACAGTTTTAAACTTTGGCTGTCCCTCTAGGATCCATCAAACTCTTTTTTGCTTCCCTACTTTCATTCTCCTTCCTTGGAACTGCGGTTTAATAATGTCCTCATTTTACCATAAAATCATTAGATATATCATGCAAATGTAATCATTTACTGTATCTTTGCAATTAATATACAAATACTGAAAGGTTAGCAATTATATTTCTCCTATATATATTATATCCATGCAATCCTACAGTGTTCAAAATCAATTACCTACCTGCCTGTTGCTTCTGCTACAGGTATGGGATCCACTCTCTGGAAACCAGTTAACCAGAAAGCTCGGAATTACGGGAAGGCCATCCCCCATAGACTCCATTTTAATAAAATAATTTAACATTTTAAAACATTTTCCTTTTTCTCTGTAAAAATACAACAGTATTGATCCAAACTAAGATATAATTCGTCATTATAGTAAGCAAAATAACTCTACTTGGTTTATTTAATGTTTAAATCATTTTAAAGTAGACTTAAAGTTACAGATCCAAATTACAGAAAGATCCCTTATGAGGAAAATCCAAGGTCCCAAGCTTTCTGGATAACAGGTCCCATACCTGTTTTTTGCCTACTTAGACTTACTCATCAAATGCATTATACTATACTGCCATGTGAGCCAATCAGCAAAGTTTTTTATAATTTACAAAGCATATAAAAAGGAATGGAAGAGATTATAGTCGTCATAAGAACATTTGTCTCTGTCAATGACTTAAAAAGAGATCATTTAATATGTAATATAAAAGTGCATATTATATATCTCTATTAAGCTGCAACCCTAAGGTTTATGTAATATTCCAACATTCAGATAATGCATAGTTAAATCTGGGAGGAAAGAATGCAAACGATTAAAGTGTCACTCACCACCTAAGACTTGCGTCAGGTCTATCACTCATTCCTTCTTGGAGTAAAATGCAGAACTCTCTAAGTGCTAGCCAGGAGTACACACAGAGTCAGATTACTGCAAGCTCTCTGATTGGGGATAATAATTATTATGGGAGGATCCCTGTGCTATACAACGGGTTAAAACATGGAATTCTAGGATTTTGCAATTCAACAGTATCTGTGGATGGATATGCAAATATAACTATTTCATTTGTACATTGACACCTTCATTCCTTATCAACAAACATTAAAAAAACCCAGCAATGCCAGCTTGAATGTGCTATCTGAGCTAAGATTAATATCACATTACTTTTTTTCCTACCCTTACACCAAACAAAACAAACCCTCATGCCAGGGCTGTGGATTATGATGAGTATCCAATTTTCTGGGGATTTCATTAAGTAGCTACAAAATCTCAAGTGTATAAATTGCAGGAGTGTCAAATCTGTTCCTAATGCAAATGACTTCTGCAAAGTTGCTTCATACATATGTTTTGTAGCCTTCTATCAAGAAAAAAACATCTCACAGCTTCAAATAAAAAGCAGCTGGCAGCTGCACCTTGATGGCTCTAATAAGATAATGCCAACGTTGTGCATGATATGGATCTGATTAACACTGCAGCATGCACCAGAAACAATACAATGTGCAAGACTGTAAATATTTCATTTTGCAAATGGAAAACATTAAGGAAATTATGAAAAAAATGGTGTGTTTATCCTCAGCAACATATTACAGCTGTCTTTGGACATAGAAAATGCTCACACCTCTGCCTCCCTTGGGAGTCAAAATGCTCATCTGCCTACAGTCTTTCCCCCATTAATGTGACTATGCCATTGAAGCTTTTTGGGTACATGATAGTGAGATTTATGCTTTTAGATTAGAGATGTACTGAATCTAAGATTCAGTTTGGGTTTTGACCAAGATTCTGCCTTTTTCAGCAGGATTCAGCTGAATCCAAGGGCCTGGCCAACCAAATCTGAATCCTAAAAATCAAGTGATTTTTTCATCACATAAAGTAAAAAAATATCTTTACCCCTTCATTGCCCTAATTTGCATATGCAAATTAGTGCTCGGATTCTGTTCAGTTTTCTGCTAAATCTTAATGACATCATTGTGGATTATGATAAACAGATTATGCTGATTGGAGCAACATTCCAGAGGATGTAAAGCGAAGCAAGATCCTATGTACAAGTTATTCTGAATTGCGAAAGCCAGTTGGATGACTGGTGAAACGTCTTCAAGAAAAACACAGCAAGTCCAGTTGATTGGACTTATTTCTATAGATATACCATGACCTGGATGAATGAGAACTTTCACAAACATAATTATTACCATTATTATTATTTGTTGTGACACCTATGTTGCATGTAATTTATGGGCATGGGCAATCATGCCACCTGAAAGTTGTTTTAATCTAAGAATGGCAAATGTATTGCATAGCATGGACAAGTTTTAAGGTTCCATTTGCAATCACTAAGCACAACACTAGGCACAACATGTCGGGCAGGATTTTTTCAAACATAAATGCTCTGCTTGGGCAAATCTGTACTAACACCGCACACCAATTTGATGGCTGTGCCTCTGTGGTGAATGAGACACCTCCAGTGATAAGGAGGTAAGCACAGAACCTTAGTTTTGCCCCTATAGTGCTTGCTGTTGTCGAACCTGAAATGCAAACAATTGAAGGGCATGTTAATGTCATGTCCTGCCTAGGTACATATAGACAGTCTTGTACTGGCAGATGAACATGTTCTCTGACCCCAGTGATATCCACTATAAATATGAAGGCACAATCATTTTTATAGTGTTTTGAAATGCCCTCTACCCCCAACCCAAATGCCTTCTAGGTTTTTGAGAACGTTTTTAGCCAGGGTGAAGTATGAGACATGTTATCAGGGATGTGATGAAACTGGCAATAAAGAAAATGAAAAGTTATTGAGGATCCAAGGGAGTACATATCCATGATACAGCATAGCAGTGTTATTAATCTTTCTACTGTTGCACTGTTATATGGCAAGATTTGTATTTCATTGTCTGGCATTCAGTCAGTGTACAATGAAACACAGGCTGCTTTCCAGAACTTCACTTGACACTTTCAATCATTTAGCTGGACTCGTTGGCCATCATCTGCTCTACTTGAAAACCTACTCATGTTTCTATTGCAGATGGATTATTTTACAAGGGATCTGTTTTTCAAGTTAACTTTTTTATAGGAAAGCTTATTCAATGATTAATTGTGCAGGTTATTAAGGTGATTAAGTGCTGATGAGATTTAAAGATTTAAAGCCTTGAGTATTCTCTTTATAGGAGGCTTGTACATAGTGAAGCTGGTCTTTCATTCATGTTAATGCATGGTAGCCAGTTTTAAAAAAGTTAAGGATCAAGGGTTGATTTGGTTAAAGCTGGTAAACAGTTAGGGGGTTATTTACTAAGCCCCGAATGCAAAAATCATGAAAAATTTGTGATTTTTTTTTTTTAATAAAATCTGGCTTTTAAAAAAATCACGAATTTTCCGGAATTTATTAAACTCAGAGGCTGGAAAACTCTGAATCTGAAATCCCGGCATCTCAGACCTGTTGAGGTTACATATTAATCAATGAGAGAAGTCCCAATGATTTTATTAATATGCGCCGGGAGGTTCGGGCAAAAATCAGAGGTTTCGGGTGAAAACTCAGAAAAAAACGCGAAAATCAGATGAAACATCCGAAAAAATTGTGAAAATCTGAGTTTTTACCGCAAAGCAAATTTTCTGGAAAATGTAATAATAAATAAGCGTTAAAAACTCGAGCAGCTTAGACAATTGTAGCAGACAATATTGAGATAAGTAATAAATAACCCCCCAAGATTGAGTTGTACTGTGGCAAAAAAATCAGAATAGGCAGCAATGGCACAGACACATTAAGAAGCCAAAAAAGGATTTTTCACAAACCTCACCACTCAACCACATGCCTGCTACTTCATTAAGATGGGAAGAGATCAGTTGTTGGAGTTGTATGGAGTATGGATGGAGTCAGGACCCTCACCATGCCTCTATTCTATTTCCCATAGGGACTCTTACAAATAAAGTTCTACACTCTGATTATTATGATCCCTACCTCCTACTCTTGTATTAAGTAGTAAATTGCAGGTATAATAATATTTTGGCCTATTTTAAAGGAAAACTATAACCCAAACAATGTAGGTCTCTATAAAAAGATACTGCATAAAACAGTTCATATGTAAATAAACCATTTTCATAATAATATACTTTTTTAGTAGTATGTGCCATTGGGTAATCCTAAATAGAAAATTGCCATTTTAACGAAGGGCCGCTCCCTGGGATCGTATGATTCACACAAGCAAACCAAACAAACCATACATGTTAGGTCACATAAGCCAATTAACAAACATAGTTCTGTCTTTTGCTTCCACACTTCCACATTACAGTTAGAGCTGCAGTATCTGTCGCTTAAATATTCATTTTGGGGGAATAGTTTTCCTTTAAGCTATAATAGACTATGTCCAGCTAATAACGGGCAGAGCAAAGGTTACATTTGACTTAACACACAAAGCAGGACCTTCACTATGGAGAATGTACCAAGGGAGGTAGTACTACAACTCACATAGGATATTGTGTAAAAAAAAAAAAAAACAAGTACGCCAGGAGGTTCTTGCAGAAAATTGACCAAGGTTTATTGTCAAAGATAGTGATCCCCAGAGTTAATACTCACAATCCATAGAGGCAAGATGTAAATGCCAGGACAATCAACAGAAACAGCACGATGTGACAGTATGTGGAGTATGTATTGAAGGCAAAGCAATTCTGTTGGGTTTATTTAATGCTTAAATGTTTTTTTAGCAGACTTAAAGCATGGTGATCCAAATTACAGAAAATCACTTATCCAGAAAACCCCAGGTTCCAAACATTTCGGATAAAAAGAGTTTTGGAGAAACTGAGGTGGATTTTTAAAGCCCACTGTAATCTAAAGCATTACATGTTTTAAACAAGCCCTAGTAGATGCTGTGGTGGAGCAAATTAAGAGGTCTTTAGTTTACTCATTTTACAGCAACTGAAACCTCCCACATGCTTCATTTGGCCTCTTCGATTATATTGAATTAAGTGTCCCACTTATGACTGTTAGGGCCTTATTTATCACAATCCAATACATTTTATTTAAATAAAAACTTCAGACCAAACTAGCATTCATGACTGGACCTTATTTGTTATTAAAAAAGCTTGACTTAATCGGATTGGAGACAAAGGCAATAAAATCGTGCGAAAACCCAAATTGTAAATTTTTTTTGTTTTGCAGAAAAGCCTGAATTTTTTTAACTCCCCCCCCCAGACCACAGAAACTTTAAAAAAAACTTTCGAATGTTTTAGTAAAAAAACTAAAATGTTTGAGTTTTTAACACTTGGACTTTAGTAAATAACCCCCTTAGTGTCCTACAAAGCATGTTGAAGTAATTAATAATTTGGGCAAACTTTATTTCCATTAAGTAAACTTTGCATAGTATTTCCATCTGCTATATTGGGATATGGAGCTTCCAGGGCCAATTTTGTAGATGTTTATACCCAGAGACATCCTGAATCTTCAAATCAGGACAGCAACCCTATGCATTTGTCATAGACTAATCCTCCTGGATGTCATAATAAAAGTTTTACACCATTAATATTGGGGTTGCAGTGGCAGCAAACTAAGAAACTTTTGTTTGTCTCAGTATAACTTTAATTTCAAAATGATGAGCTGCCAAGGTAATAATGCTATGGCCACCTTGCAGTTGGTTTATGCTTTCACAAACCTCTATGCATTTGTATAAATATAGATATCCGTATTAGTTGCCAGTTGCACTCACCAGAGACTGCAGAAGTTTCCGAAGGTCAAGATACAGTACAAGCTGTGTGATGGGAAGTTCTTGCAGCCTGCACCTTAGGACATAACTGTTTGGAAGCCTCGGCCTCAATGATTAATCATTCAGTAGATATATCTGTACTCTGAATGGCTAATGCTGGTTCCACTTAGTTTAAAGATGCAACTAAGTGACATTATCAGAACAACAGGTGTTGGTGTCAGGGCCCTCGACACTTATCAGTAAGTAGCTCAGTGCATTATACTTTAGTTCTTCTTCAACCTTATTACCAACCCTTGCTATATCTGAAATTGCAGGCGTTTTTAACGAGGGGGAAGCCGTTTAAGATCTTCTGAAATATGTGTTCCCATAGAAGTAGAAAATCTAATTTTAAAAATTAGGTACAGTACATAAATTTGCCTTATAAAACATCTTAATCTACCTTTACATGGTATGGTCCATTTACCAAGGATTATTGCAGAACTACAGTAGGTTTGCAAGGCACCATGAGGTTATGCATGGCATACTTATTTCAGTTCTGAAGTGATGTGGCCCTTTGTACCCAGGTCAACTGATGCCATGTCTGTGCTTCATGAATCCTTTAAAGACAATAAAGGATTGGTGAAAAATGGGGGGCTCTCTGTTGATGCACTCACCTTCACCTTTGTCTTCTTTATTCAGAAAGACTCATACTTAGCATTGTAGGTACCATTTACTACACCATGCACCAAGCTACATACTTGAAAGAGTTAAACATAAACAGCACTTGTGATTTTTATATTTTAATCTAAAATAATAAAATAAGAAGGCTTTCTCCACAACAACTGGGACAGGTGATGTCGTTGAACACATTTATGACAAATCCTGACAACATGATCAGGTTTAATAAATGTGTCAATTCATTAAAAAAAACTTTTCTAACAGTTTTGATAAATGAGAAAAATATTCAGGATTCCTAATAATAATAATGATGGTTGTGAACCAACCTTTTTTTATTATTATGGCAGTATCCCTCAGTTAAGTCCTGCTTGATTGAAGATTTTATTTGAGGTTGTTTTTTTTTTTTAATTTACAATCAAAGTCTTCAAAACTCTATTCTGAGCATCCTAATGTGTGTTTAAGTTTCTGCTTGCTAGCATTAGTGGCATTGCAACTATGGTTTCCTCTGCATTACAGGAATGGTGGCAATAACAAAAAGACAAATATTATAAAATCTGAATTGCATGAGACATTTATTGAACTGAAACATAAGAGCGAGAAAACACTCGCTTTATAATCATGCACTTTCCCACTAAATCCCTGTGCAAATATTAAGCAATATATTGTTACCTACTGTGTGCCTCATCAGTAGCCATAGTAATAATGGAAAGCTGGGCAAGCTGAGTGAAGCAAATGGATAGCACTAGAGCTTAATTGATACTTAAATTACTGTGACATGTACAAATACAGCAATATTAAACATAAGTGCATATTTTTTTAGATAGGAAAGCATTTAGGTATTCATTCAGTAATGAGGTCAGCTCTAGCTAAACACAATATAACCCCTGCAATTTGCAGAGAGAAATATAGTTTGTACTCATGTATTTATAAACCAAGGTAAAACTTTGTACAGTACTATTATGAAAACAGAAAACTACAAAAAGCACATGAGGTGCTTTCTTAATATATCGGTATATATCGAAACCCACACACACACAGAACATTATGTCTTTATATTACATTAATGTTACGCTAAGGGGTTATGTATCTCATTTTTTTATTAAAACAAAGTCGATCTAACTCCCATCCACGTATTTAATTTATTTATCAAAAATCAGCTTGACAAAGTCGGTGTGGGAAAAGTCTCAACAAAATTGTGTAATAATTCGAATCAAGCGATTTGTTGCCTGAAACACTGACTTTTTCAGATTATCATATGAAAACCAGCTCAGCTCTCAGGGGCGTAACTATAGAGGAAGCAGACCCTGCGGCTGCAGGGGGGCCCAGGAGGTATAGGGGCCCCATGGGCCCTAATTCATATAAAATTTCAATAAATATTGGAGAAACAAGTCAACCCCAAAACATTTTGGGGGCCTGAAAAATAATTTGCTGTGGGGCCCAGTAATATCTAGTTACACCACTGTCAGCTCTCAACAACTTTAAATTGCAAAAGTAATATCTGCCATTGACTTCTACAGTACATGACATGGACAGGTTTTAGCCAGAATATTTTAGGATTCATATTTCTAGCAGCTTTGGGGTATAATAAATCTCTAAAAAAATTGAGTTTTTCCCTTTAAAAACTCGACCAGAAAAAAAAGGTTTAATAAATAGGCCCCTAAATGTACAGGTGACAAATACATTTGGAGGTTCCTTCTTCAGCTATTTTAGTTGACCACACAGCAATTTTCATATAGCACATACAATTGCAAGTTCATTTTGCATTTCCCTCTTGGCCTGCCACTGCATCTTTTAATTTTTTTTTTTTTCACAGGGATACCCCCTTCCCCCTGCTCCACTATTAGACAAATGTTCCCATTTCAGAGATTGTTTTTATATATAGGTACCAGAGGACCACCTCTGTAAAGATTTCACCCTACGCACGGACCCCAAATGCGGGGGGGGCTTTCTTTAATGGGAGGCTAGAACATGTCTTTGTCATTCCAGACATGTTTATAAATTATTTTTCAATGATATCATGAATGAAACCTTAGGATCAATACATTTACTCTTGCTTTTCTTTATCTAGGACTGCTTGTATGCAATTATAGGAGTTGAGTACAGCAGTTATATAAGGCCCTGAGCTGGCTCTGGAATTTAGAATTCTTTACATTACACAGTCTCTTCATTTAAATTATTATCACAATCATGTGGTACAACTGTCTCAGTATATTTAAAAAGCAATGTGGGTTTCATATTTGGTATCCCAAATCCCAGAACAGACACCAAGGTTCTAGTCACGGCTCTCGCTTCTGCCTATAACAGCCGCCTTTTGCTTCGGGAGGAGCCCTCCACTACTCGGATGCTGCCAGGTCTTAAAGTGAGGGAACCAAGGCAAGATTTCTGGGCAGACAATGAAACTGTAAGAGCAAAGCATAGTCATGGAACAGACTGGGTTCAATAATCAGTCAGCGCAGTACAGAGTCAGTATCCAGAAGAATAGTCAGTAACAGACAAAGTTCGGTGAAGGCAGCTATACAGCGGTGGTCAAGGACAGGCAAATGTCAAGGAACAGAGAAGCCAGACTAGAAGCTCACCCAGGAACTATCTACATAGACCTATGTTGGGCAATGAGTAGGAAGTGGCACCTTTATATTTTGCATCAAGCGTGATGACATCACACTTCAAATGCATCAGTCAGGAACTCAAGAACGAGGATGTGGGCATCCCCAATGCCCCACTAGATCACCAGGTACCTTTACATTACCCCCCAGAGGGGGCCACCGGACCCCTAGGCTTATCAGGGAACCTAGCAGATAACTGATATTTGAGATAGTCAGTATGGACATTGGAGGCTGGAACCCAAGTTCTTTCCTCAGGACCAAAACTTTTCCAGATTACCAAATGTTTAGCACCCACCAAAATATGTCTTCACTCTTCAGATTTCCACTTAATGGCTAGCAATTCCCTGTTACCAATGTCATAATTAGCTTCCATATGAGAAAACGTTCTTGAAAAGAAAACACAAGGATGAATTTTACAGGTATCACCGCGCCAATATCAGAAGCATCAAATTCTACTAAGAAAAGAAGGGTAGAATCGGGATGCCGAAGCACCAGAGCAGAAGTGTAAGGGGTGATGTAGGAGGCACGGTGGAGGCAGATGAGGGATGGGTGAGTCTTTCAGGCAGGGACTGGTTGTGCACACAAGAAACTGAACAGCAGGAACGGAACAGGGTGACAAGGACGTAGAATCAGAATTGGACTGAATGAAGAGGGCAATGAGTCAGACTGGACAAGATGACGTCAGGGCAAAGTCAGAACAGGAGCACAAGGAATCTTTGAATGGCCTGTAAAGAAAGGGGTTGCGTCCCAATCCAAAATGGTCTGAACCATGGTTGGCTCTATCTCTAAAGCCTTATTGTTTTATGGTCTGGGCTATTCGGATACAGGTTGGTGCAGGTCTGCAAAAACAGACCTGTGCATATCTGGTGGTTTTCAGGCACTACAGACTTATAATGCAATTAGCCTTATTAAAAGATTTGAATTTGAAGTGAAACCCTTTCCCTGGAAAGGAAGTTCTTCAGCTATAAGAACAAAATGGGCTAGGCCATTACTTTTAAGTACAGAGACTTTATATGACTCCAAACAACATCCATCTACAGCACCTAATTGAAAAAAGCAAAACACCTGTATTGTGTTGAAGCAAAATGTGAATAAATGTTGAACTTTAAGCATTAGTTAATAGGTGAGAAGAGTACTTGATCGAGAGGAATGAGCAAACAATTATAAATGTGTCACAACAAATAACTGCATTGAGAATAAATGCCAATATGAAACAAACAATATAATCAATCCAAACTCTGCTGCCACATTTAGAGAAACTGGTTATGAGTTAAACAAACAAATGGCTTAAAGTTCACAAATGGCATAGCTTCTACATTAATATTGCAACCAAACCAATTGGCAAACGAAATGGTACAGGTTACTGACAGATCAATAGATTTACGAGAACTGAAAAGGGATATGATTGATGTAGATACAGACATGTTTAAGAAATAATGCCCACAGCACACCTCAAGATTTGATTTCAACATAAAGGTAATATTCTTTTTTCTTTCAAAAAGGCTGTTTACTGAGCCTCTCAAATTACCGCTGCTGCTGCTGATTCCAGAGATTCCAGTAGGTGGTTCTTCTAATCACAGTCAACGTATTTAACTTGAAATCCCTTTGCTTTCTATAGTGTGTGGTGCACAGATTCTCTGTAATGCAGAGAGATTTCAAGTCTTAGGTGATGGGCAGGTTGTCTAATATAGACTATCATGGTATTTATGCCTGTGTTTAAAAAAAATAAAAATTTATATATATATATATATATATATATATATATATATATATATATAATGGGATCCATTATCCAGAAACCTGTTCTACAGAAAGCTCAAAATAATGGAAAAGCTGTTTCCCATAGAATCCATTTTATCCAAATACTCCAGATTTTTAGAAATCCTTGTATGTGATCCAAACGAAGATATCATTAATCCTTTGTAAGACATGCCAGGAAATCTTCTGAGTTTCTTACCTCCCTTCTCTTCCTGCAGGAGGGGAAATAGGCAGGGCCAGCGCTGATGTCATCTTTCTTAAAGTGACACTGGCGACTCTCTCAGCATCGACGCTGAGCGTTATGACATCACAAGGCAAGAGATATGAATTTTTGATGCCAAATTATCTTTAAATAGCCAGTTCTCCATTTCTGCAGTGCCCAAGCTGGCTTCAGTTGTACTGTTCCTGCTCAAGCGTATTTTTGACTTTGACTGTTTTTGACTCCTGCCTGTTTCCCGGCCTTGATTCCTGCTGCCTGCCTAGACCCTTCTGCCTGATTAACTATGCTTTTGCTTTTTGCCTTATCCTTGTTGGTACCTCATTTTGGACTTTTTGTTATCTAAACGTACTCTTCCTCTGTGGTCCCGCAGCAGAAAGCCCAGGGCCCCAAAAGGGCATTGGTAAACACCAGAAAAGGTTCCAGATTGACATGAACGTTACATCCTTATTGGAAGCAAAACCAGCCTATTGGGTTTATTTAATATTTACACAATTTTCTAGTAGAATTAAAGTATGAAGATCCCAGTTACAGATCCGTTATCTGGAAAACCCCAGGTGCTGAACATTCTGGACAACAGGCTATATATACAGTATATATCGTTTTTTGGAAGTTCAGATAGTGTTTAAGATTGAGAACCTTTTTTCCCCTACATTCTTAATCCAACTTAATGTCAAGAAGGGGGGTATTTTCTGTTTAACATGGCTTATGCCCTGACAGAGAAAATTTTGCATTCCACAAGCAAATATTTACAAGGTGAATCATGCTTATAATGGGAAATGATCCCTCGATTATCTTATCTTTCATCTGCTATACATCTGTAATTGTGCCTAGATTGTAGGTCTCACTAGGCTGAATGGTTCCAGAGGAAGAATGTCTTTTCTTTGCTGAAGGTGCAAAGCCAGCCTCAAATCATTGCTGGATGCCATTGGGAAGGTTTCACATTCCTACGTTAATTAGGTGGCTGTTACAGTAACTTGAAATTGCAATTTGACTTTACAGTAGAAAGCTGCCAAAAACTTTAATGGCTACATGACTTGAAAAGGAAAATTAAAGTAAATCACAAATAGTGTTCAGAAGTGCACTTTTCTACTAAAAAATTTCTATTTGAAGTTCCACCCCTTTCCTAATGTAGCAATATTTTGAAAGGTTCTGTGTTTTATAGAAAGAAGTGGCTGGGAAGGAGAAGGTTTTCCTAACACAGGAGCAGTTGAAGGGCATTGTTTCAAATATGTCTTCTTGGCAAAGGCTTCTACACTACATACTGCAAAAATGTACTCTGTAAATAAATCCCTCCTAATTTGTCAATACGTGATGGTGCTATGCTTACATGGTCCTGAATGAAGTGCCACTAAGTTCTCATGATTACACTTGGTTCAGCAAAAGTAAATTGAATAGAAATTCCATCATAACTGGAGTTTCTTCATTCTCATTCATCTTTAAACATATACTGTATATACATTTATATGCTTGCACACATTCAGACATACATCACTTCCTTTACTCTGCAGAGAAATACATATGTAAATGTCTTGAGCACAGCTGTACATAAAATGCAGAGCTTTGCAGGATCAGAAAAGAAATAGAGGGCTGTGATATCTCCCATGGGCCTCTCAGTTTACTTCTATAACTGTTTATGATTTTTTATTCCCAGCATTAAGGTCACTTGGCAAACTTGCCCTGCCCATCTTAGATCAAGGTAACAAGCTATTTTTATCACACCGTACATCCTTTATTTTAGACTAGCAACAGTAATAAGCGTAATAAAAGATTTCTGTTTATCAGAAGAATAATTTTATGAAATACTTATACCATATATATATATATATATATATATATATATATATATATATATATATATATATATATATATATATATATATATATATATATATACAGAAAAATAAACCGCACCAACAGGACTTTTTATTCTTTAAATTCCTTTTTTATTTTGTACTAAGTCCTGTTGGTGCTGTTTATTTTTCTACTTATACTTATTGTTAGTTTTTACCAGCACACAGGCATTGGAGTTTGTTTGACCGTGTGCACCGTCTCTAATTTGCATTTCTATCTATCTATCTATCTATCTATCTATCTATCTATCTATCTATCTATCTATCTATCTATCTATCTATCTATCTATCTATCTATCTATATATATATATAACAACAAAAAACCGCACTCACAGGACTTGATTTAGTGCAAACAAAGTGGTTTATTCCGATGTTTCGGCTCTAACACTCAAGCCTTCTTCAGGAACTTCCTGAAGAAGGCTCGAGTGTTAGAGCCGAAACGTCAGAATAAACCACTTTGTTTGCACTAAATCAAGTCCTGTGAGTGCGTTTTTTTGTTGTTATTTGTATCATTATATAACCAGCAACCAGGCAGTTGCCCAATTTTTTATGTGAGTGCTCCAGTTTGCTTGTATATATATATATATTTCTGAAGTGGCACATTTTTTAAATTTCTATCCGGAGTAGTGCAAAGGGGCGTTGAGCACATGCTGGATTATTAGGACCGGAAGGTGGTGCATGGTCCGTGTAAGGTAAGGGGGATGAGTGGTCCATCATCTTGTGTAAGCAGTGTTACCTATGCAGACTAAGCCTCTAGCTGCATCTTATTCAATCTGTAAAAGAGATTATGTAAAAAATAAGCACTCATTTTACCCATGTTGTCTCTCAGTTACTGTTTTCTCCTGTTGCATTCCTGTACAGATGCACAGTATAGTACTTATTCTTCACCTTTCTCTCATTCTGTAATGCTTATGAGATAACTGTACTAGAGTATTTATAGGTGTGATTTGAATCAGCTCTACATTTATTTATTGGGATCCAAATCAATTGCACCTCTAACTACATGGTCAGGTCACTTTGTTGTACAATCTCTCCTTGTCTTTAAAAAGTCACTGAAATACTTCCATAAAAGCCAAATAAGTCACGTGGGCCAGAAAACCTTCCAGCAGAGGAGGAAAGAACCAAAGCACAAGGGTAACAAAGAAAAAATGAACATACAATAGCATTACAAGGATCCATACTGTTATGTCATTTGCAATAAAATAGATATTGATGATTTAGCGCACAATCCTTTCTCTACACTACAAACAAATCATTGGGGCACAAGGACAAAATGATTTCAGCACAGACGGTGTGAGCAGTAGGTTTCCTCCAGTCTTACCAGCCATAATTATAGTTATTATTGTGAAGAACATAACAATCAAGGCTACTATTATTACAGTCCTTAGTCTCTGTGCCTCACAGCCGTCATTGTGATGTTTCATGAGTTCTACAGAAAAGAATTGCATTTTAATATTATTCACAAGCTTTGATACCTAAATTTGTTGGTTGAAGAAATATATCTGATTTCATTTTAGCTCTGTCCTGCTCTGGGGTTGTTAAGGTGCTTGGAACAACCACCCTTATATATCCAAGATATCCCAGATAAAGGGGCACATTCACTTACTCAGGCACAGTAACCAATTTCGAGAACAATTGCCATATTATTTCCCACAATGTACTGATTTTTTCTAAGAATTCTGGTGTCATTGTGGACATAAATGGGTGATCTTCTTGTGTCTACTGCAGTTGCATCAGACTCACCAAAATGGATGCAACTGTGCATGTACCGTAATTCAGACACAGTTGTACCGAATATTTAAAGTCTGTCTGGCATAATTTTTGGTGTTTGTGGGTGTCATTTCATTGCAAGAAGCACATTTTGACCCAAGTGAATGAGCACTATAGTGTCCGTAGCACTATCAGTGAAAATAAACAAACAGTACTATCCCAGCTCACCAAAACAATGGTCTGGCAATGACCAATGGAAAGGGGCTACACAGAGGTGCAAAATGTATCCTGAATATACAACAGGTTCTGTTCTGTTAAAAACAAGAACTATCTATTGGAAGGCAAAAGCAGGAATAAAATGTGTTGTAAATATTACTCAAGGCCAGTAGTATCCAGCAAGCATACCTTTGTAAAAGTAATGTTTCAATGCATTTTTCATTGGAGTTCATCTTTATGAACCTGCTCTAGCAAGTAGGTCTGATTTGAACATAGTCTGTTCGTAAATTCGTAAATTCATCCTCTTCATTGTGCAATTTATATGCTTATTTTGGACTAATATGTGTCCCTTTATAAATGCATATTGAAATTATTTCTACACATGTAATTTCTTTTAAATGACATATTGTTTTATAGTGCTGCTTAAGTATAGAATAACACAGTCCCACCTCCCTCCTCAGCCTGGAACTGGAAGCTTACGATTTGCCTGGTAAGTGGGGGGCAGTGTTTTTTTCCTTAGCACACTCTTCATCTTCAGTGTGGTTTTTGAATACTTGTTGCTTTATTTATAAGGTCAGATAATTGTAATAAGATTCTACACAGAGTCCAAGTATCACTTGGTGTAGTGTAATGTCACGTGCAGTGGTGTAACAATAGAGAAAGCAGACCCTGTAGTTGCGGGGGGGGGGCGGATCACAGGGTCTGCTTACTTTTTACATGTCCTTTCCTGACAGGGAGCAGGCAGTGAGCAAGGCACGCCCAGTCGCTACCAAGTGAGCGGGGAAGAGGGAGTGGGCCGGGGGAGTGTGGTCGATGCAGAGGGATCGTGGCTAGTGCCAGGCCCCTCTGAAGATTTTTTTTTTATGGGGGGGTCTAGTATTTAGTGGTTACGCCAAATTCATTTGAAAACTACTTTTTCCTTCTTTACATCTGTATATTTATAGGGGTCAGGGCCCTATATAAAGGTCTAATAAGGTTATAAGCCTTCAAAATCAGAAGCCCAAAAGTCTCACTAGTAAAATAAAAAAGTTTCTCACTTGAAGCTTTTTTACCTTGTTAGCACTGCATCTAGTCAGCCAACATGTTGGAAAAAGGAAAGTAATACTCCATTGCTCATACTTTAAAATCTTAAAATGGCACTATTTTTAAAACTCTTAAAGAGATACTGATGTAACCCTTTGTTGGTACACTCACTTACTTTGGCACAGTTGCTTTAGCGATCAGGGGTCCTGAGCCTCTTTGCATGAAAGATACTTGGAACTAGGATTTACAACACAGTGCCTCCACCTAGTGGGCACTGAGGAATCATACGTCAGGGGAATTCCACCAGGAACAATGAACACACAGTTTGCAGTAAAACAAATATAAACTTTATATAAAATTTAAGAGAAAGCTATTTGGCATCAAATACACAATACACTTTTGCCCTGGGGACACGTGGGGACCTAACTCACTATTAGGTATCACACTGACTGTCTCTCACACAGTCCTTTTATCATCACAGTGAAATGCAATGCCCCTCCCCAAGAGCTCTTATACTCCAGGTAGTGCTACATTTCCCAAAGTACCTCTCCCTTAATAGCTACTCCCATTTAGTAGGTGCACAAACAAGACCTGTTCTCACACAGGGCCCCCACACTTATAGCCTTGCCAACATCCTTCCTTGGGTGGCTCACTCACTGGAGTGCTCTCAGAGGCATTCATACTGGAGATTAAACTCTCAACAGCAGCATATTTCATATTTAAGTCTCTAGCAGCTTGGCAAGGAACAGGAAAACAGCAGCCTTTCTGCACTCCTGGGTATTCTCATTCACTGATTCTGGCAGGATGCTGCAACAGGGGCTCTTTTATAATCTCTCCCTGTCAGCCCCTTCCTGGATCCTCTGTTCCCAGATGCCCTCTGGGGCTTCCAGCCAATTGGCTACTCCTTTGCTTGTAACTGGGCTTGATGATGTCACAGAAATTAAACATTTTTTACGACTATCGTAACATTGTCTTTGCATGGTATTTATAGTTTGCCATTTTCCCGATGCTTACCTATCTGATCCCCATTTTCCTCTATGAGGGGGCTGCCATATTTGTGCAGCATTAGTTCATTAGCATTAAAAACTTGAACTAACAGCTTGAGAAGGGACAGTCAGGTTGGCAAAGCAGCCCGGTTTAGGAATTTCAAGTAGTAATTACTTACAGAAGTGGCCCTATCAGTGAAAAATTATCAACATGACCTTTAGGTAACTTTTAGGGGTTATTTTTCAAAATCGGAATTTATCTGAAATTTAAAAATAAAAAAAGTCCTACCAAACTAGAATCCACAAATTTACCTTATTTATTATTTAAAAAAGCATGATTTAATTTGGGGAAAAACTCCAATCATGCGTGTTTTTTTTTGGATTTGTACCTGAAAAGCCCAAAATAGTTGGATTTTTGAATTAATTCCAGAGCAGACCACAGAAACTTCTAAATCTCCTATTGACTTATACAGTATAAACAGACAGGTCTGAAATGGCAAATTTTCAGATTCTGACAGGGATGGTTCACCTTTAAGGTAACTTTTAGTATATTATAGAATGGTCAATTCTAAGCAACCTTTCAATTGGTTTTCATTATTTATTTTTTATAGTTTTATAGTTATTTGCCTTTTTCTTCTGACTCTGTGCAGCTTTCAAATGGGCGTCGCTGACCCTTTCTAAAAAGCAAATGCTGTGTAAGGCTACAAATGTATTATTATTGCTAGTTGGTATTCCTCATCTTTCTATTCAGCCCCTCTCCTATTCATATTCCAGGCTCTTAGTTAAATCAATGCCTGGTTGCTAGGGTAATTTGGACCCTAGTTACCAGATTGCTAAAAATGAAATTGAACCGAAAAACTATAAATAAGGAAAAATGAAAACAAATTGCAAATTGTCTCAGAATATCACTCTCTACATCATACTAAAAGTTATCTCAAAGGTGAACAACCCCTTTAATGTATGAACAGTATTTTTTTCACTTTAAGGAGCCTGGTCACCCTTACTGCTTACACTTCCTCTGCAATCCTTCCTTTCTGTCAGCTTCTCTCCCATAACTTCTCTGCAGGACTTCCTTCCTGTAATCTCACACAGCTTCTCCCCCTCCCTACACAGAAATCACGTATATTGGTACAGGTATTCATAGTCTCCTTAAACTTATATACAGCTGTTACTTTCAATGGCCCAATGTCCATGGAGCTACCCAGCTGTATAAAATAAATTCAGCTTGCTGGCTCATTGACCCATCAAGCAGACATCTTCCAGGTAACTCTACTGAAAATATTGCTGTTACATATATCCCAAGGCAGTCTTTCACTTTTAGCTACGCATTTGGTAATGTATGAGAAACTAAATGTTATATAATTAATTCCTCCACAATATTTTAATGAACTGTTTTACAACTTTTACCACTAAGGGGCCCATTTACTAAGGGTCGAAGTGAATTTTCATATTCAAAAACTTCAATGGGTACTTCGACCATCGAATAGGCAAAAATTTGATTCCAATTGAAAAAACTTCGACTTCGAAAATCGAAGTACTGTCTCTTTAAAAAACTTCGCCACCTTAAACCTGTCAAATTGCTGTTTAGTCTATGGGGGACCTCCTATAACCTTTCTGAGTGTTTTGAGTAGTCAAAGTATTTTTTTTGTAAAATTGTTCGAATAGTTCGATCCGAACAAATTAATTGAATGATTTTACTTCGATTGAAATGGGCGTTTTCGATCGAAAAAATAATCAGACTAGTATCAAATTCGATGGTTGAGTTTCGAAGTTTTTTAACTTCGAAATTCGACCCTTAGTAAATAAAAAATTGAAGGTGCCAGTTGGTACAATATGCCCCCACCTATCTGTATTGTTATCTGCCCCAGATACAGGGTGCTGGCAGTAAGGTTTTAATATGTCAGCAAGATCAGTACAATTATGCCAATAATGTAGCATCTCTGGCAAAGGTTCCGGGGGCACCTGACATCTAATCTCTGAACCTTCTGACACAACATAACCTTAATGAGAAAATCTGATACTGAGTAATTATGTAAGTAAAGGTTGTCAAAAGTATTTTATTGTATTATCAATAATCTTTTAAAGAAATGATGCACTGCTTGTGTATATAAATTGCAGAAGTTACATGAGGCATAGTGCATTTTGCATGCGTCGGCTGATCCTATTCACGAATAAACAAATGCCTCATTAAAAAGTGACTCCTTGCCTTTATATCAATTGTTCTATGGTTATATGTAAAAGATTGTTTTAGTTTGATAATGCTTCAAGACATCAAATCTTGCAGTGTTAAAATCAATTTTAACAAAAAAAGTATAACACTCTAAAGGGATTTAACCAAAGCTTGTCTGTATATATTTTAAGCACATGTGCAGAATAACATGTAACTAAAATTACAGGCCAACTATTGTGCTTGTTACTTTGGAAATGATTGTATGGTAACTGATCTAATGTATTTTATGACAGTTCATTGCCCCCTAGTGGCATTATTCCTTTTAGCCATACTTCTAAGGTAGCAGCCTGCATGTGCTAGCTTACTGATTCACAATGCTATATTACTGGCCTGAAAGAAATACAACCTTTACGCTGAGTTTTATATTCTCCGGCTGAATATAAAACCAACCTGATGCACAGTTCTGATGTACTCTGGCAAGATATATAGCTATATGTTTTATAGTTTATTGGCAGCCTTTGTGAAAATCTAACATGGTGCCAGCATTCAGTAAATACCACACTAAAACCCTGATTTATAATGCCAGCCTGTCTGAAATGTCATACTGATGCCCAGTTTTTTTGTATATATTTTCTGTCTGTGTTATATACCACTTTAATTCTCGGCTTCCTTCATGACGTATTATTTACACTGATGGACAGTCACTGAGGTAGGGTGCATGGGAGTGTAACACTATTTTGTACTATACAGGCCAAACGGGGTTAAGGTCCAGCTAGTGATTAAAACATGGGTTACACGTCACTCTAACACTTAAAGAACTAGTAATATCAAAAAAATTGTTAGTATACCACAAAAAAGCAAGACTAATTAAACTTTAAAATCGCACAGCCTTTATTAAGAAATAATGAAACTCCGCTTGCGCTCCTCTTCAGAAAAGGCGCTTGATTTCTCCTCCCTGCCTTCCTTATAAGAGGTAGCCAGGGAAGAGAAATCGAGTGCCGCATGATGGATCATCCCTGTGTCGCCTTTTCTGAAGAGGATCACAAGCAAAATATCGGAAAGTTATTTCTTAATAAAGGCTGTGTGATTTTAAAGTTTAATTATTCTTGGTGGTTTTTTTTTTGTGGTATACTAACTTTTTTTTTAAAAAATTTGATGTTACTGGTCCTTTAAGGCAGGGCCGTCGCTAAGTGGAAGAATAAAAGTGTTGTGTGGTATAATCACAACTCCCACAGGCTACTGTGCAATAAAAATATAAAATAATGGAGGTCAGTATGTTCTTGCAGGGGAAAACAAAGAGTAACAGTTTATTTGTCAGATATTTATCAGAGACAAATGACCCACAGGGTTACATGCAGTATAAAGTACCAGCAGACTATGACAGGCAGATGAGACAGCTGAGAATGTGACTCCCATAAAGATGTAGTCAAGTAGTAATGCAGATCTCTAGGCAGATGTACCTTGAAGTGGTCCAGATCCCACCCAGCGGAGTGGTCAGGGAGAATAAGTCTAAGCCTGACACCCTATCCACAATGGTCCCTTCACTAAAGGCAATCTAGGAGCCTTGGGAAGCTACTCCCTGCTACAGATCCTTGATGGAGCACAAAACTGCTCTCTCTCTCTCTCTCCTCTCTATATTACTCTCCTAGAAAATACTATAACAGATCTAATCCTGTCTCTAGCTAACCTCATTCACGGGGTCCCTGCTTCCGACTAGAGGTACTGGTCCTTCTAGGGCAAAAGGGCTTTACTAGGCCTTGGTGTACCCAGGCTCAATGGGAACATCCAGATGGTTAGGACACCAGAAGCCAAAGAGGAAGATCCACCATTTCCATACACTGTAATAAGGTGTGGCAGGAGAAATTTACTTACTTTGAAGTAGCAAATGTTATACTCCTAATCAGGGCCGCCATCAGGGGGGGACGGGGGTACAAGTGTCCTGTGCCCCGCCCAGCAGTGCTGCACTCTCCAAAGAGCCAGAACCCCCTTGACAGCGCTGAAGCCGTGCGGCCATTTCCGAAGTCCCGAACAGCCGAAATGCGGAAGTGCCGAACAGCCGAAGTCCCGAAGCCACAAAAATAGACGAAGCCGAACTCCTAAAGCGGCGAAAAGACCCGCAGTCATGAAAACAGCCGAAATCTAAGTCCTGAAGAGGTGAAAAGACAGAGAGTCACGAAAGGAGGCGAAGTTGAAGTTCTGAAGCCATGAGTTCAATTCTACTGAACACCAATTTGTGTTTTTTTATTTTTATGAATCCCCTGGCCACCAATGTATTATATTCTATAGGCCCCTGCCACCAATGTTTTGTTTTTTAAATATTCTTTGTGGGCCCCAATTTTTATTTAACTTGTAAGGGGGGCCCTGGCACCAATGTTTTTTTTTTTAACATCCAGGGGGGCCTTGGTCACAGCTTCCTGTATCCATTTCAATGAAAACAGTGATTTTTGGCCATGCTAAATTCATGAGTCATGGAAATACAGGAGGCTCAGCAGGTCCATTATTTATGTGGCACATGTTATTTATACATAATGCAAGCTAATCTGCAGTGCTATATGCATTCACCATTAAATGTATACATAACATATTTGTCAGCAGAGAAAAACACAGTCTGAGCATCAATATTTATAAAAAAATCTTAGAAAACAAATAAATGACAAATCAAAAAGTGAACCATTTTCTTAAAACTGTGACCGATAAATTATTTTACACACATTTATATAGCTCATATAATGTCCAGATAGCAGTAAAGAGCATAGCTGTATAGATGATATTTTTTGTGTTTTTCTAAGCTATATTTCACCACTAGGCTATACCCTAAGCATAGGAAAGAACTGTAAAGAATAAATTAGATGTATTTGAACAATTACTCAAGCCTGCTTCTGCAAATGCACTGTGCTGATAATGAACAAGTGTTTACATCTACAAATCTCACCGAATCCACTATAAAAAGTTAGAAAACAAATAACAAATGTGAATATAGCTATATAATATAATATAGAATGCACTTATACAACTATACATAAATAACAATGTTGTAATTAACAGAGATTTTACACATAACGAATGTACACTGTAAATGTATTGCAGGGCCCCCCGGCAGCTCGCACGTCGATAATTTCCGGGTGCACACCGCCGATCCGGGTGCGCACCGCCGATTTCCGGGCGGAAACTCACCTAAGGAGGGGATGGGGGCACCAGGATGGGGGGGACCTGGCTCCATATAATCCATGGGAAGCTGGTGCACTCCAAAAAATCATAATAATGCCTGGGTGCTGGTTAAATGTAGATAAATATCAATAAGCAAAAAACGCACTCACAGGACTTCTATAGTGAAAGAAAATTCAATTTATTTCAACGTTTCGGCTTACAACTTAAGCCGTCCTCAGGAAGTGCAACTTCCCCACAGTAACCCTTGGGATTTAAACACCCAGATATTATCTGTTGGTGGTCGGATTTAGTAGTTGTGCCTGTGTTTGTAAGTAATATATAAGCTATAGCAGGTACTTTTTGGTTAAACAGCAACTAAGGGGCCTATACTGTATATCATGCTGAGTTAAAAGGACAGTGAAGCATTAACGATGATGTTGCCCAGAGTAACCAATCAGCAATTAGATTTCAACAGTTAGGGTAAGGCCACACAGGGCGTTTTGGGGAGATTTGGTCGCCTGGCGACTCATTTTTGCGGCAACCAATCTCCCCAAACGCCTTCCCGAAACGCCTTCCCTGAAAAAAAGCTGGCGCAAATGACACGCAACGATTTGTATTCCGAAGTCGCCCGAAGTTTCCTCAAGGAAACTTCGGGCGACTTTGGAAAACTAATTGCTGTGTGTGATTAGTGCCGGCGTTTTTTGTATTTTAGCTGGCGCAGAGTCAGGGAAGGCGTTTGGGGAGATTGGTCGCTGCAAAAACGAGGCGACCAAATCTCCCCAAAACGCCCAGTGTGGCCTGACCCTTAGAAAACAAAACCACAAAGATCTGATTGGTTGCTGTGAGGGACATCACCAGTAAAGTTTCCTTCACTTTTTACACAGCATGATAAATAGACTCCTCAGTGTAGTAGTAGATCACAGACATGTTTTTAAGAAATTGGCAACTTGGGAGTCTTTTTGTTCCTACTGAAAAAGCTGTTGTAGCATAGTGGATAGGAGGTTCACTAACAATGTAGGGCATTTGTGTAGTAGGGCACAAAGTGAAAAATGCAGGTGATTTCATCTTCCACTGACTAAAATGCAGAGAATTTTAATGTCAGTTTGCAAAACACTGCAGATTCGCTCATCACAGTCAACAAGGCTTGAAAGTAAGCAAAAGGTTTTATTGGTAGCCCAAAAGCAGAAAAAGGTGCCACAAAAAACATCCATAGACTCTAATTAAAATTGCTACAAAAAGTTGCCCATAAACCTTAATGTGTTTTGCAAAATTTTCAACATTTCATGATTTTCTCAGATTTTCACTATTTCCATATTAAAACTCAAAACAAACTATATTCATAATTGACAACACCCACTTTCTTTGCTGTGACCCTAAGAGTGTGTGCCCCCCACATTTCATGACAAACAGTTTTTGGCCCCCTAGCACCTCATGAATGCACAAGTCTTTCATTCCTCCATACTCATATCACAGGGCTCATCATGTTTGTTACAGGAAGTGATTCAATTGTTTACATATTTAAAACAACCAATTAGTGCAACACAACAATTAACACTTTGCTTTATTTAAATCACACTTTGTATAGTTAATGAACACATCATTTCAGTCATCTAAAATAGTACGTAGGCCACATATTTAAAGTGAGAAAAACAAAGATTGTTAAATGTGTTGTAAATTGTAAAATGTATTAACCTGGTTATAGCTATATATATATATATATATATATATATATATATATATATATATATACTGTATATATATACAGTAAATGTATATATATAATTTATCTAATTTATTTATGTAAGCTCAGCATATCATAACCATATATTTGTTTATTGTTTCACAAGCAGCAAGCCATAAAAACTCTGAGAATATTGAAACCTGCTACTATGCTTCCCTCATCTCTCTTTACACCCACATGTCTTTGACACAAATTATACCCTACAATCGTATGTTTATATAGATGAAGCAGGTTTAATTAATGCACCTGGAAAACACATCCACACCCTTTTTCTCCCACAGAAATATATAGAGTAGCTTATTGTCTCTATGTGCTAGATTCATCAATAACATTTTTATGCACCAATAAACATTTCACTTAAAGCTATTTAAAGCCAACACCTACATGCTACTTCTTTCTATATGTATAGAGATCATGTGTGTTGGACTCAGAGACACGTTAGTATGGTGGACAGAAACAATACTATATTACAGTCCATCATTCTTTATCAGTATTTAGCCCTATTTATGGAATCACTGTATATAAATACTGCCTTACTGTTCAATCTAAGGGGGTTATTTACTAAACCTCAAATTTATCTGGTCATGCTTTTGGAGCAAAACCTAACATTTTTCATTGAAAAAAACTAAATTTTTTCAAGATTTATTAAACCACAATGCTGCAAAAAGCCTGAATCTGAAAAATCCACCATTTCAGACCTGTCAAGGTCCTGTATAAGTCAATGGGAGACCTATCTCAATTTGAAGTTTTTGTGGTCTGAGCTTAGTGTAGCCCGAAAATCTGACCTTTTGGGGGGTTTTCTGGCAAAAACACCAAAAAACCCTGAGCGATTGGGGGGAAAAATAGAAAATTTTGATTCAATTTTTGCTCAAATTTATTGACTTTTTTCGCAATACAATTAATTTGGGTTATTTTATTAATCAATAAGGTCAAATCAAGCATAGGAGTTTGATCATGTTTTTTGTTTTTAAATTTAAAAAATTCAGATTTTACTAAATAACACCCTATGGGTCAGATTTATCAAGGGTTGAAGTGAAAATTCGAATTTACGAGTTTATTTTTGGGGCATATTTATCAAGGGTCAACTTCAAATTGAAAAAAGTCGAAATTCGAATTCTAAAAGACCAACCAAAATGAAGTCAAAGTTTTTTTTTGGTTGAATAGGTAAATTTTCGATCGAATAGGTCTGTATTCGCTGAATTCAAATCGTACGAATCTAAGGAATCGCGCATTCGATCGAATTCAATTTGAAGTTTTTCCCAAAAAAAGACTTCGATTTTTCAGAGTCACCAATTGACTCCAAATAGGTTCTAGGAAGTCCCTCATAGGCTAAAACAGCAATTAACAAAATGTCTAGCCCCATGTCAGATTTCAAAACTGAATGTAAAAAAAATCAGTTTGCTCTTTTGAGAAATGGATTTCAGTGCTGAATTCTGCTGGAGTAGCACTATTAACTGATTTACGTTGAAAAAAATGTTTTTTCCCTTGACAGTATCCCTTTAAATAAAACTTGACTTACTTGCCAGAATAAGTCAAGTCAAAACTTTACTTATTTTACTTGTTTTGCATACAAATTTGTGAACTTTTGGTCAGTGTGTGTGTTCTTCATATTTTTACAGATAAATGTGGTGTGCACCTGCCCCTTGGCTTTGGATGTGTTGAACAGTAACTGCTCTGTAGCACTTATTACCTAAGTTGCACAACAAAACACAGTGGGTAAAAATAAACTCACGGGGTGTGTGACTGCCAGCATGCAATATGAAGCATTGTGAAGTTTAGTAATGCAACACAATGACTGATGATCTTAGTGCATTACTATAAGACAGGTGTGTATTTATCAAGGTGTACAATATGTACCTTTATGACATTTTACATTGTGGTCATCAACCAAGGGACCTTTTTGTCAAAAATGATATGTTCAGTGACATAATGAAAGCATTCAGAGAAATGGATGGTTTGCGTCTGTTCAGCAGTGGCAACTAAGAAATAGGCTAATGCTGCATGGCAACATGTTTCAGCCACATCCAACCTTTTAAAAGCACAAATACCATGGAACCCAAACACACTATATTTATATATTCAGTGGCTATAATAGTAATACTTGGCTGCAATATAACAGAATTTCAAGCCTTGTGTAAGGTGTGCAGTCCTGTATACTCCTATGTCACAGACAAATGATAAAGAGTAGCCATCTTTGCAAGTGCACTTCATTATCCAACTATGAATCAGCTTGACAGTGGGCCAATGATTCTCTGAATCCGCTAAATAGGGAGGCCCCTAGGGTTTTGCCACCAAATGCCTTATTTAGATTTTTGGTCTCCCTGTGGTTTCCGTTGTACATCAGAACCTGCTACAACCCTTTCTAACACTGATATTGGTTCTCTTGACTTATGTGTGTCACCAGATAACAATACCAAGTGCTTCCCGTGACTCATCTAAGTTTCCAGTTTTCTGTCCCTCCTCTGTCTTGTCAGTTTTCTTGTATGTAGTCACTTAAATGTTACTGTAACAGTACCTATGCGGCGGGGTCATCCACCGCGTTGTCGGCGGGGACGACCGCCACATGGTCCACGAGTCGGCACTGGCGCCGGCGCCATCTTGGATTCTAGGGGGCGCATGGCGCGCCTGCGCGCCTCTTAAAAGCACAGGCACGCTGGCGCATTTGCGCCAGCACGTTTTTGACGCCCGTTTGGCGCGAAATTTGAACCTATATAAGGCCCATTCTGTCTCCCAGCCAGTGCCCGTGGTAGAACTTGTTTCTTGTGGTTTCCTGAGCCTAGTGCATCTGATCTGAATCTTGTCTGTCTGATAACCTGTGTTTGACCCAGCCTGTATCCTGACTACTCTAAACTCTGTATCCTGACCCTTGCCTGCCTACGACAACTCTCCTGCTTAACCCCTTGATTGACAACCCGGTTTGACCCTTGCCTGCCTGACGATTCTGATATCCGCCTGCCTCGACCCAGCCTGTCTGACCATCCTTCTGCCCAGGGCTGATCCTATCAAATGTGGGGCCCAATTGGGACCATGTTGGCGGGGCCCCTAGACAAAGTGTTGCTGGCTACTGACACACCAAGTATTTAGGAAAATAAGGGCATACAGGCACAAAATAGAAAGGAAAGGGGCAGACAAGGTAAAAGAGTGAGAGGGATGAAATAGGGGCACATAATAGGGGCACACAGGGTAAGAGAGAGGGAGGAAATAGGAGAGTGGACTGGGCCAATTAGTTTGGGGCAGACTGGGCCGATTCAGCTTGGGAGCAGGCTTGGTTGGATTGGAGGCAGGCAGGGCCTATCAAGGTTGGAGAAAAGCTGGGCCTATGGGGGCAGGCTAGATCTATGGAGTTGGGAGATAGGCTGGCTTATCAGAGTTGAGGGTGGGCTGGACCTATGGATTTGGGGATGGGCTGGACTCTCAAAGTTGGGGGCAGGCCAGGCAGCATCATGTGCTGAGGGAAATATTATCTGTGCTGCCCTGTCGTGCGGGGCCCCCAGAGGTGCGGGGCCCAATTGGTCCAATTGGCCTAAGGCCGGCCCTGCTTCTGCCTAATCCTTTTGTACCGTGACCTTCGGCCCAAAAGACTTTGCTAACAGCCGTGCCCCTTCGCCAGCCAGAACATCTTGCCTTGCAGCCCTCGTAAAGTCCAGGTGGCACCCAAGTAAGCTGAGGGCTCCTCCCGAAGCCCAAAGGTGGTCACACTACTGGTGAAGCCGAACCAAGACCAGGGTGCTTGGCATTTGTTCTGGTATCGGGTGCCGGCCGTGACAGTTACCACAGGAATTAATGAAAGGCCCTTGTACTTGTAAGTGTGTCCACGAAGATAACCTACATCCAGGGGCTAATGTTGCAAGTGCATTAACCCCCATTACTCTTTATTACTAGATAATCATAATAACAATTAGTATATATAATACAGGTATGGGACCGGTTATGCAGAATGCTTGAGACCTGGACCTGGATTTCAGATAATGGATCTTTCTGGAATTTTTTATCATCATACCTTAAGTCTATTAGAAAATAATTGAAACATTAAATAAACACAGTAAACGGATTCTGCTTCAAATAAGGGTTAATTATATCTTAGTTGGATCAAGTACAAGCTACTGCTTTATTTTTACAGAGAGAAAACATTTGGATTATTTGATTATATTGGAGTCTATGGGAGACGGCCTGTTATGTGGAAACCAGTTATCCAGAAAGCTCCGAATTACAAGATGCCCATCTCCCATATGCCCACCAGAAGTTTGGTGGTATGATTCCACATAATGCAGCTCTCAGGATGCTGATAGAAATTAGGGTCAATTTTGGTGATAAAAAGAGATAATTTTGGAGTTAGCCATATAGGGAATGTTATAAGACAAAAACATTTGTGCCAAACCAAAAATTCTCATCGTGAGAAATACATTTTTAGGACAGAGGTGGTAAACTCTGATGAATATAAGATCTGCTTTTAAAAAATACAAATCTGTGATTGGAGTGCACATTAATTGTGTTGTATTATAGAAACAACGTCAAGTAAAAGATGTAAAAGTATCTGAAAACCTATTATCCAGAAAGCTCTGAACTATGGAAAATCCATTAACACACTGTCCTTTTTTTAACAAACAAGAATTTGGTTGTGACTGATTAATGATTAGATTTTTATTTATAATAGCACTTGATATTAAAGGGATACTGTCATGGGTAAAAATGTTTTTCAGTTAATAGTGCTGTTCCAGCTGAATTCTGCACTGAAATCCATTTCTCAAAAGAGCAAATATATTTTTTTATATTTAATTTTGAAATCTGACATCGGGATAGACATGTTGTCAGTTTCCCAACTGCCCCCAGTCACTTCAGTCACTCTTTACTGCTGTACTGCAAGTTGGAGTTATATCACCCACTCCCTCCCCCTCCCCTCAGCAGCCTAACAACAAAACAATGGGAAGGTAAGTAGATAGCAGCTTCCTAACACAAGATAGCAGCTGCCTGGTGGATCTAAGAACAGCACTCAATAGTAAAATCCAGGTCCCACTGTGACACATTTCGTTACATTGAGTTGGAGAAACAACAGCCTGCCAGAAAGCAGTTCCATCCTAAAGTCCTGACTCTTTCTGAAAGCACATGGCCAGGCAAAATGACCTGAGATGGCTGCCTACACCCCAATATTATAACTTAAAAAATAAACTTGCTGGTAAAGGAATGCAAATTTTGTAGAGTGAATTATTTGCAGTGTAAACAGTGTCATTTAGAAATAAAAACTGCATACAAATTATGACAGAATCCCTTTAACTATTAGCATGGATATAAATCCATTTTATAGGCAAAGCATTGTTTTTTGCTAGCCATAATGGCGCTCAACTTTATGGAAAGAAGACATTATTGGTAGCACATTGGGCATTTTGCATAAAATTATTCTGGATAAAAGACTCCATTCTCAAATTCAGTTACAGATTCTCAATCACACAGTACATTACTGTTAGCAGACATACTAAGCAGAACAAAAGGCAATTCTGATAACTGGAAAACAGTTAAGAGAAGAACAGTTTCATGTCTCAATAAATTGCTGAGGACTTTATTTTATCTCCTTCAGTATCAGTAGTAATAACTGAGCCTTTTAAATTAGTCAATTAAAATGTTATTTTATCTTGCCATTTGCCCAGGAAATCATTATAATGCCTGAATACTGCTGGGGACAACCATATTCTTAATCATCTTCGTATCAACATGACCTTAGTATAATCCATTAGTGAACAGTGTGATGTCCATGTTGTTTCACCTTTGTTTTTTCATTACTGGCAAATAAGGTCTAGTCCAGCAGACAATGCTTCTTGTTTTAAACTGTGCTGCATCTGACACATGTTTTTCGTATGCTTCTCAGAAGCTAAAAGTATCAGATCATTGGAGAGTGAACAAGCCTATGTTTTAAAATTAAAAACTGATGGGGGATCTGACATATTGGGTGTATATGTGTACAAAGGACTTTTGCAGTCTAAAGCCTGTTGAATTGATAAGGTGAATTAAGTATCTCCTGCAGAGTGTACCCTCTACTTTGTGTCATCTAAGGGCATATCTCCTCCCAGTAGATGTATTGGGAGATCTAAGAGAATCCCACTAATGATGTTAAATTATTTTTGGGATTGTTTATTGTTAGCAAATTTGCAACGTTTCGCTTTGCCGAAAAATTTGCGAAACGCCGAAAAATTTGCGAAATGGCACCGGCGTCTCATTTTTGATGCCGGCACCCGCTTTTGACACCGGCGCCCATTTTTTTGACGCCGTTACAGTATCTTACCAGGTGAAATTTTTTTTTGACGCCAGCGAATTTTTTCTGGCGAATTTTTGCAGGCGTTTCGCTAATTCATTCACTGGTGGCTATTTGTGCAAATTCGCCGCAAATTCGCGCCTGGCGAATAAATTCGCCCATCACTATTTATTGTCCCTCTGTAGAGTATACAAGACAAGGACCTAACGGATGGATAATGTGGTGTGTCTATATGGAGAAACACACCCCATGACAATTAACAAGTGCAGGATTGAATCACTATGTTTTAGCTTGGGCCAGTGCTCCTTTCAGAAAAATGATGCACCAGTCAGGGGCAAAAAAGTAGTACAATGTCGCACAACCATTTTATTTACTTTTCCAAGGCCTTCCTGGCATATAGACTAAGGTGTGTGCAGTAGAATATGATCTGAAAATGTTACTGAACATGGGTGAGTCTAAACCCAAGGAAGGACATGCAATATATGGCCATTCAGGGTTTTCTTGTCCTTTAAGGTAAACTTCAGATTCCCCATCAGTATTTAATTTGAAGATATAGCTGTGTCTGCTCTCCAAAGATCTGGTGCTTTTAGCTTCTCAGAAGCATAGGGAAAACATTATTTTTGCAGCACCATTTGCCACAACAAGGATTGTCAGCTGGACTGGACCTTATATGTACATCCCATTGTTCATCACTAACTGAGTATACTAAGGTCATTTTTGATACCAAGATAATTAAGAAAATGGTTTTCCTCAGCACTATTCAGGCATGATAATGATACTGATAATGTTTTTCAATTTGGGGAAAAAAAAAGTTTAAAATAAATGTATTTTTAAATCAGTAGATTTTTGTGCAACATGCTAAATATATATTCCTATATAAAATGTTACTACTTTACATTTCCACTTTGTGACCCAATAAAGCATTCCCTTTGAAAGAGAACAATTGGTGGATTCAGTCAATGCTGGTATTCATTATTTTCTTAGAGGGGATAGTGTTGGATGTAACCCTCAATATTGGACTCTTTAGGAAACTATCGCCATTTGGGATTGTATGAAAGCTCTTAGTAATTAAATTGCACCTATGTGTGTGCCTCCCAGCATTTCCATTATCATAATCAGAGCCATAGTGCTCATCTGAGTGGATTCTACTGCAGATTTGTCACTGCAACTAAATTGCTCATGTAATCCAGAGCTCAGTTTAGTAATCTCTTCTGTTGCCAGCTCTCTGCTGCCCTTTATCATCACACAGTCTAGATAGAAGAATTTCTATATATGTTAAATAGTCTTATCTACAGTATTGTTTGTGTATGCTTCTCTACCATGTAATCAATTGGAAAGATGTCTGCTGTTCCCTATGTGAAATAAATATATATATATCCCCCGCCCAAACAAAGGAAAAAAAGAAAAAAGCAAAGTAAAGTTAATCCTTAAGACACCACAACAGACTGGACTACTAGCAGCCTGAATACCACAGAAACCTGCTTTTTAACAAAGCCGTGGTCACTTTTAGGGTAGTTAATTCCAAGAAAATATTGATTCACGGTCTTATAGGTGCCTATTTATTAAGCTTCTAATTTTTCTGGTCGAGTCTTTAAGGGGAAAAATCCAAATTTGTAGAGGAATATTTCTCAATAGTTACGCTCCAAAGCCACTAAAAATCCGAAAGCGAAAATACTCCAGCTAAAACATGTCAAAGTCAGGTAACAGTCAATGGCAGATGCCCCCTTTTACAATTTAAATATGTTTTTTGCCTTCATTGTGTTTAAGGGGTTTGAGCTGTTTGACGCTGTTTGAAAACCCGAAAAATGTATGGTTTTCGTGACAAAAAAAAAAGTTATACTTTTCAATTGTCGAGAGATTTTGTTGAGTCTTTTCCCACATGTACAATTTTCATTTGGATTTTTTACTTAATTAAGCCAAATCTTGGTTGGAAGTTAGGTTGAATTTTTATTTTTAAAATGATGAGAAAAAAAGTTTTAATAAATGCCCCCTTAGTGTTTATACACACAGGTTTTATAAAGAACGGCCTTTCTCAAAGTGATTATTACAGTATATAGGTTATCATGTAGATGTTGTCTTTAATAATTTATTATGCTTTTCCCAAAATATGAATACAAATAAATAAAACCTATATATTCTTTGTGCTGAATGTAATGAATTTGTATGTTTATAAAACCTATACCTGTTATCCAGAACATTTTGGACCTGAGGTTTTCCAGATAAGGGATCTTTCCATAATTTGTGTAGAGACCCTGAGATTTGGGTGTATTTATCTCAGGCATTTCCCCTTGGTAAAAGGACACCTAAGGGCCCTTTGGTTAACTCAGGCAGCTATGTCCCTTGCTGGGTCCACATTAGTTCATGGAGTTTGTCCACTAGATGGCACTGTTTGTCAATATAAAAGGGTTTAGCACCATGTGGTCTGGGTCTGTCCTGGGACTTTGCCTCACTGAGAGGTACTACAGGTCCAGGTCTGCCGGGAAAGTTAGCTAAGTGTAAGATAGTGATAGTAATACAGTAATAGTCGCTCTAGGAGTGAAAGTCAGCCCAGGGTAGCTAGTGAGCAGATGTGGCTCCAACGAGGAGGTATAGTGGGGTTAGGACCCCGTGGTATTTGAACCACTAGTGCAGGGACTACAGTGGGTGAGTTGAGGCCCAGATAGGATACCAAGACCCCAGGCTGAATACAGTGGGTGAGGTGAGGATCAAGTCCGGTGCCAAGATACAAGACCTCAGGCTGAGAAACCCATGCCTTAGTGCTTCACCAGAGGGATAGTGCCCAGTGAGAGTGGTAACTATTCCCCAAGTCTATTGTTGCAGTAACTTTGAGAGATATTGAATATTAGTACGTCTGCTGTACCTTGTACCCCCTGGAGGGAATATTGCTGTTGGAAGCTATTATATGATTACTGTGAACATCAAAGTGCTTGTGAACTACTACCTTGCCACTGTTCTCTGTTAATAAACAAGTTATAGTTTACTGCAAAGAAATTGTCTGGCTGAATATCCTGCTACATTGATCTACACCAGGTACCGGGAGTTGCAGGGAGTTGCACGGGTACACTGGGGGTCCAGGGCACACTTCAAGCAGTTTTAGCCTGGTCACACACAACCTTAATACACAGCAAATGTACACTCAAGGGTGTGCTACATTTGTCTACCAAAAGTACATTTAAACATTAAATAAATGCAATAAGCTCATTTTGCCTCTAATAAGGATTAATTATATATTATTTTAAATCAAGTATATGGTACAAAAGGAAATAATTTTAAATTTTTTAAATTTTTTGGATAAGATGGAATCTATGGGAGACTGCCTTATTGTAATTCGGAGCTTTCTGGATAAAGGGTTTCTGCATAATGCATTCCACATCTGTACTGAAGAATATTGGAAGAAATGGAACTGGACAGAGGTGTTGCATTTAGATTTAGGTGTAAGAGGTTTGGTTATATAAAGAACTTGAAAAAAGGATCACTGGGCTTGTGCAAGAAGCCTTAAAAGGCATGAGCGATATTCCAGTTGAAGATTGGAATATGCAAATGTAGGGGGTTGATAAATGTATCCCTATTTACTTTGCATTCCCCCAAAGACTGTACCCAAAGGGCACTATTAGTCTAAGGGAAGGAGTAATGCCCCATTTCCTTGGTCATAATGTGACCCCAAGCTATCCCAGACGTGGCCACTAGGCATTGTTGTGCTATGAATACCTGAGCCATGTGGGCTCAGGAGGGATTCTGCTAGAGGCTTTTGCCTGTCACTCTCCTAAGTGGATTTAAGCCTCCGATGGAGTCATCATTAGCCATGACTAGTAAGGAAAAGCTAGAACCTGTTTTAGTCTCTCTAGGAGAGACATATACATAAAGGCAATGTATATTTAGTAGCTTTGGCTCCACCAAGGAGTGATAGAAGGGATTAGATCCCAAGGGCATTGTTGCCCAGTCAGGGAACCAGAGACAGGTCAATAGGATAAATACTCCCATAAGAAGTGTTCCTAGAGGAAACAAGAGAAACACTGGATAGACTGATTGGTCATCATCATGAATATGTACTCACTATTACATCCTGATTGCCTTCTGTATTGCTGTGCTCTGTGGATACGTTCTAATAGATCAGTTCAGTTATTGTGCAAGAATCTCCTGCGCCCAATTATTGTGCACTGCATAAATTTACAGTTGTGAAAAACCACACCGTTGAGAGGGCTCAACCCCTGGGAACTAAGGTCTCATCTGAAGCACATTATTGGGGTAAGGCACATAGTTAGAGCAACGGTGCCACTCAGTTTACTGTAAGCTTACACAGACATAAAAAAGTAAGAGATTTGGGTCAGAACTACAGGCCAGCAGGGATATTAAATTGCCTCTGCCTGAAAGATTGGTCAAAACTGCATGTAGGACTAGTTGCACACAGGCTGTTTAGTAAATTAGGCAGAAAATATCCAAATGCACCATCTGTACATGTATTGTGAAAGATGTCAGAAATGCTCAATCAAGTGTTTCTAACATAAATATATGGAATGCATACACCACACTTTCCATAGATTACTATGGGAAGAGATCATAGTCAGAGAAGGGTGCTGTTTTCCATCTCAACCACCACTAATGGCAGTGGTGGTAAAACACCCCTATGACATTAGAGCAGGAGTCCCCAACTTTTTTTTTACCAGTGAACCACATGTAAATGTAAACAGAGTTGGGGAACAACACAAGCATGAAATATATTCCCGAGGTTACCAAATAGGGCTGTGATTGGCTATTTGTTAGCCCCTATGTGGACTGACCTCTGCTCTGCTTGTCTGACACCTGATTTTTCTGCAACCAAAAGTTACCTCCAAGCCAGGGATTAAAAAGCATTTGCTTTAAGGCAACAGCCAAAGGGTTGGCGAGCAAAATGTTGGGGACCACTGCCTAAGGGGAACCTTACGCACAAAGACCATTTATCAACAACCATAAAAAGGAGACACCCACCACATCAACTATAGATCATTTTCATTTATAGAAACACTGCCTCTAAATGATGACTATCCATGATTTGAGAAAAAAATCGAATTCCTAGTTCATAGTAAGAAAGTAATGTTTCACTCTTAGCCAAGTATCACTGACTTATCTGAGGCTTCTATCCTTTTTTTACAAGTTAAAAAAATATGAATTTTCAAGAAATGTATAGCTGAAGTTGATGGAGTCAAACATTTATTAGCCTAATGATTTTATCTAGAAAACCACAGAATGTATTTAGTTTCTCATCAGCTCATTTGACATTTCATCTGAATATATATTAAGAAATGATAATATTAAACTGGTGATTTGAATAAAAATTAAAAATATCCAATATGATGAAAATATAGTTTGTGGAACTTCTGAAAGCGAAGAACATTTTCTAACAATCAAAACAAGAAGCAACACATTAAATTCATGCACTTATATCAAGCTGGGAGACTAAAGGAACTATATATTATACAGGATAATAGCAGTAAATTAACTTTTTATGTTACAGACCAATAATCAGATGTTACAGAATGAGAAAAACATTTTAAAGTCTAATTATCTCTTACTTACAAACAAAATGACCCAGAACTGACTTCTTTGCCTTTCTTTTTATTGTGTCTCTAGGGATCATATGTTTTTTCCTCGGGCAATGTCTGGATCATGCATTGCAAGTGATAAAAAAAGCAAAAGAACATAGGTGCCATAAAAAGCAAACAAACAGTGAATCATAACACATATAAGAAAATGAAGAAGATAAATCCATAATTCTCCACGTATAAAGATAATTCAAGTTTTGTTGGCATGGTAATACAAAGAACAGAATAGTTTATTACAAAGCCAGCAGGAAAATAAAAAAATGATGAAAAATGAATTACTTTCACAATATTAGAGCTGTATAGACATGCATTTATTTATTTGACTTAAACAGGGTTTCAGAATAAAAATGTCACTGGCAAAGAAATAACACTGAAAGCGTTCTTTTTACAGACCAAAATGTCATTATACTCTATGCAGGGAATGAGAAATTCGACTTTTTTTTGTGAGAACAAATGCATTTATTTTTTTCTGGCTTGCAGAGTTTTTACAGTTTTAGCTATATAATGTGTGATCTCTGCAGCTTACATTCTTATTATCTCAAAACTTTTTTACTGGCAGTTAAAAGCACTGACTGGTAAAATTGAGAATCCCAGGAAACCAGTGGGAATCATTTGGTGGAAGGAAGGAAGAGTATTAAAAGGTTTAGTTATGAAATTATTATGTTATTGTTTATTACACAGATTGTTGTAGTAATGTTGATGATGCATATGAGCATTCCATTATGCTTTTCAGTTATAACCTGTGGCCCAGCTTGCACCATTGTTATTGCATTATGGGGCATATTTATTATGTGCGAGTTTTTGCTTTGGAAGGCTCTGCCATACTTCGTGCACCTACGTTCGACATTATTTCATGACAAATGCACGTATTTATCAAAATGCTAAATTTTTTTAGCGAATTTTCTCTAGCGTTACTTTCTTTCTAGCGAAACTTTGTTAACTTACTTACATCATTTTAAATATGGCGGGTACATAAAGGTCATCTTTATGTATTTATTAGTGATGTTGGTGAAATTGGCCACTTCTTAAAAATGTCCAAGGAAGCAAAATAAAGACAATAGAGATTCTCTATTGTCGTAGACATGAGCCCACCCTTAAACAAACGGTTAAAAAAATTGTAAATAACATATACAATATATAACTTGCAAACATAATTAATATACGAAAAAACGTCTGCGTTTTGTATTGTTTTATGACTTTTTTGGAGTACAGGATATGATGTCACTGACATAATAATGTTGAGGATGTAGTTTCATCTTATCAATTTGCCAGACAGAACCTGGCCAAATAGACTTTGTTGAAAGGGGTAACAAACAGAAACTTTCACACTTTGACAGTAGCGTAACTACCGGGGGAGCAGGGGGTGCGATTGGGCCAGGGCCCGCACCCCCTCAGGGCCCCCCCAGCAGCTCACGCTCCACGATTCCCGGCAGTTTTGGGTGTATGGAGGGGGGCGGGGGGCCCGGCAGCGCGTCCCGCGCCAGGGCCCGCCCCCCTCTAGTTATGTCACTGCACTTTAATAAATTTGTGCGTTAACGATCGTTCACCTGAGCGAAAATTTTCGCCAGGCGAAATCAGGAGAAAATTCTCTAGTGCTGAACTTTTTTGCTAGAGAATTGTGTTATTTGCCTTTTAGCAAATTGGCGATGTCCCTGCAAATTGCCATTTTTGCAAATTTTCACAAAAAAAGTGCTTCACTCTTTAGAAAATGTGCCTTCTTGTATAGTGACACAGCAGGTAATTGTTAGCAACTATGTTAAGGAATATTTGTTATGTTCTGTTCATATTTATTGCTACGCAGCATTATCTGGTTACCTTCCCATTGTTCTTTTGTTTGGCTGCTGGGGTGGAAAGGGAGGGGCAAGTCACATGATTTGGGGCAGCTGGGAAATTGACAATATGTCTAGCCCCATGTCAGATTTCAAAATTGAATATAAAAAAATCTGTTTGCTCTTTTGAGAAATGGATTTTTTTTTTTTAAAAGTTTTTATTTTCAGGTTTTCAAAAGAAAATAGGGTAAGAGAGAGACAGAGAAAGAAAAGAAAAGATAGGAGAGCAAAGGTAAAGGGAGCAGGGCATGCTAATCTCTTGACTTGAGTCTTATCAGTGAGAAGGGCCCCAGATACATCCCTGACTCCTGCAATTGCTAAGCGGGGGGTATCATCCTTGGCCAGTATGGCGAGAAGTTTTCCATTTTTGTCTCCCTGGCTAAACCATGTTGCTGAACGGTATAATTCTTTTTGGGAGTATTTGTCTATGTGTATCAGGTCTATGTCTCTTTGTGCATCAGCCATAGCCTGTTTAGCAGTCTCACTGGGGTTGTTGGTCAGGTCTTTTTCTGCCTCCCCTAACACAGTCAGGTCTGCCTCAACCTCCCTCCTGGCTGCAGAGATTAATGAGGTATACAGGCCTCCTGTATGTGCTTTGCAGACGTCCCAAACCGATTGGTCAGAGGCTGTGTGCGCATTAATTTCCCAATAGTTTTTTAACTGGGCAATATACCTATCCGTTACTTTAGGGTTGGAGATCCACTTTGTGGGGAGTCTCCAGGCTTGGGCGTGGGTTTCCCCACCTTTCTCAATATTCATCAGCACAGGTGAATGATCTGAGCATACCCGGTGCCAAAATGAATGCTAGTAACCATTGCTAGGAGATCGGACTTGGTCAGAATGAGATCAATTCTGGATAGGGCAGATGTAGCAACTGTGTAACAGGTATAATGTCGGAGGTGTGTATACTTCCATCTCCAAACGTCTATATAATGCGTGGAATCTCGCCAATTGCCAAATGCCTGGGAGTCATTGACACTTGGCTTTAACCTATCCAGGCCAGGATCAGGTACCATATTGAAATCACCCCCCAAATAGTTGGATAAGGTCCAAGGGTGGCCACTTTTTGGAAAATGTCGTTAAGGAGAGTAATCTCTGCTGGGGGGGGATATACATAGTCACCAAAATGTATAATAGGCCGTTCAGTCTACATTTAACAATTACATATCTGCCCATCCTATCAGGATCACCTGCTCCAAAGCAAGTTGACCCATTACTACAGAGCGTTTTATCTTGTTATTTAGCCCCCAGGTATTCCAGGACAACACCGTGAATTTCACTGACATACGTTACTGTATAAAATAAATCAGCACCGGTGGGGGGTCACCACCCGGGAGCCACCACCCAGGAGCAGTGGTATCTTCCTGTAATGTGCGGTATGTAGCCATAGGTTTCAGGCCCAGGGCAGTTCGCCCCCCCGGTGCATGCACATCATAGCAGTTGCATATACAAGATATAGGCATAGTACTCGTTACCTGCTCCCAGAAGAGAGAAAAAGAAAAGAGAAGAAACGCAAAAAAAATACACACATATCAACCACATTTTCCCCCCACCCTGCATCCCCTCCCCAACTTGGGGATACCTATATCCCATAACAGAAGAATTTTCAAACTCAGACCATGGTTAAGGCAGTTCCAGTCTCTAGTCTGTCGTCAAACAAGGGCGTTGTAGATAGAGAAAAGCATCTAGGTGCACGCACTATTGCGGGCTCCATAGTGGCCAGGGCAAAACAGAGTGACAGACTGCTAAAGCTTCTCATGTACTGGAAAAAGGAGGTTGTGAACTTGGGGTCATCTCAGGAAGCCTCTGGTGCGCTCATAAAGCCGTTCTGTAAAAAACAGGGCCGATGAGCAGGGTTAGTGACACACTCAACCCAGGAGAAGAATCCAAATCAGAGGCCCAGGGTCAATCAAATTTACGCGATGCCTTGGATGCAGCAGAGGATAAAAGTTATAAGAGAGTTTCGGCAAAACAGCAGCCGAGAAAATATACAGTAGGGCTCCAAATAATGGTAGTAACACACAAATAGCTGGTCGCATAAAAAGCTATATCTAGAGACAGTGTCACGGCTCTGTGTGTTTAGAGTGGGACAATCAAAATACCATAGTGAGAGGGTGTAACTGGGTGGAAACTGGGTATAGAAAGACATGGTTGGTAGTGAATCGTACTTATCCATGTCATAGTAAAACGAGTACTCACGGATTGCGAGGCGAGCGGCTCCTGCTGGGCCTGGCTTCCAGCCATTCATGGGCACCCGCTGGGTCAGGGGCGTAACTATAGAGGAAGCAGACCCTGCGGTTGCAGGGGGGCCCAGGAGTGTAGGGGGCCCAGTGAGACCCTAATTAATTAGCAATTTTAATATATCTTGGTAAAATAGGCCAACTTATAAATATTTTGGGGCCCTAAATTGAATTTTCTATGGGGCCCAGTAACAACTAGTTACGCCACTGCGCTGGGTGGTCAAAAAGCAGGGATCTGTCGCCTTCCATCACTTTCAATTTGGCCGGGAACAGCATCGCATATTTGAGGCCCAGGTCTCTCAATTTTCTCTTGACTTCGATAAAGGAGCCTCTTTTGTCAATTTGTCAATTGTCATTGACGTTAAAGCTCCCAAAAATCACATTTCATCCAGGTGCATGGGAATTACCATGGGTAAAACCATTAAAGTACATAACTGCACTGATTTCCCATTCACCAGAATAAAAAGGTATTTTCAAAAAGGTGATCACCACAGTTCTAGATTGTGGCTTGGGGCATGACTAGTAAATCTGTCTCCCTGTAGCTACAATAATGGCATACAGAGAGTGCTCTGGCAAATTTTGAAATGCAGCTTTTTGCACTTGCAGTAGCAAAGCTTTAGTTGTCATTACATTATATATCTTATATCAATTCACTGTATCTATCTACAAATCTATGTAAAATCTATCCAAATATTATAAAACACTCTTTCTTCTTAAAAAAAAAAGTTATTAAAAGTGTGCTTACTTATACTTTCTACATTGAACATGTATCAAAGCTCCTAGCTGCAAAGTGGAGCTGATATCAGTAGAACATTCATGAAAGAAAAACAGCTGGATTCTTATGTTTGAAAGATTTGGAACATTTGCCGCACTGCTGTTCTACCAGTCAAAAGTCTTAGATAAGTACAGAAGTACAGTAGGTCTCTTGCTAGACCCTCCTCTTTATTCAGTATTGTGAGAAACAGGGTAACACAGGAATAACAAAAGATACAATCTATATACTCCCTTGAAAGGAGCACAATCCGTTTTTAAATTCTTTTATATCCAATTCTTAGTTTTGAAGAGGGCTTTCTGCAGAATGCTTTTGTAGTGTGTCATGCTGTGGCAACATTGATTTAAAAAGTGATGTGTTTCTTGTTTAATATACATGTAGCATAATTATAATTTCATAAATATCTCTTCTGGGATTGGGTTTTGTAAATATGCATACAACTTTATAAACAGAGCAACCATAAAAGAACAATGGTTCATTTTTATATAGTTAGGGCTAGCAGAATAATTATGTCCCATTACACAGATATATATGTAGTAACATGGGCAAAACTATACCTGGCTCAAGTGACCCATGACCAGGTCTGATTTTTTTCCAATAGCACTGAGGGATTTGGTCCTTTGGATTACTGGACAAATAAATATAATAATATATAATCAGTTATAGTATATGCTATATCTACTCACTAAAACATTATTTATTTGCCAAGTTAAAAAAGTTGAAACAAAGGAGAGAATGAAAGGATTTATGATATGGCCATTCGTTGACTTCACTGGATACATGAATTAGGATAAGGGATCCCAATGTTGTATTTCCCACCAAAAACCGTGGTGAAGAGAATATAGGAGCAGGTTGTGGTATTTCGGTTGGTCATTGAATTTTAGATTTATTGACCCCCCCCCCACCGTAGAATGTCTGTTTATCATCTCATTAGATAACAAAAGGCCTTTGATTCAGTGGAGTGGGTACATCATTGGGCCACCATGAGTGGGATGGGAAATCATTCCACTTTTTTTAGATCAGATGTAGGACCAATGCCCTAGAAGGGCACACTGCACCCTCTTCTCTATACTCTGCATGTATGCCAAAAAGCCATAGCTGTACACTGGAAATCCAGAAGGGGACCTAACCTACTGTCAAGACCGCCAGGAGCGCGAGGAGTCGCGTCCGCTCCCGGCGGCGAAGAATCCAAGATGGCGGCGCCCAGGCAACCCACGTGGGTTCCGACGCCGGCGCAGTGACGCCAGCACGGCGCGCCGGTCGCAGGCGCGCTGACGCTGGCGCAAGGGCGCCAAATTCAAAGATAAAAGAACGCCTGAGGCGCCAAGATGGCGCCCGAAAATAGGATCCTGTTCCCTAAGAGATTCCTGGGTTCCCTTGCTGTTTTCCCCTGCTATAATCTGCCTGATTCCTTGTTGTGACCCCTTGCCTGGACCTGGACTTCGCTGATTCTCTGCCTGCCATAGACCCCCTGCCTGGTCCTGGACTTTGTTTGTATTCCGCCTGCCTTTTGACCTGTGCCTGGACTTTGATTATTCTCTTGCCTTACCCCTGGATACCACGACCCTGATCCCTCCTGAGGGGCTTCCTCCTAGATCCGGACTACTCCCCAGAGGGGGCTCCCTGACATTATTTTCGGGCCATGGATCCTTCCGAGGAAGCCACACCTGATGTCGGACGAGCGCTCCGCGGACTGGCATCCCGCATGGAGGACTACGAAAACCAGCAGGTTCGCATTGGGCAAGCACTCGATATCCTGCTTGCTCGAGTGCCTTCTGCGCCCTCCGCTGCTCCACCTACTGGAGATTCCCCCATGGCGGCAGCCTCTACGAACGCAAGCTACCCGACAGGTGAGCCTCGCATTCCACCTCCCCTTCGCTTCAGTGGGGACCCACAAGCCTGCAGAGGATTTGCCACACAGTGCCAAATTCAATTTGAGTTCCAACCCACGCAGTTTCCAAGTGAGTGTTCCAAGGTGGGGTATGTGATGTCTCGATTGGAAGGCAAGCCACTGGAGTGGGCAACGTCTCTTTGGGAGAAGAATTCTCCGGTGACTTATGCTGTTAAAGACTTTCTCCAAGCTTTTCGCATAGTCTTTGATGCTCCAGGTCGGGTCACGAACGCCCCTGCCCGTCTCTTACAACTCCGGCAGGGAAGCCGCAGTGTCAATGAGTACGCTATAGACTTCCGAACACTGATGGCGGAGACTTCCTGGTGTGATGACGCTTACAAGGCCGTATACTACCAAGGCCTATCCATCCGCATCAAAGATGATCTCGTCTCCAGAGAGACTCCTGACACCCTGGAAGGACTGATCGCTCTATCTATTAAGGTGGACACCCGCCTCAGAGAACACCAGGTGGAGAGAGAGCGCAGCAGACGATTTTCTCCCATGTTGGCCCCTCGCTTTCAAGGGCCGATTCTGCAAGCTCCCGCTGTCCCTGTGACTCATGTGTCCACGTCTCCCCTAGAGGAACCTATGCAAGTAGGAAAAGCTCGCCTCTCCGAGCAGGAAAGATTCCGAAGACGAATGGCAGGTCTCTGTCTGTACTGTGGTGGGCATTCCCATTTTGCCAACGCCTGTCCTGCCAAAGCCAAGGGTTTTGTACCCCGAGGTATGTCTCAGGTTTCTCATGTAGGGGGCATCACTCGAGGGCCTCAGGAGAAGTATCAAGAAAATTCACGCAGACTTCTCCTTCCTTTGCAGATTCACCTGGCAAGTAAGTCTATCTTCGAAAGGGCCTTCCTTGACTCCGGAGCGGATGGCAACTTCATGGACGCTTTCTTTGCTGAACGCATGAAGATTCCCCTGCTCCCATTGTCTTCACCCCTGCGAATTACCGCCATAGATGACAAACCCCTGGAGTTTGAATTCGTCACAATGTTCACGGCGGAACTATCTGTACAAGTTGGGGCGCTGCATCAAGAAAAACTTTCATTCTTCATCATCCCCTGTCCTTCTACTCCAGTAATATTGGGTCTTCCGTGGTTACGTCTGCATAACCCCACCATAGACTGGTCCACTGGGCAGATCTCTCGTTGGAGTTTATTTTGCCTGCAACATTGCCTTCCGCCAAAACCTCTCGAGAAGGTGAATGTCTCCACTGCGGAACTAAAGACTTTGCCCTCCACTTACAAGGGATTTTCCGATGTGTTTTGTAAAAAGTCTGCAGAGTTCCTTCCCCCACATCGCTCCTACGACTGTCCGGTTGAACTCCTGCCAGGAGCCATGCCCCCCAGAGGGCGCACTTACCCTCTCTCTCCTGCAGAGACTACCGCTATGAAGGAGTACATCCAAGAAAATCTCCAGCGGGGGTTTATCCGCCCTTCTACCTCTCCTGCAGGGGCTGGGTTCTTCTTCGTGGAGAAGAAGGACGGAGGCCTTCGGCCTTGTATAGACTATCGGGGCCTGAATAAGATCACAGTGAAAAACAGGTACCCCCTGCCCCTGATTGCCGAGCTCTTCGACCAGCTGAAAGGGGCAAAGATTTTCTCCAAGTTGGATCTTCGGGGGGCCTACAACCTCATTCGCATCCGGGAGGGTGACGAATGGAAGACGGCATTCAACACTCGGAATGGGCACTATGAATATCTTGTTATGCCCTTCGGCCTATGCAATGCCCCTGCCGTCTTCCAGGAGTTTGTTAATGATGTGTTCCGAGATCTCCTAGGAAGGTTCGTAGTCGTATACTTGGACGACATCCTGATCTTCTCTAAGGACCTTGAAAGTCATCGCTCCCAGGTGAAGGAGGTACTCTCTCGTCTGAGGAAGAACTCTCTCTTCGCCAAGTTGGAGAAGTGTGTTTTCGAGGTATCCAAGATCCCCTTCCTAGGGTACATTATCTCTCCAGAGGGATTTGAGATGGACCCCGCGAAGGTGTCGGCCATCCAGGAGTGGCCTCTCCCACTGAGTACCAAGGCAATCCAGAGATTCATCGGATTTGCTAATTATTATCGACAGTTCATCCGGGGGTTCTCTTCCCGCATTGCACCGATCCTGGCCCTCATCCGGAAGGGGGGTAAACCCAGCCTGTGGCCTCCATCTGCCATAGAAGCCTTTCAGTCCTTGAAAGAGGCCTTCACGTCCGCTTCTGTTCTCCGACATCCCAATCCTGCACTACCCTTCTGCATCGAGGTTGATGCTTCTGAAGTCGGAGCCGGAGCTATCTTGTCTCAGAGACACTCCACTGATGGAAAATTGCACCCCTGTGCGTATTTCTCCAAGAAGTTCTCATCCGCAGAGCAGAACTATGATGTCGGAAATCGAGAACTCTTGGCAGTCAAGCTTGCCCCCGAAGAATGGCGTCACCTCCTGGAGGGCTCTGAAATTCCTGTCCAGATTTACACAGATCACAAGAATCTGGAGTTTATACAGTCCCTCAAGAGGCTAAATCCCAGACAAGCCAGGTGGGCCCTTTTCTTTTCCCGATTTAACTTTGTTTTGACTTATCGCCCAGGTTCCAAGAATCTGAAGGCCGACGCCTTGTCTCGTAGCTTCACTCCGGTGGACCGTGACCCTGTGAGGCAGGAACCAATCATTCCACCAGTCAAGATCATTGCCTCTCTGTATCCCCAATTTGCCGACCAGATCCTGGCTGGGCAGTCCTCGGCTCCTCAAGATACTCCGATTGGCATGGCCTTCGTCCCTCCAGAACTTCGCCTGGCCATCCTGCAACAAACCCACTGCTCCAGGCAAGCAGGACATCCTGGTCCGGCCAAGACCCTTGAACTCTTGAGGCGCCTAGTCTGGTGGCCTGATATCCGCAAGGATGTAAAGGACTTTGTGGCTGCTTGTAATGTCTGTGCCACTTCTAAGCCTAGCCATTCCCGCCCCAGCGGGTTGTTACAGCCTTTGCCGGTTCCCTCTCGTCCGTGGACGCACCTCTCTATGGACTTTATTGTCGAACTTCCTCCCTCCGGTGGGAATACTGTGATCTGGGTTGTCATAGACCGCTTCAGCAAAATGGCCCATTTCATCCCTTTGAAGAAGTTACCCTCTGCGGTGGAATTATCCCAACTCTTTATTACGTACATCTTCCGCCTGCATGGTTTCCCGGTGGAGATCGTCTCCGACAGAGGCACCCAGTTCACCGCCAAGTTCTGGCGTTCCCTATGTAAAGACTTGGGAATAACACTTCAATTTTCGTCCGCCTACCACCCGCAGACGAATGGGGCAGCTGAACGTGTGAACCAAGCCTTAGAACAGTTCCTGAGGAACCACGTGTCTCTTTGCCAGGACGATTGGTCTGACCTCCTCCCGTGGGCGGAGTTTGCTCATAATAATGCATGTCATTCCTCCACAGGAAGGTCTCCATTTATGGCGGTGTATGGACAGCACCCTCAAGCCTTTCCTCAGGACTTCGTGTTGTCGGACGTCCCTGCTGCAGATGATCTGGCAGCCCATATGTTTGCTATTTGGGCTGCAACCAAGTCTAACCTGGAGAAGAGTGCTCTAGTCCACAAGACTTTCGCAGATCGTCGTAGAAGGCCCTCTCCTCCCTACAAGGTGGGTGATAGTGTCTGGCTCTCTTCCAGGAATATTCGCTTGAAGGTGCCATCTCCCAAGTTGGGTCCGAAGTTCCTGGGTCCGTTCCCCATCTTGGAGATAATTAACCCTGTAGCCATCAGACTTCAACTCCCACCAGAGATGAGAATCCCCAACGTGTTCCACGTCTCCCTGGTGAAGCCCACCGTCTCCAACCGTTTCTCTGGTGTCCAATCTCCTCCTCCTGCCATCTCTGTGGAGGGTCAACAAGAATTCGAGGTGGAGAGAATCCTTGATTCCAGAATCTCCAGAGGGTCCCTTCAATACCTCATCCATTGGAAGGGCTTTGGCCCCGAAGAATGCTCTTAGGAGGGACACCGTGATGTGCATGCTCCTCGTTTGGTAAGAGACTTCCACTCCAAGTTTCCCCAGAAACCAAGTCCCGGTGGTCCTGAGGCCCCCCGTGAGGGGGGGTACTGTCAAGACCGCCGGGAGCGCGAGGAGTCGCGTCCGCTCCCGGCGGCGAAGAATCCAAGATGGCGGCGCCCAGGCAACCCACGTGGGTTCCGACGCCGGCGCAGTGACGCCAGCATGGCACGCTGGTCGCAGGCGCGCTGACGCTGGCGCAAGGGCGCCAAATTCAAAGATAAAAGAACGCCTGAGGCGCCAAGATGGCGCCCGAAAATAGGATCCTGTTCCCTAAGAGATTCCTGGGTTCCCTTGCTGTTTTCCCCTGCTATAATCTGCCTGATTCCTTGTTGTGACCCCTTGCCTGGACCTGGACTTCGCTGATTCTCTGCCTGCCATAGACCCCCTGCCTGGTCCTGGACTTTGTTTGTATTCCGCCTGCCTTTTGACCTGTGCCTGGACTTTGATTATTCTCTTGCCTTACCCCTGGATACCACGACCCTGATCCCTCCTGAGGGGCTTCCTCCTAGATCCGGACTACTCCCCAGAGGGGGCTCCCGGCTCCCTGACACCTACAATCCTACAATTTAATGGAAACATGCTATTATTTAATTCAGATAGAGCACCAGAAATAACGACTTTTTCCAATGACTTTCTATTTTATGTGTGACCGTTTTTGTAATATTGAAGTGTAAAGTCATTTCTCTCCTGAAGCAGCTCTGGGAGGGGGGATCGCCGACCCTGTAAACTGTTCTAAATTCATACATTTAGATGATATATTTCTTATCTTTGTCCCTGCTGAGCAAAATCTCTGGATTTCATTACAGGCAGTTGTTAGAATTGATACAATAGTTGCTAATACTCCAGAGATGCTGCTGAGAAATGTATCAACTAAATGTTGCAAAATTGTAACAGTTTAGAGTCTGCACCTGAATTACTGAGCTGCCAGACTCAAACGCCAGAGACACGAACATTCAACTTTAAACTTAGATTTTGGGAAAAACTGTAAAAAATAAATAATGGAAAGTAATTGAAAATAGTCTTTCTGGGGAACAATCTAAAAACAACTGAATTAAAAAAAGTGTTTGGAAGGTGAACAACTACTTTAAGATGTTATTAAATAGTTTGTATTTTATACTCTGGATTGATGTATAGTTCAAATGAAACTTGGTTACTGTCCTGAGCTTGAATGGTTCAAAATGAGATAGATGCTGCCCTTAGTGGTGTACATAGATCAAAATATATTTACTCAATTCGGGCAAAACACATGCACAATAAAAAAAATTATATACTGTACATATTCACTAGAGAGTTGTCCTATACGTGTTTTCACATTGGTTATTTTTGATGCACCTATCTTAAATAAACTTGTATCATTCTTCTTTCTGATCTACGGGCAGTAAGTAATCATTATAACATGCTACTTTGTATGTATCTTTCTAGGCCATTAAATATATTTTTTTAAATTTCTATAGTTATACATTTTACACATTTTGTTTTAACTCACACAGTAAAGAAACTGCTGCTTCTTCCTTTACACTTTTTTTATGAAAAGCTTATTCAAAAGAATAACCGACTACATTCTAGTCATATTAGTGCCTTCCATCTCATGGTTCACTCCTAATACCTGCAATGACTGCATCATGTAACCCAAAATGTACTAAACCCTCTCAGTCTGACTACTGTATAGTATCTGAATGGTTAATTATTTACAAACACCAAGAGTTGTCCTGCAATTTAATACAGTAAATGCGCTGCATTCCCTGAATAAACAAGTCACTCATGCTTGAACTCTTTTGTACAAGCTTTCTTTTAAACGTAAATTAATTTTCAGAGAACATGGAACTCACAAATTATTTATGAAATGTAAATATACATGCAATCCCAAGGGAAGCACTCTGATTAGAGGGAATTTAGATTGTTATTTAATCTATAAGGGAAAGATAAGAAGGTCACTTATAATACAGGAGGCTATACATAGTTGTCTGAGAGTCAAATTGTATATAATTGTATTTAATAGAATTTTATTTTATGTCAAGGCTTATTTCCTACTAACGTTACACTTTACCATGTATTGTATATACTGCACTCTGTATGTTCCCATATAGTTATACTATAAGCACAACGCACAATTGTTGTTTATTATTTTATTTCATTCCAACTTTTATTTTGGAAGTAGACAACTAAAAATTATTTTTCTTTATAAATTTTATTTAAAATTGTTCTAGGAATGATCAGGGCACATTTCACTACATTTTGTACTTGGATAACTGTATGTGACAAATAAAAGGAGTTTTCATAAATATTCATCAAATCCAAATATAAAAAGGAACACTTATAATTTATCATTTATAAAGTTTGCGCAGCGCATATTCATTCGCAAATGGTTGTATTGCCCATATTGCCCATGTATTGTTGTATTTCGCAAATGGCTCGTAAATGAGATGGGTGTTTGTTTGTGTGCAGCCACTGTGCATGAAAATAGTGTTGATTGGAATTTAAATTCGCAATTTTAAAAACGGTTTTGCAAGTATTTTCTCTGCCTTCAAAGTCGTGGCATAACTTAAACACAGGGGGGCAAATTCACTAAGATTCGTAGTTGCGCCAGGTGTAACTTCGGGGCACTTCGCCACACTTCGCCAGGCGTAGTTGCGCCAGCGCTTCGCAAATTCACTAAAATCCGAAGTTGCGCTCAGGGGTAGCGTACGGTTGCGAAGTTGCGCTAGCGTTGATTCGCGAAGCGAAGTTAAGCTAGCGATGGTTAATTTGCATACGGCGCCAAATTCAAATGTCAATGGAGGAATACGTATCAGCACTACAAATGCCTAGAAAACCTACAAAACATCAAATAAAATTTTTATTTTGCCCTACACATGTGCCCACTGTCTAGGTAAGTTGCCATGAGTCAGGAAATGTAGGGGGGAAGGAGGGGAGCCCCAAAAAAATTTGCGATCTTTTTCAGCCTATCACTCATAATGTAGAAAACACGCCAGCGTTTTTTGGGACTTAGAAAAAATTTTGACCTTTTTTGAAGCAATCCCTATCTACTCTATTGCGCTTCGCCTGGTCTGAGGTGGTGAAGGAAGTCTAGCGTAAAAGGTAGCGTTCAGTACACTGCACGCGTTAGTGAATTTGCGTAGTTACGTCCGTAGCGATAATTTGCCAGGCGTAAGGGTGCGAAGTAACACTAGCGTTCGTTAGTGAATTTGCGCAGCAACGAAAATGCCAAATGCTAGCGAAGTAACGCTAGCGTTCCACGCTTAGTGAATTTGCCCCAGGGTGTGCGCACACAGGCGCGCAGGGCAGATATATTCACTCCACAAACCATTTTGTGATAGTGAGGGGCGAATAAGTTCGGCAGGCATGGATTTGCGGTGAATTTCCGTGTTTCACCGCACGTAAATGTTTTCACGAAACTGCATTGAAAATTCACAAGCAAAAAATACACCGTGACAATAAAAATTGTTGCTCGTCATTTGGTGCGTGCATAAAAATTGACGTGCAGAAAAATTATTTTGACGCCCATTGACTTCAATGTGTTTTGTGAATTTTTTTGCAGTTTCACGAATTATTAGGCGAATCGATCAGGACAGAATGAGCGATCACTATGTGCGAAGTTTATAAATGAGCCCCTCTGAGGGACACCACATTTATGCACCTTAGAAACTAGCAGCCAACCAAATTGCTAATCAACTTAAACAACTAGAAGGTATGCTGCATTGGACTTATATATGCCAAATAGAAAAAAGAAAAGAAAATGTCAGAATAAAACAACATTTAGGCAATAGCTTCAACAAATAATGAATTTCAAAAAAATCTGTTTTATTCAGTCATAGGCAGCCATAGGTGACCAATGACTCCAAAATATTGTAGTGGTCATTTACAAGTACAATTGCAGTGGGCTAAGGGTAACTATGCTGAGATGAATCTGATATAATTGCCGGTTTTGAGTCAAAATCATGGATGAGTGGAGGGCATCAGACACAATAATAGGATAAAAGTGACTATTGCCTTATGAGTTCCATTAAGCATCTTTAAGCAACGGAACAAAATGAAAAAAGGCAACATGTCATTTCAAACTAGTAAAAAAATCCAAAAATACTTGCAGAAAGAAGGTAAATAAGAAAATCAATAAAAAAGGCATAACTTTCTTTTTATTGTGGATTTAAAACATACATTCAAAATTGCAGTTATATACTTATAAAACTGCACCATTACTTGTAATATTACTTTAATGTTAAATCTTTTAATATATTATCCAAATGTTTTTTCAGTTCGAATGTAATTTAAAAGTTGCACTGAATTAAAGATATTTTATATTAACCACTCTCCTATTGAAAATACAGTGTAGCCCCAGCAGCACAGTTGAGCTCTACCTGTTAAAGGACATTAGTCCTCCTGAATAAGTGAATTGGGATTTTTTATGTGCAGAGCTTGTTATATCTGGTGTCCTCTCTCGGCATATTTGCACCTGGCCAATAACCCAAAGTAAATTAATTAGTTATGTTCACCCAGGTGCAAAAATATTTGGTTAACCCACTGTTAGTAAATAACCCCAAAGATGCTTTGCTTACATAGAAATCTGATGCTCCAGAATCAGGGCTGATCTCTAAGAGAATAGCTGAGCTGCTACGACTGCCTCGTATTTTCTTTGGCAGGGGGAGATTTAACATTAACTATCATTAAAACATCTCAATATTTCATATGTTATTAAAGAAAAAAATTGATTTGCATAATACAAAACATAGAGATTTTATGTTTTGATACATCCCCTTAAACGTTTTGTTCTTATGTCATGTCTTCAGAAGAAATTTACCATCAAAAGCATTTTTAACTCGAGCAGATCTATTAGTTGAAGGAGTGATTGATCTCACAAGCAAAGGCTGAAAAAGACGTAAAGAAAAGAGCAAAAGAAGTAACCTTGAGGGATAATATGAATGTGTTCAAATATATGTTATACAAGGGCAAACCTTTCATCTTTAGGACAATGCTGGAAACATCTAGGGAGAAAATATATTTTACCATAAGCTTTGAACTGTGTTTTTTGAGAGACTAATCATGTACTAATAATATTTAGTGGTGGGAATGTGGTATTCATTGTAAAGGCCGATAAAATAGATTTTTAACCGGCTACATGTTCAGGCGCTAAGGGTTATGTCATAAAGGAATTTGTTTCTTTCTCTCTAATATCCACCAAACTTTCTCTAGTTACATAGATGAACAATTATCTGTAACCATTAGCTGCCAGAAGGCTGGATAACATGTTATGTCAGGGAAGAACGGTACAGTCTTGGAACCATATTTTGAAGCAACAGTTCCCATTTATTCTGAAACCTGTTTTGCTTATCAAGTATTATTCATGTAATATACTTGTGAGTTGATTAATTAAAACCAATGGATTACTGTAAAAAATGCAAAGGAAATATTACTTTAGCTGCCCTGAATATAAACGTTATAAGTTTTATGTGTAATAGAACTCTCTCTCTGCTTCTTTTTCCTCAAGCTTTTTAAAGTTACTCTTTAAGTAAACGCATATACCATAACCCAAAGCTAAACAAACTCTCAAGCTCTACTAACTGTGTCACTCTTCTGTGTCTTTAGGTAGAAGGGCAAACCATCATAAATATGCATGGCAAATGTCTACTGAATAGTTTGATACCAAATATGCGTAGGATTAAAAAACAATTTCGCATATAGAGACCTCAGTTACCCCTAAACCTATTTTATAGATAATAAGAAAGCACCTCCTACTGTAGCTGTCACTTGCTGGTAGTATCTATTTTAAAAGAAATTGCTGAAAATTGTAAAATGAAGTTTTGTTGGCCACCTTTGAGGTGTCAGCTATTGTTTTTAGGATGCTATGAACCAGTGAGAAAACATTAAGTTTTAGGGTAACAGGCAGATTTTCATCTTTGTCCAATAAGTACTGTACTGTATGTTTTATCTGCCAAATCATGTTTTGTATTGGTCCCTGGTTGAACAAATATTAGTACTTAATGGCTAAAAATGACCAAACTTTATATTAAAATCAACCTGTCTTTGTCTTTAGTGATGGGTGAATTAATTCGGCAGGCATGGATTTGCTGCAAATTTTCGCATTTTCATCGCCTGCAATTTTTTGCAGCCATTTCACGTAAATATTTGCGGGTGGTGAAATGTGAAAATTCACAGTGAACCCATGCCTGGCGAATAAATTGTCAGGAGACTAGGGATGTAGCGAACGTCGGAAAAAAAGTTCGCGAACATATTCGCGAACTTGCGCAAAATTGCGAGCGGTTCGCGAACGGTTCGCGAACCCCATAGACTTCAATGGGAAGGCGAACTTTAACATCTACAAAAGACATTTCTGGCCAGAAAAATGATTTTAAAGTTGTTTAAAGGGTGCAACGACCTGGACAGTGGCATGCCAGAGGGGGATCAAGGGCAAAAATGTATCTGAAAAATCTGCCTGTGTGTGCTTGGAAGAGATAGTGTAGGGCGAGAGCTGTTAGTGATTTCAGGGACAGATGATAGTAAGTTTGCTGGCTAGTAATCTGTGTGATACTGCTCTGTATTGGAGGGACAGAAGTCTGCAGGGATTTGAGGGACATTTTAGCTTAGGTAGCTTTGCTGGCTAGTAATCTACTGTTCTCTTTAAACAACTGCCATACGTTGACCTTGTAGGCATTGTTTGCCCAGTTTTTTTGGACGCAGCCACTGAAGCACAGTTGCCAGAAAAAATATGCCATATAAATGCTGAAAATAGTCATTTTTCGCCATACGTTGACCTTGTAGACATTGTTTGCCCAGTTTTTTTGGACGCAGCCACTGAAGCACAGTTGCCAGAAAAAATATGCCATATAAATGCTGAAAATATAAATTTTTTTGGTTGCAGCCACTGAAGCACAGAGGCCAGAAAAATTATGCCATATAAATGCTGAAAATAGTCATTTTTCGCCATACGTTGACCTTGTAGACATTGTTTGCCCAGTTTTTTTGGACGCAGCCACTGAAGCACAGTTGCCAGAAAAAATATGCCATATAAATGCTGAAAATATAAATTTTTTTGGTTGCAGCCACTGAAGCACAGAGGCCAGAAAAATTATGCCATATAAATGCTGAAAATATAAATTTTTTTGGTTGCAGCCACTGAAGCACAGAGGCCAGAAAAAATATGCCATATAAATGCTGAAAATAGTCATTTTTTGCCATACGTTGACCTTGTAGGCATTGTTTGCCCAGTTTTCTTGGTCGCAGCCACTGAAGCACAGTTGCCAGAAAAAATATGCCATATAAATGCTGAAAATAGTCATTTTTTGCCATATACGTTGAGTCAAGGTATGGCAAAAAATGACTATTTTCAGCATTTCTATGGCATATTTTTTCTGGCCTCTGTGCTTGAGTGGCTGCGGCCAAAAAAACTGGGCAAACAATGCCTACAAGGTCAACGACGTTGACCTTGTAGGCATTGTTTGCCCAGTTTTTTTGGCCGCAGCCACTCAAGCACAGAGGCCAGAAAAAATATGCCATAGAAATGCTGAAAATAGTCATTTTTTTGGTCGCAGCCACTGAAGCACAGTTGCCAGAAAAATTATGCCATATAAATGCTGAAAATATAAATTTTTTTGGTTGCAGCCACTGAAGCACAGAGGCCAGAAAAATTATGCCATATAAATGCAGAAAATATGCATTTTTTTGGTTGCAGCCACTGAAGCACAGAGGCCAGAAAAATTATGCCATATAAATGCAGAAAATATGCATTTTTTTGGTTGCAGCCACTGAAGCACAGAGGCCAGAAAAATTATGCCATATAAATGCAGAAAATATGCATTTTTTTGGACGCAGCCACTGAAGCACAGTTGCCAGAAAAAATATGCCATATAAATGCTGAAAATAGTCATTTTTCGCCATACGTTGACCTTGTAGACATTGTTTGCCCAGTTTTTTTGGTTGCAGCCACTGAAGCACAGAGGCCAGAAAAAATTAAACCAGTAGGGTTTGCACCCTAGTTTGTAACGGTGGCGGAGGGAGGAGGACGCTAAAGGACAGCTGTGTGTGGAGTCATGAGGCTTGAAGAGAAGGACAGCTGCATAGAAGTCAGAACAAGTCTTCCGGCGTGCAGTAACCCTCCGAGATCCACCCCTCATTCATTTTAATAAAGGTCAGGTAATCGACACTTTTGTGACCTAGGCGAGTTCTCTTCTCAGTTACAATCCCTCCTGCTGCACTGAAGGTCCTTTCTGAGAGCACACTTGAGGCTGGGCAAGACAAGAGGTTCATGGCAAATTGTGACAGCTCTGGCCACAGATCAAGCCTGCGCACCCAGTAGTCCAGGGGTTCATCGCTCCTCAGAGTGTCGATATCTGCAGTTAATGCCAGGTAGTCCGCTACCTGCCGGTCGAGGCGTTCTTTGAGGGTGGATCCCGAAGGGTTGTGGCGCTGCCTTGGACAGAAAAACATTTGCATGTCTGACGTTACAGACCGGCCAAAGGGCTTTGTCCTTGCAGGTGTGCTCGTGGCAGGATTACTGGCACCTCTGCCCCTGGAATGTTGATGAGTTCCTGAAGTGACATCACCCTTAAAAGCATTGTACAACATGTTTTGCAGGCTGGTTTGTAAATGCCGCATCTTTTCGGACTTGTGGTATGTTGGTAACATTTCTGACACTTTATGCTTGTACCGAGGGTCTAGTAGCGTTGCGACCCAGTACAGGTCCTTCTCCTTAAGCCTCTTGATACGGGGGTCCTTCAACAGGCATGCCAGCATGAAAGACCCCATTCTCACAAGGTTGGATGCAGAGCTATCCATCTCCGCTTCCTCATTATCAAGGACTGCATCATCCACGGTCTCCTCCCCCCAGCCACGTACAAGACCAGGGGTCCCCAAAAGGTCACCACTAGCCCCCTGGGAAGCCTGCTCCTGTTGGTCCTCCTCCTCCTCCTCCACAAAGCCACCTTCCTCCTCTGACTCCACTTCTGGCACCTCTCCCTGCGTTGCAGCAGGTGCCTGGGTTCGTTCTGGTGATTGCGACCATAAATCGTGCGCTTCCAGCTCCTCGTCACGCTGGTCTACAGCCTCATCTGTCACTCGTCGCACGGCACGCTCCAGGAAGAAAGCGAAGGGTATTAGGTCGCTGATGGTGCCTTCGGTGCGACTGACCATATTTGTCACCTCTTCAAAAGGTCGCATGAGCCTGCAGGCATCGCGCATAAGCACCCAGTAACGGGGGAAAAAAATCCCCAGCTCTGCAGATCCAGTCCTACCACCCAGTTCAAAAAGGTACTCGTTGACGGCCCTTTGTTGTTGCAGCAGACGTTCCAACATAAGGAGCGTTGAATTCCAGCGAGTCTGGCTGTCAGAAATCAAACGCCTGACTGGCATGTTGTAGCGCTGCTGAATGTCAGCAAGGCGTGCCATGGCTGTGTAGGAACGTCTGAAATGGGCCGACACCTTTCTGGACTGGGTGAGAACGTCCTGGAATCCTGGGTACTTGGAGACAAAACGTTGGACTATTAAATTTAACACATGTGCCATGCAGGGCACATGTGTTAAATTTCCCAGTCTCAACGCTGCCAACAGATTGCTTCCATTGTCACACACCACTTTTCCGATCTGCAGTTGGTGTGGGGTCAGCCACCGATCGGCCTGTGACTGCAGAGATGACAGGAGTACAGATCCGGTATGGTTTTTGCTTTCCAGGCACGTCATCCCCAAGACAGCGTGACAACGGCGTACCTGGCACGTCGAATAGCCTAGGGGGAGCTGGGGGTGCACAGGTGTGGAGGAGGAGAAGGAGGACCCAGCAGCAGAGTAAGAAGAAGAAGAGGAAGAAGACGAGGTAGAGAGCGATGGAGGAGTAGAGGTGGTGGCAGAACCGCGTGCAATCCGTGGCGGTGACACCAACTCCACTGTTGTTGTTGTTGTTGAGCTACCCATTCCCTGCTTCCCATTCCCAGCCATTACCAAGTTCACCCAGTGGGCAGTGTAGGTGACATACCTGCCCTGACCATGCTTGGAGGACCATGCGTCAGTAGTCATATGGACCTTTGGCCCAACACTAAGTGACAGAGATGCGGTAACTTGGCTCTGCACATGTTGGTACAGGTGTGGTATTCCCTTTTTAGAAAAAAAATTGCGGCTGGGTACCTTCCACTGCGGTGTCCCAATTGCTACAAATTTGCGGAAGGCCTCAGAGTCCACCAGCTGGTATGGTAAAAGCTGGCGGGCTAAGAGTGCAGACAAGCCAGCTGTCAGACGCCGGGCAAGGGGGTGACAGTCAGACATTGGCTTCTTACGCTCAAACATGGCCTTCACAGAAACTTGGCTGGTGGCAGATGACTGGGAATGGGAACAGGTGGTCAAGGTGGAAGGCGGAGTGGAGGGTGGTTCAGATGGGTCAAGGAGAGCAGAGGTAGAGCAGTAAGATGCTGGACCAGAAGGAGTGTGACTTTTAGTTTGCCTGTTGCCTTTGAGGTGTTGCTCCCAAAGTGCTTTGTGCTTGCCGCTCATGTGCCTTCGCATAGAAGTTGTACCTATGTGGCTGTTGGGCTTACCAAGGCTCAGTTTCTGACTGCACTCATTGCAAATTACAATGCTTTTGTCAGAGGCACACACATTAAAAAAATCCCACACTGCTGACTTTTTGGAAGTGTGCGATCTGGCGGTAACAGTAGAAGTTGGCGGCATTGGCGGCAATGGCGGGTGCGTTGGCCGGCTGAACACAGGTGCCGATACATGTTGTTGCCCTACTGATCCCTGCGGGCTGGCCTCCCTGCTTCTTCTAAGTCTTATTCTCCTACTGCCTCTCTGACTCTCCGTCTCTCCATCTGAACTACCCTCCTCTTGCTCTCTTCTACTAGGCACCCACAAAACATCAATCTCCTCATCATCATTCTCCTCAGATGCATCAATTTCTTCTGACACATCACAGAAGGAAGCAGCAGCGGGGACCTCCTCCTCCTCCTCATCACTCATCATTATGTCCATCTCTGTCGTGTTCTCTGCCAGAATTAAATCTGGTGTAACGTCCTCATCTCCTTCATCTTCTTCTGCCAATAATGGTTGCGCATTACTCAGTTCAAGAAACTCATGGGAAAATAACTCCTCTGACTCCAGTGAAGATGGGGCACCGGTGGTGGAGGAAGTGTTACGTGGGGTGGCCATAGCAGTGGAGGATGAGGAGGATGTTGTGGTAAAGTTAGAAACGGTAGAGGATGGGGTGTGCTGTGTAAGCCAGTCAACTACCTCTTCAGCATTTTGGGAGTTCAGGGTCATTGGCTTTTTAAAACTGGGCAATTTGCTAGGGCCACAGGATTGCATAGCAGCACGGCCCCTAGCACGGCCTCTGCGTGGCGGCCTGCCTTTGCCTGGCATTATTTTTAAAAAAACAACAACAACAAAAACTCAGTTGGTTTTTCTGGAAACGATAATACACACAGCTAGATGGCAGTTTGAAGAAAACAGTGTGCAAATAATGCCTACAAGATCAACGTATACACTACTACAGCGGTGGATACGGATTACGTAAAATATATGAATGCTGCTTGAAAAAAAGTAACTCAAGTGGTTTTTCTAGAGACGATAATATTATCAATATTTAGACAAAATGTGAACAAGCTCACACAGCTAGATGGCGGTTTGAAGAAAACACTGTGCAAATAATGCCTACAAGGTCAACGTATACACAGCGGTGGATACGGATTACGTAAAATATAAGAATGCTGCTTGAAAAAAAGTCACTCCGGTGTTTTTTCTGGAGACGGTAATATTATGGATATTTAGACAGAATGTGAACACGGTCACACAGCTAGATAGCAGTTGGTTGAATAACACACTGGGCAAAAAATGCCTACAGGGCAAATAATGCCTACAAGGTCAACGTATACACAGCGGTGGATACGGATTACGTAAAATATAAGAATGCTGCTTGAAAAAAAGTCACTCCGGTGTTTTTTCTGGAGACGGTAATATTATGGATATTTAGACAGAATGTGAACACGGGCACACAGCTAGATAGCAGTTGGTTGAATAACACACTGGGCAAAAAATGCCTACAGGGCAAATAATGCCTACAAGGTCAACGTATACACAGCGGTGGATACGGATTACGTAAAATATAAGAATGCTGCTTGAAAAAAAGTCACTCCGGTGTTTTTTCTGGAGACGGTAATATTATGGATATTTAGACAGAATGTGAACACGGGCACACAGCTAGATAGCAGTTGGTTGAATAACACACTGGGCAAAAAATGCCTACAGGGCAAATAATGCCTACAAGGTCAACTTATACACTACTACAGCGAGGGATACGGATTACGTAAAATTTATTATGGCTGCTTGAAAAAAGTCACTCCGGTGTTTTTTCTGGAGACGGTAATATTATGGATATTTAGACAGAATGTGAACACGGGCACACAGCTAGATAGCAGTTGGTTGAATAACACACTGGGCAAAAAATGCCTACAGGGCAAATAATGCCTAAAAGGTCAACTTATACACTACTACAGCGATGGATACGGATTACGTAAAATTTATTATGGCTGCTTGAAAAAAGTCACTCCGGTGTTTTTTCTGGAGACGGTAATATTATGGATATTTAGACAGAATGTGAACACGGGCACACAGCTAGATAGCAGTTGGTTGAATAACACACTGGGCAAAAAATGCCTACAGGGCAAATAATGCCTAAAAGGTCAACTTATACACTACTACAGCGATGGATACGGATTACGTAAAATTTATTATGGCTGCTTGAAAAAAGTCACTCCGGTGTTTTTTCTGGAGACGGTAATATTATGGATATTTAGACAGAATGTGAACACGGGCACACAGCTAGATAGCAGTTGGTTGAATAACACACTGGGCAAAAAATGCCTACAGGGCAAATAATGCCTAAAAGGTCAACTTATACACTACTACAGCGATGGATACGGATTACGTAAAATTTATTATGGCTGCTTGAAAAAAGTCACTCCGGTGTTTTTTCTGGAGACGGTAATATTATGGATATTTAGACAGAATGTGAACACGGGCACACAGCTAGATAGCAGTTGGTTGAATAACACACTGGGCAAAAAATGCCTACAGGGCAAATAATGCCTAAAAGGTCAACTTATACACTACTACAGCGGTAGTAAAATAAAAAAAAAGTTAAATAAAAAAAGAATGAATATTAAAAAAAAAAAATTAAAGTTGGTGCTGCTGAACTACTAGGAGCAGCAGATTAGCACACCAGTCCCACTCCCCAACACTGCTAGACTAATAGCACTGGGCTCTTATAGTAGTAGTAGTAGTAGTAGTAGTAGTAGTAGTAGTAGTAGTAGTAAAACAACAAAAAAATAAATAAAAGCAGTCCTTACAAGGACTATTGCTATTGCAGCAGTCAGCAGATGAGATCAGAAGCAGGACAGCTGCCCACTGCAGCTACATACAGAGCACTGCAGTAGAAGGTAGATTACTAGCCAGCAAAGCTACCTAAGCTTAAATGTCCCTCAAACCCCTGCAGACTTCTGTCCCTCCAATAACAGAGCAGTATCAAAACGATTACTAGCCAGCAAACTTTCAACTGTCCCTGAAATCACTAACAGGCAGCAGCTCTCTCCCTACACTATCTCTTCAGCACACACAGGCAGAGTGAAAAAAAGCTGCAGGGCTTCGGTTTTTATAGGGAAGGGGAGTGGTCCAAGGGAGAGCTTCCTGATTGGCTGCCATGTACCTGCTGGTCTGGGGTGAGAGGGCAAAAAAAAGCGCCAACAATGGCGAACCCAAAATGGCGAACGTCGCGCGACGTTCGCGAACTTCCGGCGAGCGCGAACACCCGATGTTCGCGCGAACAAGTTCGCCGGCGAACAGTTCGCGACATCTCTACAGGAGACCATAAACATTGTCGCATCAACATTTTTCGGACACCCATTGACTTTAAAGGACCAGTAACATCAAAAAATTTAATTGTTTTAAAGTAATAAAAATATAATGCAGTGTTGCCCTGCACTAGTAAAACTGCTGTGTTTGCTTCAGAAACACTACTATTGTTTATATAAATAAGCTGTTGTGTAGCCATGGGGGCAGCCATTCAAAGGAGAAAAGGCTCAAGTTACACAGCAGACAGCAGATAAGCTTTGTCTGTCTAATGGTGTTATCTGTTATCCATTATCTATCCTGTGCCATTTAGCCATTTTTCAATTTCCGCCATTGCTACACAGCAGCTTGTTTATATGAACTATAGTAGTGTTTCTGAAGCAAACACATCCATCTTACCAGTGCAGGGCAACACTGCATGATATTTTCATTACTTTAAAACACTTTCAGTTTTTGGTGTTACTGTTCCTTTAATGCATTTGGACAAAAGAGTCGCTCGTAAAAAATTGTTGCTCGTGTCAAAATTTTTGCGTGTCAAAATTATTTTGACGCCTATTGACTTAACAATCCATTTTGCCAATTTTTCACCATTTTGTGAATTTTTCCATAGTTTTGCAAATTTTTTTGCCAAGCAAAGTCGACAGATTCACCTGTTACTAGTCTTCTTTGAAGGAACAGTAACATTACCAAATAAAGGTGTTTTAAAGTAATAACAATTTACCGTGTTGCCCTGCACTGGTAAAACTGGTGTGTTTGCCTCAGAAACACTACTATTGTTTATATAAATAAGCTACTGTGTAGCAATGGGGGCAGCCATTCAAAGGAGAAAAGGCTCAGGTTACACAGCAGATAAGCTCTGTAGAACATAATGGTGTTATCTGTTATCCACTATTTAACCTGTGCCATATAGCCCTTTTTTCAATTTCTGCTATTGCATAGCAGCTTGTTTATATGAACTGTAGTAGTGTTTCTGAAGCAAACACTTCAGTTTTACCTGTGCAGGGCAACAATGATATTTTAATCACTTTAAAACACTTTCATTTTTTGGTGTTCCTCTTAGTCATTGCTGTCCAACCACACTATGCAAATATTTCCTTCAAAACATTTTTATATTGGAGGATGCTGGGATAAAATAAACCATGTTTAAGAACTCACCCAGCAGTTGAATGGCTATTTGATTCTATTGGCATGTTCTAAAAAAAAGGAAACATTCATTTCTAATGTCATTTTTCTTCTCTTTGCACCCCTTGCCTTTTTTAATGCATGTTAATAATGCACACAGTTTACTAAATGTCTTCTCAAAGACTTGTTGAAGCTGTAAAATGTTTGCATCACATTCAGTGCGTGAACTATGATATTACGGTATAAGAGAAAATAAAATGCTGATTGTATAAAATAATTACTATGGATTTCACAATCCCTGTAAATGTCTGTTGCAGGATCATACATTATTTTGTTTTTAAAAGTTAAACCACCCAGGGCCATCTCAAAATACATAATTTTCTTCTGTGCAGAACTGCATAGCATTTTTCACCTGACTATTATAGATAAGTAGCAGAAAAAAAGAAAAGTAATTATCTTTAAAGGGAGAGATGTAGCTTTTCCTCGTCTTGTAGATGAAAAAATGTCTTTGTGCAAACAAATTGCTTAAGTCAATATCAGCCTCCCCTGTTACCTTCACTGAATATTTATGTAAAATCAGAGAAGTGTTCATGTTTTTAGGTGCATTGTTACTTAATGTTTGGGATAGAGACAATGAAAATATATGACTAAAATGACCGGTGATTTAAACCTTGCTTTGTGATTGGACATTAGCATATGATTGAGGTCCGTTAAAGTCTGAAACGTGTCAGGCTTTTTTTAATTCTGCCCCTTCATTATACATTTTTTTAAAGGTTACTTCATTACACATTTTTCACAGGGACTAAGTTTTATCTGCAACTTACTTGCTTGCTTTCAAAGTTAAACCTCCCAAACATGGCTGCCCTTTTATTGAACACCGCTGGGATCACCTGACTTTAGCTGGAAATGATGGGAGCTAAATAAAGTGGCCACTGCTTCTGTATAAACTAACAAGGGAGAAGTTGTGGTTACCACAACATTTTAAATTAAAATACAAAAAGCTAAAATACAAAATAAATAAAAATAAAATGAAAAATAGCACCCACAAAGTGTAAAATTCTGGCATATACTTTATGTATTATATTTATGTGTTAGATGATAAAAGGCTTTGTTAAGTGATAAAGTTAAGGATCAAGAAATTCACAATCACTGGGCAGGGGTGCTAAAATTTAGGCACCTACAGTGTATTTACTTACCTGACACCCTGGGCCGGTGGAACTACAAAAACTCGGGGTTATTTCTTTGGTACCCCGGGGCCAATGCATGCCCAGTAGAGTCAAAAAGCCAGATTTGTTGTTAAGGTTCAGCTTTTCTTTCTACTGCAAAGAAAGAAGACGCAAGAACAAGATCACTCTATGATGCTTGCTGAGAAGAACCCAGGTTTTACACAAAAATAGAAGTATCAGGTTTTACACAAACCTGATACTTTTATTTTTGTGTAAATAAAGAATCAGTCTAAATCCTCCTCAGGCCTTCTTCACCAGAAATATAAATTTATAGATGCCCCTGCCCTATTCCAAGGCTGGGACTGGTACCACAACTTCCTCATCCAACAGCCACTGGACGTACACATCCAAGGCCTCTCTCTTTTCTCCAGAATTGGGATAAGAGGACACTATAAAACAATCTCAAACAGGCAGCATGGCAAACTCTAGGTGATTGCCCCCTCATAATACATCCAGGACCCATTTGAAATGGAGGTGTCAGACAAACTGGGATAGCCAAACACACATGAACCCTCAAAGGTAAGTGTAAAAAGGCTAATTTTGGAGGATACATCTGAAGACTATGATCTAAGCCAGATACCATGCTGAGTCTCCACCAAAATGGCCATGGAATTGTTTACCAGTCATGTAAGGTTCACAGCTACTGTGCCAAGCTTGCAGAAATCTCTTTTCTGTCTGATCCTCAGAAATAGCTATGTATATGGAATCAACCCACATGGACATGGCTTTAGACACCAATTTGTAGCCACCCTTGGCCTGCAAGCTACACCTGCCACCAGGAAACCTTTCCTGAGGTCAAACTCCACCCACCTTGCCATAGGATCCTTTAGAGCAGAGGAATCATCAATAGGCATGGTGGTCTTTTTGGCCAAGTAAATTACAGCATGATCAACTGCCGTAGGAGTGCCCCAATCAGAGGTCTTCTGAAATAAGACCAATAACAAGGAATAATATGTTTCAAAATGCAAATTTTTATTCTTATATATGCAAATATTTTTACTGTTTACAACTTCTATTACATTTCTCCTACAGTGCTTTACACACATTTATACAGTAAATATGCCCTTGGTATGTTTACTTTTTATCTGCCTAATGCATCACAGACTAAGGGAGCAGTTATACAGTGTGTTTGTACCCTCACATCGATAGCACTATGCCATTCATCAACAAATACCAATATGAATTGGTAGAACCAATGATAAAATACAGGCGTTTTACGGAAAACATGTTTGGAAAAAGATTATCTGACAGATAATTTTGTATCATATTTCATTGCTGACTTTTCCATTAATAAAAGTGTTTATTAGTTTATTTGGTGTTTGTTACTGTAACTATTAAAGAATATATCATGCAAGAAGTGTAATTTAAACAGTAAACTAGTAAAGTAGTGACAAAAACAATAAAACAATTCAAAGAAGTCAGCAAATTGCAAATTACAACCAAGAAAACGACATGCTGGGTTACTGAGTTAACAAACAAATCAGAATAATTACATCCAAAACACAACTCCCCATTCTCTATCCCCAAAACCCAGCTTCAGTGCTTTGATACTCATCTAATTGTTTTAAACTTTCCTTTTACTGTGTCAACCAATATTCTGTTATGAACAATAAAGAGTTATGTAGTTTAAAATACAACCTGTTGGAGGAAGTGCCTTATATCTTTGCTTAATATTTTAACTTTCAACATTAGCATAATCTTTTGTTTATGTCTGTTCATTTTAAAGAATACATGTGCTGTTAATATGAGTGAATTTTGTTACAACAGCGCCACTTGCTGGTCAGTTTCTGACTAGTCTGACCACCAAGTAGTCAAGGAAGATGTCAGGAGAAAGAAAGAGGCTGCTCTTATGTTAGGAAAGATTTGATAAAGGTTTCTATTTTTTTCCTAAGCAGAACATCAGAGCAGCCTCTTTCTTTCTCCTGACAACTTCCTTGACTACTTGGTGGTCAGACTGGTCAGAAACTAACCAGCAGGTGGAACTGTTATTACAAAATTAATTCATATTAACAGTACATGTATCCCTTAATATCTTGGAATAAAAAGTAAATAAAAAAATTAATGTATATGATAAAAATGAATAGACTAGCACTCAATCAATTTTACATTCACTTATTTTAAAGGTTTACTTATCCTTTAACAGACAAAATCTAATTTTAACAGCAAATTAAAAATGCATCTACTATTCTTGTATAGGTACAGTATATGAGAGAATTCTGTCTGTTGAAATAGCTCTTTCTATAAACCAGGTAAATTCATTTCTTTCTTTCTCCTCTATAAATTTACTACATTTTATTCAATATATGAATATTGTATATAATGTGAAATTTTTTTGTGCATCCATGTCTAGGGTGTGTTCCATAAAAGGAGACTATTTCTACTGATATTGCTGAGTTTGCTTCTATGAAATCTTTCATTATTATAGGTTTACCTTTATTTTCAGTCCCTTGTTTAATTAAAGAATTTCCTACTCCGGATATGAATTCTGGATTATCCAAGTTCAAGTATTAGAGTTTCTCATCGTATTTACAATCATATGAAAAAGTCTGGGAACTCCTCTCAGCCTGCATAATAATTTACTCCACTTTCAACAAAAAAGATAACATTGGTATGTCTTTCATTTGCCAGGAACATCTGAGTACTGGGGTGTTTTCTGAATAAAGATTTTTAGTGAAGCAGTATTCAGTTGTATGAAATTAAATCAAATGTGAAAAACTGGCAGTGCAAAAAATTGGGTACCCTTGTAATTTTGCTAATTTGTATGCATGTAACTGCTCAATACTGATTAATGGCAACACCAAATTGGTTGGATAAGCTTGTTAAGCCTTGAACTTCATAGGCAGGTGTGTCCATTCATGAGAAAAGGTATTTAAGATGGCTAATTGTAAGTTGTGCTTCTGTTTGACTCTCCTCTGAAGAGAGAGAGAGCATGGGATCCTCAAAGCAACTCTCAAAACAAAGATTGTTCAGTATCATTGTTTAGGAGAAGGCTACAAAAAGCTATCTCAGATGTTTAAACTGCCAGTTTCAACTATAAGGAATGTAATCAGGAAATGGAATGCCACAGGCACAATTGCTGTAAAACCCAGGTCTGGCAGGCCAAGAAAAATACAGGAGCAGCATATGCGGAAGATTGTGAGAATGGTTACATACAACCCAAAGATCACCTCCAAAGACCTGCAAAAACATTTTGCTGCAGATGATCTGTACATCGCTCTACAATTCAGCGCAATTTGCACAAAGAACATCTGTATGACAGGGTGATGAGAAAGAAGCCCTTTCTGCACTCAAGCCACAAACAGAGTTGCTTGTTGTATACAAAAGCTCATTTAGACAAGTCACAGTCATTTTGGAACAAAGTGCTTTGGACTGATGAGACAAAAATTTAGTTATTTGGTCATAACAAAAAGCACTTTGCATGGCGGAAGAAGAACACCTCATTCCAAGAAAAACACCTGCTACCTACTGTCAAATTTGGTGGAGGTTCCATCATGCTGTGGGGCTAGTTCAGGGACTGGGGCCCTTGTTAAAGTTGATGGTCGGATGAATTCAACCCAATACCAACAAATTCTTCAGGATTATGTTCAAGTATCAGTCACAAACTTGAAGTTAGGCAGAGGTTGGATATTCCAACAAGACAATGACCCTAAACACACTTCGAAATGAATGATAAGAGCCAAATGAATGATAAGAGCAATGATTATATATTAGGCAAGTTATATTACGAGAAGTAAAGCCTACAGACAAAAGTGTTTAAAAGACAAACTAAATAAGACATTTATAGACTGTAAAACCTACCTAGTTCAGGTGATGAAAACTACAGAAAAGACACCAAGAATTATTATGATTTATACTCTGGTCCCCTATTTGTAAAACCCCAGGTACCAAGTATTCTGGATAATATATGCCATACCTTATACTGCTTTTCCTGCAACCCCTACTCTCTCCTTCCCTTTGCCTCCCTTTTATTATTAAAATCAATAACCGGACTGGAAACATAAGGTGTTAATCCCAGTTAATATGGCACCATGCTAAATTGTCCTTTTTTACTTGATCTTTCTATCCTTGTTTCTTTAATCCCTGTAATTTTCATTAGAGTTGACTCTAAAAATAAAAAGCATCACAAAGCATCACATTTTTCAGTAAAGTAAAGAAGTGGCATGCAAAAAAACTATAAAAGTATTTACGTAGGAAGAACTAATCAATCAGCTCAAATAAGAGCAGATATAATAACATAACACTTAAATAAAATATTGCAAGTGTTTAGAGCAGTGTTGGCGTCATGAAAATCTCAGGGGGGTAGTGCTTTATAGATTTAATGGTATATGAAGTTTACATATTTCTCTCTTATGTAGTTTGGAGTACATTGGAAAAAAACCTTAAAGTTGTTTAAAGAAATGTCTTGGGTTATGGAAGTTATTCATAAATTACTTTACTGGCCAATGTTAGCTTGAAATATAGACATAAGGCAGGGGTAGAATCCCCCCCCCCCATATAGACATAGGGCAGGTATAGAATCCCCCCCAAAAAAGGGGCAAGGTGGTGGCATATAATACTGAATGTTGCGGCCCCAACATTTAGGTTTTTTTTTATCAAAGTTCAAATTTGTGAGGTTTTTTCTACCTCAAATAAACTAACAATTTGAATGTTTACTTATTTATGTAGTCTCACTGATTTGTTTTTCTAAAAATTATCCTCTACCTTGATAATGTTAATGTGACTGACCTCTAATGGTCTTTCAGGGTCCCCATAATTTTTCATCAAGTTCAGTAATTCAGGAAAGTTAAGCAATGTGCATTGTATACTGTCTGAAGTAATTAATCAATGTTCCATATACTGTAGACTCACAAAAACTTGTGTATTCCTACACAAAGGGGTCTTTTTATTAACCCTTGCTTTTGTCAAGGGGAAAACATACATTTTCAAAGTAAAAAAACTAGTATTTTTTAGATTTATTGTACCCCAAAGCTGTTAAAATCTAATTCTGAAAATACAACATCTAAAACCTGTTTTGGTCATGTAGAAGTCAATGGCAGATATCCGTGAAGATGTTTATTGACATCGTGATCTGCACTGGTTTTTGTACGATAATCCGTAAAATTTTGGATTTTTGGACAACTTTTCGAAAAAATTGTACAACGATTTTGTTGAGACTTTTTAATGAACCGACTTTTCGAGCTGATAAATGAGTTAAATTTGTGGATGGGAGTTAGGTCAACTTTGTTTTTTATAAAAAAATTAGATAAATTTGAGTTTTAGTAAATACCCCCAAAATGTATAGCATGGGATCCATTATCTGGAAACCTGTTATCCAGAAAGCTCTGAATCTATTTAATCAGATTGCAGAAGAACTTGATAAAATCGAGCAACGTTTTCAGACATTTCCTGAAGTGCTCTAATTTTTCTGGCTCTCTTCCTGAATAGAGCAAATTTTTCGAGTTTTGCCCGAAAACCCAGAAAAAGTCAGATTTTCAAGCTAAACCCAGCTCAGACCACGAAAACTTCAAATTGAAATAGGTGCCTCTCCCATTTTCTTGAACAGCACCTTGACAGGTCTGAGATGGCGTATTTTCAGATTTTGGCTTTATGCAGCATTTGGGAATAATAAATGCAGCATCAGGGTATAATAAATCAATACAAGTTTTTTCCCTCTAAAAAAGTTTTCTAGTGAAAAAACTTACATTTTTCGAAATGTTAACATTCGAATTTTAATAAATAACCCCCTTAATGTTGAAATGATTTTCTAGTAGACTTCGAGGCCTATATATCAACAGTCTCATTTTAGTGGTTGTAGAGGTTTTTGAAACCACCGCTAACGTTGCTTTCTATAAAACCACAAATGTCAGGAAATGTATTTAAAGATCAGAATAAAAAAAGTACAAATGGTAAATAACACTGAACGATCCGAAAAAAATATGAATACATCTAAAACCACTAAAAATCTTTTATTTCTTTTCTTTTTTTTGGACAATTCCTAGCAAAAATTTCAAACACCTCTAAAAGTCCAAATTGATTAAAAACGTTCCAATAAGATTAGCTCAGAACCCTTTGACTTCTATAGGGCCTTGACAAGTTTTGTATTAGAGGTTTTCATGTTTTTTCCACTTAATAAATCTTACATTTTTAGAGCTTTTTAAAACAAAAAAAAAAAATAGAAAACCACACATTTATTGAAATTTGTGAAAAAAATAGAAGTGGATTGATAGATCCACGTTATGGAAAGACTTGCTATCTAGAAAACCACAGGTTTTGATAAAAGGATATAGTTCCCATGTTCCCTGTACTTGCTTATAAATGGTCATATCTCATAAGGGACTTACAATATAAATTTTAAATGAAAGGAAAACAATGCTGGCAAATTGGTGAATAAACAGGCTACTCTTTTTATTGGAAACCTGATTAATGTCCATGGCCCTTTAAATACGCATGTCTATAAAAATACACAGTGCAGTGCTGTGAAATAATTGCAGCCCACTCTGCTCTAGCCTGCCCTGACTATGGCTGACCCCACACAACTGAATAAAAACAAATATGTAATAAGATAAGGCTCCCTTGATAGACTAAGGCAATGTTTCTAAGAATACATTTTGTATGGGATCATAAAGAGGATGCAAACTGTGTTTTTAAACACCACAGGGGTTGCAATGCACACTAGGATGAACAGGCTGCATATACCCAGGCCTTATATAAAATATTCATTTTATATTAAATTCAAAGAATATTTAAAATACTATTAAAATCAACATTAGTTTGAACTTTAAGAAGTGGTAATTTACAGGGAAGAATATAGTCACTGCTCTTGGAATATATATATATACTGATTTAATTTGAATTCAACCAATTTTATCTGAAATGCAAGGAATGAGATTAATGGACAGCCTTGCTTCTAAATGATTAGTTGTAAAAGATGGATCTTTTTCTTTAGTTCATTGGAGAGAGTACAAAATGAAATCCCATTGATCCTGTCATGCCCAGAGCTATATTATGCAGTGTGTCTGTTATTTTAAGGTCTGTGCATATGCTGCATTTTGGAATTATAAGGATATTTATATGCTGAACTGCTCTTGATGTATTTTTCTACACCACTAAGTGCCTGTTCAGGTACATATGTTTTACCATCTCTGATGCTTAAGGGGTGTGACAGCTGTATTAAGTCACTGAAGCAGAATCCTCTCTAAGAAATGAATTGAAACACTGTTTGTGTGATGAAACATTAACTTTCTATTGAGCTTAGGGTGATAAAAGTATGGGAAGATGAAGCTTATATGAGCACATGACAACTCAGTTTTATCAGACAGGTTTCAGTCGTAGGGAAGCCTGTAGTTGAGAATTACTAAATGCAACTATAGTGCATCAAATATAACCATAAATGCTACACGGGACTGAAAATTAAAACTAAGGGGCAGATTTATCAAGAGTCGAGTTTAGAGTTCATGGGAGTTTGTAAAAACTCCCATAAACTTCCATGAACTCGAAATTCGATTAAAAAGACATATGTCTGACGAAGGGGCCCGTCCCCGAAACATCACATGACTGATGTAAATTAAACACGCAGGGGTTCGCCCCGCTACACTTGCCGTGTATTTGGTAATTTCTTTTTTATGTCCCTTGTCTCTGCCAGTAAAACTCATCTGCAAATCGAAAATAGTTATTTTTCAACACAATATTTAAGCAAAGTGCCGCACTTCGCCGCACATTGCCACACTTCGCCAGGCGTATTTTTGCCAGCGCTCCGCAAATTCACTAAAATCCGAAGTTGCGCACAGGGGTAGCGCAAGTTTTCGAAGTTGCGCTAGCGTTAATTCGCCAAGCGAAGCGAAGTTTCGCTAGCGATCGTTCATTTGCATACGGCGCGAAATTCAAATTTCAATGGAGGAACACGTATCAGCACTTCAAATGCCTAGAAAACCTTCAAATCAGCAAATAAAAATTTTATTTTGCCCTACACATGTGCCCACTGTCTAGGTAAGTTGCTATGAGTCAGGAAATGTAGGGGGGAAGGAGGGGAGCCCCAAAAATATTTTCAATCTTTTTCAGCCTATCACCCATCATGTAGAAAACACACCAGCGTAAATTTTGACTTTTTTTGAAACAATCCCTATCTACTCTATTGCACTTCGCCAGGTCTGAGGTGGTGAAGGAAGTCTAGCGTAAAAGGTAGCATTCAGTACACTGCGCAAGTGAGTGAATTTGCGTAGTTACGTCGCTAGCGAAAATTCGCCTGGCGTAAGGGTGCGAAGTAACACTAGCGAAACTACGCCAGCGTTCGTTAGTGAATTTGCGCAGTAACGAAAAATGCCAAACGCTAGCGAATTAACGCTAGCGTTCGGCGCTTCGGCACTTAGTGAATTTGCGCCCAGGTGTTTGAAGTTGTGTAAGTGCTTCTACCATCTATTTATCTTCATCCAAAATCACAATCCCCCCTCCTATGTCTGCTTTACACACTTGCTTTACTTCATATGTAACAATTTTCTCAAAGGCTGACAGAGACTCATTGTTAATTTCTGGGGTAAATGTGCTTCTGTTTGGGATAACTTCCTATTGTCTACAAGTGAGGAATGGAATGAAATATCCCTTGTAGCATATTCTGTATCGTAAGAAGGTACAAAACCCAAACCCCTGTTCAGAAGGAATAGTTCAACTGGACTTAAGTCATAAGAAGAGAGATTAACTACAAGGTAATTTACCTTGTTTTATTGCAATCTTTCTTCAGCTATTGATCCCTGGTTGCCGGTGCCCATGGACTGCGGGGTTTGTTCAATGTAGGTTGAGCGGTGCCTGTTGCTTCTAACAAAGGAACAGAATGCTTCCTCTCTGCTGGAAGGGCTCTCTGCTAGGGTTCTGGAGCAGCGATGCTGTGTGCGCCTATAACGTCTTCTGGATGGATCCCTGAATTGCCTGCAATAATTCATTGGTCTACATCTATATTCCAGATGATCTGGGTGGTTGGTCCCTTGAGTCTGTTGAATGTGCTGCTTTCTGCACTCCTTGCACCACGTGTAAACTCAGGACTCCTGGTAGTCTCTCGTGTCTCGTTCAAATTTGGCCCGCTTTCTTTCAGTGATGGTTCCCCACATGGTAAGCATTACCTCCTGTTCTTTGAGAAGCTTAGCAGCTTGTTGCTTGCCTCTCTCTTGTACAAGGTTCTCGTAAGTGTTATCAATTGCCAAACAAATTCCTTGTAACTTATCGGTCAATGTTTCAACTGTTAGTAGCATCAAATCTTGGCTACATTTGTTGCAGATTTCTTGCCACAGTTGTTGTAGGGGGTAATTGACCGTACAAAGGTTCGGTTTTATGTCTCTTAGCTTTAATATACTCTGAAAGTGAGCTAGCTTGCAAACTGGTGTGTATTAAACAGTTCTTTAGCAGGATCCCTTGTCGTTGTAAGTTTAGTAGACACTAGGTCCACAGTTTTAATCTTGCTTAGAATCTTTCCAATGTCATCTTCATCATATGCAAACGTATCTGTTGATGGAATCAAATCCTCAGTCATCTTTTGTAGCGACTCACCACTACTTAGTCACCTCACACTTTGAAATTTAAAAGTAATTATGTATTGTGCTGGATTTCAAATAGGTTAAAAAGAAATCATATTTATATGCAATATAATATATTCTGTATATGTTGTAATATAAATCTATTTTTTATTATTTTTAGGTTCTCATTAGTTTACTGACCACATCACCCCTTTAATGGATAATTTATAAAAGATGTATACCAGGAAACTGGTTTTATTTTCACAAAATATAATGACTATGCTAAGTGATAAATCACACACACTGAATCTTACTATAATTCTTTCCAAAATGTTCTACGATTATCAAGTAGCAGAGGTACTGTGTTAGCCATCCGTGGCCAGCAAATGCTTTAATCAATTAATGATTAGTTGAGACTCGTATTCTTACCTCTTGTGACACGGGGAACGAGGAGTCTTCACATTTCCCTGCCTTAATTTAGACAGTTAATTTACTGGAAACATATATTAGGGAGTGTCAAATTTAAAATCATTATTTTGTTATATCATTTCTTAAAAGTAATACAAATTATCTAATTAACTGTATGAAAGGCCGAACACTCTTTACACTTTCCTTTATGCATGATAAAAAGGGCACTTTTATTTTTAAAAGAGTATGAGAGGAAATATAAGCCTTAAAAAGATCAATTTACATTGCTGAATGGTCAGATAGGTTCTAAAATATTCTATTTAAACTACAAATAAAAAACTAAAAATGTGTACCATGATTTATGTTGGGTTAAGTATAGGGATGAGTGAATTTTTTTGTCAGGCATGGATTTGTGGTGAAATTCCGCATTATTTACACAAAAAAAGTTGCCAAGAAAAAAAAGTTGCAGCAAGAAAAAAAAAAAACACCCATTGACTTAATGCATTTTGAATGAGAAATAACTTGCAAAAAGACACACATTGACTTTAATGCATTTGGACAAAAAGAAAAGTCCCTGTAAGAAAAAACACACATTGACGCACATTAAAAAAATTGTTGATTATTGACTACAATACATTTAGCAAATTTTTTTGGCGTTTCATGCATTATTAGCAAATTTTTCAGCAAAGTGAAAGGGACAGATTAGCTCATTCCTAGTTATCTAGATTTGTTTTATAGAACAATTTTTTTTAAAGGTTTTCATTTTTACATTCTTCCCACTTGATTTAAATGTAGATTGTTAGAAAGTAGGTCTTGAATTCAGATGGAAATAAAATAATAAATTTGAATTTACATACGGATATTGGACCTATTAACTCAAGTGTGCCATTATTTAGGATATGCCACAACCACCCAAAACCATAGATTTTTTAAACCTTGCCTCCCAACTTCCGCCTCCCTCCAGATCATTCTTGATTGGGGCACATGTTAAAAAGGGATAGAAAGGATGAGTCCAGAGTATTTCTATCCAACATTTGGTTTTGCATTGAACAAAGTTTCCTACCATAAAGGAAATTTCTGCCCATGCCCAAAATGCACTTATGTTTACTATCATATTTGGTGAAGAAAAGAAATTATTTAGTATGAACTTTATTTCGTGTTTCTTGCCTGTTCTCTGGTTCTCAATTGAATGTTGCAGCTTCATTTCATGTCTAGTTTGAGTACAATCTCCTTATTTATTCAACAGAATGGTCTAGACCTGATTTTACTGGGAGGTTCCATTATATTAACTTGGTCTGATTTTGATCATGTGCTGTTTGAAAGAGCCATTCTGTTGGAAAATAGAAAGGATGTGCAATGGTGAAAAATATTTCCATGTACATTAATACATCTCTTATTATGAAACAAATACAAAAAAACATGGTAACTTAAAAAAATAGTAATTTTTAATGATCAGTGATCTATTCCAATGTGAATAGTATGTTCAAAAGAAAATGGATACCCTTCTAATATTTGCAGTTGTCTATTTAAGCCACAGCCACCATAACAGAAAAAAGCACCACTACATAATACATAGTGCGTAATGCTTTGTGGCAAAAGTTTGTGGAAGGCATTTTCCCATTTCTGATCAACAATGCACCTCGTGGAGAAAGAACTCTACATAATTGCTTTGTAGAAATGGGAGTGAACAAACTACCCACCACCATGTCTGAACCCGAATCCAACCTAACCCCTTTGGTAGGAATAAACCAAGCCTGATTCTGAACATTAGTGCCCTCCCTTACTTACTCTTGAATCAAAGAAAGGCAAATCTATTAAATATTTGTATGTCTAGATGCTACACAGTACAGCTCTTACTGTGAAATAAATAAAAACGTGTAATTGCTGTACTTCATGTCAAGCTTTATATATAAGACGGTTGTTTTCATCATAACAAGAAATTAATTAATTTGCTATTGTTTTAAATTATTCTTTATTTATCTTTCTTTTAAGTAAAGGGAAAGGATACATTAAGCAAATAAATTGGGAGGGGGGATTGAAAGGTAGGGAAAGTGATTTATATCATAAAATTAAGCATATCACTATAAAACAATATGACTAACACTGACAACAAATAATTAAAATTCTTCAAACAATGCCTTTTCATTAATGAACCTTGTAAAAGAAAGCTATTATATGTAATACTACTACTACTTTGAGAGCCCATTATCTAATTGATAATGGAGGAAGAAGGAACTAAGTTTATTCAAATGTTGTTTATTAGATTTTTCAGATTTTTTAAAAATCAACAACTTTCCAGAGCCTGGATGCATTATGAAGACTAAAAATGTAGAACAGTGAGATGATTGTCGCTTTAACAGAAATATTTCGGGGGGCAGATTTATCAAGGGTCGAAGTTCGAAGTGTAAAATACTTTGAAATTTGACCATCGAATTAAAATACTTCAAATTCGAATATCGAAGTTTTTCACTGAATTTGGCCATCGAACGATCAAAGTAAAATCGTTCGATCGAATGATTTTAGCGTAGGATCAAACGATTTTACTTCGATGTGTAAAGACTTAGAAAATGGTTGTAGAAGGTCCTCATAGGCTAACATAACACTTCGGGAGGTTTAATTTGGCAAAGAATTGAAGTCAAAGTTTTTTTAAAGAGACAGTACTTCGATTATCGAATGGTTGAATATTCAAACTATTTTTACTTTGAATCAAATCTGAAGTAAATGCGAAGTCGTAGTATCCTATTCGATGGTCGAATTATCCAAAAAATTACTTCGAATTTACTTCGAAAATTCCCTCGAATTCACTTCGACCCTTTATAAATCTGCCCCTTAAATGGTGTTAAAGAATGTGTTTATACAACTTGATACTTGGTTACAGATTTGTCTATAATTATTATTCTTGTTGATGGCACATGGTGATATTTGTCACCTGCAGGAAATCTATACTCGGCCTTCGGCCTCATGTTTTTATATGGTCATGAAACTCCTCGGTAACTTATAATATCCTTATATTTTACAAGAGGGGGTACTTTATTCACTATATATGCCACACCCACCCATCGGGAAACATGTACCATATAGAAGAAAATTACATGACATCCAAGTTTGCAATGTGCAGCTTGTTCCCTGCTATAGATTTATTTATGGGACTGTTCACAACACACAAATAGTGCATTGCAAAAGGGGGTGGGACATCCCCAAAACTGCATGCGAAAAACTTCATGAATAAAATCGGTAGCACTTTTTTTTCTATATAACAGATAAACAGCACAAAATAGGTAACTCACAGAAAGCTACAGTATATGATATGTCAACTGGCTCTTCAAGTAAAATGGTAAATCCCCCACCCATCAGTTGCCAGTTCTCTGTGGTCTTCCTTTTATGCATTGTGTGATTCCTATTGATAACAATTGACAAGGTAGTAGGGAAAAACTGAGAAAAGGAATGGGGATTCAAGGGGAGAAAACAATATAAAAGTAAATGAAAAATAGAAAGAGAGCACATTATGGCAATAAATTACATCTGTATATTGCAGTTATTGAAGATATTTTACCCCTAGGCAGTGGAATGTAACAGTTTAACTAAGGCTAGGTCAAATACATATAAGGACTTAGGATTTTGTGTAATGATGGGCGAACATATTCGCCAGAGGGGAATTTGCGCAATTCGCTAAAGGGCCGTGAAAATTTCCAGGTGAAAAAATGGACGCCGGTGTAAAAAACAGACGCCGCTGTCAAAAACAAGACGCTGGCGCAATTTCACAAATTTTTCGCCATTTTGCAAATTTTTACGAAGCAAATTCGCCCATCACTAATTTTGTGTAAATAATAAAGAGAGAAGGTCATTGAGGCAACTTCGGGCGACTATGGAAAATGCATTGCCGCGTGTACATTAGCGCAGGCGACTTTTCATTATAGCCTATGGGAAAACACGCTGTGGCAGTTCGGGGAGATAGTCACTCAGAAATAGAGGAGATTAGTCGCCAGGCAACAAAATCTCCCGAATCTCCACATGTGAACTAACTCTAAAGATTAGGAAGATAAATTAAGCTCTTGCGAGGACCATGCGTATATCTTCTTCAAAAGGGTTCTGCTTATGGTTCTAATTATGGTCTTGATGTCTTATCTGGATACTTGAAATATATTTGTTTCTTCTTGTGAGGTGAGTTAAAGGTTTTAGGGTAAGGTCACACTGGGAGATTCGGGGAGATTTAGTCGCCCTAAATCTCCCCGAATCTCCCAGTGTGACCTTACCCTTATTCCTAATACAAAAAGCAAGAGAAGTTGGCCTTGTCTAGTGACTCTCTCATGAAATTTTGGATCTATTAAGAAGGTGCCCCTTGAGGAATGGTGAAAAACATTTTTCAGTTTAATAAAATATAAATATTGACAGGAAATTGAATCAAATACTTTACATATATCTATGAAAAGGAGTTTGCAGTGTTGGGAAGATGATTACAGATGCAGCCACTTTGGTTTGTCTGTTTGACACAGAATAACTAAACACAGATATCCCATTTATCTCATTTAACACAGAAAACTGTGTCACAACATCCCATCTAATTAAAGCATTCACCATTGTGAACAATGGAGCTTTGGTATGCTAATGAAAAGGTTAAATGCATTAAATGAGTTAAGATGACTTAAGATAACACAGTTTCTTCAATTACCCCTGAGTCATGACGCATTTAACTCACAAATCCAAGTGGCTTCATCTGTACATTGTTTAAATTAGTTGCAGAGCTTGTCTTACGCTATCTGCTGCTTGCATCTTAAAGAGATACTGACACCAGAAATGAAACTCTCTTTTGACATCTATCATAATATTGGGTTTGAAAGCAAATAATAACTTTGCCATAAAGTATTTGCCCAATGCTTTTACATTACCTGTCTGACTCCCTGTGTTCGCCTATGAGGGGGCTGATATATTTGTGCAGCAGGAGTCCGTTAGCATTAGAAACTTTAACTGACAGGCTGAGATGAGACAGTCAGGTTGGCAAAATAATCAGGTTTAGGAACTTCAACTAACAATTACTTACAAAAACAAACCTCAGCAAAAAATTATCAACATGACCTATAGGTAACTTTCAGGGGGTTATTTACTAAACTCCGAATGCAAACATCACGAAAAATTTGTGATTTTTTTTATATAAAATCAGACTTTTAAATTTTTTTTGGAATTTATTAAACACTGAGGATGGAAAAGTCTTTATCTGAAAATCCGGCATCTCAGACCTGTAGAGGAGAAGTCCCAATGTGCTGGATTTCGGGCAATACCCCAAAGTTTTCAGGTGAAAATTACGAAAAAAACTTGAAAGTCGGATGAAAAAGTCTGAAAAATTCATGAAAATCTGATTTTTTCCCACAAAGCTAATTTTTGGGAAAATTTAATAATAAATAAGCGTAAAAACCTGAGCAGATTTGAGCAGAAAATATTGAGATAAATTCGGGATTTGATAAATAACCCCCTTAATGTACATTCATATTTTAAAAAGTAGTTTTTACTGTCAGTATCACTTTAAAGACAAAGTCTAATTGATCCGAATCGGTCAAGCTTAGGAAGATCCAGTAAAGGCAGTTAGCTAGGATCTTGGACAGCGGTTTTCATATTTGGAATCAGCCTTTGATTGCCACAGTCCAAATGGTCGTTTTAATGTTTTGGTATGAACAGCAACCTATGCTTAATTTACCATTGCAAAATCAATGTAAAGCAGCAGTTACCATGCGAATGCCACATAGCAGCTGTGCTAATGGATAAGGTTATCTCTGCCCTGTAAATTACACTTTGCATTACAGAGAAACATTTGTGCTTTTAAATTGTGCTCCACAGACCTGTGAAGAATAACGGTTTATAAAAACAAATCTACATTGCACTTGTGTTAACAGCCCAAAAGCCCATGCATACATTTTGCTATACTTGTGTATGAGTCACAGTTTAGGGTTGTTTCAAGTGTTCTGCATAAGGCACTGAGAAATTAAACACATAACTTTTCTTTGTAACTGTCTATTGTTGTAGCAATCTGTGACCATATTATATGTAACAAGGAATTTGCCAATTTTAAATCTAGAGACATAAGCATAAAACTCCTGTCTGAGCCCAGCTAGATTTCATACTGGAAAAAAATGAAATAAAAACGACTTGTGAATGAGGAAGAAGCATTAGCAGTCCATCACTGGAGCCTCTCGGTGATCCTGCAGGCACTGTTTCTGAAAAGCCCAGGATTTCATATTAATACCAGTATATTACAGAGATAATAGCTAGGATGGTCTGCCAAGCCACATGCTTCATTACCACGGTGGCATCACATATTGTTTGAATATTAGTTTGCAATACAAAACAAACACAATCTATTCTATTCTGTGCTATTAGAAATATTTAATGATTGATTTGTTTCCTGACCTTTATTCTGTGCTTGGACCAGCAAAAGAGATTTTAATCAAAGAAAAGATGTATCCTAAAATGGTTTTTTTCTGCTGCAAAACACTGCAAATCTGTATACAATTCATAGAAATCACATCTTTGCATCATAGCAATCATATTTACTACCGCAAAGCATTTGCAGTTCTTTAAATTTGACACGGCTATTGCCTGTTTATGGAAACTTGAAAAATCCCCAGCAAAGCCAGAGTTAATATGGGTATGGGACCTATTATCCAGAATGCTCTTGACCTGGGGTCTTCCGGTTAAGGGATTTTTTTAAATTTGGAACTCCATACTACTCTACTAAAAAATAATTTAAACATTAAACAGACCCAATAATATTGTTTTGCCTAAAGTAAGGAATAATTATATCTTAGTTGGGATCAAGTACACAGTAGTGTTTTATTACATAAATCATTTCTTAAAATAAGAATTATTTGTTTAAAATGGAGTATGGAAGATGGCCTATACCTGTATTTGTATAGTACATTAAAAAAAAAAAAAAAGAATTGTAAAAAAAAATGAAAGGTTGCTACTTCACCCCTTTAAAACTATCCACAATCCATATAATGTAAGGCTGATCAGTATTCAGTATATAAGCATGCTATTTGGTATTGACTCTAACTTTGGAGAAGGTAAAGAAAATACCAAAATGGGTTATGCTAGAATATAAGGAAAAGAAAACAACGGTTGAATGTAAACCAAGATTTATTACACAATATGAAAAAGATCTTAGAAAAATTGAGAAAGTGTTAAATAAACATTGTAATGTAATGAAAGCAGATCCAGTGATAGGAGACATGTTAGGGAGTAGCCCTGGAATAGTTTATAGAAAAGAAAAAACATTTATTGTGCCCAGTAATATAATACAGAAGAGGAAGAGGCCACAAGAAAACTTTCAATAAAATTTAACAAAACAAGTTCGAAGTAACAGGATGGATAAATTGTGAAATTATAATTGTAATATATTTGATACAATGTATATGTGGGTTACACTATGTTGGAAGAACAACTATTAAATTAAAAACTAGATTCTCTGAAGATTTGAGAAATATAAGGAAGGGTTAGAGACCCACACACTGCAACGAAACAGTGTAAGGATTTTCATGAAGGGAATCTGGATGGGTTAAAGATTATGGGTATAGAAGTGGTGGAGGGGAACAGTAGAGGAGGAGAAACATTGAGTAAATTGAAAAGATGAGCGACATACTGGATGTATACACTAAAAACTATGATACCAAATGGATTAAATTTAGATATTAATCTGGCAAATAATTCATTTTATTATCATTTTATTATACTATATAAATGTTATGGGTTGTTATAAACAATTAATAATTGATTGTGGTTTATGGTGGAAATATTTAATTAATTGTTGTTTTAAATAATTGGGTAATTAATAAAGGGATGGGTGTATAATGAAAAAGTTAAAGGTTATGGAGAGTAAGTCCTTGAGAAACGGGCTGATGCCTGAGAAATGCGTTGGACAAAGGAACTGGAAAGTCCATTTATCTGGAGTTGAAAACCATTGAGTCTTGAGTCCGGGTTCTCTAAGAGGCAGATTTATTTAAAAAAAAAATTGAAATTTTCTAATTTTTTTTATGGTCTAAGCTATCAAATCCAACTAGTGAATTATGCAAACTTGATTTGAATTATTTTAATTTGATTTTTGAGATTTATTAAACTCTGGCCCTTTAAGAATTCAAATTCGACTATTTGCCACCTAAAATCTGCTGAATTCATGTATAAGTCAATGGGAGAGGTTCAGTGACCAATTTGAAGATGTTTGTAGCTTTCCTGACATTCAATTTGTTTTTGGAGAAAAAACTCGATCCGGGTTTGGTCATAATCAAGTTTTTGGGTCGGTAAAACTTGCTTGAGTTTAAGATATTCAATTTGAATAAATAATCCCCCAATTGAATCTCGAAGAAAATCAAATTTAGTAGAGTTTAAAAAAACTCACATGAATTCGAAATTTGAACCTTTATAAATGTGCCTCCCCGTAAACAAATATTACAATGAGAATTAATAAGGAGTAAAGCGGAGTGGTGAACACATTAAAGTGGTCGGAAGTGAACGAAGTTTCACTGCTGTTGTGCTTTATTTCATTTTTAGATATGCATGCTATTTTAGGGGCGTAACTATAGAGGAAGCAGACCCTGCGGCTGCAGGGGGGCCCAGGAGGTATAGGGGCCCCATGAGGCCCTAATTCATATAGAATAGAGGTTCAAGTCAACCTCTAAACATTTTGGGGGCCTGAAAAATAATTTGCTGTGGGGCCCAGTAATATCTAGTTACGCCACTGTGCTATTTGCCTGCTTTAAAGCTATTGTGATCACTGAAGACAATCAGCCCAAAAACTTTTTTATTTAACTGGTATTAAGGGGATAATATAAACAATGTGAGTGCCTGCAACAATAATACTGATAGAGCTAAGGAATCATTAGAATAATAAATTATATATATATATATATATATATATATATATATATATATATATATATATATATATATATATATATATATATATCTTAACAGGTACTACAAACATCAACTATTTATATTACCTAATACATTATTGTTGCCACAGCTCTTCCCATACTCAGGGACCTAACATATAAAAATGTTCTGCCATAGTTAGCGGTGCCCAGCTAGACTTTGATAACATTCTTTTTCAGCATTTATCTTTATATTTAGGCCCTCTCTTATGCATCTGTTAGTCAAACTACATCTTGGTTATTCGGGTGACTGGCTCCTTAAAAACAAGATACAGAAAGTGCATAAATTCAAACTGGACAGCCAGAGAATAAAAAGGGAAATCATCATGAATGACAAGAATATAAAAAAATAAAACCATTTGCAGATTTTCTTATAAAAACCACCAACTGCATTGAACGAAGGGAATGATTTATCAGCCTCCTTTAAGATTGATCGATCCATAACCTTGTTGCAATTTGTTATAGCAAATAACAGTTCTCAGCAAACTGGATTCAATTCAGACCCAGCCAGAATGACTCATTCTGATTCGATCTAAATCTGATCGACAAACTAGGAAAGCACATCTGTGCTTCCGGGGAAGTGCATTCCATCAATAATAAATTTGATTAATTTTGCATTGAATTTTTTTTTTTAAAAGGGGGCACATTATCCTTTTGCTTTGTATAGGACTGGACATTTCCCAACAGTTATTCCTTAAGGTGTCTGAAATGAAAAATGATACAAAATAATGAACCCTTATTATTTTATTGCAATCAACCTTTGATATATTGAAGCAAACACCAAATTGCTAGAAATCTTGCAGATTTCTGAACAATCCTTGCTAAACCAGCCCCATTCTGTTGATGAGGCTCACTTGGGAGTTGCAGTGATTCAAATGACTCATACACAAAAATTCCCTTTGACTTGAGTATGTAGCTCAATATTTTATGGAATAAGATAACAAGCCAACCTGCTGATTTTTCCTAGAATTACTAACTTTTATTTATAGAAATTTGTTTTTAGATTTTAAAGTCAGCATTTATTATTTCATCAAAAATGGGTTCAGATAATCCTTCATACTATTGTATGTAAAGTTATTTATAAATCCATAAAAAACATGGCATTTTTCTCCTGTTATTATAATCTGGACATATGTAACATTGCTTCCTTAAAGGATCAGTAAGCCTTTTTATTTAAAATCCCTAAAACAACTCTAAACAGCCCCCACAATTATATAACTCTCTATGTACATTAAGGGGGTTATTTACTAAAACTCAAATTTAGCTGATATTTTTATTAAACAAAGTTCGACCAAACTTCATCCACGATTTTATCTTATTTGTCAATAAATAACTTTATAAAGCTGGGTCAGGAAAAAAACTAGATAAAACCAATTGAAAATCTGAATAGTACAAATTTTATGGATTTGATGCCTGAATCACTCGATTTTTGGGGCTATCGATGAAAACCTGGAATTTTTCAGATTATCAGAAGATTATCAGTGTTTCAAATTGTAAAAGGGACATCTCCCATTGACTTACACATGAGCTCAACAGGTGTGAGATGCCACATTTTCTGATTTAGACTTTTTGCAGCTTTGGGTTTAATACATTTCGAATAATTCAAGTTGTTTTTCCTCTAAAATTTGAATTTTTGCCCAAAAAACCTAGAACAAAAAAATTCAAGGTTTAGTAAATAACCTTACAGTATGTCCTTTCTATGTTAAAAACTGAAACATGCTGCAGAAAGCAGTAACTTCCTTATCTAGCATGAAGCTCCACAACCTTATACTCTACTGAGCTTTCCTTCTTCTTTGAATAAGAAACTGGTCAAAGAGCTGTCTACTACGTATGATTAATTTGCATTCCAGCAAGTGGCAGCAAGCAGGCACAGTAGACAGCTCTTTGAACGACTTCCTATCCAAAGGAGAAGGAAGGTGCAATACACTAAAGGGGGCAGAGATTCATGCTAGATAAGGAAGTTACTGTTTTTTACAGCAGGTTTCAGATTCTATCTTAAGGTGACCTTAGCAGCACAGATAATATCATTCGAAACAAAGGTTCGGTTGGCTCGTCGTTCGAAGTCCAAAAATTTTGATTGAGCACCTTTAAAGGTTCAACTATAAGGGGGTTATTTATCAAGGTCCGAATTTATCTCAATATCGGCTGCTACAAACTCCGATCTAAGCCACTCTGGTTTTTAACGCTTATTTATTATTACATTTTCTCGAAAATTACCTTTGCGGGAAAAGCTCAGATTTTCACGATTTTTCCGTGAATTTGCTCTGAAAACATTGTGAAATTGCCCGAAACCCCCGACACAACCAAAAAACAATGGGACTGTTCCCATTGACTTTTATGCAACCTCGACAGGTTTGAGTTGCTGTGTTTTTATATTCAGGCTCGGGGTTTAATAAATTCTGAAAAATGTGTGATTTTTTTAAAAGCCTATTACATTAAGATATTGCATAAAATAACACCGGTTTATACTGTGATCGGGCTGTATAACAATACACATCTTTATCAATTTGACATATTTTTACACTGCTTTTTTAGCACAGTTTTTTTGGTGTAGATAGGTTTACACAACAGGACATGGGCCCCATAAAGAGATACTGACACCAGAAATTAAACTCTTTTTTACATCTATCATAACATTGCCTTTGAAAGCTACTGTACTTATAACTTTGCCATAAAGTATTTGCATAATGCTTTTATATATTTATATAATTATTTATATGCTGTCTGATGCCCCATGTTCCTGTATGAGGGGGCTGCCATATTTGTGCAGCAGGAGTCCGTAAGCATTAGAAACTTTAACTGACAGGCTGAGATGGGACAGTCAGGTTGGCAAAATAGTCATGACCTATAGGAGACTTTCAGGGGGTTATTTATCAAGGTCCAAATTTATCTCAGTATTTCTAATATCAAACTTCGAGCAACTCCGAATTCCCGAATGATCCTTATTTATGAAGAAAAAAGCCTGAAAATATAGGGTCGGGCAAACTTCAGAGCTTTCCCCGAATTTTTCAGAGTTTCCCGGAGTTTTTGGACCATCGACTTTAATAAATCTCGAAAAAAAAAATTTTGCTCCAAAAACCACAAATTATTCAAGGTTTGGATATTCGGACCTTGATAAATAACCCCCTAAATGTACATTCATATTTTAAAAAGTCATTTTTAGTGTCGGTATCATTCTAATGTATTAATTTCTTCTAATTCTAATTAGAGTTCCTCCTAATAAATACACTTTCCAGGCATTCTCCATACCTACTCATCAGCAAGACACATTGACCTTTCATACATGCACTCACATACACTTTTTCACACATGTACACACTATCCAATTATATACAAGCACATACCACTCACACTCATTTGCATGTCATGTATACAGAAACCTGACAGCTACAAACACACAGTTATATTTAGTCCATCAAAATATTATTCATATTATTCTAAATATTAGAACAGTCACCACTAACATTCTGCCTTAATGATTCATAATGAATAGGCAACTAGTGAATAAAGGAGGATCAGGCCCAGTGGCATAACTACCTGGGGAGCAGGGGGTGCAATTGGGCCAGGGCCCGCACCCCCTAAGCGCCCCCCCGGCAGCTCGCACGCTACTGGATTCCAGCTGAAAATAGCGTACTGAGGGGGGCGGCTGGGAGTCCCACGCCAGGGCCCGCCCCCCCCTCTAGTTGCGTTACTGGCCAAAAAAAGGAAAAATAACAAGTGTATCATGGCCCTTTACAACCGGTTCAATGGTAGTCAGATTCCATTGTGCATACTCTGGAAATGTCAATGGTTTCCTTCACATTTAAAGAAACTGCTTAAATTTGTGCTGAGAAATAGGGATGTAGCGAACCGCCGCCGATGTGTTCGCGAACGCCGTTCGCGAACACCGGCAAAATTTGCGAACAGTTCGCGAACTGTTCGCGAACTTCGAACATCCGAAAATCGTTCGATTCGAACGATCGAAGGATTGAAATCGTTCAATCGAAGGATTTTCGTTCGAATCGAACGATCGAAGCCATTCGATCGAATGATTTCATTCGATCGAATGCTTCGATCGTTCGATTCGAACGAAAATCCTTCGATTTTAGCGGTCGAATGGTCGAACGATCGAACGATTTTGACGCGAACGCCTATTGGCGAACGTCGCGCGACGTTCGCGAACTTGCGGCGGACGCGAACAGTCGAAGTTCGCGCGAACTAGTTCGCCGGCGAACAGTTCGCTACATCCCTACTGAGAAATAAGTTTTTATTCTGATTAAATAAGGATAAAATAGTGAGAATTTACTTATTGTATATATGTGTGTGTGTAGATGTGTATACATTATGATGTTTCCTGATCCTATATGTATATGTATTAAAAAGATGATTTAAAGTGGTGAGAAACTTTTAAAATACATTTTAAAACATAAAACAGTGAGCTTTCTTCTTCTGGATGATCAGACTATAATGTGTAAGCACAAAGTGTGCCTAGAGTTTATATTCTTTTCGTATTATCCTCTAAATCTTTTTATTTGTTTGTGAATTCAGTACAGCCGTGTGCCTGTTTATTCATTTTCATTTTATTGCTTGCTTGCTGTTTGGTATCTAATATGACTGCAAGTTTTATATTTGGGTGTTTTCAAATTTGTTGTTTGCTAATGTGTATTCAGACCCATCAGGGTGTCTTGAAATTGATCCCATTGTTGAGTTCATATTCCAGTCAAGTGGGCATATTATTATCATTGATCTGATTTGAATCAGAGGAGGTGCACACATGTAACTCTTCAGCAGTTTACCACTCAGGAATATGATTGCAGTTTTAGCATTCTGCAGAGCACATAAGAGTCATAGCATGATAGCTTACTGTGGGAGTTTTCTTTACCTATCATTGAAAATGCTCCTTTAAATATTTCATGATTTTGGTGTATTTTCGTGGCTTTGGGCAACAGATATTGAACAGCAGCTGAAATGTTATTGGGCTATTATTATGTTGTTGTGCTTATTAAATGTTAGGGAATAGTCTTGTTAGCAATCATTACTGAAATTAAATATATTTGGATTATTTAAAACAAGAATCATTTTGAAGTCTCCTACTTAAAGTTCATTTGGCATGCTAATGTGTTAAGAAATAAAGAAAGTGCATTCATTACTAATCAAGTATGGTTCACATGAAAATTAAAAAAAAAAGTAAAGCACATTTAAATGATTTTAAAGCTCATTAAAGTTCTTGTTCGTCTGTGAAGATGACCTGCAACCATGGTCGATTTATTTATAGAATATGATCTACACGACCTTTACATTTATTGTAAAAGTCTTAAATTGAGTAGGTCATTGTCCCTTTATGGATATACTTTACAGCACAGGTCCCTTCCTCAGACAAGGCCACTGTATGTCTACTGAAGCATTTTAAATAGTCTTAGGGAGCAAGTCATCTATCAGAGTCATGCACAAGAAAACGTAATTATCAGAATTTAATAATCATTTAAAAAGGGAAAGGCAATTAAAAATAAACAAAAGAAATGTAATTAACTAAGCATACATTTAACTCAAAGTATCATGTGAAACAATATGCACCACAACGTCATGGCTCTCACTGTAAAAAACCTTTACTGAAGATTAAGACGAAGCCTCCTTTATTTTAATTTCATGCACCCCATATATATTTATACATAGTACCTCTTCTCTAGTGTAAACAATCCCAACTTGGCTAGCTTGGAAAAGACTTCCCTTACCCGTTAACCAGCTAAGTTGCCCCAGACTCTTTCTAAATCAATAATATCTTCTTGCACAGGGCACCTCCACCTACTGTCTTCTACATTGACCTCCTATCAGGTGAGAGTTCCTGTATTTATATTTTTTTTAAATGCTGATTTACATTCCAGCTAACAGTTGCTACTTACATTTCTTTTATTCTCTTTGTAATGCAGAATGCAATATAGGGAAAGTCATTTTGTTCTGGCAATGGCTTTACCAACAACAAGTTCATAAATGATGTATGATTGATAAAGGTTTTAAGAAAACACTTATTTTGTTGTTTTCAATTTAAAAAGCTATTGTTAAAAGTAAACATATAAGATTAAACTGGCTTTTTTCCAGTGTCAGCAAAGCCTTCAACAAATCTATTCTCTTAAGCAATGACTGCAGAGTCTTACCTGATGTCTACGTATCTTTCATGTTTTTTTTTTTTTTTTAAACATTCAAGTTGCAGTGGGCATCCTGTAATTGAAAATAAACTGAAAATCAACAAATAAAAAATATATTTATTTATATGTTTTCCGTCTAAGCAAAGGAATCAATAAGGTGTGTGCGTGATGTTTTGCAGTAGAAAGGAAATTGTTTTGACATTGTTCTTGATAAGGTTAGAGTTAAAAAAAACAATTGTAAAGCCTTTTCTTGCACTTTGACATCCAGATAGTTTCACACACAAATCACATGCTATTTTATTAATTAATACTTGAAATAGGTATGAAAATATTCAATATGAAATATTAAAAGAGAGCACAATATGATATGTAGACAGCTTACCGTATACAGGCGGTACTCCGAAGGATATCCGTATATAAAAAAAAGGATGGTTGGGTGGATGCTTATGAAATCCATCTTCAGGCTAAATAACTGAAGTAGAAATAAAAGCATTTCTGAAGGAGCCTTATTCGTTTCATTCCATGAGCATAATCGGAGTATGACCAAGTGCTTGTAACACAAAATAAGGCTCATTGAGAGAAGTTTTTCGATAACATTCTTTTTCAATATACATATGTCCCCATTGCATTAATGTTTCACTGTTTAGATGCCCTCTGTTTTTACCTTTTTTTCTTTTGTCTTTCAATATAAAGTTTATTTCAATTCTATGGCAAAACTCTTGTGTGTTTTGTTTTCCTTGTGGGATCCCCTGAGGTGTATCGTTTATTGCTCACTAAGTGGAAGCACTGCACTGTAAACTCCAATTTTCCCAGTCCCAGTTATGTGTAATTTTAGGAAATGGGTAAAAATTAAGAAAATACAAGTTGTGGTAGGAACCTGTTCTTCTCTTCTATGGTGGGTGGCCTTGCTCTTTGTACATTTCACTGAGCTAAAAAAGAACTCAAAAATTTCCACATGCTGATTTACATAATTTTTGAAAATTATTTTATTTTGTGTTTGTCTATCTATCTATCATCTATCCATCTATCCAGTGAGAGAAAAAGATTATATACACATCAGCTATTTGTGTTTTTATTTTAATCATTCAAGTCGTTTTTCTCATTTGAAATGCATTACACATCGTTTAAAAATTGCTGTTCGTCATAAAAATTCTGATCAATAGGTTATTTCTGAAGGAAACAAGAAATGCGGTGACAGGCATTGATATAAAAAGTGAAAGGTGCAAAATGAATCAATAAAAACAAGAAAGAGGAAATGAATATAATATGTATTTATTCCTCAATTTCCTCCTCCACATGCACGGAAGATGTAAGAAAACATTTTAAATGGAACAATGCAAGTGTAAATGGTTGTTCTAGATGGTAATTATGTATAAAGACTGCATTCTAAATGAGGTAATTACCCTTTATTATATTACAGTGTGTTCTGGGTGTACCTAAAAACAATGTTAACTATTTGTAAACATAAATCTATATTATTATCCTCCTTAAAATATATTATGTGTCCTGCAACATGTTCTAAGTTCACTTGCAAATGTTTCCAGTCCTTTAAATTGTAGATGCACTTTTATTAAGAAGGTACAGCAGAAAATAATTATTCGAACAATAACCACAGTTACAGTAGTGTAAGACATGGGGCCCTATTTATCAACAGTCTGGGGTTTTTTCATGGTTTAGTGGTTTTTGAAACCACAACCTAACTCACAAACTCTAAGACTATGGACTAGTAGATTAATTATAAAATCCGAATAAAAAAGTACGAATAAAAAATTACACTGAACTCTGCACTAAAAAATAAGAATACCTCGAAAACCTTAAAAATTCTAGGTTTTCAGACAAGTCATAGCAAAAAAAAATACGAAAACCTGGAATGATCCAAATTGATTTGGAGTGGTCCAAAAAATCAGTGCAGCTCCCATTGTCTTCTATAGGAGCTTCACAACTTTTACCTGTTGTTTGTATTTGAGGCTTTCGTGGTTTTTACACTTAATAAATCTTGAAATTTTAGAGCTGTTTTATTGGATATAAAATCAAATAGCCTCCTCCCATTTGATTAAGTAAAATGTGTTGCAGCAATTATCCCTACTCAGAAGAATTATATTGCAATATAGTTCTACCAATTCCATCAACAATTTGTTGGCCAGTCCCTGTGACTCTAATTGCTTACCTCTAACCCTGTGCTGTTGCTCCTCTTCTTCAAGCAAAACCCCCAAGACAAGCCAAGACTGAAGATCTAATTAAGGTGCAGAGGATGGCTGGTAAACTGGGAATAGATGGTGGCCCATCCTTGGAGATGTTGGACACAGGAATGGGAGAAGCCTACATACTATAGGAAAGAACAGGTATATCCAAGATAAAAGCACTTGTTTTTCCTACAGTAAATTTCAATAATGTGGGGGAGTTGCCTATGTGTGGGTTTGCGAGTGTGTGCTGTGATTGAATTAAAGGGAGATATAGATAGAAAATTCAATACAGTACTGAAAAATATTATAATACTATAACCATTGACACATAGTAATGACATTATTTCTTTACTTTTGTTAAATCCATTAAATCCATTAAGTTTATAACTACCTGCTTTCCATGTCCCTTTGATCCAATCAGTGTAATGGAAGATGGTGAACTTACCCCACGTGGTGTCCAAGATGGCGACCTCCTGCTCCACCATGCGGTTCTTCCTGGTCGCAATATGACTGCGTCAGAAACGAGTCGCTCACGGATTGGTCGCCGGCGACGGAATGGACGCCGGCGTCAGAATGTGCGTCGGCGTCAAGACGCTAACGTGAGGACGCCAGCGTCAGCGTCATGACGTCATCGCGTCAAGTTTTGGCGCCAACTTTGGACTATTTATTCCTGATTGCCCCTTGCCTCCTTGCCCAATTATAGGTCTATCGTGCATAGTTCCTGGGTGTGATTTACTGCTTTGATTATCTGTGTACCGACTTCCTGCCTGTTTACGACTCTGATCCTTGCTGCCTGTATTTTGACCATTTGCCTGTTTTCGACCATCCTCTTGATAAATCCTTTTGTACCGCGAACTTGGTGTTATTGTCTCCTCCTTGGTCCGCACTACATCGGAGCCTTCGGGCCCTGACAGTATAATTGGGCCATGGACCCCTCGGAGGAGCCTCAAGTTCCAACCGATGTCGGCAGAGCCGTTCGTGGATTGGCTTCTCGCATGCACTCCTATGAAGCCCAGCAAACCCACTTCGGTCAGGCACTAGAAGCAATCTTGGAGAAGCTGTCTGCCTTATCTCCTGTGGCTCCAGTTCCTATGCCAGTTCCTGCAACCCCACTCCAGGTTTCCGAGCCTCGCATCCCTGCACCTCCTCTCTACAGCGGTGATCCGGAATCATGCCGTGGTTTCATCAACCAGTGTGAAATCCAATTCACCCTGCTTCCAGGTCAGTTCATCTCGGAGCGAGCAAAGGTGGGCTATATTATCACCCGCCTGCAAGGGAAAGCTCTGGAGTGGGCTTCTCCTCTTTGGGAGAAGGAGGATCCGGTAATCGATGATGCCAAGGCCTTCATCCGTGACCTTCGCACCGTATTCGATGCTCCTGGTCGGGCTACTTCTGCCTCTGCCCGTTTATTCCAGCTGCAGCAAGGGACTCGTTCAGTTCCTGAATATGCCATTGAGTTTCGTACTCTTGTGGCAGAAACCTCGTGGAATAACGATGGATACCATGCTGCCTTTTACAACGGTCTGGCGATGCGCATCAAGAGCGATCTCGTTTCCCGTGAGATTCCTCCTCGTTGGGAGGACCTTGTTGCATTGGCTGTAAAAGTTGACACCCGACAGAGGGAGTTCCAAGTCGAACTTGACAGGGATCGTGCTAGGAAGTTTTCCAGGTTTCAACCCACCCTGGCTCCACGCTTCCAAAGACCCCTACTCCCCAGTCCGGCTTCTAATCTTCCTCCTCCTCCTCCTGTGAATACTGCTACTTCTTCTTTGCCATCTGAAGAACCAATGCAGATCGGTCGGGCACGCCTTTCCGAACAGGAGAAGCTACGGAGAAGGGCTGCTGGGTTATGTCTCTACTGTGGGGGAAAAGCTCACTTCGCCCAAGAATGCCCAGTGAAGCCGGGAAACTCCAAAACCTAGGTAAGCTTGGGGAGACTTACCTGGGTGGAATTTGTTCTTCTCCCCATTCATCTGATCAACGTTTCCTTCTTCCTGTTCTAATCCAGTTCGGCTCCAAGAAGATTTCTTCTCAGGCATTCCTTGATTCTGGTGCTGCAGGCAACTTCATGGATCGTGCCTTTGCTAACAAACATGTCATTCCGCTTCAACGTTTGGCAACTCCTCTTCGTGTCCTGGCGATTGATGATCGTCCCCTTTCTTCTGCCATCATCTCGCAGTCTACTCAGGAACTTTCCTTCAAGGTGGGCACTATGCATTTGGAGAGACTGTCTTTTCTTCTTATTGATTGCCCTTCAACTCCTGTGGTCCTGGGATTGCCTTGGCTGTGTGTTCACAATCCAGTCATTGATTGGTCCATCTCACAAATATCTTGCTGGAGTCCATTCTGTGTACACAATTGTTTGCCTACTACCCCTGTCATCAAAGTTTCTTCAGTGTCTTCGAATTCTTCTCTTCCTCCTGTGTACCAAGCCTTTTCCGATGTCTTTGATAAAAGGTCCGCAGAAACTCTCCCTCCTCATCGCCCCTACGATTGTCCTATCGAACTTTTACCCGGCTCAATGCCTCCTCGTGGCCGCACTTACCCGCTTTCTCCCTCCGAAACTTCTGCTATGAAGTCCTATATCCAGGAGAATCTTCAAAGAGGTTTCATTCGTCCTTCCACCTCCCCTGCTGGAGCAGGATTCTTCTTTGTTGAAAAGAAAGACGGAAGTTTGCGGCCCTGCATTGACTACAGGGGGTTAAATAAAATCACTATAAAGAACAGATACCCTCTTCCTCTCATCTCTGAACTTTTTGATCAGCTCAAGGGGGCTAGTTTCTTTACCAAGTTGGATCTACGTGGGGCCTACAATCTCATCCGGATTCGTGAGGGAGATGAATGGAAGACCGCTTTTAATACTCGTGATGGCCATTACGAGTATCTCGTCATGCCTTTCGGCCTTTGCAACGCTCCTGCGGTCTTCCAAGAATTAGTAAATGACATTTTTCGTGATCTTTTGGGACAGTGTGTGGTCGTGTACTTAGACGACATTCTTATTTTTTCTCGAAACCTTTTTGATCATCGTTGTCAAGTACGTGAAGTTCTTTCCAGATTGAGGAAAAACAATCTCTTCGCCAAGCTGGAAAAGTGCACCTTTGAAGTTTCTTCTATTCCTTTTCTTGGCTATATCATTTCTCCTCAAGGTTTTAAGATGGATCCCGCCAAAGTTTCCGCAATTTTGGATTGGCCCCTTCCCACGAGTGTTAAGGCAGTCCAGAGGTTTATTGGCTTCGCCAACTATTATAGACAATTTATCAAAAACTTCTCTTCCAAGATCCATCCAATTCTGGCCTTGATCCGTAAAGGGAGTAAACCTCAAACCTGGCCTCCTCTAGCTCTCGAAGCCTTCAAGACCCTCAAAGAAGCCTTTTCCTCTGCTCCTATTCTTCGACATCCTGAACCCTTACAACCCTTCTTCATTGAAGTCGATGCCTCCGATGTGGGTGCCGGTGCTGTTCTGTCCCAAAGATCTTCCTCGGACGGGAAGCTCCATCCGTGTGCTTTTTTCTCTAAAAAGTTTTCTTCCCCTGAGCAGAACTACGATGTAGGCAATCGGGAGTTACTTGCTGTTAAGTTGGCCTTGGAAGAATGGAGACATTTGCTGGAGGGTTCTTCTATTCCTGTGACCATTTTCACCGACCACAAGAACCTTGAGTTTATTCAATCCCTCAAACGCCTCAATCCCCGGCAAGCCAGGTGGGCACTTTTCTTCTCCCGTTTTAATTTTATTATCACTTTTCGTCCTGGCTCCAGAAACAGGAAGGCTGACGCTCTGTCCAGAAGTTTTGCCCCTGAAGATTCCTGTCCTGAAGATCCTGTACCCATTGTACCTTCTACCAAAATTATTGCCGCCATATTTCCTTCCTGTGCCTCTCAATTACTTTCTGCTCAGTCTTCGGCTCCTGCAGAGACCCCTCCTGGTGTCGCCTTTGTCCCTCCGGAATTTCGTCATGACATTTTATCCCAAGCTCACAGAGGTTCCAAACAGGCTGGTCATCCTGGGATTAAGAAGACAACTGAACTTTTGTCCCGTTTGCTCTGGTGGCCGTCCCTAAGGAGGGATGTCAAAGACTTTGTTTTGTCCTGTTCCACCTGTGCTGTTTCCAAGTCCGGACATTCTCCTCCCAAGGGTTTACTCTTGCCTCTTCCCATTCCATCTCGACCTTGGACTCATTTGGCGATGGATTTCATTGTCGATCTTCCTGTTTCTTCTGGCCACACTGTCATCTGGGTGGTGATCGACAGATTCAGCAAAATGGCTCACTTCACGCCCCTCCGGAAACTGCCTTCTGCTCCTGAACTCTCTGAACTTTTCATCAAACATATATTCCGTCTTCATGGTTTTCCTACCGAGATTGTGTCCGATTGAGGGTCCCAGTTTATTTCCAAGTTTTGGAGGTCTCTTTGCAAAGCCCTCAACATTTCTATTCAATTTTCTTCCGCCTACCACCCACAGTCGAATGGAGCTGCTGAACGGGTTAATCAGGCCTTGGAACAGTTTCTTCGTTGTCATGTGTCCTTGTGCCAGGATGATTGGTCGGATCTCCTTCCCTGGGCAGAATTTGCCCACAACAACGCCCTGCATTCTTCTTCCCAGAACTCTCCTTTCTTCTGTGTTTATGGTCTCAACCCTTTGGCGTTTTCTCAGGATCTTCTTCTTACCAATGTACCTGCGGCCAATGACCAAGCTGCTCACATGTTGGCTATTTGGCACGCCACTGCGGCAAACTTGGAGAAGAGTTCCCTGGTGCAGAAAAAGTTTGCTGACAAGAGAAGGATTTCTTCCCCTCCATACATTCCCGGTGATAAAGTTTTTCTTTCCACACGCAACATTCGCCTCAAGATTCCTACACCCAAGCTTGGTCCTAAATTCATTGGCCCCTTCCCTATCATCGAAATCATCAACCCTGTGGCTGTTCGTCTTCAACTCCCTCCTGAACTGCGGATACCCAATGTCTTCCATGTGTCCCTGCTTAAACCTGCCATGTCTTGTTCTTCTTCTTCTTCCCCAGCTCCTGTTTTGGTTGAAGATCATATGGAATTCGAAGTCAAAAGAATCCTGGACTCTCGTTTTTCTCGGGGCATTCTTCAATATCTTATTGAGTGGAAGGGGTTCGGTCCCGAGGAGTGTTCTTGGGTGAGAAGTTCCGACGTACATGCACCTGTCCTGGTTCGTAAGTTCCACAGACTCTTTCCTTCCTCCCCTAGACTCGGTGGTCCTGAGGCCCCCCCTAAGGAGGGGGGTACTGTAATGGAAGATGGTGAACTTACCCCACGTGGTGTCCAAGATGGCGACCTCCTGCTCCACCATGCGGTTCTTCCTGGTCGCAATATGACTGCGTCAGAAACGAGTCGCTCACGGATTGGTCGCCGGCGACGGAATGGACGCCGGCGTCAGAATGTGCGTCGGCGTCAAGACGCTAACGTGAGGACGCCAGCGTCAGCGTCATGACGTCATCGCGTCAAGTTTTGGCGCCAACTTTGGACTATTTATTCCTGATTGCCCCTTGCCTCCTTGCCCAATTATAGGTCTATCGTGCATAGTTCCTGGGTGTGATTTACTGCTTTGATTATCTGTGTACCGACTTCCTGCCTGTTTACGACTCTGATCCTTGCTGCCTGTATTTTGACCATTTGCCTGTTTTCGACCATCCTCTTGATAAATCCTTTTGTACCGCGAACTTGGTGTTATTGTCTCCTCCTTGGTCCGCACTACATCGGAGCCTTCGGGCCCTGACAATCAGTCTGTGTCATTTGTTTAAACAAGATGACCTTACAAATTTCATATAAATACATTTCAATAAATAACTGCATATGACTGGACATTCACTCACATATTTTCTTTTTTTATTTCATGCAATATTGGTGTAGGGATGTGTAAATAGCCACCCCTAGTATTTTTGTGCAGGCAGTCCCTCCATGTTATGGACACCTAAAATGGGTCCTAAAATACAGTTGGGAGGGGTAAAAGGTGGCTCTTTTCTGCTCTGCAGCCAGGCTTTCAGTGTCCATCTTGTGCTGGCTCTAGCCTGTGCAGGAGGCAGAGTTCGAGTTGGAACCTAGACAGGTCAGGTCTAGTAAGAATAGGCTATTCACATTTATAGATCACTCTAGGAGTGATAGTCAGTCAGTTTATTTAGCTGAGCAGTCTGAGGCTCCTACGAGGATTGTAGTGGGATTAAGATCCCAGGGTACTCATTGCCCAGAAGTAGGGACTAAGTGTACAGACCTAGGTTAGATAGATTCCCCTCAGGTTCCACTTAGGGAAAAGGCTGAAAACTGGGTGTACCTCCTCAAAGCTGCATGTATTATTCCTATCTCTGAGAATTATACTGACCAAAGGTGTTGTGAGTACTGCCTATTCAATGTACTGTATGAACCTGCATTTCTCTGATTTATGTACACTTCACTGAGGATTGTATACTGTGCTCAATAAATCTGTTATTTGGTTAAGTTATAAGAACCACTGGCGCCCAATTCTTTGCACCTTGATTACAGTTACAGTTGCACTACACCCTGCTTCCACCTCGATGCGAAGGCTCACTCCCTAAGGTTTAAGGTCTCATCCGGAGCATATGTAATAGGAGTGAAGCCCATAGTAGAGTTAGGTGCACTCAATTTACTATAGCGCTACATTTTGGCGCCCAGCACGTGGGGCTCGAGAAGGGTTAAACTGTAACACCGCACTGCAGCCTAGTGTGACAGGCGCTGCAGGTGCGGACGCAATAGGAAAAAGGGAGATACTGGCAGGACCTTTCTGTGGTTCTTAAGGTCTGCGCAGATCTCAGGAACACGAGTGAATTAAACAACATGGCGATAATTCGGCCCCAAGAGGTGAGCAGTTGGGCTGCCGAGATGGGTGCCGACAGTATGTGTGTTTTTGCTGTGGACGGCATAGGCCCAGCTGTCACATTGGACAGCCTTCAGCTCGCAATAGAGGAGGAATCGAGGCTGAAGGGCAGCCAGATACTGGCTGAAGCTCGTTCGGGAGTGCCCGAACGTCGGCGGGTGTTATATAATGCGCCGAGGAGATTGAGTGATGAAGGGGGGCCGTATTTTCTACTCCCTGGTGGCTCACTTCCTGTGGGGTGCCCTATAATATATCCCGGGCCTGCGGTTTCCACTTGGACAAAGGAAAGGGTAAAGGATGAACCGTTGGCCTCAGTTCCGGTAGCGAGTGGCCATGATCCTCCGGAACTTTTCAAGGAAAGGGACTCTGTTCCTCACTATATCCCGAGAACCCTTATGGTTGCTGGAACCAAGTACCCAAAGTTGAAAGTTTTCTCGGGCCTGGTTCCCGTACCGGAGGGCGAACAAGAGTTTGAGGAGTGGCAAGAAACTGCAGCTCAGATGCTGGAGGAGTGCCCTTGCCCCGAGTTTGATAAGCGGATTCGTCTGACGGAAAACCTGCGCCCTCCAGCCAGTAGAATTGTTCAGATGTTCCGTAAGGCCCATGTTAATGCCTCTTCTGCAGACTGTCTCAAGGCACTAGAGGATGTGTATGGGCCTTGTGATAACCCCCATACCTGGCTTCACACGTTTCAGAGCATGAGACAAGGGGCGACGGAGACCGTGTCTCATTATATAGGCCGGTTGGAGGGCACTTTGTGTAAGCTGGTGCGAAAGAACATTATTCTTATTGAAGAGGTGGATGAAAAGCGGAGAAGCCAACTTCTCTGTGGAATGCTGGGGGGACAATCGGTGGCTACCGAGATACGGGTTAAGTACCGGCATGGCTCTCCACCACCTCTAGGAGAACTTATGCTTTATGTGAAAGAGCTGGAGGCCGAGCTTCGGTATGCTGCTGGGGATTATCCTATTCCGGAAACTCCTTTAACTCCCCGTCGGGATAACAAGGGGGCTATGAGAAAGAAGGAGGACACTCCAGGGCACTACCGTAAGTTTTCATCTCCCAAGCCTCGGAATACTTCAGAGCAACCGGAATGCTTTCGCTGTGGGCACCTCGGGCACCGAGTGCATCAATGTCAGATGCCAGCTGATCGTGAGCGGTTGCAAAGCAAAGCAGGTCAGTTACAGAAGAAACGTAAGGTTTCCCGCAGTAGGCCACAATCTTCATGCTTGCCAGGAGTGGGACGTCGCTGTACTTTTGACCTGTTGGTAAACGGTGTTCCAGCCACAGCGTTATTCGATACTGGCTCCCAGCTGACCATTATCCATCGCCCTTTTTATGAGGAATTTCTCAGTCATATACCGCTGCAGCCGGTAGGAACTGTGCCGGTGTTTGGAGTGGGCGCAGGACCTACTTATATGGATGGCTGTGTCGAAGTACAATTGCATATTCCGGGGGTCGTGGGGAACCGAGATCCTCCTCTCTCCGTGGTTGCTTATGTGTGTCCCCCGCCTGGAGGGAGAGAGACTACTCCTGTGATTGTGGGCTCTAATGTGAAAGCCGTAGAGGAGGCCTTCCTGATGTTTCTTCAAACCCATGCAGGTACTCCGCTCACTACATTGCCCGTGGCCCCACCACTGCAGAAGATCTGTCAGACTTTTGCTCCTGAGTTACCTGGGGGTTGTGTAGGAAATCCTTGGCACCCTGTAGAGATTCCACCAGGGGGAGTCCACAGTCTCAGGGTTTATGTGGATATAGTACCTGCTACAAAGGGCAGTTTCTTTCTGCTGGAAACAAATCCTGCTGAAGCAGTTCTAAATGGATGGGAGATAGTTCCTGAGAGAAAGGACTATCGTTCTAAGTGTCCACGAACTGATGTGGTGACTGTCAAGAATATTACTTCCCATCCGGTAGTGATACCCGCATGGCGTACGGTAGCTCATTGCTATCCGGTGGAGTGTATAGACTCTTGCTCTGTTAGTATGGGATCCTCCACGCCTAAATTAGCTTTTCACCTAGATGAATCGGATGACCCGCTCGAGCACCGTCAAGAGTTAGAGAAACGTCTAGCCTTGTACAGTGATGTATTCTCAGTGGACGATATGGACGTCGGTTGTGCTAGGCATGCCGAACATCGAATAAGGTTGAGTGATGACACCCCATTTCGAGAGAGGTCTCGGAGAATACCTCCCAGGGATTTGGAGGATGTTCAAGGTTATCTGAAAGAACTGCAGGATCAAAAGATAATTGTGGAATCTCGAAGCCCGTATGCCTCACCTATTGTCATAGTGCGGAAGAAAAATGGTAGTGTCCGTCTGTGTGTGGACTATCGAACCCTTAACCGACGAACCATCCCTGATCAGTATACACTACCACGTATTGATGAGGCGCTCGATGCCTTGCATGGAAGTGCTTGGTTCTCCGTGATGGATTTACGGTCAGGGTATTATCAAATTCCCATGAATGCTGAAGATCAAGAAAAGACTGCTTTCATCTGCCCTTTGGGGTTTTACCAATTCACTCGCATGCCTCAGGGCATAAGTGGAGCCCCTGCCACGTTTCAGCGTCTCATGGAGAAGGTACTGGGAGATTTGACCCCCAGACATTGCATAGTGTATCTAGATGATATTATAGTCTTTGGATCTACACTGGAGGAACATGATATCAGATTGTTCAATGTGTTGGAGCGCCTTCGACAGGAAGGTTTGAAACTCTCCCTTGATAAGTGTAAGTTTGCCCGGCAGTCTGTGCGGTTTGTAGGACACATTGTGTCTGCGGATGGAATTGCCACTGATCCTGAGAAGGTAGCAGCTGTGTTAAATTGGCCTCGACCCACAAATCTAACGGAACTGAGGTCGTTTCTGGGATTTTGTGGGTATTATCGGCGATTCGTGGAGGGGTATTCTAAGATTGCTTATCCTTTGAACGGGATGTTACAAGGCAGTGATACCAAGGAACGGTCTCTTACTCCAAGTCTTTTCAAAGATAAGTGGTCTTCAGCTTGTGAGGAGGCTTTCAGGACTCTAAAAAAGAGACTTACAGAGGCTCCCGTACTTGCATATGCTGACCCCCAGAAGCCCTATGTTCTGCATGTAGATGCCAGTTATGAGGGTCTAGGAGGCATTCTTCACCAGGAATATCCAGAGGGATTGAAGCCAATAGCATATGTCAGCCGGAGTATCAGTCCCACTGAAAGAAATTACCCTGTTCATAAGTTGGAATTTTTGGCTCTAAAGTGGGCTGTAACTGAGAAATTACATGACTATCTCTATGGAGCCAAATTCGAGGTGAGAACTGATAACAATCCGTTAACATACATTCTAACCACTGCCAAATTGGATGCTGCAGGGCATCGATGGTTGGCGGCTCTGACCAATTATCAGTTTTCATTAAAGTATAAGCCAGGACCAAAGAATGTGGGTGCAGATGCCCTTTCCCGTCGTCCTGGCCTACCTCCTCAACCAGAAGAGGATAACTGGGAAGAAATCCCAAAGTTGGCTGTAGCTGCTCACTGTGCCACCGCTGCTGTACAGGGGCAACACGTAGCTTTCTCTGAGTTAAGAGTGGTGGACTCACTTGGAGGAGGAGAAGATAGTGTTCCTGCTATGTATAGTTATCCTACGGCCTTAGGGGTGCACAATTCTCTTCGACTGGGGAGGAAATATATGATTCAACTACAAAAGAGAGACTCTGTGATTCGGCATGTGAGAGAATCTGTTATCAGGAAAGACTCTGAACATATGAGGAGAGAGAT